>CM076581.1:1003391349-1004062561 GCA_034641835.2 Pinus albicaulis
GAAAACAGAGTGGAACCATAATCGTAATCATTCATTAAATAACGATCGAAAGAGATTACAACCAATGTTCTGACATCGTGGTCTCCTTCGGATGGGTCTCCAGTCGTTCACGTCTCGCAAAGCTCGCCAGGGAAAGGGCAAACCTCTCCAGAGTCTCTCGACGATAGTCTCCTTACTTGAGTCGGCCTTAAGGGAAGAAAGAGGGCTCTTACAGCACAAAAGCTCTTGGGAATTTGGAGATTCAAAGCTTAGGCACTTCAAGACTAGCTTGCCATGGAATTGAGCAGGCTTTTATAGATGGGGAAGGAGGGAGTTGGGATCCCTATTATTGTGGGATTGGCCCTATCAACAAGGAAGGTTCCATGGGAGGTGGCAAAACCACTTCCTTCCATAGAACTCCCGCAGCCAAACCTCCCAACTCAAGATAGGCAATGGTTTCTGAGTTTGTTGAAACACAACTTCCGCCATCTTTATTTAAAAACACTCCTTAAATTGGCTGGCGCGACTGCTGCTCTGAGACAGAGCACCAGTTGGCGGCCTCTTTGTAGGATTTTCCTCATTGGCGCGAGTGGTGAACTGTCTGCCCGCGCCAATGCAAAAGGAGATGTTTTCATGATTTTTTGCAAGGAGATGTCTTTAGGGCAATTGAAGCTCATGCTTAGAGAAATGCATTGATGATGTTTTCAAGGCATGACAATGTTTACAGGTCACAAAATGAGTCCTCCATTGTGCGGGATGGGGAATGGTAGGGACGGTGACAAATTACTGTGTAACAACGAGGGTTTCGATTATTGTTGTTTCATAGCTAGTTGTGTTTGTGTGGGAAAATTCCCTAGAAAGGCGGCTTCAAAACATCCTTAAGGCCATAGAATATCTGACTTAGGGGAGAGGGCCACTGCGACCATAGTTTGGGGTATTGAATTTGGGGAGGACTAGGAATTTTCCATGGAACAATAGGATTCTAAATTTGCTAAGGAACCTATTGAGGATTATAAATGTTATTCTAGTTATTAAAAATGATGAAGGGTCTTGAGCTATACTTGACGGTTGAGAATTTCATGGATTCTATGTCTCCTCACATGATTCCTTGAATCTTGGAAGCCATGGGAAATGCTTCATTGAGTAATCTTGCTCATAAATGTGATAAACTCCCTCACTCTTAAGTGGACACCTTCTGAGTGGGTTCTTTTTCCTACAATTGGAGCATAATATTGGAAATGATTTTTCAACTTCATCTTTCTATTGTTTTTCTTTCCAAACATCCAATTGTGAAGACAAAGAGCTAATGATATCAATTTTAAATTTTTCGAACAAAATACTGATTTCTTCCCTTGTGGCTTCACCATTGGCTAATATTTGTATTTCATTAGAAGAATTTGATGATCCTCCCATATTCCTCATTGGGATATGCCTTGAGGAACCATTTATTCCTTTCTCAACAAGTTTCTTCAACTATATTTTATATTATATCAGCACATGGATTAATACATGGGGGGAAAACAAATTTTCCTCCTTTGAATGAAATTTATCAAAAAAAAACCTAATTCCAAGAAATGAAACCTATGTGTCATTACTCTTTATGAGGTTGATCCCACTTCATTATGTCGAAGAGATGCACAGGTTCTTACCTTCTCTCTTACTTACCTGTCACCTAAGAGCCAAAAAGACATCTAACAAACTAATGAACAATGCATATAAAAATATATATATAAAAAAGTTATGCTATTACGCTCTTAATAACCTCCCTGACAATGGTGCCAAAATTTTGGGTAGATTATTTGTTTTTTCATTTAAGAAAAGAAAATCATACTCACACATAAATTGTCAATCTGGGTTGGTCTTTTTATTTCAAGGTTATTGTGCAAAGTATATCCAGACGATAATTGCTAACATGCATTGTATAATTCCTAATGATACACTTTATTCTACAAGAATTGGAACACATTCAATTCAAAGTTTTCACTATTTAAATTGGCGAGAATGAAAAAAAAATCATAAAAACCACACTGTCAAACCCTCACTTCCATAGAAATAACACTCTGCATAGGATGTTGGAAATTAAATGACACTCGTAGAAATGAAATAATACGTATTCATAAAAATCACTCTAATAGTAGAAGTAATAAAAAAATGATAAAAACACTCAATTAGCGAAGATCAATTCGAGATTAACTATGATGACAAACAAAAAATATAGATTAATATTTTGCAAGTTAGATTAACCAACGTAGTAACAATGTATCAACAAGAATTTGTCATAGTGATAATTGAAATTATAATATGAACTAAATTAACATAACTTGAAGAATAAAATATGAAACAAATATCTACCTTTGATGACACAACAACCCCTACTAAAGAGGAAGTATCTTCCTCTCGATCCGGGGGATGGTGATTCACAACTCACAAAGTATAAGAAACTCAGAGATAAGCCACCAACTTGGAGATATTGCATTAGCTTTGGAAATGAAGTTACAAGATGCATTGTTACAAGAATTATGATTACATCCCCTTCCTAGCCTAACACTAACTCAACCTACTCTCTTCCCATTCATTTATACAAGAAAATATCAGGGGGTGAATTGGAACTAATTCCCCCAAATTTGGATTGTCAATCATGGAGAGATTCAAAAATATAGTCTTTAAAATATTATTGGTTGAAGGTATGATTACATTGGATTAATTTAGCATAAAATCTATATTATAATAGGATGAAGTTGTTTCAGTGGTTAATTGGTTCCTTAGTTTGGGACACAATCTGTCAATGATTGCAATAATAAATATGTGCTTGAAAGAACTGCACGTAGCATCCGATCCATGAAATTTTTGGAGAAAAATACCATGAGTCGCTTAATTGGGCATGTTTTAAGAAAAAACGATGTCACATATTTTCTAGATTCATATTCATTTGTCCACAAATCATGTTTGAATTTAGTCAGCTGATTCTGCCTAGCATGAGTTGTTTGACCTGTAGATCATGAGCTAAATCCTAATGAAGTTGACCTAAGTTTGACTTGGATAACATAAATCAATTTCAGCATCCCTAAGAACAAAAACCATGTTCCATAACTTTTCGTGAACTTTTAATTATGCTAACCTAGGAGCCTATTAATATTACTACATAGGAACCACTAAAATAGCACTAATAAAACCATCATCAACAAAACAAAAAATAATTCTTTCTAATTCATAATTAAAAAAAAAAAAAAATTGATAATCAACCTCTTCGAGGGGGAAACCTCCTTTACATTACATAGATGAACAATTCTTGTATTATTCAAATGAAAAAAAAATACTTTCTCTATATAGGAGTCTAAGAGGTCCCAATATAATTAGAGTCTACATAACAATAATAATGTAATGGAACAACAATAAAAATAGTGGGATTCCATGGGGTACAATAATAACATTATGGGGACTACATGGGCACAATAATAACAAGAATGGGGCTACACTAACAATAAAAATAAGGGGGGCTACACTAGTATTATAGAGACCTAACATGCCCTTCTCCTTCAAAAAAGTGTTGTCCTCAATGCTTGAGTTTCTTTGGATTCTTTTGTATAAAATTCTCATCCTCCCATCTTGAATCTTCAACTGGTAAGTTATTCCACTTGATGAGATACTCTGAAATTGATCAATTTCGTAGCTGTTGAGTTCTTGTTTCCATGACTGCTCTAGGTTCCAATAATATTTTTCCTTCCTCTTCAATTTCTAGCAATATTGTTTAAATTGGGAGTTTGTCACCTATAACCTTCTTTAATCATGAAACATGGAAAGTTGGGTTTGTCACCTATAACCTTCTTTAATCATGAAACATGGAAAGTTGGCTACACTTGGGAAGATGCCAGAAGCTCCAATTTGTATGTCATAGTACCAATATTTTGCAAGTGTAGAAGGAAGTGTTATACCACCATTCAACTAGAGGTAACCACTTGACCCATTGTGTTTGTTTATTAGATACAAAACAACGAAGATATCCTTCCAAACATTTGTTCACTATCTCAGTTTTCCCATCATATTGAGGATGATAAGATGAGCTATTAGTTAGTTGAGTACCCAGACAAGAAAATAATTCCATCCAAAAATTTCTAGCAAAAATTGGATCTCTGTCACTTACAATACTGTTTGGGTTTCCATGTAGCTTTTGAATTGTTTTCATAAATGCAATAGCAATTGTACTAGATTTAAGTGGATGATATAATGCACAAAAGTGTGCATACTTGGTAATTATATCAACTACCACCATGATGACGCTCTTTCCTTCATACTTGGGTAAACCTGTGATAAAATCCATTGAAACCTCCTCCTAACGTTGAATTGGAATGGATAAAGGTTGTAGCAGACCCGAGGTCTTAATGGTCTCAACTTTATGTTGTTGAAAGACCAAACATTCTAACAAAAACTTTTGAATATCATATTTAAGGCCATCCCATAAAAATTCTTACTTGATCATTTGGTAAGTTTTTAAAAATCCTGAGTGTCCTCCTAAGGGAGAGGTGTGCAATTCCAAAAGAATGTTTTGTTTTAGTTGGGAATTATTACAAATATATAGGCAATATTTGTACCATAATGAATCATTTTTCCAGCTACTATATCACATTTATTGGGATCTTGCTGCAAATTTTGAATGAGTGTCTGCACTTCTTCATCATTCTTCCACTCCTCCCTTGCTTCGGTTATCCAAACTGGTTGGATAATAGAAATGGAACAAAAAAATTCTTACATGTCCTCATCCTTTCTTAAGATTGCAACTACAACAACATTTAGCTTCCATTTTTTGTAGATGATTTCAAAGTCATAACCCAACATCTTTGTGACCCATTTTTGCTACTCTTCTGAAGATATTCTTTGTTCCAAAAAGTATTTAAGACTATCATGATCTATTTTTACCTTGAAGTGTCTTCTCATTAGCTAAGGTCACCATTTATTTAGTGCATGTAGTATTTCCAACATTTCCTTTTCATAATATATTTTTGTAGATACTTTCATTTGATAGGACAACTTTCAAAAGAAATGGGTCTTCCTTCTTGTGTTAAAACATCACCAATTCCATTTCCCAAGGCATCACATTCCACAATAAAGGTTTTTGTGAAGTCTGACGTAGCTAAGACCTGTGCTTGGCACATTTCCTCTTTAAGATGTTCAAAGGCCTTAGTTGCTTCTAGAGTCCAAGAAAATGCATATTTCTTCAATAATGTTGTTAGAGGTGCTTCTATTCTCCCATAATTATTAAAAAACTTGCGATAATACCATGTTAACCCGAGAAATCCTCGTAGATGCTTTACGGTTGTGGGGATTTTCCATTCCTTAATGGATTTGATTTTGTTACGGTCTACAATAGCACCCTCATGAGATACAATATGACCCATATATTCCACCTCCTATACCCCAAAGAAACATTTGGAGGTTTTTGTTGAAAAGTCAACAAGAAATGTGTCTCTAATTTAATTTTCCCTTAATTAAATTAGATAATAAATTGTAATCTTATCTCATAATCACTTGTAATAGTTAACTAAGTGTGATATACTTAGTTAGCTCATGAAATTCGAGTTGAGGGTGGTTGGTGAGGCATGTAGAGTGATTCTATTTGTTTTAGAGTCCAAGTTTTATTTAGTGTATTAGTTTAATGTATGAGAAATCAGATAACTCAATTAATTGAGTTAAAATCAATTTAACTAGTTGTAACTGATTGTTGCACTAGTGAGAGGTCAAGTGAATTAAATCAAATTTAATTCACATGTAGTGATCTGTCAAGTAACTGATGATTTACTATTAATAGTTGCATGCATGTCAGTTCTGATGAAGACCTAGTTGAGACAGAGCTTAAAGGGATGTTAACTATCAGTTATATTATTAGCAAACTCCCCGCATGAAGCAATACACCCATAGGATTGCCCATGAGCATTGTGTAGTTTTGGAAGGCTGTAATTCCTAAATAATAGGGAATTAATTCTACAGGAATTGCGTAAGAAAGGTAGGCTGAGAAAAGGTATGAAATTGGATAAGTGTTGGTCGATTTTTTCTGGATCAGTTTGAGACAGTTGGTAGAGTGCAACAGACTCTTGTGAGGAGAGTGCATTGTATTGTTTCATGATTCCTTGGTTGAATATACAATAGAATATAGAGGGGTTTTGAGTAGCAAGATTTCCCTAGGAAAAATATCTGTGTTTTGGATTGATTTGCTTCTCTATTTTACTTGGTGTGATTGTGCGATTATGTTTAATTTCCACAATTAGTTTGTAGAAGGATTCAATATATCACTTTAGCATATCGCATGATCAGATTGAATCCATTGGTATACATATTGTTTGTATAATTTCTACATGGTATCAGAGCACAGGAAATCACTATAGTGGAGAAAAAATTGAGTTTGTGCTGAACAACATTCGAATTTGCAAAAATATTCTTTGGTGTCACATGCGGATCAAGATGGAATTCAATGGCTTAAGATTAGAATATGCACTCGAGGGAAGTTATAATTATATTGCATGGAAATACATAATGGAGGAATTTCTGGAGGACAATGGGTTGAAATAATTCTTTGATAATAATTTTCTCAATCTTGCAGCAGCAGACGTCACTCTTCTTGATTATTGGCAAAATAAGGTTGCAAAGGCGAGGAGGATCTTATTAGAGGGAGTTCGATATCACATTTATCGAGCCTCCATGGCAAATAGACTCCATTTGCAATGTGGAAGGCTTTGATAGATCTGTTTCAAAATAGAAGTGACCACATAAAATTGGCACTGAAGGACAAGCTCAGGAAAATCAAAATGGAGAAAGGAGACACTATTCCGAAATATTTAACCAAGTTCATCCAATATTGAGATGATATTTGAAGTGTTGGGATTACTGTAGCGGAATATGACTTGGTGATCCTAGAACTTCTAGGCCTTCCCAAGAGTTGGCATAGTTATCAGGACTCTGTCAATGGGAGGGAGAAGATACCAGATTGGGAGCGACTTTGGTTAGATTTGGTACAAGATGAATTCAGGCGGAATATCAAGGATGGATCCTCATCCAAGGCAGGTGATGAGGAAAATTGTGCCTTGGATTGTAAGACAAAGAAGGGGAAGGGAAAGAAATTCTATTCCAAATCTAAGACCGGAAAGGAAGGAGAGAAGCGTGACATGTCCAGAGTGAAATTTTTTCACTGTCACGAGCATGGAAATCATGCCACTAATTGTCCACAGAAGAAGAACAACAACATGAAGGCTTCAGGATTTGCAGAAGGTGAAGCTTTGGCTTCACATTTCGAGTTGTAATTCTCACTCATCGCATGCATGGTGTATAGTGCGATGGGATCAGTGTGGTACTTAGATAGTGGTGCATATTTCCACATGACAGGAGACAAAGAACTCTTTAGTAGCTTGGAGGAGAAGGATCTTCATATGCACATAGAGATGGATGATGACGAGAGGTATAGCGCTACTGGGATTGGTATAGTTACTTTCCAGAGATGGTCAATTAAACCTTTCTTATTAAAATATGTCATGCATGTACCAAGATTGAAGAAGAATTTAGTTTCAGTTTCTATGTTGGAGGATAGAGTATATGATGTGGTTTTTAGTGAAGTGAAAGCATTCCTTCATCACAAATCCATTGGACAAGTTAAGAATATTGGGGTTCATGTGAAGAACCTCTACAAACTTGATGTAGATGGATACACAACATTAATGGGTAAAGCAGATAGAGTGGTGAGCCGGGATGAGGGTGAGTTATGGCATAGGAGATTGGGCCATATAAACCACGGTGCTTTGAAGGTCATGCATCATATTTCTACGGCACTTACAAAGGGTAGTCTTGCGTAGATAGACACATGAAAGGGATGTACCATGTGGAAGTTGCAAAGGCCAATTTTCACGAGAAGGGGAACCAAGCAGCGGAAATCCTTGAGAGAGTTCACTCAGATGTGTGTGGACCATTCTCTACAGCTTCTACATCAAAGCATAGGTATTATATGATTTTTCTAGAAAGAGTTGGATCTACTTCATGCAGAAGAAAGATTAGATGTTCTCAGAATTTTGTGAGTTCAATGCACTCGTTGAGAAAGATACAGGGAAACATGTGAAGGCTCTATAGAGCGAAAAATGGTGGTGAGTACATCTCAAATGAATTCAAGAACTTCTATGCCAAAGGAGGAATTCAGAGAGAGTTGAATGCACCTCATAACCCACAATAGAATGGAGTTTCAGAAAGAAAGAACAGAACAATTGTGGGTGCGGCACAAGCTATTTTACATGATCAGGGCCTACTATTGCATCTGTGGTCAGAGGCATGAAATACATCGGTATTTGTGTAGAACCGTAGTCCTTATTAGATACTTGGCATGAGTACACCAGACAAGGATTTTTCTAGTAAAAAACCTGATGTTTCATATTTTAAAATTTTTGGCTCATATGTCTATTTCCATGTGACCAAAGATTCAAGAAATAAGATAGAGCCAACAGTTGAGATTGGGATATTTGTGGGGTACATTGATACTCCCCATAACTATCGGGTGTATTTGGCGAACATCAGGATGACTATTGTCAGACGGGATGTAAAATTTGATGAGGAGAAAGGCATGCGATTGTCCCTTGAGATGGAGCTTGATTTTCATTTAGATGAGGAACTCTTGGTTCCAAAGGATGAACCTCAAGAAGTAGAGTGGTCACATGCAAAGGATCATGGAGTGGAAGAAACCACTCATGCAGAGAAGTCAATCATGATATATGACACCTATTGGTATAGAGTTCAATAAGCAAGAAATAATTTTGAGATGGCCTTAAATATGATATTCAAAAGTTTGTAGCGGAATGTTTGGTTTTCCAGCAGAATAAAGTTGAGACAATTAAGACCCCGGGTCTTCTACAACCTTTATCCATTCCAAGTCAATGTTGGGAGGAGATTTCAATGGATTTTATCACAGGTTTACCTAAGTCCGAAGGAAAGAGTGTCATCATGGTGGTAGTTGATAGACTTATCAAGTATGCACACTTTTGTGCATTATCTCATCCATTTAAAGCAAGTACAGTTGCTACTACATTTATGGACACAATTCAAAAGCTACATGGAAACCCAAGGGCTATTGTGAGCGACAGAGATCCCATTTTTACTGGAAATTTTTGGACGGAGTTATTTTCTTGTTTGGGTACTCAATTAGCTCATAGCTCATCTTATCATCCTCAATCTGATGGTCAAACTGAGATAGTAAATAAATGTTTGAAGGATATCTTCGTTGTTTTGTATTTGATAAACAAACACAATGGGTCAAGTGGTTACCTCTCGCTGAATGGTGGTATAACACTTCCTTCCATACTGCAGCAAAAATGACCCCATTTATGGCATTTATGGATATCATCCACCATCGATCACATCATCTTTAAGGGAAAATTCGAAGGTTCAAGCAGTGGAAGATCACGTCGAGCATCAGCAAGAAGTTCTCCAACTCTTAAAGGATAACCTGAATTTGGCACAAAATCGAATGAAACAACAAGCATATCAACATCGCAGCGAGAGAAGTTTTGATGTAGGAGATTGGGTATTTTTACGGCTACAACCATACAAAAAAATGTCCCTCAAGCAATCTAAGAAGGATAATAAATTATCACCAAAGTACTATGGTCCTTACAAGGTGTTGCAAAAGATTGGTTCTATGGCATACAAATTGGAGCTTCCTGCTTCTTCGCGAGTACATCCAGTTTTCCATGTTTCATGCTTAAAAAAGGTTATAGGTGAAAATCTTCCAGTTCAAACAATATTGCCAGAACTTGATGAGAAAGGAAAAATCATATTGGAACCTGAAGCGGTCATGGAAACAAGAACTCGACAGCTACGGAATCGATCAATTTCAGAGTATCTCATCAAGTGGAAGAACTTACCCACCGAAGATTCTACATGGGAGGATGAGAATTTTATACAGAAGCACCCGGAGCTACTCAAGCATTGAGGACAACACTTTTTTGAAGGAGAGGGGCATGTTAGGTCCCTATATCACTAGTATAGTCCCTTATTATTGTTAGTGTAACCCCCTTATTGTTATTATCGAACCCTTGTAACCCCCATTTTGTTATTATTGTGCCCTTAAATTATTATTGTTAGGTCGGCTAGGATTACATTGTGGCCCACTAGGATTACATTAAGGCCCCATGGACTCCTATATATAGAAAGGAGGTTTTGTAAATTGTATCATCCAAGAATTGTTCATTCATGTAATGTATTGGAGGTTTCCCCCTCGAAGTGGCTTATTTCTAAGGCGTTGATATCTCTTTTCTTCTCTTTTTGGAGCTAGTTTCACAACAAATCAGGATAGGTATGGGTGGCATGGCCGACGACATCACACAAAGCACAAGGCTTTGGAGGTGGAGGGGGAGCAGGGTCAGTCAGGGAAACCTTGTCTTTTGATGCCCTCTTGCGAGCTTTGTCCTTATTACCCGAAGTGGTCGCAATAGGAGAAGGTTCTTGTTGAGGTGGCTGAGGAACTGTAGTAGTGGGAGAAGTCATGGGGACCGGTTGAACTGGGGTCAAAGAAAGATAATATTTTGGTTGACCAAGTGGGGTAGCGGCTAGGGGATCAAGGTACCAGATGGGAATCCCTAGGGTCAGGTTAGGAAGAGAGAGGGTAGCCATGATAGGTACCATGTACACTCCAAGAGGGGGAGCTAGGAATGGTATCTGACCGGAGGGGTAATGGCCAGGCAGGACGACTCTAAGATGGTTAAGGCCTAGAGGAACCATTCCAGGAGGGTAGAAGGGCTCATGAACACCATCTGTAGGTGAAGGTCCAGGAGGAGGGGGTCCAAAAGGCTGAATCGAAGGGCTAGGAGTAGGCTGCGGAGGGCGAGGCTGCTGAATAGCCGAATCGGGCCGCTTAAGGGAGGCCTGAGATGATTGCATTATGCAAAAAATTGATGAGATGGGATCAGAGACAAGAGGAGGAAGACCAGGGAATGTACCAATAAAAGAGGAGTCTTTGTAGAATCCGGGTGAGACACTGGTCAATGGATCGACAGTTTGCTCATTGGCCACTGAAGAGATGATGGACTCAGGGGAGCTTTGAGACTTTGGTTCGTAATATGTCAACTGGTCAATGGTGACTATCTTTCCATTATGAGGGAAGGAAATCTTGCGGTGGACCGCAAATGGGACAACAGACATCGATAGGTGTAGCTACGACCCAATAGAATGTTGTAATATAAGGGGGCATCAATGACTTCTACGTCAACGCAAACATTCTTGCCCGCAAAGTAATAGGACAATTGAGGAATAGGCCAATGGGCTGGGAGGCGTGGCCATCCAACGCTCAAAGAGTGATCATGGAAGGAGCCAACTCATGTGTTCTGAGTTGCTTCCAAACTGAAGCAGACATCACACAAGTGGATGCCCCTTATCAATGATTCACCTAGAAACGTTGGCATTCCTGATCTTGACTGGGATTTGGAAGGCGACGGAAGCAGGGAGAGGAGGATGTTCTGACTGGTCAACATCGAAGACAATCAATTGATCATCAGAAGGATCTATAGCGCCCATGGCAGATAGTAGAGCTTTTTGTTGTGAAGGACACGACTAGAGGAGTTCCAGCGTTGAAATGGTAGTAGGGTATTGTGCCAAATCATCTACTATACTATATGAATGGGCAGATTTTCTAGAAGAAGCATTTCGGCGTAGTGGTCCCTTAGGGATCTTGGTATGAACCTCCACCTTTGGTTGAGGGATCTACAAGGGACCATTAAATGTCGAAAGAGGCTCTTTAGGGACCGAAGGAGGTGGCTCGAGGATAGACGTAGCGAGAGGCTTGTTGTACTAACAGGACCAAGTTTGAAGATTGATATCTACGGTTATAGGTTGGGCAGAATTCATCATGAGAATATGGTAGTCGGAGGTACTAGATGGAAGAGGTTGAGTGGCCACCTGCCCTTCAGGTGGTTGGGTTGCCACAAATCCTTGCTGAGGGAAAGGATTAGTAAACACAGTCGGCTGACTAGGCGCAGCACTGGGAGGGATGGAAGGGGAGGCTTGCTGTCCTCGCAATGTTGCTTGAGAATTCCACATCTGATTCATCTATGGTAAAATAGGACAATCATGTGTGTAATGACCATAAACACCACAATAATAACAAGGTTTGTTCGTGCGAACAGGCTTGTCCTACTTGGGTTGAGTGCCCTCTTGCTGGTTAGTAGTGCTAGGTGCATTATTTTGAGGATTAGGTCCAGGATTACTGGGAGCAGATTGATTTTGAGTGCCTTTCTTCTTCTTTTTGGAAGGAGGAGGATTAGTCACGCCCTACTGTGCATACTCCTGCTCCTGAGGGGGCGATAGTTGCTGTTGCGGGGGTTGAGAAGGCAAGGGAGGCGGAGGTGCTAATGCTGGAGGAGCTGGAGCACCAGGCTGCGGATACGGATAATAAGGAGGTTGGGTAACATTGTGGTAAATAGGAGGTTGGGAAAAAGGAGGAGGCATGCCATATCTGGGATACATGCTACCAGGAGGGGGAAAAGTGCAGGAGGTGCTGGCCCCCCATGAGGAAAACCATAGCCCATGGGAGGTTGAGTGTATGGATGAGAGAGAGCTCCAACGATACTGTCGGCGACATGAGATGCCCCCTGTGCATTGGCACCAAAGGGTCTAGGAATATTAGGTAGAACGGTATAAACATAACCCGACTGAGCGTAGATTAAGTCATATTGTAATGAAATTTGGAGAGCAGCTTCTTTGGTTTGAGGGAAAAGCGATGCGACATCTTTGTCGATAGCAGGCAAGAGAGATATAAGGAACCAGTCCATGTAGAAACGGTCTTCGAAGGTAGGGGCTCGACATAGGCTCTTTCTTCTTCACCATTCCTAGACATGATCGGATAGGCGGGTCACAAACAATTGACGAAAATAAGTCATAAGTTCGGTACCAGTGTCGTAATGAAGGGGAAGCTAGAAATAAGACAGAAAAGCCCGAGCAAGAGTCGCAAAGGTGGTATGAGAGGATGAGGCCTGATCAACATACCACTTAGAAGCTTCACCTGTAAGCATATGTTGGAACAACTGAAGACAGACATAGTCATCGGAAATGGAGTTAGATGAACACCACATGCGGAAAGATCGAACATGATTTCTAGGATCTTCTCCAGCAAGGCCTTAAAACTTGGGGATGTCAGAAGGGAGCTTGGTCGGAATAACAGGCCAACTAGTGTCATGGGTGTATAGGGTCACATTGATCAACTGGTTAAAATCGGGAAGACTGAGGCCTGCCATATAGGGGAGCAGGGGAGCAACCGAAGTAGTTCCTGTTGCAGTCCCACTAGTAGTATTCCCAGTATTAGGGCCGGGGTTACCACCAGCATTAGATCCTAAACCAGACATGGTGAAGGTGACAGGAGGAGAACCGGGAGTGGAACCAGAAGGAGAACCCAATGAACTAGAAGAGGAGTCAAAGTGTGGACTTGGTGGAGGACTAAATTGAATCCTACGCAGAGGAGTAAGTCTTCTTACCAAAAACTGAGGATGAAGTCCAAGAAGTCTCTGAGATAAACGCCTTGGTGGCACAATGATGATGACACAAACATGAAACAAAGGGAAGAGAGACCAACAAGGACGGAGAGGTGTAGGATCAACTGATTACAATGTCGAAACAAGGGCAGAGAGGTGTATGATCAATTGATTTCAATGTTAAAGTCTTTGGTTGGCGGTGTTAACCAAGCTCTTCTTCACTTAGGGTGTGTGTGTAAAGTGTGTAAATTTTAATTTTTAAACCCAGAAGTTTGTAGAGAAAAAGAAAAAGTGTGCTATATAACTGTAAATAAACCTGTAGATAATAGTATATGAAACTGAAATATCAAAAAATAAATAGCTAATAATGCAATCATCTAAACCCAAGGAGGCGGGCCTCGCAACAAGTAGTTTGTAGGTGGGAAAAAAACTAGTCAAAACACACCAAAATAGCCTATATATCTAAGGTCGGAAGGGACAGGGATCTAAAGGTCAGATCTGCTAGAAATAGGTGCAGA
This sequence comes from Pinus albicaulis, assembly GCA_034641835.2. NCBI lineage: Eukaryota > Viridiplantae > Streptophyta > Pinopsida > Pinales > Pinaceae > Pinus > Pinus albicaulis. The sequence goes on from CM076581.1 coordinate 1,003,405,331, forward strand.
TAAACAACAAAAAATTAGAGGAAAAATTGTTGTAAATGAGGTGGCGAAAGGCTATTTCTTGGAGCGAAATGGAGTGGACCCTAGAGGAAAACCCAAAAAAAACTAAAGGAGGTGATTTGGATGGATAAATAGTCAATCTGAAGTGGATCTGAAGGTGAGGTATCAGATTTGAAAAATGGATGAACACTCTAAAAATTTCAGACAAATTGGGTGTTGAAATTAAAAACTCTTCCACAAAGTGTAGATATACCGTTTCAAGAGGCTAGGTTCCCACTTAGATGAGTAAAATGTAGAATAAGTATAGGTCCAAAACTGGGTGGAGATGGAGGTCGATAACCCCCGATCAGAGGGTCTGCATAAACCTAGAAAACTTTATGAAAAAATTCGCAAAAAGTCCGTGTCGCAGCTTCGACCTATTTCTTGTTGGGGTTTGCATTTTGCGCTTTTCCATGTCTTGTTCTTGCCGAAGCTCCAAAAGTTGCAGGTTTAGGGCTAAAGCAACCTCGACTCTCCCGCTTCGAGAGTAGGTTTCGTTATATCAGTGTTGTCTCAAATGGCACTCGATGTCTATCACTCTGCGCAATAGGTCCAAAGACACAAAAAAGTTAGAATTTTCAATGTTTTAGGGTTTGATAGGTTAAAAAAAACATCAAGAAAAGAAAAAAAGAATTTGAAGAGAAATCCTAGGGTTTGAAGCAGCTGGTCATGCAGGGATCTGAAAAACGACAGAGGTCGTAATCATAAACCCTTGTGGAGTCGCTAGTTGTTAGTATGAACGAATTAAAAAGTGTACGAAAAGACCACCTTAATTGCAAATACAACAAACAACTCAGAACAAAAAGAGTGATGCCAATATTCCTTCGTATCTGCAATTAGGTGATTCAAGATAAATGTTGCAAAAATCTAGATCTATGCATCAAAAGACATTGCTAAGAATAAAACAATGAGATTTAGTCCATGCATTCAATAGACAAGAAAATAATATGTTGAATGAATTCCATATTAAGGGCACTGGGAGGAAAACATAGAAGGATGTTACCACTTCTCAATGGGATGGGTTCTTGTAAGTGCTCAGCACTTCAGATCTAAAATTCCTCTCTCTTGATGGTGTAGAAAACCCAGACAAAAATGGAACTCAAAGGGAGCTCACAAGCCAAAAGATAGAAAAATATGACAATGATGGTGGATCAAAGTCAGACCAAAAGTATAGATCCAGGGTGATCTTTAGGCAACAAAAGGTAGTGAGTGAATGGAAAAACCCTTCTATTTATAACAAAATATTGAGTGTAATGTTCCAAAATTTTCATGCAGATAATTGGAACATTATTTTTTGCTAATTTGACATAGGAGGAGAATAAATGGGTAAAGAGACCCATGAATAATGAAAAGCACAATAAAATCCCTCATATTATGAGAAGGGATCATTTTTCAGTTTGGTTTCACACCTCCGTGGGTGAAAAGGGGTTATTTTGAAAAGTGGCTAAGTCAAGTTGACCAAAGTCAAACTGCGCAGGCTATGAGGTGGAAAGCACATTGTGGTATAACGCAATAGAGAAGGAGGGAAGATTCCTTGAGAAGAAAAACCCTAATGAAGTGGGGCCCATGGAGAGGGAGCTCACTATTGTATAAGAGGAGGGCAAGACAACCATTTTTTCTCATGAATGGATTATTGATTTCATTGTCTTGAGAGACAAGGAGCATACTCTTGTTGTTTAGCAAAGTTGCTGGGGGAATTCCTGTTTAGGATTCCTTCCCCCTCATGAGAGGCCTCTTGAGGAATTGATCTTCAGCTTTCTCCACTTCTTGGCTCAAGGCCAAAGAATTATCTTCCATCACAACGTTATTCTTGCAGCAAGAAGACATTGTGTTGCTGGGGTTGCAGTGGAGGCTTCCACCACATCACTTCGGGACTTGATTTGTAGAGAAAGGAGTTTCCATTTAGTGGAGATATCATTGAGGAGTGTTATTGAGCTCATTTGTAGATTTTGGTAGCAAGCCAAGCTTTCTCCCATCTTCATCAGTGCAGTCCCTTCCATAGACTGCGTTATTTCAGAGTTAGTCTGCAGTGGGGGTTTGCACCATCACATTGGAAGGAGATATTTCCAATGTCGGGATCAGCCTTGCACTCTAGAAATCCCTTGGAGGAGATTGATTCAGATTGTAGAGTAGATTCTACCATCTCATTCCATTTTGATTATGAGTTGCTGCTGCTACCCAACAACTTTGGCATTTTGGTATTTTTCCATTCTATGCATCTAGTGTAGCCAATCCTCTTGAGGATTGTTGTATCATCAGTGTATTATTATTTTTAGGGGTTGAGAGCACACTCCCCCTCATTTCTTGAGCTATATTGCAATATCATCATATTTCACATTTGTATGTAGCAGTGTCTCCATAAGACTGCGTAGTCATAGCTAGGGCAGTTTATGCAACAATGTATTTCATGATTTCATGTACTTGTTCTTTGAGGTTGATCATTCCCTCTCTTGAGTGCTCCTTCCCTCAAGATATTGTACACTTATTTCGCTGCTATGAGCTAATACAATGGCTATGAGTTCTTCTATCATTTTTTGAGATTGAAGCAAGTTTTATCTTCATGTATTTGTTTGCATATTGCTGTAGCTCCCTTTTGAGTGGGATTCTTCAAGAAGCTCTATAGACAGAGTCTGAAAAGGGCCAGATAGCCTCTGGATCTCACACTTCCTTGAGCAGGTGACATGTCTGGTAAATGCCCCTTCATTCAATCTCTGGAATAGATTACTGATTGCTGACATTCCCGAAAAAGGAACATTACAGTGGTATCAGAGCACCTTTCTTGGCTCAGCCTGTGGCCTTCAAGCCCAAGAAAGAAGAAGAAATAAATATGAAGAATATGAGCTTGATCTCATCCATTTTTAGAGAAAATAATAACCTCTCCAAGGAGGAGAAGCAAGAAGAAGAGGAAGAACCCCGCACTTCCTATTCTCATCAAGGAGACCAAGAAATAAGCAGGAAAAAGACTCCATCTTTTGGAGAAGAAAATAAAAAGGGCTGAATCAAGGGCCAACTCTAGATTTTCCCATGAGGAATGTGAGCATGCAGCTACACACCATGGGGTACAACGCAGTCACATGGCCAGCTTTTCCATGAGAAGAAAAGAAGAAGGTGTTAGCCCCCCCTATGAAATTTTTTGACAAGCAAATAGGGGGCTAAATTGTTGTTGGGTCTTCAAGGAATTCATTTCCCCTGAAAATACAGTCTCCTTGAAGCCTCTTTGTGCCCTTTATCTTTTTATGGTTTCCCCTCTGCTGATTCCCCTTTTAAAGCCTCTCTGCTGATGAAGAAATGCCCAAAGGCCTCCTTTCCCCTTTATTTTTCCCTCATTTAACCTCTTTTTATTCCCCCTTTTCCCCCCTTCTATTTCCCCATTTACTCCTCAAATTCCCCCAAAATCCCCCCAAGATCCCTTCTAATTTCTTCCCCTGCCCTTTGTTTTCCCTTTTCTCCCCTTTATTCCTCTATCGTTCCCCTTTAAACCCCTTTAGAATCCATTTAAAAGGGCCGAAAGCCATGTTCCGACATTATTAAAAGGCCCAGCTCCTTTACCGTAGGCCCCTTCCAAACCACTTCCCCACGTGACCCTTCCCCAAGACCAAGCGCTTAAGCCTTGGGGGCCAATCGCAATTGGAGCATCAAGCGGGTGCGTATTTCCTTTGAAAACAGCGTAAAAGCCCCGATGCGATTTGATTATATCATCAAGTTCTCGCTCCGATCTGAATCGTCGATCTATCACCAGATCTGATGGCTGTCTGCTAATTGCAACTCCCTCCCGATCGCAATCGCAACCATCATTGGTGCCGCCCCGATTGAGATCCCCCGATTGCATCTTGGTCGTTGATCTGCCCCGCGATCTAACGGTCCTCCTCCCATCGCTGGTCCCCTCCGATTGTGTTCTCCACCATTGATCTTCCTGTCAGATCGACGGTCAGCGTTCAATCGCAGATCCCTCCCGATCTTCAATCGCAAGTGCTACCCTCCGTCTCCCGATTTAATCGCGGTCGTCCGTCTCCCGCTGATCCTACGGCTCAGCGCTGATCGCTTCGTTCCCTTCGCACCTCCTGTTTCTCCCTCCGATGGATTGTGAGCCGTTGATCTGGACCCGAGATCAACGGCCAGCGCTCAATCGCAAGCCCTTCTCCGATCGCAATCGCAAACCACTTCGTCTGTCCCCCGATTGCGATTGTACGATTGGATCTCCGCCGTCCTTTCCTCCAAGATCTGACGGTTCGCGTTTATTCGCCCTCTGCCTCCGCTGGGTCCCACTCCACTCATCCGTTCATTGTTTTTTGATGTTTTCCTGTGTAATTCGCCCAAACGCTGAACGTTGGGGTTTTACACTATGAGTCCGTTTCTCCGCTCCTCTCCGCCGTTTCCATTGATTCTCCATTCTTCTGCCACCTTTCCACCGCCTCCGCTGCATTTCTCCGCCACCACTACCAGGTTCTTAACAGGTTTATTTTATGATGCAGAATAGCACAGAGAGGCCATTCCAGCCGGCCAGCGAAGCAGCAGAAGCAGGATTTAAAAGGGGTTAATGACTATTGCTGATTTAATTAATGTTAACCCCGCAAGTCAAAGGATTGAAGCTCAGTTCGAAAACTAAGAGCGCACCAGCACGCCATAACTGCGCCACCTAACAGTAGAGTACTCTTCTCCAGAAGTACCCCTTCCTGCAGAGTTCTCCATGCCTCCTCGAGCCCATAAGCAATTAAATACGCTGACTGAAGCTCATTTCAAACAGTCAGGCAGCAGTTATGAGGTATGGAGAGCCTTGCAGATCTTTAATCCATGTCATTCATTTCAGAAGGCAGCGCAGAGCCCCAAGCTCCAAAAATGACTCCAGAGAAATATCCGAGGTCAATTCCCAGCCTAACAGAGCCTCCAAACAGTCTGCAGAGTACTCAGAGCGCCGCATAAAGCCATTAAGCAGTATGGGCGTGAACACTTCCGCCATTCTGACTTAATGAATCTCATTTAATGGGTCTTCTGCCTCTGTTTCTTTCTCTTCTCCTATAAAATCCCTGGGAACGAATTGTGAAGGTTGTTGTTTGTTTTATCAGTGAACTACAAGCATTTTGTCCCGAGCCAAGTTTCCTGTGTAACAGTTGTATGATAGGCTGAGAAACATGATGTATTCAGGCTGAATATAAAAGCTTTGGGCAGTGATGTACCTGATTGGTGTTGTGTTTAACATGATAAGCAGTTTTCATTGGATCTTGATCTACAGCAGTTGGTGATGTTCTTCTTATCTCTGTGTTTATTTCCATTTCATTTCATGTTCTTCTGACTGACATCTGAATGCATGATATAAGATTTACCCTTGTTAGGTACCTTATATCCCAGCTCTCTCAGTCTTGAATGTTTTCTACTCATATGTGTGTCTGAATATTGTTTTTAATTGACTAAACCAGTGTAGTGGATGATTATTGCCTGCTCTCTGATGTGCAAGTTAATAAAATCAGTATTCAGATGTTTTTGTTAAGATTTAATTGAAAGAGATTAGGAACATTGGGAGGTCTAGAAGCCTGTCTCTGCCTCTTCATAACCTATCCCTTCCATATAAACCTTTTCAAGATCCCTTGTGTTGCCTATGGTTTTGTCCAAGCAGGCCTAGAGTTAAATGACCTCTGGCCTGATCTATAGACAGAATCAGATGGTTTTCCATCCTTCATTCTCATCACTTAGTGTTCCATCCCACCAATCAGTTTTTGAGATCCAAATGCTCTAGATGACTAGCCCAATTGAAGCTTACACATTTGAACATAAGTAAAACCTTTCTTGACTCCATTGCCCAATGGCCTTGATGTTCCCTGAGTTATCTATTTTTGCCTAGCTTCCTTCTTTACCCATCCTTGTCTTATGATGAAACCTTCCTTCTTGATTCTCAACAACCAAACTCAAACAATCAAACCAACAACCTTGAGCCCATAACTAGCCTAAAATCATAATTGAGAACTTAAAAGACATATCCTTTGATAATCATAGAGAGATCCCTCTCTAGACCTAGGAGGGCTAGATCCTAAGGTCTGAAAGTGGTTCTATGTTGTCTCATCTTTTGGTCTCTGTCAACCTGGCCAAAACATGGGAACCCCAACATAATGGCGACTCCACTGGGGATTTCTGAGTGCTTCTCATTTCAAACAACCTCGGAAACTTAGAACTCTGGCTAGGTTGACGGTAAGTCACACCTTTGACGGTGAGCACTGTGGTGGACAATGTACCCTAGAATCATCCTAAACCCTCCACCTGGCGACTCCATTGTTCCTAAACGTTAAGGAATCCACTGGTGATCAGTAGGCCTGCTGATTATCTTGGTCTCACATCAGACTCCACTGGCAGACCAGTCCCAAAGCATAATGAAGACTCCACAGGGAGGCCAGTTCCCAAGACAACATTAACCTCAGTAGAAGTAACAAGTAGGGATAAGCTGCTTGGCTTATAAACAACACTCTGGCTCACAGAACCATTCATACAAGAGCTTTCCCTGATCCAAACCCACCTGAAACAGTTGATAATCCTGAGAAAATCCTTAAAAGAGCACCTGTGAGTAGGAGATCAACTATTTCCAGCAACATTCATAGAGCCAATTCTGCACCAGAAGATCTTGCAGCTCTATTAGACCCTCTCTTCGACCTAGGCCTTCAGAAGAGATTACCTAGAACTAGGTCATTCAGTGTTTCAGACTAGCCAGACACTAGGGACAGCGAAACCCCTCCTTCCACACCACCCGATCTCCACTTTCTCCAAAACTTGGGGCTTTCTCACCCTAGATCTGCTCAACAGACTTCTGCTGGTCCTATCATCCCTGTCATCCAACTACCAGCTGCTCAAGCCAACCCTATACCTCATCAGAACATCATCATGGCAGCCTGGTATGCACCTCTAGTTTTACCTCAGCCTCTACTGCCCTTACCAGGTGATTATCAATCAAAAATCCCACACTTCCCTGCTAAAGAGCCTACAACTGCACAACAACATGTAGATAAAATGGAAGACTCTTTTGACTATATGGAAATTGATGATGAAACAATCAAAATGAGAATTTTCGCGCAGAGCCTGGGGGGAGAGGTTAAAAAGTGGTTTAAAAACCTACCCGCTGGTAGTATCCAAGATCTCCCTGCTTTATACCAGACTTTCATTAACAAATGGGAAACTAGAGCAAACCCTCGCCAGCTCCTAGCAGAATACATGTCCCTTAAGAGGAACACAGGAGAGAGTGTTCACGATTACACCACTAGATTCAATAGCATTTACAATGCTCTTCCCCCACACATGAAACCTCCACAAGGTATGGCCCTGGCCAAATATCCTGATGGATTTGATGCGGACATGGCCTATGAGCTTAGAGATAAAGAATATACCACATTGGAGGACATGCAGAAGGGGGCAGTAAACATAGAAGCAAACTTAATTGAAAAAAGGGCCAAACTGAGAGCTGAGAAGAGAGTAACATACAAGGATGACACTATAGCCTCCACTTCAGATCCTAATATTGACAGATTGTCTAAGAATCTGGATAAGCTATGCCAAGTGGTCGAAAATATGGCTATCACTCAGAACAGGAACCAAAATCAAAACCAAAACCAAAACTTTAGAAGAAACAACAACACTCCCAACAGGCAGAAAGAGGCAGATCAGCAAGTCATTCCCCCTTTCCAAAACTTTCTTGATGAGGATGAGGGAATCATAGAAGAATCCGAAGGGAATGTGATAAACATGTTCGAAACAGAGGACTCAATCCTGAACTGTGATTCAGAAGAGGACCAACCCTCAACCTCTTATGGGGAGGAGGAATGGTTTGAATCTGAGGATTATAGGTTGGGATTCGAAAATGCCATGTTACAGGTCAGAGAAAAATATGAGCTCAGGAGTAAAAAGAACCAAGACACTTCCAAACCTAAAACTCCTGAGGTAACCATCAAAAAGAGGCCTGAAAAATCTTCTAAAGTAACTGCTGTGAACAACAATTCAACAGCCAAGAGTTCTGAGAGTAACAAAGAAAAGGACAACCAAAGCATGGAAAAACAGGGTCAACAAACCAGTAGCACTAGCACCTCAGTTAGTGCTCCTGATAAAACTATTTCTACACATGTACATAATGAGAAAACACAAACTGATTCAGCCACTAAAACAGTGGCAAATAAAACAGAGTTGAACACTTCCAAGAGTCAATCCACTTTCAGTTTAGAAAGTGAGATTGCAAAAATCAAAATCTCTGTACCATTATCTGAGCTTGCCACTCAGGATGTATATAAAGGCCAGATTTTGAAAGCATTAAATCTGAGTATAAATAATGATAGTGTAAATTTGAGTGATGATCAGCCTGCCCTCTTGTTTGGTCCCAAGATTGAGGGGAAATTTCAGGAAGGGGTAGTTCCACCTTTTTATATCAGTCTTAACATTCATGACAAGATCCTTCATAATGCCATGCATGACTCCGGTGCATCACACAATCTAATGCCTAAGGTAGTCATGGAGAAGTTAGGCCTTGAAATCACCAGACCCTATAAAGACTTGTATTCATTTGACTCGAGCAGAGTAAAATGTCTTGGCCTGATCAAAGACTTGTGTGTGAGTTTGAACCAAATTCCTGCGAAATGTATGGTCATGGATGTAGTGGTGGTAGACGTGCCACCCAAGTATGGCATGCTGTTTTCAAGATCATGGGGAGCCAAGCTGCAAGGCACCATGCAGATGGATGGCTCATATGCCACTATCCCTATATTTGGCCAATTAAGAAGACTGTATAGAGAATCCCAAATGAAATTCCTAGTCAGCAGCCCCGAGAAACCTGAAAATTCACCATTATATTTTGTGCATACCGACCTTGACTCCTTCATCTTTTGTAATGATGAATCCTTAGAAGAGCCAGAGTCCCAGAATAGGCATACAAATGAGAACACCGAGCCTATGGACCTCCACATAATGGCCACTCTGGAAGAATATGATCAGGAAGACCATGGGCAGCACACTGAAAATGAAGAGGAAATCAGCAATGAAGCCTGTAGGGTCTGTGGTGGACCTCTCACTCCAAGTGAAACAGAAACAGAACAAGAACAACAAGCTAACCACCTTCCTGAAATCCATGGCCTCTACGAACAACAAGATAGTTTACTACCTAGTACAGACCCCCCAACTCAACCTAATGGCGAATCCAGCTGTAAGGTAGAAAGCGAAGTGGAAGTGAACAAAGATCCCCTGTGGGAAATGAACTTTGATGGGTCCTGCACTAGGCAAAGCGCTGGAGCTGGGGTGTGGCTGCGTAACACCGAAAATGATCACGCGGAGAGCCACGCTGTCAATCTGCATTTCAAATGCACGAATAACATTGCAGAATATGAGGCTCTAATCTTGGGCTTAAATCTGTTGAAAAAATTAGGAGCCCGAAGGATAATCGTGAGAGGAGACTCTGAGTTAGTGATCAAACAGATGAATGGTGAGTATTCAGCAAAACACCCCAGGCTTAGGGCATATAGGAATGATACTCTAGATTTGCTGAAAACGTTTGTTGAATATGATTTAGTATCCATTCCTAGGGGTCAAAACGCTATTGCAAATGGACTAGCCTGCCTAGCTAGCTCATATCCTAAGGCCCCAGTTGACCAACAAATCATCATTCGGACTAAATTCAGGCCTGCAGTGCCAGACAATGAAAAATACTGGCAGGTCTTTGAAGGAGACAAACAGATTGAAGATTTCCTGATGGGCAGGAATGAGTTTGAATTTTCTGATTCAGACTCGAAATCTGATGACAGCTGCCCAAGTGAGGATTCCCCAGATGAACTAGAAACACCTTGTAGTATAGAAATAAATTCTTTTTCTGAAGAAACTGGAGATTCAGCCATAAAACATGAAAACGCAGATAGGGAAGAAATGGAGGTGCTGCAAGCCAAAGACAAGAACATACCAAGAGGCTTAGCACCCTTAGAGGATCTCTTTGATTTTGATGATGTTGCAAAGAAGCCCACAATAGAACATGCAGAATCAGATGTAGAAGAATGTAATATAGGCACTGAAGACAAACCCAAAATGATAAAACTGGCTAAGTCTATACCTGCAGACATGAAGAAAAGATACATTGACTTGTTTAAGGAATTCATTGATGTGTTTGCATGGAGCTATGAAGACTTAAAGGCCTATGACACCAACATTATACAACATAAGATACCACTGAAGGAAAATCAGAAACCTTTCAGAAAAAAACTCCGTAGAATTAATCCAAAACAATTGCCTGCAGTAGAAAAGGAAATTAAGAAGATGTATGATGCATGCATTATTGTCCCTGTAAGGTTTTCTGATTGGGTGTCAAACTTAGTGGCTGTAAGGAAGAAAACAGGGGAGATTAGACTATGCATAGACTTTAGAAACCTCAATAGAGCCTCCCTGAAAGATAACTACCCCTTGCCTAGAATGGAACATATCTTACAGAAGGTAGTGGGCTCTAAAAGAATCTCCCTGCTTGATGGTTTTTCAGGATACAATCAAGTTCTGGTACTCCCAGAAGATCAACTCAAAACAGATTTTACCACTCCATGGGGCACCTTCATGTATGTGAAAATGCCTTTTGGATTGATGAATGCTGGAGCTACCTTCTAGAGAGAAATGGATATTGCTTTCTCAGATGAGATTGGACACTTTATAGTTATCTACTTGGATGAATTAACTGTCTTTTCTAAAACAGAAGATGGACACTTAAAACATCTGAGGAAAGTTTTTGAAAAATGTAGAAGGTACGGTCTGTCCCTAAATCCTAAGAAGACTGTTTTTGGGCTGCAAGAAGGTAAGCTTCTGGGCCACATCATATCCGAGAAAGGGATTAGGATAGACCCCCAGAGAGTTGAGGGAATACTTCAAATTTCACATCTAAGAAACATCAAGGAGCTACGGTCCTTCATTGGGAAGATCAATTTCCTTAGAAGATTTATCCCCAATCTTGCTGAGCATCTTAGGAAAATGACTGAAATGCTAAAGAAAGATGCAGGAATCAAGTGGACTGTTGAAGCCAAAAAATCTTTTGAGTCAGTAAAGCTCGCACTCACCCAAGTTCCTGTCCTTATCAGCCCTGACTTCTCAGATTTTGATCTTTGTTGCTTCCCCTCACAAATGCTTGGCAGTTTGTTGAAAAATTCGGAAAATTAAAGAACGGCCTACAACGCTTCTTGGTAAAGCCTTAAGAGATGCACCCTTGAAGTACAACATCATGGAAAAGCAGGCCTATGCTCTGATTAAGGCCTTAAAAGACTTTAGGGTGTACATTCTGCATTCTCACACCATTGCCTATGTGCCAAATATAGTGGTCAAAGATATCTTGTCCCAGGACCCTGATGGGAAAAGGGGCAAATGGATTGCTACAATTTTAGAATATGACATTGAAATAAAACCCACCAAGCTGATCAAAGGTCAAGGCCTGGCCCAATTGATGGCTGAATCTAATCTGCAGGCCCTTGATATTAACATGATGAATGCCCTGGATGAGCAGGAAGGATTGCCCCTTCCAACTGTTGAGGAGCAGTTTCAGAACTCTCCTTGGTACACTGATATCCTTTACGTGCTCACACACCTCAATGCCCCTCTAGAACTGTCCAAAACAAAGGCCAGATTCATAAAACTCAAAGCTAGAAATTACTGCATTATGAATGAGAGTCTATATTGGAAAAATCCAAATGGCCTTTTACTGAAATGCTTGTCTGAAACTGAAGCCGAAAAAATCAAACAAGAATTCCATGATGGGGAGTGTGGAGGCCACCTGAGTTGGAAGGCCACTGCAAATAAGATACTCAGGGATGGTTACTATTGGCCTACACTCTTTAGTGATGTCCATAAAATGATTCTTACCTGCCACAAATGCCAAATTTTTGAAGGCAAAAGAAAGCTCCTTCCCCTCCCTCTGCAACCTATCACCATAGAAGGTCCCTTCATGCAATGGGGCTTAGAATTCATTGGAGAAATCCACCCCTCTTCTTCTGGGCAACACAAATGGATCTTGACTGCTACTGATTACTTCAATAAGTGGATTGAAGCCATACCCACTAGGAATGCCACTGATTCTGTCATCATTAGGTTCCTAGAAGACTTCATCTTATCTCGGTTTGGCTGCCCAAGGAAAATAATCACTGAAAATGCTGCTGCTTTCGGATCCAAAAGAATGATTGATTTCTGTCACAGGTACGGAATTGCACTTGGACATTCAACTGCCTATTACCCCCAGGGTAATGGCTTAGCTGAATCATCAAATAAAAGCCTAGTTACAATCATTAAGAAGCTGCTGGAAGAGAACAAAAGGTCTTGGCATAAAAATTTGATACATGCCTTGTGGGCAGACAGGCTCACTACAAAGAAATCTATTGGCACATCACCCTTCCAGCTGGTTTATGGGATAGAAGCAGTTTTTCCTACTAGCCTTGGGATACCAGTGGTAAAGCTTATTCAAGAAATCCAATCAGAAGAAGACAACATGATAAGGAGAATTAATGAAACAATCCATCTTCAGCAAACAAGGGAGCAAGTTTATGACAGAGCTGTCAGAGTGCAGGAAAACATGAAGAGATAGTTTGACAAAAGAACCAAAGCAGAAAATTTCAAAGTTGGGGACAAGGTCCTGAAGTGGGATTCAAGAAGAGAGGATAAAGGCAAACATGGCAAATTCGACAGCTTGTGGCAAGGTCCCTTCATCATTCAAGCCACTGTGGGTCCTAATGCATTCTTCTTACAAGAACTCGATGGTACAGAGCTGTTTGGGGGTCCTGTCAATGGCAGGATGCTCAAACACTATTTCTGCTAATTCTCCATTTCCAGTTTCATTTCCATTGTATATACCGTTGCAAATTTTCATTTTCAGCAAAAAAGTGAAGAAATTGTTCCAAAAAAAAAAAAAAAAAAATGAAAGGAGAGGTTCAGACATGCTCAAAACATGAACCTCTGAGGCAAAAGGATTGGCTCTAATAAACTCAAATTCTGAGCCAAAGGGAAGAAGAATAGCTGGTCCTTACAAGCTCAAAATCTGGATCAGCAGTGAAAGAAGATCCAACTCTAATATGCCCAAAATCAGAGCTGGAGCAAAGGAAAGAAGTGACTCAAATATGCTCAAAACCTGAGTCACAAGAAAGAAAGAAGGATGTTTCACAATTGCAGAGTTCCATGCCTTCTCAGTTTTGTTTTCTTCAAGTTTCTGCCCAGCAAGTCAGACAGTCTAATCCTGGCTTGGCTGTGTTTAAATTTTCTGTCTTAGAATGTAGGTGAAGAAACCTGTTGGACAGTTTAATCCCAACAGGTAGTAGATTAGGTAGAGAAATAGATGAGGCCAACAGTCTAATATGGCCTCATGGAGCAATAAGGGTAGAATTAGAATAGGTTTGTTCTTATTTTTGCAAAATAAGATGTAAAGGGTCTGCTAGTTCAAATGCACCCAGGGGAAAATTGTTAGAACTCTAGTTTGGGTAGGTAGATGGGTTGGGAAAGTGTTTCTGCTGATTTGTATCCAATATTTTGTGGCAGCTAATCTAAAGAAGGAAGAAAGACGACTTATAGCAGCAGGCATTTGGCCTACACCAAGAGATCGATTTCTGACTTCTTGACTCCTTCAAGAAGAAGCCATCCCCATGTGGAGCCACTGTAGCCCCCTCATGAAATTTTTGACAAGCAAATAGGGGGTTAAATTGTTGTTGAGTCTTCAAGGAATGCATTTCCCCTGAAAATGCAGCCTCCTTGAAGCCTCTTTGTGCCCTTTATCCTTTGATGGTTTTCCCTCTGCTGTTTCCCCTTTTAAAAGCCTCTCTGCTGATGAAGAAATGCCCAAAGACCTCCTTCCCCCTTTATTTTTCCCCATTTACTCCTCAAATTCCCCCAAAATCCCCCCAAGACCCCTTCTAACTTCTTCCCCTGCCCTTTGTTTTCCCTTTTCTCCCCTTTATTCCTCTATCGTTCCCCTTTAAACCCCTTTAGAATCCATTTAAAAGGGCCGAAACCCATGTTCCGACCTTATTAAAAGGCCCAGCCCCTTTACCGTAGGCCCCTTCCAAACCACTTCCCCACGTGACCCTTCCCCAAGACCAAGCGCTTAAGCCTTGGGGGCCAATCGCAATCGGAGCATCAAGCGGGTGCGTATTTCCTTTGAAAACAGCGTAAAAGCCCCGATGCGATTTGATTATATCATCAAGTTCCCGCTCCGATCTGAACCGTCGATCTATCACCAGATCTGACGGCTGTCCGTTAATCGCAACTCCCTCCCGATCACAATCGCAACCATCATTGGTGCCGCCCCAATTGAGATCCCCCGATTGCATCTTGGCCGTTGATCTGCCCCGCGATCTAACAGTCCTCCTCCCATCGCTGGTCCCCTCCGATTGTGTTCTCCACCATTGATCTTCCCGTCAGATCGACGGTCGGCGTTCAATCGCAGATCCCTCCCGATCGTCAATCGCAAGTGCTACCCTCCATCTCTCGATTTAATCGCGGCCGTCCGTCTCCCGCTGATCCTACGGCTCAGCACTAATCGCTTCGTTCCCTTCACACCTCCTATTTCTCCCTCTGATGAATTGTGAGCCGTTGATCTGGACCCGAGATCAACGGCCAGCGCTCAATCGCAAGCCCTTCTCCGATCGCAATCGCAAACCACTTCGTCTGTCCCCCGATTGCGATTGTGCGATTAGATCTCCGCCGTCCTTTCCTCCAAGATCTGACGATTCGCGTTTATTCGCCCTCCGCCTCCGCTGGGTCCCACTCCACTCATCCGTTCATTGTTTTTTGATGTTTTCCTGTGTAATTCGCCCAAACGCTGAACGTTGGGGTTTTACACTATGAGTCCGTTTCTCCGCTCCTCTCCGCCGTTTCCATTGATTCTCCATTCTTCCGCCACCTTTCCACCGCCTCCGCTGCATTTCTCCGCCACCACTGCCAGGTTCTTAACAGGTTTATTTTATGATGCAGAATAGCACAGAGAGGCCATTCCAGCCGGCCAGCGAAGCAGCAGAAGCAGGATTTAAAAGGGGTTAATGACTATTGCTGATTTAATTAATCTTAACCCCGCAAGTCAAAGGATTGAAGCTCAGTTCGAAAACTAAGAGCGCACCAGCACGCCATAACTGCGCCACCTAACAGCAGAGTACTCTTCTCCGGAAGTACCCCTTCCTGCAGAGTTCTCCATGCCTCCTCGAGCCCATAAGCAATTAAATGCGCTGACTGAAGCTCATTTCAGGCAGTCAGGCAGCAGTTATGAGGTATGGAGAGCCTTGCAGATCTTTAATCCATGTCATTCATTTCAGAAGGCAGCGCAGAGCCCCAAGCTCCAAAAAGGACTCCAGAGAAATATCCGAGGTCAATTCCCAGCCTAACAGAGCCTCCAAACAGTCTGCAGAGTACTCAGAGCGCTGCATAAAGCCATTAAGCAGTATGGGCGTGAACACTTCCGCCATTCTGACTTAATGAATCTCATTTAATGGGTCTTCTGCCTCTGTTTCTTTCTCTTCTCCTATAAAATCCCTGGGAACGAATTGTGAAGGTTGTTGTTGGTTTTATCAGTGAACTGCAAGCATTTTGTCCTGAGCCAAGTTTCCTGTGTAACAGTTGTATGATAGGCTGAGAAACATGATGTATTCAGGCTGAATGTAAAAGCTTTGGGCAGTGATGTACCTGATTGGTGTAGTGTTTAAACATGATAAGCAGTTTTCATTGGATCCTGATCTACAGCAGCTGGTGATGTTCTTCCTATCTCTGTGTTTATTTCCATTTCATTTCATGTTCTTCTGACTGACATCTGAATGCATGATATAAGATTTACCCTTGTTAGGTACCTTATATCCCAGCTCTCTCAGTCTTGAATGTTTTCTGCTCATATGTGTGTCTGAATATTGTTTTAATTGACTAAACCAGTGTAGTGGATGATTATTTCCTACTCTCTGATGTGCAAGTTGGTAAAATCAGTATTCAGATGTTTTTGTTAAGATTTAACTGAAAGAGTTTAGGAACATTGAGAGGTGTAAAGCCTGTCGCTGCCTCTTCATAACCTTCCCTTCCATATAAACCTTTTCAAGATCCCTCGTGTTGCCTATGGTTTTGTCCAAGCAGGCCTGGAGTTAAATGACCTCTGGCCTGATCTATAGACAGAATCGGATGGTTTCTCA
This sequence comes from Pinus albicaulis, assembly GCA_034641835.2. Classification (NCBI taxonomy): domain Eukaryota; kingdom Viridiplantae; phylum Streptophyta; class Pinopsida; order Pinales; family Pinaceae; genus Pinus; species Pinus albicaulis. The sequence goes on from CM076581.1 coordinate 1,003,421,488, forward strand.
TCTTTCATTCTCATCACTTAGTGTTCCATCCCACCCAATCAGTCTTTGAGATCCAAATGCTCTAGATGACTAGCCCAATTGAAGCTTACACATTGAACATAAGTAAATCCTTTCTTGACTCCATTTCCCAATGGCCTTGATGTTCCCTGAGTTATCTATCTTTGCCTAGCTTCCTTCTTTACCCATCCTTGTCTTATGGTGAAACCTTCCTTCCTGATTCTCAACAACCAAACTCAAACAATCAAACAAACAACCTTGAGCCTATAACTAGCCTAAAATCACAATTAAGAACTTCAAAGACATATATCCTTTGATAATCATAGAGAGATCCCTCTCTGGACCTAGGAGGGCTAGATCCTAAGGTCCGAAAGTGGTTCTATGTTGTCTCATCTTTTGGTCTCTGTCAACCTGGCCAAAACATGGGAACCCCAACATAATGGCGACTCCACTGGGGAATTCTGAGTGCTCCTCATTTCAAACAACCTCAGAAACTTAGAACTCTGGCTAGGTTGACGGAAAGTCGCACCTTTGATGGTGAGCACTGTGGTGGACAGTGTACCCTAGAATCATCCTAAACCCTTCGCCTGGCGACTCCATTGTTCCTAAACGTTAAAGACTCCACTGGTGATCAGTAGGCCTGCTGATTATCTTGGTTTCACATCAGACTCCACTGGTAGACCAGTCCCAAAGCATAATGAAGACTCCACAGGGAGGCCAGTTCCCAAGACAACATTAACCTCAGTAGAAGTAACAAGTAGGGATAAGCCGCTTGGCTTATAAACAACACTCTGGCTCACAGAACCATTCATACAAGAGCTTTCCCTGATCCAAACCCACCTGAAACAGTTGATAATCCTGAGAGAATCCTTAAAGGAACACCTGTGAGTAGGAAATCAACTATTTCCGGCAACATTCATAGAGCCAATTCTGCACCAGAAGATCTTGCAGCTCTATTAGACCCTTTCTTCGACCTAGACTTCCAGAACAGATTACCTAGAACTAGGTCATTCAGTGTTTCCGACCAGCCAGACACTAGGGACAACGAAACCCCTCCTTCCACACCACCTGATCTCCAATTTCTCCAAAAATTGGGGTTTTCTCACCCTAGATCCGCTCAACAGACTTCTGCTGGCCCTACCATCCCTGTCATCCAACCACCAACTGCTCAAGCCAACCCCATACCTCAGCAGAACATCATCATGGCAGCCTGGTATGCACCTCTAGTTTTTCCTCAGCCTCTACTGCCCTTACCGAATGATTATCAGTAAAAAATCCCACACTTCCCTGCTAAAGAGCCTACAACAGCGCAACAACATGTAGATAAAATGGAGGACTCTTTCGACTATATGGAAATTGATGATGAGACAATCAAAATGAGAATTTTTGCGCAGAGCCTGGGGGGAGAGGTTAAAAAGTGGTTTAAAAACCTGCTTGCTGGTAGTATCCAAGATCTCCCAGCTTTATACCAGACTTTCATTAACAAATGGGAAACTAGAGCTAATCCTCGCTAGCTCCTAGCAGAATACATGTCCCTTAAGAGGAACGCAGGAGAGAGTGTTCACGATTACACCACCAGATTCAATAGCATTTACAATGCTCTTCCCCCACACATGGCCTATGAGCTTAGAGATAAAGAATACACCACATTGGAGGATATGCAGAAAGGGGCGGTCAACATAGAGGCAAATTTGATTGAAAAAAGGGCCAAACTAAGAGCTGAGAAGAGAGTAACATACAAGGATGACACTATAGCCTCCACTTCTGATCCTAATATTGACAGATTGTCTAAGAATCTGGATAAGCTTTGCCAAGTGGTCGAAAAGATGGCTATCACTCAGAACAGGAACCAAAATCAAAACCAAAATCAGAACTTTAGAAGAAACAACAACACTCCCAACAGACAGAAAGAGTCAGATCAGCAAGTCATTCCCCCGTTCCAAAAATTTCTTGATGAGGATGAAGGAATCATAGAAGAGTCTGAGGGGAATGTGATAAACATGTTCGAAACATAGGACTCAATCCTAAACTGTGATTCAGAGGAGGACCAGCCCACAACCTCTTATGGGGAAGGGGAATGGTTTGAATCTGAGGATTATAGGTTGGGATTCGAAGATGCCATGTTACAGGTTAGAGAACAATACAAGCTCAGGAGTAAAAAGAACCAAGACACTTCCAAACCTCAAACTCCTGAGGTAACCATCAAAAAGAGGCCTGAAAAATCTTCTAAAGTAACCGCCGTGAACAACAATTCAACGGCCAAGAGTTCTGAGAGTAACAAAGAAAAGGACAACCGAAACAATGAAAAACAAAGTCAACCAACCAGTAGCACTAGCACCTCAGTTAGTGCTCCTGACCAAAATATTCTTACACATGTACATAATGAGAAAACACAAACTGATCCAGCTACTAAGGTGACTGCAAATAAAACAGAGTTGAATACTTCCAAGAGTCAATCCACTTTCAGTTTAGAAAGTGAGATTGAAAAAATCAAAATCTCTGTACCACTATCTGAGCTGGCCTCTCAGGATGTATATAAGGGCCAGATTTTGAAAGCATTAAATCTGAGTATAAATAATGACACTGTAAATTTGACCGATGATCAGCCTGCCCTCTTATTCGGTCCCAAGATTGAGGGGAAATTTTAGGAAGGGGTAGTTCCACCTTTTTATATCAGTCTTAACATTCATGACAAGATCCTCCATAATGCCATGCATGACTCTGGTGCATCACACAATCTAATGCCTAAAGTAGTCATGGAGAAGCTAGGCCTAGAAATTACTAGACCTTACAAAGACTTATACTCTTTTGACTCTAGTAGAGTAAAATGCCTGGGCCTCATTAAAGACTTATGTGTAAGCTTAACTCAAATTCCTGCGAAATGCATGGTCATGGATGTAGTGGTGGCAGACGTGCCACCCAAGTATGGCATGCTGTTGTCAAGATCATGGGGAGCCAAGCTGCAAGGCACCATGCAGATGGATGGCTCGTATGCCACTATCCCTATATTTGGCCAATCAAGAAGACTATATAGAGAATCCCAAATGAAGTTCCTAGTCAGTAGCCCCGAGAAGCCTAAAAATTCACCATTATACTCTGTGCACACCGATCTGGACTCCTTCATTTTTTGTAACGATGAATCCTTAGAGGAGCCAGAGTCCCAGAATAGGCATACAAATGAGAAAACCGAGCCTATGGACCTCCACATAATGGCCACTCTGGAAGAAAATGATCAGGAAAACCATGGGCAGCACACTGAAAACAAAGAGGAAATCAGCAATGAAGCCTGTAGGATTTGTGGTGGACCTCTCACCCCAAGCGAAACAGAAACAGAACAAGAACAGCAAGGTAATCACCTTCCTGACATCCACGGCCTTTATGAACAACAGGACAGCTTACAATCTGGTACAGACCTCCCGACTCAACCTAATGGCGAACCCAGCTGTAAGGAAGAAGGTGAAGTGGAAGTAAACAAAGAACCCCTGTGGGAAATGAACTTTGATGGGTCCTGTACTAGACAAAGCGCTGGAGCAGGAGTGTGGCTGCGTAACATCGAAAATGATCACGCGTAGAGCCACGCCGTCAATCTGCGTTTCAAATGCACGAATAACATTGCAGAATACGAGGCTCTGCTCTTGGGCTTAAACCTGTTGAGAAGATTAGGAGCCCGTAGGATAGTAGTGAGAGGAGACTCTGAGTTAGTGATCAAACAGATGAATGGTGAGTATTCGGCAAAACACCCTAGGCTTAGGGCATATAGAAATGATACTCTAGATTTGCTGAAAGCGTTCATTGAATATGATTTAGTATTCATTCCTAGGGGTCAAAATGCTATTGCAAATGGACTAGCCTGCCTAGCTAGCTCTTATCCTAAAGCCCCAGTTGACCAACAAATCATCATTCAGACTAAATTCAGACCTGCAGTGCCAGACAATGAAAAATACTGGCAGGTCTTTGAAGGAGACAAACAGATTGAAGATTTCCTAATGGGCAGAAATGAGTTCGAATTTTCTGATTCAGACTCAAAATCTGATGACAGCTGCCCAAGTGAGGATTCCCCAGATGAACTAGAAACACCTTGTAGCATGGAAATAAACTCTTTTTCTGAAGAAACTGGGGATTCAGCCATAAAACGTGAAAACGCAGATAGAGAAGAAATGGAGGTGCTGCAAGCCAAAGACAAGAACATACCAAGAGGCTTAGCACCCTTAGAGGATCTCTTTGATTTTGATGATGTTGCAAAGAAGCCCACAATGGAACATGCAGAATCAGATGTAGAAGAATGTAACATAGGCACTGAAGACAAACCTAAAATGATAAAACTGGCTAAGTCCATACCTGCAGACATGAAGAAAAGATACATTGACTTGTTTAAGGAGTTCATTGATGTGTTTGCATGGAGCTATGAAGACTTAAAGGCCTATGACACCAACATTATACAACATAAGATACCACTGAAGGAAAATCAGAAACCTTTCAGACAAAAACTCCGTAGACTTAATCCAAAGCAATTGCCTGCAGTAGAAAAGGAAATTAAGAAGATGTATGATGCAGGCATTATAGTCCCTGTAAGGTTTTCTGATTGGGTGTCAAACTTAGTGGCTGTAAGGAAGAAAACAGGGGAGATTAGACTGTGCATAGACTTCAGAAACCTCAATAGAGCCTCCCTGAAAGATAATTACCCCTTGCCTAGAATGGAACATATCTTACAGAAGGTAGTGGGCTCTAAAAGAATCTCCCTGCTTGATGGTTTTTCAGGTTACAACCAGGTTCTGGTACTCCCAGAAGATCAACTCAAAACAACTTTTACCACTCCATGGGGCACCTTCATGTATGTGAAAATGCCTTTTGGATTGATGAATGCTGGAGCTACCTTCCAGAGAGCAATGGATATTGCTTTCTCAGATGAGATTGGACACTTTATAGTTATCTACTTGGATGACTTAACTGTTTTTTCTAGAACGGAGGAAGAACACTTAAAACATCTGAGGCAAGTTTTTGAAAAATGTAGAAGGTATGGTCTGTCCCTAAATCCTAAGAAGATTGTTTTTGGGTTGCAAGAAGGTAAGCTTCTGGGCCACATAATATCCGAGAAAGGGATTAGGATAGACCCCCAGTGAGTTGAGGGAATACTTCAAATTACACACCCAAGAAACATCAAGGAGCTACAGTCCTTCATTGGGAAGATCAACTTTCTTAGAAGATTTATCCCCAACCTTGCTGAGCATCTTAGGAAAATGACTGAAATGCTGAAGAAAGATGCTGGAATTAAGTGGACTGTCGAAGCCAAGAAATCTTTTGAGTCAGTAAAGCTTGCACTCACCCAGGCCCCTGTCATTATCAGCCCTAACTTCTCAAAATATTTTTTGATCTTTTCATTCGCTTCCCCACACACAATAGCTGCAGTTTTGCTGCAAAAAAATTCGGAAGGTAAGGAACAGCCTATAGCCTTCTTCAGTAAAGCCTTGAGAGATGCACCCTTAAAGTACAACATCATGGAAAAGCAGGCCTATGCCCTGATCAAGGCCTTGAAAGATTTTAGGGTGTACATTCTGCATTCTCACACCATTGCCTATGTGCCAAATATAGTGGTCAAAGACATCTTGTCCCAAGACCCAGATGGGAAAAGGGGCAAATGGATTGCTGCAATTTTAGAATATGACATTGAAATCAAACCCACTAAGCTGATCAAAGGTCAAGGCCTGGCCCAATTGATGGCTGAAACTAATCTACAGGCCCTTGATATTAACATGATGAACGCCCTGGATGAGCAGGAAGGATTGCCCCATCCAACTGTTGAGGAGCAGTTTCAGAACTCTCCTTGGTACACTGATATCCTTTACGTGCTCACACACCTCAATGCCCCTCCGGAACTGTCCAAAACAAAGGCCAGATTCATAAAACTCAAAGCTAGAAATTACTGCATTTTGAATGAGAGTCTATATTGGAAAAATACAAATGGCCTTTTACTGAAATGTTTGTCTGAAACTGAAGCTGAAAGAATCAAACAAGAATTCCATGCCGGGGAGTGTGGAGGCCACCTGAGTTGGAAGGCCACTGCAAATAAGATACTCAGGGCTGGTTACTATTGGCCCACACTCTTCAGTGATGTCCATAAAATGATCCTCACCTGCCACAAATGCCAAATTTTTGAAGGCAAAAGAAAGCTACTCCCCCTCCCTCTGCAACCTATCACCATAGAAGGTCCTTTCATGCAATGGGGCTTAGACTTCATTGGAGAAATTCACCCCTCTTCTTCTGAGCAACATAAATGGATCTTGACTGCTACTGATTACTTCACTAAGTGGATTGAAGCCATACCCACTAGGAATGCCACTGATTCGGTCATCATTAGGTTCCTAGAAGACTTCATCCTGTCTCGGTTTGGCTGCCCAAGGAAAATAATCACTGACAATGCTGCTGCTTTCGGATCCAAAAGAATGATTGATTTCTGTCACAGGTACGGAATTGCGCTTGGACATTCAACTGCCTATTACCCCCAGGGTAATGGTTTAGCTGAATCATCAAACAAAAGCCTGGTTATAATCATTAAGAAGCTGCTGAAAGGGAATAAAAGGTCTTGGCATAAAAGGTTGATACATGCCTTGTGGGCAGATAGGCTCACTACAAAGAAGTCTATTGGCACATCACCCTTCCAGCTGGTTTACGGGACAGAAGCAGTTTTCCCTACTAGCCTAGGGATACCAGTAGTAAAGCTTATTCAAGAGGTCCAATCAGAAGAAGACAACATGATAAGGAGAATTAATGAAACAATCCATCTTCAGCAAACAAGGGAGCAAGCTTATGACAGAGCTGTCAGAGTGCAGGAAAACATGAAAAGACAGTTTGACAAAAGAACCAAAGCAGCAAATTTCAAAGTTTGGGACAAGGTCCTAAAGTGGGATTCAAGAAGAGAGGATAAAGGCAAACATGGCAAATTCGACAGTTTGTGGCAAGGTCCCTTCATCATTCAAGCCACTGTGGGTCCTAATGCATTTTTCTTGCAAGAACTTGATGGTACAGAGCGGTTTGGGGGTCCTGTCAATGGCAGGATGCTTAAACACTATTTTTGTTAATTCTCCATTTCCAGTTTCATTTCCATTGTATATACCGTTGCAAATCTTCATTTTCAGCAAAAAAGAGAAGAAAATGTCCCAAAAAATAGAATGAGAAGAGGGGTTCAGACATGCTCAAAACATGAACCTCTGAGGCAAAAGGATTGGCTCTAATAAACTCAAAATCTGAGCCAAAGGAAAGAAGTGACTCTAACATGCTCAAAACCGGAGTCACAAGGAAGAAAGAAGGATGTTTCACAGTTGCAGAATTTCACGCCTTCATAGTTTTGTTTTCTTCAATTTTCTGCCCAGCAAGTCAGACTGTCTAATCCTGGCTTGGCTATGTTTAAATTTCCTGTCTTAGAATGTAGGCGAAGAAAAATGTTGGACAGTTTAATCCCAACAGGTAGTAGTGTAGGTAGAGAAATATATGAGGCCAACAGTCTAATCTGGCCTCATGGAGCAATAAGGGTAGAATTAGAATAGGTTTGTTCTTATTTTTGCAAAATAAGATGTAAAGGGTCTGCTAGTTCAAATGCACCCAGGGGAAAATTGTTAGAACTCTAGTTTGGGTAGGTAGATGGGTTGGGAAAGTGTTTCTGCTGATTTGTATCCAATATTTTGTGGCAGCTAATCTAAAGAAGGAAGAAAGACGACTTATAGCAGCAGGCATTTGGCCTACACCAAGAGATCGATTTCTGAATTCTTGACTCCTTCAAGAAGAAGCCATCCCCATGTGGAGCCACTGTTAGCCCCCTCATGAAATTTTTGACAAGCAAATAGGGGGTTAAATTGTTGTTGAGTCTTCAAGGAATGCATTTCCCCTGAAAATACAGCCTCCTTGAAGCCTCTTTGTGCCCTTTATCCTTTGATGGTTTTCCCTTTGCTGTTTTCCCTTTTAAAAGCCTCTCTGCTGATGAAGAAATGCCCAAAGACCTCCTTCCCCCTTTATTTTTCCCCATTTACTCCTCAAATTCCCCCAAAATCCCCCCAAGACCCCTTCTAACTTCTTCCCCTGCCCTTTGTTTTCCCTTTTCTCCCCTTTATTCCTCTATCGTTCCCCTTTAAACCCCTTTAGAATCCATTTAAAAGGGCCGAAACCCATGTTCCGACTCATTAAAAGGCCCGGCCTCCTTTACCGCAGGCCCCTTCCAAACCACTTCCCCACGTGACCCTTCCCCAAGACCAAGCGCTTAAGCCTTGGGGGCCAATCGCAATCGGAGCATCAAGCGGGTGCGTATTTCCTTTGAAAACAGCGTAAAAGCCCCGATGCGATTTGATTATATCGTCAAGTTCCCGCTCCGATCTGAACCGTCGATCTATCACCAGATCTGACGGCTGTCCGCTAATCGCAACTCCCTCCCGATCGCAATCGCAACCATCATTGGTGCCGCCCCGATTGAGATCCCCCGATTGCATCTTGGCCGTTGATCTACCCCGCGATCTAACGATCCTCCTCCCATCGCTGGTTCCCTCCGATTGTGTTCTCCATCGTTGATCTTCCCGTTATATCGACGGTCAGTGTTCAATCGCAGATCCCTCCCGATCGTCAATCGCAAGTGCTACCCTCCGTCTCCCGATTTAATCGCGGCCGTCCGTCTCCCGCTGATCCTACGGCTCAGCGCTAATCGCTTCGTTCCCTTCACACCTCCTGTTTCTCCCTCCGGTGGATTGTGAGCCGTTGATCTAGACCCGAGATCAACGGCCAGCGCTCAATGGCAAGCCCTTCTCCGACCGCAATCGCAAACCACTTCGTCTGACCCCCGATTGCGATTGTGCGATTGGATCTCCGCCGTCCTTTCCTCCAAGATCTGACGGTTCGCGTTTATTCGCCCTCCGCCTCCGCTGGGTCCCACTCCACTCATCCGGTCATTGTTTTTTGGTGTTTTCCTGTGTAATTCGCCCAAACGCTGAACGTTGGGGTTTTACACTATGAGTCCGTTTCTCCGCTCCTCTCCGCCGTTTCCATTGATTCTCCATTCTTCCGCCACCTTTCCACTGCCTCCGCTGCATTTCTCCGCCACCACTGCCAAGTTCTTGACAGGTTTATTTTATGATGCAGAATAGCACAGAGAGGCCATTCCAGCCGGCCAGCGAAGCAGCAGAAGCAGGATTTAAAAGGGGTTAATGACTATTGCTGATTTAATTAATGTTAACCCCGCAAGTCAAAGGATTGAAGCTCAGTTCGAAAACTAAGAGCGCACCAGCACGCCATAACTACGCCACCTAACAACAGAGTACTCTTCTCCAGAAGTACCCCTTCTTGCAGAGTTCTCCATGCCCCCTCGAGCCCATAAGCAATTAAATGCGTTGACTGGAGCTCATTTCAGGCAGTCAGGCAACAGTTATGAGGTATGGAGAGCCTTGCAGATCTTTAATCCATGTCATTCATTTCAGAAGGCAGCGCGGAGCCCCAAGCTCCAAAAAGGACTCCAGAGAAATATCCGAGGTCAATTCCCAGCCTAACAGAGCCTCCAAACAGTCTACAGAGTACTCAGAGCGCCGCATAAAGCCATTAAGCAGTATGGGCGTGAACACTTCCGCCATTATGACTTAATGAATCTCATTTAATGGGTCTTTTGCCTCTGTTTCTTTCTTTTCTCCTATAAAATCCCTGGGAACGAATAGTGTTGTTGTTGTTAGTTTATCAGTGTATTGCAAGCATTTTTGTCCCAAGCCAAGTTTCCTGTGTAATGATTGTATGATAGGCTGAGAAATATGATGTATTCAGGCTGAATGTAAAGCTTTGGGCAGTGATGTACCTGATTGGTGTTGTGTTTAACATGATATGCAGTTTTCATTGGATCCTGATCTACAGCAGTTGGTGATGTTTTTCTTATCTCCGTGTTTATTTCCATTTCATTCCATGTTCTTCTGACTGACATCTGAACGCATGATATAAGATTTACCCTTGTTAGGTACCTTATATCCCAGCTCTCTCAGTCTTTAATGTTTTCTGCTCATATGTATGTCTGAATATTGTTTTAATTGACTAAACCAGTGTAGTGGATGATTATTGCCTGCTCTCTGATGTGCAAGTTAATAAAATCAGTATTCAGATGTTTTTGTTAAGATTTAATTGAAAGAGATTAGGAACATTGGGAGGTCTAGAAGCCTGTCTCTGCCTCTTCATAACCTATCCCTTCCATATAAACCTTTTCAAGATCCCTTGTGTTGCCTATGGTTTTGTCCAAGCGGGCCTGGAGTTAAATGACCTCTGGCCTGATCTATAGACAGAACCAGGTGGTTTTCCATCCTTCATTTTCATCCCCTAGTGTTCCATCTCACCAATCAGACTTTAAGATCCAAATGCTCTAGATGACTAGCCCAACTGAAGCTTACACATTTGAACATAAGTAAAACCTTTCTTGACTCCATTGCCCAATGGCCTTGATGTTCCCTGAGTTACCTATCTTTGCCTAGCTTCCTTCTTTACCCATCCTTGTCTTATGGTGAAACCTTCTTTCCTGATTCTCAACAACCAAACTCAAACAATTAAACCAACAACCTTGAGCCCATAACTAGCCTAAAATCATAATCGAGAACTTCAAAGACATATATCCTTCGATAATGGTAGAGAGATCCCTCTCTGGACCTAGGAGGGCTAGATCCTAAGGTCTGAAAGTGGTTCTATGTTGTCTCATCTTTTGGTCTCTGTCAACCTGGCCAAAACATGGGAACCCCAACAAATTCTTCTTCAGATTCGACCAGTCTTATATAGGCTTTGCCACTATGATTTCAATAGGTCCAGTTCAATCAAATAATGTTTAGATAATACTTTCGGCTTTAACAAACTGTCGATTCCATACACTATGTGTTCGATTCAACATGTCGAACAATTTTCAACTTCTATGTATTCATTAATCGAACAATTCAGATTCTATCCCCATAAAACCCCGAATGTGCATTCCAATCCTTACTCTGCTTATACAGAGGATTTCTCTCCCATCACATACTTCATAAGAAATCAATCTTGATTGTTAAGTGGACACAAACCATTTTATGTCTAAACTAGACATGCAAGTCCATCCTTTGATGGAATCCATCCATTCTGTGATCGATTTACCAAAATTCATAATCACAATTAAATACACAGTGTCGCACAATCAATCTATATTGTAACCAATTTCATTCAGACACCACATAACTCAAGAATGAAACATAAACTTAGAAAATCGAGTTCTTCTATTAATACTCAAACTTACATCAAAATTTTTCCTCCTTGGCCTAATTTTCAACTAGTGGCCACATTCTATAATCTGCTCGAAGGCTTAAAAGCAAAAACCCTACTTCTACTCTACTCAACCTCTACTGATTTCCACTGTTTTTTTTCATGCCTTTGAATCTTAAATTCATATAAAATTATAATGAATTGATTCAGCTCCCTGAATAAGTCAAAAAAACTCCTAAAATCCTCAAAGTCCTAAATCTAGACCAAATCCCTAGATTTTCTGAAATTGAATCTAAATTAGGATTTATAATCAATTCATAAATATCTCAAATATAAACTATCTGATTTCCCTCATGTTCTCCAATCATTCGGGAACATTTAAAAAATCATCACAATACTTAATATCTCTCATTAATTAATTAAAATCACTCAAAAGCCCATTAATATTTACATAAAAATAAACATTCTTTCAAAAACATAAGACCCCCTATGTTTAATAAAATACAAAGTATTTTCCGAATCTAATGCCCCTGCATCAGACTCCCAAGGTTAAAATTTGATCATGATCTCCTGATCATGTGTTTTAAGTCTTTGTCCTCCTAGATCCCACACTTTGTTTTGCTCCTATCCAACAACTGCATTTTTTTTCAACTGCACTTCTCCAGGTTTCCATATATTTTTATGCAATTTTCCTCCAGCTATGCTTTCATATTATCTTCTTGTCTTTTCCTTTCTAAATTTTTTCTGCTTTCTTGCTGCTGTTTGCTTCTTCTGAGAAACCTTTATCATCAATATTATGATGTTTTCAATCTCTATGTCCATCTTTTCTCCTGTCTGGAAATTACTCTGCCCACTACTGCTACTTTTGCTGTTGTTGTTACTGCATTTCTTGTTGCCAACATTGATGTTGCTGCTGCCAATGTTGCCTCTCTGATTGTTGGTAACATTGTTTCTACTCCTGCAGATGTCACCCTACATGTTGCTGCTTCCCAAACTTCTTGAATATCTCTTAAGATATCTCCCTCTGCAACAATTTTATTTTGTTAAGCACCTGCAAATTTATCTTCAAAAAATAAATTATCTTTTAATTCTCTATCTGCAGTAACATACTCATTTAGTATACTAGTAAGCATAATCACATTTTAAAAAATAGTATCTGCTCCTTTCACAACTTCAGGCATCTTTATTTCAGTGTCTATAATTCCTTTATCTTGTTTAAATGTTTCCAGCAAAAATTTCAGCCATTTCATTTGTAGTTGTTTCACATCATTAGTATGCTGCAATTCAGTTTCAGCATATCCCTCTTCTTCCTTGACAATCTTCAGTAATTTTCCTTCACCTCCTTGATTGATTATGGTAATCAAATCAATATCTTCAAGCACTGTATCCTCATCCTCTATCAGAATATAATTCTGATTCTTCATCACTGTAGCATTTCCAAAAGTCTATCCTTCAGTCTTCTCTTGGCTATTCAGACAAGCCAACTCCTCCTTGTCACCAATAGTAACAAGTTTCTGCATGACTGTCTCACCTTCTTTCTACAATAGTTCCTCTTCTTTCAAGACAACTCCAAGAGATGGATTGTCTTCTAGAATACCTGTAAACATAAACAAATTGTTAATTTTAAAATCACAAGACCCAATGGTCTCAATTGATGATCCTGTCAAAAATTCTTCTTTATGCAGTTCTAAGTCTTTTTCAAGACTCATAAAATTTTCACTGACTTTCTCTTCTAACAAGACATCAGTATGTTGTTCTGAGTTTCCTCCCAATTCCTTTGTCAGCACATCAGTATGCTGATTTGCATCCTCTATGAGACTGTCAGCTAGTCTCTGCTTCCTTCCTTCATATGCTTCATGAATGTCTCTCTGCTTTGATTCACCAAAATGAACTTCTTCATTTTGCTGAATCATTATTTTATCCTTTGTTCTCTGATTTTCATTTATGACAATTTCTCTGTCTTGCTTCTTCAGCAAATTATCCTGTGTGTAAGTCCTCTGCTTCTCCAATTATCTTCTCTGAAGATCTAGTTTCATATACAATTCTACAATTTCATTAGGAGTAGAACTTGTAAAATTCACACAATTTTACATACCTTCACCAGCTTTTGACCCATCATCCAATGGTCTTTCTTCTTCTGCTCAAATATTCTACTGAATATTCTCATGAGACCCCTCTGTCTTCATGTCTTCCTGAGATCTTGCTATCTCAGCATTGATCTGAACAGATTTCAGATTCAATTTCTCATCCTCAACAAACTTTAAAGCTTGCTCATTTTCCTGTGATGCACTTGAAAACATACACAACTCATTAGTTTTTAAACCACAAGAATTTTCAGTCTTGGTTGCTTTCTCAAGCACATCCCTTTGAACATATCTACATGTGGAATCTTCAAATTCCATCTTTGACTCAAGAGCTCTCAGTTCCTCTTTCAATAAGGCAATCTCCTTCTGCCTCAACTTCAACTGTAATGGTTGCCAAATTACTCTCTTTCCCTTCAGTGGAAAGATCCATCTTCCTCTCTGGTTTTCCTCTTCTTGCAGCCATTCCTGTAGTACCTCCAGTTGTACCTTCATCACTGCAATATCTCTTTCTCTATCCTTATCAGTCATCTTACCTCTATGGAATTCCTTAGAACCTCTTCTCTGATCCTCCATGATCATTTCTTCCATGAGCTTCTCACTCACCACGAGTTTCATTAGCCTCTGCAACAACAAGCTCTCCTACTACCACTTACCTCACTAATCCCTTCACTGGACTTGGTCTTTTGGCAAGTACTAGTTCACTATGTCTGGAACCTCTTGAGCACTCTCCTCTACTCTCTCAAGGCTGTCTCCTCAACTCATCTTCTCTTGAAAACACTGCAATTGTTCTCCCTATCCAACATTTACTTGAATACTAGGTTCACTGCCATCATTATCAAACTTTGTTTTCACCATACCTGCAATTATAATTTCAAAATCAGATTTAAAATTATTTTACCTGCAAGATCCCTGCATGATCTTGTTCTCCATTCATTTATGCAATCCTATTAACTAAAATTGTGTATCTGCTACATAACAGATTTAAAAATATGATCTTCCTTCATTCTCTCATCACATGCACTCGTTTAGATTTAATAAAAAAAAAAATTAATTTCATAGAGCCTTCCTGCTCTGATACCACTTGACAGCGGGAAAACCCCTCTAGACCCACATTCAAACTACTCAGATGCATATCCAATGCATGTTCCATTTTTAAAACCCAAAATAAAATCACTTCTGGAAAATTTAATATAATTGTGTTGAAGCTCTTTTTCTTTTTAACAAGAACCATGGTTATAAAATATGTTAGCGAAACATCTCTTTATGAATTGGATGTTAATATTGGTAATAAACCCATATTCTAGACCCTTGTTTTCATATGCATTAACGTATAACCCATATTCAGCTATATTAACTTCTCACCACTTTGGTCTAACCCCAATACACCAACATAACAATTGATATGCATCTCATTTCGGCAACATATATTAACCCAACAATAATTACTCAATGCAAAGACCGACATAATTAAAATTTGGCCCCATAGTAATTAACTTACCTCTTCATCTAACGGTGGATATCATTTCACATTTCTCTTTTTGGATCCAACGATAATCGCATTTATTTGGGACCTTAAGGTTAATGTCCTGATAAAATGTGAAATCTATGTTTTTTTAAATACCATAGATGCTATGTGTCGTGCACTGGATGCTATTGCATTCGAAAAAGGAATAAAACTTACCACCCCGAAACTATGCGATACCAGTGGTTTATTGGCTCAAAACTGCTTCATGGTTTACTATTCATTCCTCATGGTTCCGTCGCTTCAATATCTGGTTACTACAAAGGCAAAGCTCGTTTGAACTACAACTCTGCATTTTTATCAAAATCGTTATTTGGTTCACGACCTTTCAGTTTCTAGACCACAACTCCTGCATATTATCAAACACTCGAACCGCTCATGGATTTATAAGTGCTTTTCATTCCACTTCAATGCTGCTACCATTCCAATTCACTGTTACTTACAGTTTTGGTTCTAGCTTTGCCCCTTCATTCAATGCTTCATTATTCTGTTTTAAACATTTCTATATTCATCCCCAATAAAGCCCAAATACAACTTTAAAATTTAGGTCTCTTTCCACTTCTTCATGCAAGTTCTCTCAGGCATGAATCGAACAACCCAAACAGGCTACCCACGAATCGATCCTTCTTTAGATTCGACCAGTCTTATATAGTCTTTGCAACTATGATTTCAATAGGTTCGGTTCAATCAAAAAATGTTTAGAAAATACCTTGGCTTTAACAAACTGTCGATTCCATACACTGTGTGTTCGATTCAACACGTCGAACAGTTTTCATCTTCTGTGTATTCATTAATCGAACAGTTCAGATTCTATCCCCATAAAACCCCGAATGTGCATTCCAATCCTTACTCTGCTTATACAGAGGATTTCTCACCCATCACATACTTCATAAGAAATCAATCTTGATTTTTAAGTGCACACAAACCATTTTATGTCTAAACCAGACAAGAAAGTCCATCATTTGATGGAATCAATCCATTCTATGATCGATTTACCCAAATTTACAATCACAATTAAATGCACAGTCTCGCACAATCAATCTATATTGTAACCAATTTCATTCACACACCACATAAC
Organism: Pinus albicaulis; assembly: GCA_034641835.2. Lineage (NCBI taxonomy): Eukaryota > Viridiplantae > Streptophyta > Pinopsida > Pinales > Pinaceae > Pinus > Pinus albicaulis. Next base: position 1,003,437,395 of record CM076581.1, read on the forward strand.
TCAGGAATGAAACATCAACTCAAAAAATCAAGTTCTTCTATTAATATACAAACTTACATCAAAATTCTTCCTCCTTGGCCTGATTTTCAACCAGTGGCCACATTCTGTAATCTGCCCAAAGGCTTACAAGCAAAACCCCTGCTTCTACTCTACTCAACCTCTACTAATTTCTACCCAGTTTTTTCATGCCTTTGAGGCTTACATTTATATAAAATGATAATGAATCGATTAAGCTCCCTGAGTAAGTCAATAAGACTCCTAAAATCCTCAAAGTCCTAAATCTAGACCAAATCCCTAGATTTTCTGAAACTGAATCTAACTTAGGATTTATAATCAATTCCTAAATATCTCAAATCTAAACTATCTGATTTCCCTCATGTTATCCAATCATTCAGGAACATTTACAAAATCCTCACAATACTTAACATCTATCATTAATTAATTAAAATCACTCAAAAGCCCATTAATATTTACATAAAAATCAATATTCTTTCAAAAACATAAGACCCCCTATGTTTAATAAAATACAAGGTATTTTCCGAATCTAATGCCCCTGCATCACTTTTTATAATATTTTTTGAATGAATAAAATATTATTTTATTCGTTTTCCACATTAAAAAGTCATTTTTCAAAAGTTTTTAATTATTGGAAACAAATATGTTTAATTTTTCTAGGTTATGTGCAGAAAACAGGTTTGTGAGATGAAAAGGATTATTTTGATGATGAGTACACTTTTATCACTTTTTCAGGCTATTTAAAATTACGAAAAAGTGAAACCCTGGAGTTCTCTTTTAATCCCTTTTCAAAGTCTCTAAACATGAAAATATTTCCGAATACTTGACTATTCAAACTCATTAAAGTAAATGAACAGTAGTGCTTTCAGGATAAGTTTATCCCTTTTCCAGACTGAAATGGACTATTTATGAGAAATGTATACGTTGACTAATCATATTCAATAGAGTTCTCTCCTGTAGTATTTTATCCTTTTTCGGGCTTGAGAAACTAAATTTATGAAAAAGCACATCCATGGAGTTTTCTTAAGTTTTTCTTCTGACTTGCTAAAACTGAAAAACACCGGGTTTCACCTATACTGGACTCGTTAAAACTTAACAGTAAAGGACTTGTAAATTACAAAAAAGAATGAAGCACTCCTTATTAGGGTTCGATTTTAATACTAAGTTGGAATCATCAGTAGGATGAGCTTATATAACAAGAAAATGTTATCCTCCTCAAGCTTGTCAAAAATAAAGAGGTACTTGCTAGAAATGGTGGGGGGAAAAGAAATAAAATGAATCCAGTTGTCACACTTTGTTCCAAAAATTAACATACCACTCTTGAACACGACACTTTTATCACGCTCATATTTGGGTTGGGAAAATCTTTTGGCCAAATAGTTAGTCGAACCACATTGAAAGTCTTTAGCTAGCTTCTGGGTATTAGCTTTAGCTCAATCGTCACCGAACTATCTACAGTGTAGTTATGTGTTCAAGAGATCATTTTAGTAAACTGTTCATTGCAAACATTTGTCTCCATTCGCATTGACCATCCCTGAGTCAGTCCTTGCAAATATTTCTTCAAAACTTGATCTAATGGTTTCGTGTCATGGAATTTCCTATGATGGATCACTTTCTATCGACAACAACTCATCATCTAGAAATTTGATCTAGAATCCTATCAATACCTTGGGATCTACATGCCTTAATGGCAGGTTTCTTACCTTCGATGACAGGTTACATCATAGATCTTCGATCGAATGATTCTATGAAATGTTCAACTTCAGATCACAAATTCACATTTCATAGATTGTACTGAGTACCTTAAGGGCCATTGCCATTATTGGTGGTTTCTCTCACACTTGTTAATAGTTCACATCATTGACTGGTAATCAGGTGGTTTCTACCATGTTCGATTTTGACACAATAAATCGCATGGATAGAATCGTACTAGTTCGAGAAGTGGAATCAAGACCCTGAATATAGTTTCCACCATCCAGGCTGCGAGGAGTTTTTATCATACAATAGACTACTCATGACAGATGGCTACGTCCATGTTGTCTTTACTATTAATGTAATTCTAAGATAATTTATGTATCAGAACATGTAGTTAGTTTTGATCTTAGTATGGGAATACCTACCTCAGCGATGATATACATATACATATATATATGCTTGCATTGAATGTCTTTTAAGGTTTCAACCGGTGTGCCTGTAGCCCAATCCTTGAAATGATAAAGCTTTTCACTCTTCAGAATTATTCAGAAATCTTTAGACTTCGAACTTTAGGGGGCAATCTGTTACACTAAAATTTTTCACCATGACATTTAACTATATATATGGGTTCATCATTACCTATTTATTGCTTCCTTAGAGGTATAAAATCATAAAGTTCCTAAATCATGTCTTGGAATTGGGAAAAAGCTCATTAAAACCCTAAAAAGCCTAACTCCTCAATTTTCCTAATCATTTCCTATGGTACCACAGTATATTGCTTTAAAAACTGTGGCACATCCCATACATTATGCTCTTTAAAACTGCGGACGCCCATAAAAAATAAAATAAAAAGAAAAGTGAGTTCTAGTAACCCAGATGGTGAAATATTCTCCCATCTAGGTCCTTCTAGAAGCCCTATCCGGTCGAGGTTCGCCCCTTCCATTCATGAACGTCTATCCCTTCATAAATGGAGCTATCCCTTGGTATTTGGAGCTAAAATCCATTTTTGAGAGGACTTTATCCCCCTTTCTTTGGAACTGAAACCTTCTCCCTTCTGCTATAAATTGAGACCATGTTACAATCTCAAGGGTACTTAGAACTTGGTAGTTTTGAGGTGATTTGCTGAAGAAATCATACTCTCTACATTTGGCATCATTGGCATGAGAAAGATTACATACTCATCGCCATAGTTTCATGCTAATTCAAAGAGTTGAAGTCTAGTCAAACTGAGGAAAACAACTGTTTGGGACCCCGGAAGAACCTGTACAAACATCAAGGCCTAAAGGTTGTAAGGTTTCTTCTTTTCATTCAAAGTTAATACAAATGGATTCTATTTTCTCATTAAGTTGTTCATGTATCTTTTGAATAATTTAATTCTTGGATTCCTTGATCACCAAGATAAATTATTGCTTTTGAATTGTCATATCTTGCAGATGCTTTGATCTCTTTTGCTTGTCTTTGATTGCAGATATTATACGCTAGATTGATATCTTCTAGAGCGATTAGATTAAAGATCAAATAAGCATTGTGTTATAGCATCATTTCTCACCTTGATATGATTCATGATTTCTTTGATGGCTTTTGGGCACCCATTCCTACAAACTTGGACAAATTCACTTAAAAACAGTGTAAAAATCCCCATACGCGACTATGCCCGTGTTTTTCCGCGTGTATACGCGAGTCCAGCTAGACTTTTCCGCGTATGCCATTAAAATGATTAAAAAATATAAAAAAAATCCCTAATGTTGCGTTGGGTTGATGGTTACTCAGGTAGTTTAACCACCCCAGCCCGTGGCCAACTGTTTCCAACTGCTGAAACTACTTGGAGGGACTATAAAAAGCCCTCATGTGTATGGCCTAAGGGAGAGAGAGAATTATTGATATTATACTCTGTTGGTATTCCCTGTCCAAGTCTGATTCCCCGTGCCTCCTGCACTTTCCCAGTTCATTGTAGGAAACCCTTGTTTCCTTGAGATGCACATCCCTTTATATGTCATCTCGTATGCACCAGTTTGGAAGGAGTCTTAGCGAGGCAAGGGCTAGACGGATCCGGAAGACGGTCTGCGAAGGCCGTGGAAGGATCAGGTGATCTATCAACTCGTTACTTTTGTACATGCTATTTATAATACAGAAGTACCATGCTGTTCCTGAAATAAACGTGTTAGTGTATGCTTATATGTATGAGAATATTTGTTATACAAGCATTCATTATGATTTATTTAATGTTTTATATGAATCTCACTAACATTTAGAGTAGATATATGCTGTACAACATGTCCTTTGTGCTGGTTTCTTCTTGTTTTTCAGGTTAAGAAGGAAGGACGGTTGCTGGGGGTTTGGACCCCACGTGGATCTACTTCAACCGTAGGACCTACAGGTAACTTTCTCATTCTACTCTATTTAGTTTTTCTGAACGTGCATGGTTGTGTGAGTCTCTGTTAAGTAGCATGCCCCTACTCTGTGGAGGTTGTACCCCAACCAACCTCTAGGGTGAGATTTCCCTGAAACAGAACTGGCGACTCCACTGGGGATCACATTTTTGTGATTCTCCTGTTGGGTTGTTTCAGCTGTTTGGTAGGACCCCAGCAGTTTTAACTTTCATTTGCAGTCCAGTTTATTTTCTTGCAGTCAGTCTGAAGTCTTGGTGTCTTTTCCAGGCTTGTTCTTTTTGTTTTTTTTCATTATTTACCTTTGCATACGCGCCTTCTTTTGCACACAGTCGCGTATACACGCTAGTTTGTCTGAAGGAACCCGCGTATACGTGAGTTTCCCTTAGAACAGACGCGTATGCACGCTGGTTGCATAGCTGTGAAGTAGCGTATACCTAGGCATATTTTGAATTTTTGGGATTCTTGACTTTTTGGTCCTTTCTGGCTGTGGAGGCCTGTTTCTACAGAGTCTCTGTACTTACTGGAGTGTGAAGGAAGTGGTTTCATGTCTTTTCTCTCTTTCGTTTGAGTGAAAACTAGTCTTTTTGGCAAAGTGTTGTTTCTGGTGCTGACACTTCTGGATTGAGTTCCAAGATCGTTTTCTGAGCATTCTTGGCTGTTCTGCTTTATCATAACAGAGAGCTTCTGCTCACTAACTCGCTCCTATCTTTGTGTTGTGCTTCGCATTGCGATTTTTGCTTCGTTTTTGATTGGTTTTCTTGAGTTCCATAGGCTAGGTTTTGTTGCAATTTACGAAGAACTTTTCTTGCTTCTTTGGAGTTTTTTTTTGCGACGAGTTTGCACTATTTGTCTAGGCTGAGTGGCTGAGTTTTTGGTCTTCTTTTGCTCTTATTGATCTTGCTACTAGTTAGCCTTATAAGTTTTGGGAGCATTGTTGAAGTTTGTGCTTGAAATTCGGTCCTGTTTGGTTTGGATTTCGATAGTTGTGCTTGGTCTTTTCGAGCTCTTGCTTTATAAAACTAAAAATCCCAAAAAACATTTGTTTTGCTTTTTGTTTTTGCATTTCAAAAACTCAAAAAACATTTTGTCTTGTTTTTGTTTTTGTTGTTGCATTTTCATTTTCGTTTTGCCATATCTTTTGGAGCTTTTGTGAGGTTTCTTCCTTCTAGTTTCTGACTTGATTTTGAGGAGGAGTTGTCATTTGATTTCTTCTTCTTGTTTTTAAGTGTTTTTGGTGTCTTATATTAAGAGTTCTTGTTTCCGAGAACTAGCTTTTTGGGCCATCAAAAAGGAGTTAAAACTGAAGGAGCTTTTTGGGAAATTTCACTTTGTTTTAAGAGATTTTTGCATCTTAGGATTTACATGCTTGTAGTGATTTGCATTAGGTGCATTGAATCATTTAGTTAGCTTCTTAGTTTTTGTGAGTGTGAGTTTGTAATTCGAAAAGAAAAATACAATTTTTTAGTCTCGTAGAACCTGTATAGAGATTACTTTTCATCGAAAGACAAAGAACTGCATGTGCATGTAGTCAGGTTTTTATTAATTTCTTTTGCGTCAAAACACCATTGGTTTCAACTCCATATCCTTGTGACTTAATACAACAGCCCTTAAAATAAGCGATTGAATCTAAAATCAACTAGCAAGTTTTACTAAGTGTCAATCACCAACTAGCTAGGTTGTAGGGCCTTGGAATAGGTGAGTGGAGAGTTAACTCTCCAAGGCCGCTCAAACAAACATAGAAGTTGATTAATTGAGCGAAATCCAACTCCGTGAGGTGGACTGGGAAAGCTCTTATCCGAGAGTCAAGCGCAAGGGGAAGTGAAGGCTGAGAAGAGGAATACCCCCTCTCCGATTGGCTGAATCTGACCTCAAGACCGTTCCGCCCAGCTTCTGATATGGATTGGTGTCCATAGTTGCCACTCCTAGGTTCCACACAGGTGACTGTGGGGGGGAATACCCGTGGTACCTGAGGCAGACGTCGCATCACTTTCAGCAGTACTTCTGGGGGGTGCCCTTGTGAAGCTTGGGTGCTTGAGCCGGCAAAGGCTGTCGTTTGGAGGTCGGCGTAACTGTTTCTGATACCTTCGCTAGTTTTTCTGGGCCCTAATCATCCCAGACTGCTTTCGGGAGGTCCTATACTTCGCTTTCCTGTATTTTGGTGTCCGGTCCTCATCACCCGGAGCGGAAATACTTGGAAGCTGTTTGCTTGACTGTATCTCAGGGATTTTTATTTTTAGTGAGTGCTCTTTGCTCCTAGCTTGCCTAGCTTTTCACTTTTTTGGGTCTAATTTATAAAATCTATAAAAGTGGCTGATCAAGCGCCTCGACGTTCGAGGAGAATCCGGAGGTTATCTCCCGAGAGTCCAGAGCCTTCTTTGAGAAGGCATATGAGCGATTTAGCAGGTGGTTACCACCCTGTGGCGTCTGACGCTGTGGAGAGAGACCCTCCACTAAGGTCTGAAGGTTTCGTAGCTGATTCTGGTGTCGGTCCCGAGAGGAGCGTTCCGCTCACCTCGCAAGTTTTATTTCCTCAGGAAGAAGATTTTCAGATTGAGGATATACCTGAGCCTCCTGCTATAGGTCCATCTCCTCTTCCTCCTGATTATCCGTTTGTTGTTCAGTACATCGGACCGGAGTCTGAGAGACCGCCGGATCTTCCGTATCATTCTTATCTTTCGATGGCCACGACTGGGAACGCGGCTTCTACCGTGAGTGCTGCAAGCATTCAGACCCTTGCTTCTGTCGAGGCAGGGGTCACTATTGCTTCATCTTCGATTGCTTCTAGTGCTGCTATGTTTGGCTCTGGATTCACCCAAGCATATGCTTCCCATTCTGGTCCCTTCTGTTTAGGGATGTCCATTAGTGGAAATCCCTCTTTTTCCTTTTCCGCCGGTGCAGCTGGATCTACGCCCATGTCTAACATGGCTAGTGGATCAGCTTCGTTTCAGGGTTTCCCCTTTGGAACTGGGCACATTCCTAGTTCCAATCCTTCTTTAGGGTCGTTTCCGTTTACGTCCTAGACCCAGAGTTTCAACCCTTGGTCTGGGGGGCAAAGTTCGACTACTTTTACGGGATGGAATCCTGTCTTTACTACAGCGAGGGCAGGGAATCAGTTTTACGCAGGTCATCAAGGGAATTCTTCTTTCCCTTCATCGAGTGCTTATCAGTCCTTTTCTCCTCTGTCTAATGCTTGGAACCCCTATCAGGGGCTCTCCTCTTCATTCAATACTTCAGCGGGGGGAACTGGTCTGGGCTTTGGTAACTCGGCGTGGGGAGGAGGTTCTTCTCCGTTGTCTACGAGTCCTTTCTGGCAACCTGGTGCCTTATCAAATCCAGGCTATTCTTTTCAGAATGTTGGGAATCCATCCCATCAAGGATGGAATCCTCAGGCTCCACCTCGCTTACCTTTTCTGGCAACGTTAAACTTGCCAGATTTATCGAAGTTGACTAATGACCCGATTCGTTATAGTCTGGGATGGCCTCCGGTCCCAACCAAACTTCCTTCAGACATTCCAAAGTTTGAAGGTAAGAATGGAGAGGATCCGGCGGACCACATCACCACTTTCCACTTATGGTGTTCTTCGAACTCCCCGATCGATGATTCGATTAGGTTGAGATTATTTCAACGCACCCTAACTGGAAACGCTGCCAAATGGTATATCGAGCTCACTGGGAGAAGTTTTGCTACATTTGGAGAATTGGCTGTCACATTTCTAAACCATTTTCAGTTGCCTGTCAGATATGAGGCTGGGACCGAACTCCTGGCTAATTTTAAGCAGGATGAGGCAACTCACATTTCTGATCACATTCAGGAATGGAGGAGAAGGAAAAGGCTTATCAAAGCTCATATTCCAAGTGAATTCCTTCTCGAGTGGTTTTTAAAATCTCTGCAGTCAGATATTTCAAAAGATGTATCCCTATCTGGGGTATTTTCCGAGGAGCAAGCCATTTTTAGGGCCCAGCAGTTAGAACTGATCTATTCTCAGTCTGGGATGCTTTATAAGTATTTTCCCAATGCTCCTCGCTCCAAATTGGATTTATCGAAACCCAAACCTGGTCCGCATGGTGACGGGCTTGTCGGATCGGTCAATAGTAGCGCAACCAGCCTACTTTCTCAACTGCAGCAGTTGTCTTTACAATCTGCTCCTTCTGGTCAGGCTGTGCCTGCTGATTCATCACCTTCCGAGTCTTTGTCCATAAATGCTGTCCAAACTTTTGATCCCAAAGGAAATCAACAATCCGATGGGAAGAAGAAGGGACGAAATAACAAGAAGAAGGGCAAGAACGGGAAGGGCAATGCAAATAAAACCAATGAGCGTGTTGGTGAGGGTCAAAAGGAGAAAAAGAAAGTGAAGTTTCCATGCAAGCTTTGTGCTGGAGACCATCTCACACACCTTTGCCCGAAAATTCAAGATGCTCAGCGCCTGTTATCTCAGCAGGGTTCTTCTAGTTCCCAGGCTGTGCTAACAAACCCTTTTCCCCAAGGGCAGCAATTAATTGCTGGCGCGAATCAAAATCCTGGGGCTTCCTCTGGAGGTCCTCAAGAAGGGGAAATTCCATCGAATATCTTTATGATGAGTGCTCACGTGGATGTCGCTACAAGATCCCGTGATTATGGCGGAGAGGAATCTTCGAAAGCTAAGGAAGTTCCTGATGCTACTGAGCCGCTTCACATCACGAAGCCAACTGTTGAGTCTATGCCTCGGATTCCGAAAGCATCTTCTAAGCGGTCAACGATTAATCCGAACGCGAGGGCTGCCCAGAACTACTCGATTGTAGAAGATTTGGCGCAGAGTCCTTGTGCTATGTCAGCTTTAGAGGTACTCCAGTCTTGTCCGGCTCAGCGCAGTGCTTTGCTCACTGCCATTGGGGCTATTGATCCGAAAAATTCTCTTCTGATTACTTTTGATATGACTAATTTTAAGAAGAGACTTCCTCATCACATGGCTTTTCACATTAAATCGTCGTATCGAAAGACTAATATCTTTCGAACGGTGGTCGATGAGGGTGCTTCTACATGCGTGATGTCTCTCGCATGTTGGAAGACACTTGGATCTCCCAAAGCTGTTCCATCTAGCACTGTTCTTACTGCATTCGATGGTCATTCTCACAGACCCCATGGTATTGTCCCGGCTTTGCCCATCTGTGTTGGGGGCAAAACCGTTAACATAGAGGTTGAGGTAGTGGATGCACCCTTGGACTACAACCTTCTGTTGGGGAGGAACTGGATTTATGAGATGGATGCCATTGCATCCTCACTATTTTGAATTGTATGTTTCCCCCACGAAGGGAGGATCGTTACAGTGGATCAACTGGACTGTCCTCCTGTAGACCTGGATGCGCCTTCTGACTCATCTGTTCCTAAGTTGGATAATACTAAGGTGCCTGTTGAGAATCTAGGAGTTGGAATGTATTCTTCCTTGATGGGAACTTTCGATCTTCCTCCTCCTAAAGTTCATATTAATGTTATTTCATCCTCCAAGGCTCCCCTTCGAAGAGAGTTCTTTCGAACTCATTATTTTTCGGACCCTTGGACCTTACCTTCCCCTACTGCCACATTAGCGAAAGGTCAAGTGGGTGGAATGGCATTTCCGATTTCTGCAGCTGAGATTGCATATCAGTCTATTGTTGACACTGCAGAATCCATTCCAGCTCCTCTTTCGCCGGAAGAGTTGGATGGTGATGTGGCTCCGGCTTGGAAGATTAGTTCTTCTTCGGCCCAGGATTGTCTTGATACCACTATTCCATCTGAAGAGGCAATCCTGGAAGCCATGGCTGGTATAGATAGACCGTGGGATGACTTGCATCATCGGTCTTACTTCCTACCTGACTTGAACGAAGTTGAAACAAGTTTTCCAAGTCCTCAGTCTCCTGGTTCTGTTCACCCAGTCTTGAGCCCTTTGGCACCAACACAGGTATATGCTGAAGGGAACATGGCTGTGATCTCTCCTACTATCCCGGTGAACATTTCCAGGGATCCCAATATTGTCGAGAATGTCTTCATTGGAGCTGAATGTTCCCGTGAAGAGATTCAAATATATACCGAGCTCTTCAAAGAGTATAGGGATGTGTTTTCTTGGTCTTATGAGGAAATTCCTAGCATAGACCCATCTATAGTCCAGCATGAGATCAAGACGTATGAAAACGCTAAGCCGGTTAGGCAAAAACTTCGTCCGGTCAATCCTAGGAAGGCAACAGCTATCAAAGTTGAAGTTGAAAAGCTGCTTAAGGTGAGATTCATTTTCCTAGTTCCTCTGACTGAATGGGTTTCAAACCCCGTTCCGGTAGATAAAAAGCAAGGAACAATTCGAGTGTGCATCGAATTCAGAGACCTAAATAAGGCATGTCCTAAAGACAATTACCCCACACCGTTCATCGATCAGATCATTGACGAGTGTGTCGGTAACGAGATTTTATCCTTCATGGACGGTTTCTCCGGATATAATCAAATTACTATCCATCCTGAAGATCAACATATGACTGCATTTATTTGTCCCTGGGGTACGTTTGCATACAAGAAAATGCCTTTTGGTCTTAAAAATGTTGGAGCTACCTTTCAGCGGGCCATGTCTTACGCCTTCCACGACATCAAGAAGATTATCGAGGCATACTTAGATGATCTAGCTGCTCATTCTCGAAAGAGGATGGATCATCCTGGTCACCTCCCGCAAATATTTGAAAGATGTCGTTTTTATAAAATTCGATTGAATCCGAACAAGTGCGTTTTCGCGGTTACATCAAATTTTACTGCTGGGATTTATCGTGTCTAGGGAAGGGATAAGGGTAGATCCCTCAAGGTTGAGGCACACTGCTGCCTCCCCGTCTTCAATCCGTCACCAAAGCTCCAAGGGAAGTCTAACTTTCTTCGGAGGTTTATCGTTAACTATGCTGAGATTACAAAGGGATATATGAGACTGTTGAAGAAAGGAGTTCCTTTTCTTCGGGACGACTACGCTCAACGCTCATTCGATGCCTTGAAAAAGGCATTGACCTCTGCTCCTTTACTGAGTCCACCCGATTATAGCAGAGATTTTCTTTTGTATCTGGCTACAGCAGAATCTACCATTGGTATGGTTCTGGTTCAGGAGGATGATGCTCTGGCCGAGCATGTTATTTACTACCTTAGTCGAGGACTAGTAGGACCTGAACTGCGATACACCCCGATAGAAAAATTAGCCTTAGCAGCAGTCCATGCTGTGCAGCGACTCCGGCATTATATTATTCTTCGCAAAACTTATGTCTTGGCAGCTGCCAATCCATTTCAGTTTGTCCTCAGCAAGCGAGTGATTGGGGGCAAATATAATAGATGGATTGTAATTTTACAAGAATTTGATCTAGAGTTCATGTCTGCCAAATCCAAGAAGTCATTAGTCTTTGCGGAATTGATCTCCGAGTTGCCTTGTGGAGAGGAGATGATCTATGATGAGTCCTTCCCGGACGAACACTTGTTTCTAATCTCTCCACAAGATCCTTGGTATGGGGATATCATTGTGTATCTCCAGACTGCGAAGTTTCCCTCTTCTTTTTCGAAAGATGAGCGTCGTAAGCTGCGTCACTTAGCCAAGAATTATCTGGTTATTGGTGATGCTTTGTACCGTCGAGGGGTTGATTCAATCCTAAGACGCTGCTTAACTTTCGAAGAAGCTGAGGCTGTGCTCAATGATTCTCACAGTGGAGCTTGTGGGGGTCATTTATTTGGGCTTGCTACAGCCCAAAAGATTTTGCGTGCTGGATACTTTTGGCCCTCGATTTTCAAAGATTGTATTGAATCGGTCAAGAAGTGTCATCCGTGTCAGGTATATACTCGAAAAATGCGCGCTCATCCAGCTCCACTTTTTCCAGTCGTTACTGTCGGACCCTTTACAAAGTTGGGTATGGATTATACTACTTGTAACCCGCCTTCGGCAAAAGGTCACAAGTACATTATCGTAGCAGTAGACTACTTTACGAAGTGGGTCGAGGCTATGCCTACTTTTGGGAATGATGGTGAGACTGCAGCTTTGTTCCTTTTCAATCAAGTTATCGCTCGTTTCGGTATTCCTAGAGAGATTGTCACTGACCATGGCAGTCATTTTCAGAATAGTATGATGGCTGAGTTGGCTCTCAAATTGGGTTTCCGGCAAGAGCATTCATCTCCATATTATCCTCAGGCCAATGGGCAAGTGGAAGCCGTGAATAAATCCTTGAAGATAATTCTTCAGAGGACAATTGATAAACATAGATCCAACTGGCATATTATGCTATATCCTGCACTTTGGGCATACAGGACGTCAGTGAAAACTGCAACTGGCTTTACTCCGTTTCAGTTAGTCCATGGGGTGGAATCCGTATTTCCCATTGAATGCGAGATTCCTTCCCTTAAATTAGCTGTTGAGCTTCTTCCTGACACTTCCAGTCTGGCAGAACGGCTTCTTCATCTGGAACATCTCGATGAGCAGCGTCGAGATGCCGCCACGATGAATGAAGCGCATAAAAACCGAGTCAAAGTTCAGTACGATAAGGCGGTCAAGCCTAGGGTCTTTTCGGAAGGTGACCTTGTTTTGGTCTATGCCCAAGAAAAGGATGCCTTGGGGGCAGGAAAGTTTAAATCAATGTGGTATGGCCCCCATATCGTTAAAAAAGTCCTTAAGAAAGGAGCGTATACCTTGGTTGACTTCGAAGGGAATGAGTTGCCGGAGCCCCGAAACGGGCTCTATTTGAAGAAGTATTATGCCTAGGCTTTGGCCTGGCATCTTGCTTTTGTATATAGTAGTTTTTGCTTTGTACATATCTGATTGATTTTCGATGAGGTGATGATGTTTTGATCTCGTCATATGTGTTGTGTTGGATGTGTCATGAGTCATTTAGGTTTCGCCGATGGTGTTATAGATACACTTCAAGAATTTAGCTCTGGTACAGGTCATTATCCTTCCAACACTACAGTATTCTGAGATCTCAGATTGGTCCTCTCCTTCCAAAATGCAGTGTATCACACCGCAACATATTCATCTACTCTCGGAGGCAATATCTTTGGGTGTTGATTCGTTGGTAGTTTTCTTGGACTCCCAGCTGGTGGTGTCGCATTTGAACAACACTTATCGGGTACGAGATCCATTTTTATTACGATTGTTCTTGAGGGTACGTTTGTTACAAAGGTCATTTCAATTTTTAACATTCATTCATATTCCTCGAGCTGACAATTGGTTTGCTGACTCATTAGCTAATCAAGCATTAGATTGGCACGTTAATCATTCCATACAATAAATTTTTAATCATCAAAAAACATCATACATTTGATACATTTATCTCATCACATCAAATATCGCTGTATATATATCATCGGAGTGTCAAAAAACTTTACAAAATTTGGATCCATAATCTCGTACAAAACTTGGGCTTATGCCCCATCATGTTCAGTCTGAAAAAAGAATATACAGTCATCTAATATATAAAATCTGTCTACTCCTGAGGACCCTGCCCAGAAGTCGTGTTCCTATAGAACATAACTGCAGTGGCCACTCAGTGGAATAATCTAACCCAGTCTCGGGGTACTCCTACAACCCGTCTCTGGACGGCTTCCAGCAAGTCCTCCACGGCAGCCATAGGGATTTGGCGGGTCAGTTCCTCCAAGTTTCTCTGCACGGCCTGGAGAGTCCTGTCGGAATCCACTGTCTCTGCCTCACCTCTGCGGCGCTTATGACGCGGTAGGCCCTCAGGACGAACTGGTCCAACATCTGAAACATGATCATTTTTAATTGTCAGTCATTATGAATCCAATCAAAAACATGTTTGTTTTCATTTTTTCATACATATTTGAAAAAATCCAAAAAAAAATCATATAAGTCAAAATTTTTTGCAAAACTTACCGACTGCTCCCCATGCTGTGCCAGGTGGAAGTACTAGATCTGGATCTCCTCGGAAATCCATCCCGGCATAGGGATAGTCGTCCACTGCGACGATCTGTTCTCCCCACCACAGGAAGAACTCATCATCCCATGTGGTTCTGGGTACCTCGCTGCCCCCCAGTCTCTTCATCATGTCTGCCCAACGGGCAATTCTTGGGTCCCGCGGGCTGCTGATAGTCGAGATGACTCTGGGTCTCAAAGCTGGAATCCTCTCAAAGAAGAATGTTGTCAAAATGGTCCCATAGCCAAAATGTTTAGTCTTTTCTTGGCAAATGGAGGTCAGCTGTTGTTTCATGTTCAGTAGCAGGGCTGTGCACCAATCGTAAACATGAGTCAAACACTCTACAGCTATACTCATTTGCGTCCTGGACGCCTGATGTAGTGAGGCAGATCCTGCCACTCTGCTGATGGTGAAAAGGAGGATCTTCATGTGTAAATCCCTGATATCTCTAATTGCAATCTGCGTTCCAACCTTTTTGGAATTATCTACGCAATATACGTGGACATAATCTTCCACGGTTAACCCTCCCAGGGGTTTTCCGTGCAAGTCTACTGGTTCTCCCCTCCTGGAGAGTCAAGTGATGAAATATATATCCTCCACTTCAATGCGTAGTGGCATCTGATCAATTATGAAGCAATCCTGATCTGGTTCCCAGTAATTTACGAGCATTTCAAGCAACCGCACATTGCTTTTCATATTGGGCATTTTAAAGAATTTCAACAATCCGCAATTTCGGAGGATGTTTTGCGATGCGCGGTCCTGCATGACCTCTTGGTCTACTGCGCTATGCTCACATTCCCTCCATGAGATGGTCATCCTGAGAAATTTCATCAAATTTTGCATTAGCCACGCTTTTTTGCAATCGGACCTGCGCATACGCGACTTTTCCTGTGCACAGTCGCGTGTATACGCGACTTGCCTTCACTAAACCCGCGTATGCGCAGATACGCAATTTTTAGCAAGGGTTTCAAAGAAAAAAATCACTTAATTTTAATTTCCAAACGGACAAAATGAATAAACAGGATGATTAAGGAGCCTACCTGAAGTTTCGCTGAATTCCGACGGTCGGTTGTTCCTGATTTGACGAAAGAAGTTTTTTGCTCCAGAGCTCTTTTTCCAAATCAACTATGGAATAATGAACCAAATGAGAGGTAATTTGTCTATTTAAGGCTAAAAAATTGAAAATTTTCGCAAAATTTCCTTATGCCTATTTTTTCAATCTATCTTAAGCTGCATAACTTGATTGCTTGGAAGTGCCCAGTTTGGTATGTTTTCAGGTACATTTTGACAATTTTGAGATTTTTCCCGGTTTTTGATCCATGATTTCCGACTCTTCACGGCAGGTATATGATCTTCACTGGCATATAGGTTAGGGAAATTACTCTCCATTGCATCTTGCATACTAGCCTCCATACTGATCACTTGCCTTAGGGTCGATCCCATCAGGTCATGAGTATTACACCCATTTCACTCGCCGATTATTTAATCATGACTTGATGGTAGAGCCTTCCTTTACATGGGCTTCCTAGTTAGTTCCTCGCTATCACTTGTTGCCCATGCTGCTTTTTATGTAGGCTCAGGAGTCCTCTTTAGTCCCGCCATGTCTTTCGTGTTGAAGCTTCATTCTTCTCCTTCATCACTTATCATTTTTCTGGCTTATACCCTAGAGGCTCCCTGGTGTCGTTAAGTTGTATTACCGCATTGCATATTGGCTACTTGTTTATCCTGGCCTTTAGCCGGCTTCATTTGGACTCGATGTTTAAGCCAACTTTTGACCTTGACTTTCTGTACAAGTTAACCATTGCATGCACTTAGCTATCACGACTTGACACCCTTGTACCCATGGATGGAACGTTCCTCTGAGTATCACTGACCAGTTTTCGCCACCGTGCATTGAGCATAGGATTGTTCCAATCCCAGGAACTAGTGCATCTGCTTTCTTGATACTCGTTCTATCCATTGTACCATAGCATTCTTTTATTCTTTTTCAGGCTTATTATATGAAAAAGACAAAAAAATCAAATATAACAAAAAGAGAGGGAACGGGATGTATCTTCGTTGTTTTGATGGCAGTACAGAGTCAGTTTGTCACCCTTGAACAAAGCACATATACTTATATATATTTCCTTCATTTGGGATGGTTCTAGTTTTTGACCTAGGTTCAACCTTTACCATGTTTCACTTGTCAGTTCTCCCCCGGTTGGTTATCTCTTCCAATCATATGGAGAGTTTTGTTTTGTTTCCCTGCAGATGACGTGCATCTCCTTATACAAAAGGTCACTTACCGCCATGGTCATCATGAGTCGTGCTTTCTTTCTCTGCTGGAAGTCTAGCCCCAGGCCTGCCATTCGTTGTCTCTCACTCATTATTCACTACTTTCCTTGGCTCACAAGATTATGTTCTATCACATCGATGTTTTGTCTTCTCGTCAGCCGGTTTGCGAAGGTCCCCATTGACTTCTTGCCGGCGGGTTTGTCTCTTATCGACTACGACACATTGCTCTGAGAGCAAACCTAGAGCCGCACCTTGGGCCTATTTCCATCATTGATATGTGACCTCGTGCTCAGCATTTGATCATCATCATGGGTCTTTGACTGAGTGGTTTCCCCTGTGTTCGACGTCAGCACACATTATCACACTTGGAATTCGTGCAGTACCTTGATTTCCATTTGACCCTATCGGTGGATTTCTCACCTCTGTGTCAGCTTTCATTATTGGTTGGTTTAGAGGGTTTCTTCCGTGCGCTAGCTTCATCTTGTGCATTTCGGAAACGTACTTTGGTTTTGGTTCCATCACTCTACTTCGTCTGATTCCTTCCAAATCTTGGCCTGCGGGTTACACTCGCGCTGGACTGATGTGGGATGCCTTAATGCCTTCCTTCCAAATCTTGGCCTGCGAGTTACACTCGCGCTGGACTCATTGCTCTGGGAATAAGGTCTAGAGTCTTTTTGTCAGTACCTTAGGGTTTGCAGTCATCAGTGGCAGACTCTTCGCTATCGACAGTGGGGATTCATTATTGCCCCCTGATTGGTAGATTCTTTCAAGTGTTCGACTTCAACTCATTCATTCACACTTGTCAGATTGTACTGGGGCACCTCGACACTCATTATCATTATCGGTGGGTTGTCTCGCGTTGGTTAACGGGAAACATCATTGCCCGGTAATCCAACGATTTCTCACATGGTCGACTTCAGCTCATTTATTCCCATCGTGTAGAATTGTGCCGTTGTGATCGGTGAAGACCTCGGGTTGTATCAAGATGTTTCTAAGCCACTTGATGATTCTTTAGTATCCGCTGCCAGATGTCATTCCACCTTATATGCTGCGCTCGAAGACAAAGAAAGACCTATATGTTGGCTCCCGAGTTGCGTGATTGTACCGTTTGTTCCACCTCTTATGATTTGGTACTTGGAGATTCAGTTACTTATATGATCAGACATCCAGTTTCAGCATCATTGCTCAACTTTCTATATATGTGATACTTGGACATTGATTCAGACTTATACTTCCGGGCCATGCTCAGATGATTCATTGTGTACTTTCAGTTCAGCTATACTTGTATACATGTTGGATCTATTTTGTACTTTCCATATGATGTATTTTTGACTGAGCATGGGTATGCCCGCCTCAGCATGAGTTGACTCTCTGTTTTCTTTCATTGGTTTTTGGCAGGTTGAAATCTGGTGAAGTCCTCTCTTGTCCTTGCGAAGTTCTTTCTATGTGCATAATACATTTCGGCCATCATGTACCCCTTCTGACCTCATATATTAGGGGGCATATGTTATAGCATCATTTCTCACCTTGATATGATTCATGATTGCTTTGATGGCTTTTGGGCACCCATTCCTACAGACTTGGACAAATTCACTTAAAAACAGTGTAAAAATCCCCATACGCGACTATGCCCGTGTTTTTCCATGTGTATACGCGAGTCCAGCTAGACTTTTCCGCGTATGCCATTAAAATGATTAAAAAATATATATATAATCCCTAATTTCGCGTTGGGTTGATGGTTACTCAGGTAGTTTAACCACCCCAGCCCGTGGCCAACTGTTTCCAACTGCTGAAACTACTTGGAGGGACTATAAAAAGCCCTCATGTGTATGGCCTAAGGGAGAGAGAGAATTATTGATATTATACTCTGTTGGTATTCCCTATCCAAGTCTGACTCCCTGTGCCTCCTGCACTTTCCCAGTTCATTACAGGAAACCCTTGTTTCCTTAAGATGCACATCCCTTTATATGTCATCTCGTATGCACCAATTTGGAAGGAGTCTTAGCGAGGCAAGGGCTGGACGGATCCGGACGACGGTCTGCGAAGGCCGTGGAAGGATCAGGTGATCTCTGCACTCGTTACTTTTGTACATGCTATTTATAATACAGAAGTACCATGCTGTTCCCGAAATAAACGTGTTAGTGTATGCTTATATGTATGAGAATATTTGGTTATACAAGCATTCATTATGATTTATTTAATGTTTTATATGAATCTCACTAACATTTAGAGTAGATATATGCTGTACAGCTTGTCCTTTGTGCTGGTTTCTTCTTGTTTTTCAGGTTAAGAAGGAAGGACGGTTGTTGGGGGTTTGGACCCCACGTGGATCTACTTCAACCGTAGGACCTACGGGTAACTTTCTCATTCTACTCTATTTAGTTTTTCTGAACGTGCATGGTTGTGTGAGTCTTTGTTAAGTAGCATGCCCCTGCTCTGTGGAGGTTGTACCCCAACCAACCTCTAGGGTGAGATTTCCCCGAAACACATTGGACTTTAGGTAGGAGCATCTATCCATAGTTAATTAATAATTCTTAAGCATAATGGTCTAGAGAAAATGGTCTACATTTGTCTGGTTATTTCTAGATATCATTAGGATACTAGGGAGGTCGCTCTTGTCCGCAATAGGGATTAATCTACCTAAAAAGTGGTAGAGGAAGGAAAAGGGGAGGGGCAGTCAGAACAGTTAGGCGAAACAGAAAATGAACAACATAATAGACAAGATAGTGGCAACCACAATGAACCACATAATGATAAATCTGAAATTGAACCTCTTTGGAGCATGAGCTTTGATGGTTCTTGTGGAAAAACTGGCTCAGGAGCAGGTGTTTGGTTACATAACACTGAAAAAATTCATGCAAAAGGCCACTCATATAAGCTAAAATTTCAATGTACAAATAACATAGCATAATATGAGGCACTCATCCTATACAATTACTCAAGAAACTAGGAGCCAAAAGGATTTATGTCCATGGGGATTCTGAGCTAGTCATTAGGGAAATTATGGGAGAATATTCATCTAAGCATCCTAGATTAAGAGAATACAAAAATGATGTCCCTGACCTCTTAAAAACATTCAAAGAATATGATCTTACCTTTGTCCCAAGAAATCAGAACATACTTGCCAATCGTCTAGAATTTGCAGTCAGTACTTGCCAAAAACCTTATCATAACAAACAATACATAGTGCAAGTAAAATATAGACAAAGAGTCCCATATAACATAAAATATTGGCAAGTTTTTGAAGGAGAGAAACATATTGAAGACTTCTTGCAGTCCATAAATGAGTTGAAAGTGCCAAATTCAGATTCAGATCATGAAGAAGACTGCTCTACTGAGGAGAAAAATTACAAAGAAGAACCTCCTGATTAGGCTACTATAAATCTGTTATGAGACGAATACCCACATGAGACAAAAATGTGCACATATTCAAAAAAAAGAAGATTTTGAAGTGGTGCAGTCCAGAGATGATACTTTTCCAAAGGGACTAGTTCCTCTAGAAGAATTTTTTGACTTTAATGATGTTGCTAAGAAGCCAAATATAGAATCTACTGAAGCTGAGGTAGAAGAAATAAATATAGGCAGTCAACAAGAACCTAAAATGATAAAACTATCCAAAACACTGCCAACTGATATAATACATAAATATCTTGAGTTGTTTAGAAAATGTAGTGATATGTTTTCTTGGAGCTATGAAGATTTAAAGTCATACGATACTATGATAATCTAGCACAAGCTCCCTCTCAAAGAAAACAAGAAGCCTTTCAAAAAGAGATTCCGCAGAATAAACCTTTTACAAATTTCATTGGTTGAGAGAAATAAAGAAAATATATGATGCTGGAATAATAGCCCCTCTATGATATTTAGAATGTGTTTCAAGTATGGTATCAGTGAGGAAGAAGACAAGGGAGATTAGGCTATGCATAGACTTTAGAAATTTAAATAAAGCCTCCATGAAGGACAGTTACCCTTTACCAAAAATGGATCACATATTACAAAGGGTAGTAGGCTACAAAAGAAGTTCTCTGCTAGATGGCTCTTCAGGGTACAACCAGGTGTTAGTACATCTAGATGATCAACACAAGACAACTTTCACCACACCTTGAGGCACCTTCATGTATGTTAAAATTCCTTTTGGGTTAATGAATGTTGATGCCACCTTTCAAAGAGAAATTTATATTTCTTTCTCCGAATAAATAGTTTACTTCATTGTAATATACCTTGATGACATCACTGTTTAGTCAAAAAATGATGAAGAACACCTAGCTCACTTAAGAAAGGTCTTTGAAAAATGCAGAAAATATGGTTTGTCTTTGAATCCCAAGAAAACTTTGTTTGGCTTTTAAGAAGGGAAACTTCTAGGTCACATCATATTTGAAGAAGGGATCAAGATTGACCCAAAGAGGATTGAATAAATATTGCAAATCAGTCATCCAAGAAACATCAAAGAGCTGCAATGTTTCATTGGAAAGATAAATTTCTTAAGAAGGTTCATACCAAACCTTGAAAAACTCCTAGGAAACATTAATAACATGCTCAAAAGGGAAACATGAGTTAAATGGACCATAGAAGCAAAGAAACCTTTTGACTCAGTAAAAAAATCTCTTACAAAAACACCAGTTCTAATTAGCCCTAATTTGACCAAAGATTTCTTCATATTTTATTTTGCATCAGAACACATAGTTGTTGTTGTCGTACTGCAGAAAAATATAAAAGGATAGGAGTAGCCCATAGCATTTTTCAGCAAGGCACTCAGAGATGCACCTCTGAAATATACATTATGCACTCACACATCATTTCATTTGTGCCTCACATAGTGGTTAAAGACATCTTGACACAAGATTTTGATGGCAAAAGAGGTAAGTGGATTGTTGTCAGTCAAAAGAGGTAAGTGGATTGCTGGAAAAATTAACCTATCAGTTAGTATATGGAGTAGATGCAGTTTTCCCAACAAGCTTAGGAGTACTAGTGATGAAGCTCATTCAGGAAGTATAGTCTGAAGAAGATGATATGCAAAGAAGAATAAACCAGACTGTCTAGCTGCAGCAAACTAGAGAAGAAGTGTACAACATAACACAAGTACAGGAAAACATCAAGAATATTTTTGACAAAATGACCAGGGAAAATGAATTCAACATTGGAGAAAAAGTGCTGAAGTGGGATTCAAGAAGAGAGGACAAGGGCAAGCATGGAAAATTTGACAATCTATGGAAAGGCCCATACATCATCCATTCTGCAAGAGGTAACAATTAATTTTTCTTACAAGAGATGGATGGAACCAAATTGTTTGGAGGTACTATCAATGGTAGGATGCTCAAGCATTATTTTAGTTGAAGATTTCGGTTTAAAGCTTTATTCATTGTATATAACATTGTCTAGACAAAAACTCAGAAAAATAAAAACAAAAAAGAAGGAAAAGGAGAAAAGAGGGCAGATGAAAAGAAAAGGTAAAGCCCAATACAAAAAAAGGAAAAGAAGAAGAATATTTATGAAAGTGTGCAAGTCCAAATGCCACTTATTTTTGAAAAAGAAGTCTTGTTCAATCATACAACCTAATCATGATTGAACAAATTTTGAAATTTTGTTGATAAGCTAGAAAATGAAGATTTTCCAAACTATTTAAACTTGGATTATCAGTAAATTAGAGAAGACATTGGTTCTAAAGTATAAATATGAACCAAAGAGAAAGGTAAGGGATGAATGATAAATGAAAAATTACAGATCAAGTCCCTCAGTTTCAAATTTACTTTTTGCAAAATAAATATTGTGTGCAGCTTGTACAGAATGCCACAGTTCATGACAATCAAACTGCTTAATCTTGATCTGGTCATGCATTCAATTTCATGTTGATAAATAGAGAATGAAAATCCATCAAACTATTTAAACATGACAAATAAGTAGATTAGGTAGAGAACAAAAGAGCTCCTTAGTCTAATATGAGCCTTTCGATGATATAAGGGTAGAAATAGATAGTTTTTTTCTTTCTAAAGAAAAACAATGTCAAGGGTTTTCCACTCTAAATTCACCCAAATGAAGAAACAAATGCTAGAATAGAATGATGGGTAGGTGGAATTGAGTTGTAGGGAGCATTATTTTAAAGATTTTAAGGTCATAGTTACAAATAAAGGACAACAACAGATCAACAATTACAGAATGAAAAATCTGCCAAGTGCAAACAAGGCACTGATCTACAAAGACTAGAGATTTGAACTCTGAGGTTCTTAACACCTCCTAAAGGAGCTTCCCTCCCCAGGTGGAGCCACTGTTATCATCCTGTATTTTATAGTATCACTAGGTGACTATGGATTTTCTACAATTTGCTGAAAATAGCATTCCTTGACTATCAACTATTCTCAGAAATCTCACTGCCTTCATTATCTTCATTAAAACCTTTTTCACTATATCACATTATTCTTTCTCTAAATTACTCTCCTTCCCTGAGAAATTTTGTTTGAACTTAATCCCCTCATATTAAATTTTTTCCCTTCCCAAAACCCCACTTACATTGCTTAAAAACCCTATCTAACCTTTCATTTTCACTCATCCCACTCTTTCCCTTCAAAACAATGAAAAAGACCCTTTTTTTGTTGTTTTTAAATAAATATGTTACTATTCGGGACCCATTTATTTTAATTAAAACTCTATTTAAATTAAAAAGACCCGAAACCCCTTTATATCCATTACCCAGCCACCTTTTTATATTAAAACTTGTGTTTTAATAAACCAAACCCCCGCTTTAAAGTTTTTAACCCTCCCGCACTTCATTAAACCTCTCATATAACCTTGCTCTCCTCTTTATAATAAACACCTCCGCTTATTATTTAACCCCTGGCCCCACTTTATAAATGACCCCCACCATTCGAACTAACCTGTTGCTTCATCTATCCCCGACCATTGTTGATCTCGAGCCTCCCAATCCAACAACCCACACACCATGTCGCACATCCAACTGCGCAGGCGATAAAACTCTCAAACCTTACGATATCAGTGGTATTCCCACTGTCCCATCCACCACATGGCATCTCCTCAATGGTATCACATGACCTCCTCCAAAACCATTCGCTGCCCATACTCCATGCGATAAACCGCCTTTCGCCTTCCCACCAAAACCTAAAACTGCCTCGTTCAAACATTCCAAAGGTATGTGCCTTGCGATAAAACCCCACAGCCATGTGTGCCTCTGCAAATGCTCCAAAAATACCCAATAAGCCCAAAAAAACACAAGAAATCCACAAATGAAGGATTTTTAATTAACAATTTTTTTTAATGTGTAGGTGGTCAAGGTATCAATGCATAAATTTCATTTCTGAGGTCCCAAAATTGTTCAAATAGACTCCCTCGATGACGATCCAAAAATTTTGTCCATCAAGAGGACTAGGGGTGCTAGATTAAAGAATAAAAACCAATGGATCATGACCATTAGTGGTCATTCAAATGCACCAAAGCAGCGAAGGGTGCTTCAATGCAAAACAGATAAAGACAAATAAATAGATACAATCACGGGACAATGAGAGGATAAAGGATTAAAAGTCAAATCAAAGGTTAAAGGTTGAAAGCAAGATTAGAAGACAAAATTAAGACAAAAGGCATATTAAAGGAATTAATGGAGAAAAATCAGACTAAAGAAATTAGATAGACAACAAGAGATAAATCCAAGTTTAAAAGCCAAATCAGGGTTTAAAGGATAAATCAAAGGCAGATTAACACACGAGATAGATCTGAATGATGAAGCAAAATAAAATTTACTTCTCATAAGCACTTTGGACACCTACAACCTTATTTTACTCAAATAAAGGCAACTATAGTTATTGAAACAATTAGAGATATTTTCCAACTACTCAAAAGTTATTGTAAAAGTTAATGAAAAGCCTTAAAAGTTAAACATATCCTAAAGTTAGCTCAACAGTTAAGTTAGAAGTTATTATTACAGTGAGACATTCACAAATTTTTTTCCTTGGGCCTTGCATGGTCTCAAAGGTCAAAATGTATTAACTCTGTAAAAATACAAATCTGAAACCCTAGCTTAGGGAAACCTCCTCATTTTGCAGATAAATACTGCATGTATTATTCATTTTTATTGTTGGTTGCTGGTTAGTTGGCTGAGCTGCTAGGCTGGATTAGATCAGACTCTGAGTTGTAGAGATTATTGTACTGGAATATTGTAACTGTTTTGGACATCAGTAATACAAGCATGTTCATAAGATTCTTAAGCTATGCTAATGGTGATGTAATCCTTCTTTGTCATTGTTTCCCTTCTGTTTTCCATATTGTCCATCATTTTCTATAATAAAAGAAGAGAAAATTTAGATTAAGATCTGTTGTCTTTGCACCTTAATTTTGTCTACTTTCTTTCATCTTAATGTTTTCTTCTATAAGGTATGATTAGAGAATTCTTAATTGCTCTCTAGTTCCACCTAACTTGTTTCCTCGAAAATAATTCAGGAGTGTCCAGACAAAGAAGTATATGGTATGCTTTTTCCTTTGGTTTTGTTTGAAGTGTTATTTTTAAGGCTTTCTTTGAAGTTTACTTAGTAGAATCTAGCCAAAGAAGTCTATGGTTTGCCCTATCCTTTGGTTTGTCTCAAATTGTTGCTGCAAAGGTATTTTTAGTTTGATTAAAGAATTCTTAATTTCTCTTTGATTATAATAATTGTTATCATGAATGTTTTCTTTGTCTAGAAGTAATAGCTAGAGAATTCAGGGGTGTCCTACTCTTTAGGGTTTCTATATTTTTGTCTTAAGGTTTTCTTACTAGATTCCGGCCAAAGAAGTCTATGGTTTGCCCTGTCCTTTGGTTTTTCTTAAAAAATTACCTAAAACTCTTTTTTGTTGAAGTAGAGTTAAAGAATTCTTAATTTCCCTTTAGCTTTAATGGTTTCACAACTTATTGTCACTTCATATTTCATCTAATCTAAGAGATCCACTTGATATAGTTAGCTTGCCATATGAAAACCCTTGTAGATTTTATGAACAATTAAATATTTTTATGACTCCATAGACCAATAGAATAATGCTGCCCAAAATCTATCTATTCAATTGAAACACTCAATCACTTAATCACACAATCAATTAATCAACCAAACAAAACAAAAAATCCTAGAACTTCATAACTAGCCTAAAATCAGAAAACAAAAGCATAAATATATATCATTTACAAACACATACATAGAGAGAGCCCTCTCTAAGTCCAGGAAGGCTAGGTCCTTTGACTCCAAAGTGGTTTGATGTGGTTCCCTGAAGAGTTGTTCTTTCCAATCTTGCAAATCACTGGGAGCCAACAGACTGATTGTAGCAACTCCATCGTTGATTCATTTGCTGGAAAATGAATCTAATTTGGACCTGACTATTTCTCAACTTCATGATCATGCATGAATCCCAGTTGAAACTGAGCACATTCTTAGTTTCTCCTTGGTTACAACTTTTGTTAGCATATCTGCAGGATTCTGGCTAGTGTGTATCTTTTCCAGCTTCAACTCTCCATCTTCCAATACTGACCGTATGAAATGGTACTTGAGATGTATGTGTTTAGTCCTGGAATGAAATGCTGAGTTCTTTGCAAGATGAATGACACTTTGGCTATCACTGTATAACGTGCCCATATCATGCTTCTTACCCAATTCATCCATAAACCTTTGTAACCAAATCATTTCTTTACTAGCCTCTGTAGCAGCAACATACTCTACTTCTGTTGTTGAAAGTGCAACAACACTTTGGATTTTTGAAACCCAACTAACAGTTGTTCCACCTATAATAAATACATATCTTGTAGTGCTCCTCCTATTATCTTTGTCACCTGCCATATCTGCATCAATTATCCCTTTAGATAAATGTTTGAACCACCAAAGCATAATGTTTGATTTGTGGTACCTCTCAAATATCTGAGAATCCATTTCACTACCATCCAATGTTATTTTCCTGGATTGTTCATGTACCTGCTTACAACTCCCACTGCATGTGCAATATCAGGCCTTGTGCAGACCATTGCATACATTAAGCTTCCAACTGCTGATGCATATGGAACTTTAGACATATAATCCATGTCTTCTTGGGTCTTTGGGCACATTTCCTTACTAAGTTTGAAATGGCTAGCAAAAGGTGTACTAACTGGTTTTGCATTCTGCATATTAAATCTTTTCAACACCTTTTCTATGTACTCATTCTGAGACAGTGTTAATTTGCGATTTTTCCTGTCTCTAGTTATCATCATACCAAGGATTTGTTTTGCAGCTCCCAAATCCTTCATTGCAAATGAATTTGCCAATTTTCTTTTGAGCACATTTATTTCCTGCATGTTAGACCCTGCAACAAGCATGTCATCTACATACAATAACAATATAATATAGCCGCCATCATTTTTCCTTTTTAGATAAACACAATGATCAGAGTGACATCTAGTATAACCTTGTTCAGACATGAACTTGTCAAATTTTAGATACCACTGCCTTGGAGCCTGCTTAATTCACATAATATTTCTTAAGATTGTTCTGTGACAAATCTTTGTTCTCCACTGCTACAAGACTTAAAATAGTTCTAATTGAACTCATTTTAACAACAGGAGAAAATATTTCATCAAATTCAATAGGCTTTCTTCTGTGCAAACCCCTTCACCACAAGTCTAGATTTGTACCTTTATTTTCCTCCATCTTCTTCCTTCAACCTATAAACCCATTTATTCTGCAATGTTGTTTATCTGCAGGAAACCTGACTAAGTCCCAAGTCTGGCTATGTATTAAGGATTCCATCTCTTCTTTCATGGCTAGCTCTCGCTTCTTCCTGGTTCGACATGCATTGCTTCTTCATAACATTCGGGTTCACCAATATTAGTCAACAATACATAATATAATGAAGGAGAATATCTTTCAAGGGGTCTACTTATCCTAGTAGATCTTTTGACGCCACTTTCAGGTGTTTGAGGTGCATGTTGTTGTTGTGGTGGTTGTTGTTGTTGTGGCTGCTGATTATTATTATTTTCGGACACCTTTACCTTTTCTATGATCTCATCAAGAACTGTGTATTCTTTGTTTTCTTTTTCCTGTTTATTTTCCTACAACTGATCCCTATACAAGACCTTTTCATTAAATATTACATCTTTGTTCCTAATGATTTTGTGATTTCATAATCATATCCGATAACCAAAATAATTAACACCATATCCAATAAAGGTACATTTCTTTGATTTTTCCTCAAGATTTGTTCTATTTTTTTATTAATATGGACAAAGGCCTCCCAACCAAAAGCCCTTAAAAAAGAGTAGTTTACATTTTTACCCATCCATTCCTCCTCTGTGATGCAACAACAGCTGAAAGTCGGCCCTGAGGAGAGATGGTCAATCGTCGTCGTGGCTTTGTCAACTTCCCTTTGCAACCTTGGTCTTCCTCCCCGTGGTCTATTTCCTTTTATGTTTATTAATTATCAAATTCGTAGAATTTGATAAATAATACTACGCACAACGTTTGAACTTTATATTATATCCCTGGCATATATCTATTATATCTGCACTTTATAACCAATGTTTAAACCTTCACACTCAATATAAACCAACGCACTGTTTGAATAAATAACTGTGCAATAAAATTTTAGTCCTGGACCCCACCTCTACGGTCAATAGACCAATCAATGCATGCACCATGCCTTGTATAACCCTCGCGCATCTCCGTCAGATGACCACCATCCGATGATGCTGCACCAGATCGACGGCACTCGATGATATCGCTCGAACTCCTGGTATGAGCGTTAACGTGCGATGAGAATATGGAAGGGCGGTTTTGTACTCCCGTCCAGTGCCACATGTCGATGGTTCTATGGAATCGCTTCAATTCAGAGAATACCGCCTTCTTCGCAAAAGTGGTGCGATATGGGCAATCCGCCTTTCAAAACCACTCATGGTTTTTGCACAGTGTTTGACTATGGTTCATGCCAGTTGCACTATCCTCCTCGTTCTCTAACTCACGCCTAAACCACGGTTACAGTTCGAAGCAACAAATCTATTTCTTTACAAAGTGGGAAATCTTCCAATTAACCAGTGTTCACGACCACAATTCCTCTACACAGACCTCGCCTATGGGTAGCATGGATTTAACAAGGTTATTCGAATAAGTTACAGAGAAACAACAGACAGAGATAGGTGGGAGTTGTATAGGAATTCAATTATACACGCACAGAGTTCATCACTTCACAATTAAACAATCTCTTCACTATTAAGAATTCGAAAAGACTCTATGGAAAATGTGCATTGAAATTATTTAATTAGAAACAATCAACAACACACAGAGTTTTATTGCAGAAATCTCTTTTCTTCTCACCCTCTCTCTCCCTTATACATATGAGGGATTACATTTATATACATCAACAAATGTCCTTTCGGTTCCTCTGTGAGGACCGTTATGGTAATTAAAGAGCCTAATTACAACTACTCGAAAACTAAAAACATGATAGATGGACTAACTATTCGACTTCTACAACTCTAACTGATATAATAATACAATCAACTAAGGTATTGACACACTCAGTCAGAATAAATTCAATGTTTCCAAACCCTCCTAGCCACAACATGTGGACAAAACTCCTACATTGCTGGCTAGTGTCTAATGCCCCCGCATCACTCTGGAATTCCACCATCCAAGGAATTTGAAGACGCTCTATTTATTAGATAAATAATATAAATCATCTTCCAAAAATTGTAATGGAAATTTGTTAAGTCCCTATATTAATAGTGTAGTCCCTTATTATGTTAGTGTAGCCCCAATTATTGTTATTATTGTACCCTTGTAACCCCCATATTGTTATTATTGTGCCCTTAAATTATTATTGTCAGGTTGGCTAGGATTACATTGTGGCCCACTCAGATTACATTATGGCTCCATGGACTCCTATATATAGAAAGGAGGTTTTGTAAATTGTATCATCAAAGAATTTTTCATTTATGTAATGTATTGGAGGTTGCCCCCTCGAAGTGGCTTATTTCTAAGGCATTGATATCTCTTTTCTTCTACTTTTGGAGCTGGTTACACAACATTTGGTATCGAGTTCTGGATTCTAGGGTTTCGCTGCTCCAAACAAGTCATCGTGGCATTTTCGCTATAACGTTTTTTCTACGAAGTTTCAGAAGCTGAAATTTTTAGGGTGTGAAGCTGAAATACTGAGGAAGATTTTCTAAAAATTTCAGAGCTTGGTTCGCAATAATTTCGGAGATATGATCTGTGGAAGTTAGGTCGTTTTTCAGGCTCCTAAACAGGTCATCGTGGCATTTGTGCTATAAATTTTTTTCTACGAAGGTTCAGAATCTGAAATTCATATGGTGCGAAGCTGAAATCCTGAGGAAAGTCGTCAAAAAATTTCAGATCTTGGTTCGCAATATTTTTGGAGATATGATCTGTGGAAGGTAGTGCTTTTTCAGGCTCCTGAATTTCATCTCAAAGAGGTGATCGTGGGAAAAGTTCAATAACTCTCTCTCTGGGCATCGGATTGGAGTGCCGTAAAATTGGTCTGTAAGTACACAGACTTTATTTTCTTGGATATCAATTTCAGCGACAAAGGATGAAACAGTGACACGTGGCAAGTCGCACAAGTTCGCACTACTGAACCAGTCCATAATTAGGTCATTGTGGGAGATTGGACACAACTTTGTCTTGGAGAATCCAAATCAGGTCAGACCTGTGGCATTCAAAAGAGAATTCAGAGGGCTATTTCATTGCTGAATTTCAGATATTGAAGAGTCACAATCACAGAGATAATCCAATTCCAATATCGAGCTCCTCAAAAGCAAGTAAAAGGTGTGTATTGTTTTTCCCGAATTGCATAAATCTTGTTTGAAGTGATTCCAAGGGCCTATTGAGCATATATTTCAGTTTTGCGTTCTGAAATGCCTCCTAAAAATAATTCAACACCCATTAAGCCCTCAGAAATCTATACTATGATGCATGAAGTGGAAGAATTGCAGTATGATATATCAAAATTACGGTACCAAGTGCAACAAATTTCGATATTACGAAGAGCAACCGAAGATGAAATAGATGGTTTAAAAGAAAAAATGGAGGCTAATTTGGATGGTTTGAAGGATCAAATAAAATCTATTATGGATGATAAAGTAGTGGAATATCACAATGAGCATCAACAACGAGTTCTCCAACTCTCAAAGGATAACCTAACTTTGGTGCAAAATAAAATGAAACAACCGGAAGATCAATATCACATCGAAAGAAGTTCTGAAGCAATATAGAAACAAGAAATAACTGGACAAGTACATCACATTTAGAGATCTCAACAAGTGGAAGAACTTTACTATAGAAGATTCTACATGGGAGGATGACAATTTTATACAGAAGCACCGAGAGCTACTCAAGCATTGAGGACAACACTTTTTTGAAGGAGAGGGGCATGTTAGGTCCCTATATTACTAGTATAGTCCCTTATTGTTGTTAGTGTAACCCCCTTATTGTTATTATTGTACCCTTGTAACCCCCATATTATTATTATTGTGCCCTTAAATTATTATTGTTAGGTCGGCTAGGATTACATTGTGGCCCCACTAGGATTACATTATGGCCCCATGGACTCCTATATATAGAAAGGAGGTTTTGTAAATTGTATCATCAAAGAATTGTTCATTTACGTAATGTATTGGAGGTTTCCCCCTCGAAGTGGCTTATTTCTAAGGCGTTCATATCTCTTTTCTTCTATTTTTGGAGCTGGTTACACAACAAAATCCTGTATGAAATCACATGCCCCTTGCACCCTCCATGATTGTCCCGTTCATCCTTTCTGACACACCATTTTCCTGTGGTGTTCCTTGGAATTGTCTTCTCTCTGTGAATTCCATGCTCTGAAGAATACCCATCAAACTATTTGCTGCAATATTCACCTCTATTATTTGATTTGAGCACTTGAACTTATTTCCTATGTCAATATAAACCAAAGCTTTCCATTTCTTGAAAGTATCAAAGACATCAAATTTATTGTGAATATAATGGATCCAAGTTTTTATAGTTGCATCATAAATAAAAGTAACATAATAACGAGAGCCACCGAGAGATGATACCTGATCAGGTCCCCATACATATGTATGCACAAGTTCTAATTTTTGGCCCTTCATTTCTTTCCCAACTCTAAGAAATCTGACTCTCTTCTATTTTTCATAAACACTATTCTCACATAAATCCAAATCAATATTCTTCAAACATGGAAAAACATTTCTTGACTGAAGAATCTTCATCCCCTTCTCACTCATGTGTCTGAGCCTATGATTCCATAATGATGAATTTTCTCCTATGTAGGTTAAAAAATTAAAATAATTATAAATACCATTGCATAAATAAAATATACCAACTTTTTCTCCTTTTTCTATTACCAAGGCTCCTTTAGTGACTTTTGGGTTTTATCTATAAAACTTGTCACACAACCTTCACCACCTAATTGCCCTGTTGAAATAAAGTTTTTCTTCAGATATGAAACATGTCTTAATCCTTTAATAACCATTGGTTTCCATTCTACTGTTTTTCAAGAACTTTACCCATTCCAATGATTTTACAAGGTTTATCATCACCCAGAAGAACCTATCCAAAATATCCTTGAAGATAGTCATGAAAATGTTTTTTTATCAGGTGTGGCATGGAATCCGGCCCCTGAATTTACTACCCAAGAATAAATATAATTTTCTAAAGAAAGAATCAAAGCATATTGTAACACATCAGTAGTCACATTTGCTTCATGATTGTTTTCTTGTTGTGTGTTTCCTTCTTTTCCTTTCCAAGATTTACAATATTTAGTCAGGTGTCCTTTCTTCCCTTATTTCCATCACATTATCCCTGATATGGAAATGGATATGTCTTTCCTTGATTTACTGTGATATCCTGGGTTCTTTCCTCTTTCGATTTTACTTCCCCTAGTCTTTTCACTTAAGGAATTTCCAGATATCTCACCAGAGTTTTTTCGTCACATTTCCCCACTAAGGATAGCACCAAAAACATCATGAAACTTTAAAGTACTAGATCCAAAGATAGAGTTACTAATGTCCATAACTAAACCATTCTAGCTTTTTGGAAATGAGCATATAAATAACAAAGCCCTACCTTAATCATTAAATATTACCCCTACAGAACTTAATTGAATGATAACCGTATTAAATTCATTTAAATGGTTAGCAGAAAATACACCTTCTGACATATTCATATTAAATAAATGTTTCACAAGAAATACCTTATTTGAGGCCGATGGTTTTTCATATAGTTTCGACAATGCTGTCATTTCCCTCGAAATATTGAAGGCTACTGATGTCGCCAGACACAACCATATTGTTCCAAGT
Source organism: Pinus albicaulis (assembly GCA_034641835.2). Lineage (NCBI taxonomy): Eukaryota > Viridiplantae > Streptophyta > Pinopsida > Pinales > Pinaceae > Pinus > Pinus albicaulis. The sequence goes on from CM076581.1 coordinate 1,003,469,954, forward strand.
GCATTTCTATTGAGAATCTCCCATTATTCATTTGTCATACTCGACTACTTCTTTTTTCTGCTCAATGGTAGGTACAAATCTTCTGATACAGATAATATTCCATATTCATCTTCCACAGCAGGTAGTTTTGGCCGTTAAATTTCTCGACCCTAAACCTACCATTTTCCTCCATTTCTCCCACTCGAGCCAAGAACCCTTATTTCCTATGAGTTTATCGGCCAAGTATACCTTCTAATTTAATATCAGTTGTTAGAAACATATATATTACAGAGAAATAGAACTCATAAAGGTATGCGGAAATACAAATAGAACAAGAGAGACACAGATATATATGGTTCACCCATCTTGGGCTACATCCAAAGAGAGACACAGATATATATGGATCTTTGAATTGGATCTATCTGATTTTCCTCAACCATCTCTTTATTAGTGTAATATACCTATGGATGATAATATGGAGTACCTATAGAGGAAAATAATGAATGTAATATGGACATAATATTGAAATAGGAGCATTATTTAATTAGAAGGGAATAATATAATAATAAGGGGCATCTGACATAGATATCTATAATAATCATGGGAAAATAGAAAGACACGTGAATATTAATATATTATAATTTCCTTGGATTGTATTTTTGTACCATGCATAGTTTGTGGAGTGATTCCTTCCATAAAGAGTAATTGCTTGTGTTACCTTGTCTTAAGGGTTCTTCTCTCTATATTATTATGTTGGTCATGGTGAATGTTTTAGTATCTTTGGATTTTAAGGGTTTCTAATATGAGGTATATAGTTCATTCTCTAATTTTCTATCAAGTTTTATTATAAGTGGTATTAGAGCTCTTTCTTGTGCACAAAGTAGGAGTTTCTACGTGTTCATGAATAAACTGGTGGTAAATGTGGATTTCTCTTGAAAAAAAGCCTAAATTCAAAAAAAAAAATCAAACAAAGTCTTAGAAGGGGAGTTATCAATTTAAAAATAACTCGTTTTTAATATTTCTCCTAATGATGGTTGCAAATATCATGGATTGAATATCTTTAAATAGTGTACAAAAATTTCAATCAAACTAGTGTTAGTATATTTAGAGAGCCATGATATTTCATGTTAGAATGTGATTCCATAGACAATAACAAGGTCTGAGAATACAATTGATTATGGCTTGTAATTATTATCTTGACAAGGTTTCATGATGGTCGATTGATGAGTTGTTAATGTGATCTACATCTAGATTTAGAAGATCTGGAATGGTAATTGATGTAGTATAAATTAAGATTTTGAGAGCAATACAACATAATCCAATGGATTGAGGCCATTTTTTCCAATTTGTTTGTCTTATCTCACTCTTTCCAATTATTAACATGGTATCAGAGCAGCTAGGTTAACAACTAAATGAGGTTTGGTGAGAAAGTGTAATACCCGAGACTTTGATCAAGACTACTCATTCCTATTGTTGCAAGTAGTAAAGTGGTTGTGAGCATAGAGTGTAAGGTTCTGTGTTAAGGTGGACTACATTAGTGTGATAACTATATTCTAGAGCTATGGGGAAAGGCATTTAGTAACCTAAAACCTCTATGGGGTTCTCCAATATCTAATCTCTTCACGAATTTATGATTTTTTGCAACATTTAAGAGGAAATCTAGCCTTGAATGACTCTTGTTCACCCTACTAGAAAAAATAAAGGACCTACGTTGTCTAGTGGTATTTTGGTTTGGAGGAGAGTCTTGTGGTTTTCAATGACCCAAGAAGAGTTACACAGGAGGATCCTTGTGAAAAATTTTCATGTCATTCTTCATTGTGGTGGCATATGTTGCTCACATAAGTACAATATTTCAGTTTAGAGGTTGAATATCATAAATGTGAAAGTACAACTAAGCACAAACCAATTTAATTCCTTCATAAGGTAAGTTTCTCCTTCTATTTCCAAGAAATATGCTTCCATGTATTTACCCCCACCTCAAGATATCAAAAAATATGATGTCATGGATGAGCTCTAAAACTTTTTCAAAGTATTGACACTTGACAGATATGTTCCTTTTGAATCAACCAATAAATGGTGTGATCTGCATTCAAAGGAAGCAATTTTTTTTGGATATGTTACTGTCATTAACAATTTAAAATAATTTGAGGGTGTCGGTGAGATCAAGCCATTGAAATAGTAGAAAACTAGTGATCAAGGAGTTGAATGCATAGATGTGCAGTTATACGAATGACCCCAACAACTAGTTTAACCTATTGTAATCGAATGCTAGACCATACAGAGGCTTGTCACCTCACAACTAATTAGGAATAACTGAAATATATATGGATTTTCAAACCTCCAAAGTTGCAAAAACATCATTGGTGATTGAGGAATTCTTCATCACAAGGTTGTTGCTATGAAGATGCTGGAAAAAAAAAACCAAGAACCCAAGCCGAAAATATGTCTAAATCCCTAACAATATTTCCTAAGTTTTTATTTTAGTGGCATTATGATTTTGAGCTCAGGCTTAATTTGAATGTTCGAAAATTTGAAGGAAAATTGGTTTTCATGTTGAATGTCATCCAAGATATGAAGTATCTCATTTTCAAAGTTGCATATTTGGTAATTAACTGTGTTAAAGAGGAATGAATTTTTTTTTCATAAATAATAAAGACAATGGACACAAAAGTAGGCTCCAACTTAGGGAAAAACCCCTCCAAGGGGAAAAATAAAAAGAATCTTTTCTCTTCTCATAGAATCATATCAAATAAGAAAACTAAGACCCAAAGATCAAATTAAAACCTCCTCCAAGCACCAAGTCAGCCATTCAAATTATATCCTTCAAGAAAAGACAATTTCTATGAAGAGTCCATGAATGTCTAATCCTTCAAGGTCTACTCCTATCAAATTTTTGACCCTTAATTCAAGTTTAAAAATTCGGCTTGCAACTTTTGGTCCTGCAACGACTGCATAAACTGTAGAGTCTTTACACGTATGGGAAACAATAGGTAGAAATTAGATATCCTTCCTTTTCTTGGTCTTCTTTCTTGACTTCCTTTTCTTTCTTGATATCAAACTCCAAAAATGTGTCATAATGAGGTCAAACTCTCTTCCTTTATATATTGTTCACATGAGATTGAATGGCCATTTCCTAGGTTGACTTGTCACTGATAGGGGAAAATTGGTATTGGAGGTTATTTTGAATTTCTAAACTCAAAAATAAATTATTTTACTTTTTACAATTTGACCAAATGGGTTTTATATAGATAATATTGACTTTTTTGACTCATGAATTTTATTCTTATGACTTGAAAAACCTTAGGAGCATGAAATTTACCTAGATGATAAATGGAGCATGAAACCCATGTTAGAAAATAATATTTTTCCTTCTTCTTTTTCTTGTAACATAAGATATACATAATGATATGAGTACAATGAAAATTATGAAGACTGAAATTAGTTAAATTTCCAACAAGGCTATCATTGGAGAATGTCCTGACCGAGAGAACTAATTAAACTAGCCACATTGAAGCCACTCGAAATCCTCTCTACCAATTGCTATGAGGTGACTCCAAGAAGTAAACGTGAATCAAATATGTACTACAGTGAATGCCTATTATTGGCATTTTTTGTTAAAAACGGCACCAGGAAATATTCTAATTTAATTTTCCCTTGAATTAAATTAGAAGAAAATTGTGATTCCACATCACATGACAACTTTTACGAGTTAAATAATTTAGTTTGAATTAGTTGGTTTAGCTAATTTGAGTTGAGGGTCTAACTTGAGTCATGTAGAGTGGATCCTACTTTATAGAAACCCCGATTGATTTTATTTTGAGTTGTAATTAATTAATTTAGTTTATCTGAGTTACAGTTAGTTTAACTAGTTCCAATTGTTGGAGGAAGTAGTGGAAGGTCAAAGAATGGAAGTGGAACTTGAACCACCCTCAGTGATCATCCAGATAAATAATAAATCAACCATAAATAACTCATGCATCTGTTAACTAAGAGTTACCAAGTTGAGATTGGAGTTCAAGGGTAGTGTACTATCAGTTGTATAATCATCCAAATTGTACATGTGGTGCAAGCATTGTGAGAAAGGTCTATGATGGATTGTGCAGTATTGGATGGGGATCTACCTAATTAATAGGTGGCCAATTCCAAAGGAAATAATGCAAAGAAATAGGGACTTGGGAAGCAAAAATTTGGTTAATTATTGGCCTGGGATTGTCTAGGAAGGAGTGAGACATATAGAGATAGTGTAGAGTTTGTTCAGGAATGAGAAAAGCACTGTAATATTCTCATATTTTTTGACTAGTGAAATATACAAATAGAAAGGTTTTTAGTTATGGCTTTCCCCGGGAAATTATTGTGTAATGTGTTGATTGAATTATTTCTCTTTATGCTTCATGATTTCATGATCATTAATTGTTTCCACAGTTGGTAGAGTAGATTAAATTGTATTTTTTTAGTAAATTAAAATTAGTAGTTTGAATATACAAGGAGTTTCTACATGGTATCGGAGCTGAAATCAAAATAGAAGAGAAGAATATGTTTTTCTTGTTTGTAGGAGGAATTAGTTTTGCAGATCTCTTCTCCAAAGCTAGCAGTAGGATCAGGATGGAGTCTACTAGTCTAAGGCTCGAGTATGCCCTTGAGGGTAGCTTGAATTAAATTTCCTAGAGATATCAGATGGAAGTGGTCATGGAAGACAACAAATTGAAGGATTTCATCGATAAGGACATCCTGAAACTATCTCTAACTGATTCACATGATCTAGTAGAGTGAAATAAGTGCATAGTAAAATCAAGAAGGATCTTACAGGAAGGAATTCGATATCATATTATCTCAACCTACATGGTAAGGAGACTCCATATGGAAGTTGGAAAGTCTTGAAATACTTGTTTCAGAACAACATTGATATCAAGAAGCTAGCACTGAAGGAAAAGCTCAGGAAAATCAAGATGGAGAAGGGTGACACAATACCACAGTACTTTACCAGGTTTACCCAATGTCAGGATAAGATTGGGAATGTTGGTGTTACATTTTCTGAAGATGATGCATTCAGCCTAAAAATTCTAGACCTTCCCAAGAGTTGGCACAACTACCAGGATTCGGTAAATGGGAGGGAGAAGCTACAAGAGTGGGAGCGATTGAGGTCTGAATTGGTGCAAGAAGATATTACGTGGAACACCAAAGACAGAACCTCATCCAAGCATGATGATGAGGAGAATTTTTCCTTGGGTAGAAATTAAATTAAAGGTAAAGGGAAGAAGTCCCAATTCAAAGGAGATTATAGTCAAGAAGGCAATAAAAATGACTTGCCAAAGAATAAAATTTTTCACTATCATCAGCTGGGACACTATACCATGAAGTGTCCACACAATAAGGTTTACAAGAAGCCCTTAGGAGGAGGAGAAGGTGAAGTTATTTCTTCACAATTCAAGTTGGATTTCACTCTCATTTCATGCATGGTGACATCGGTGATGGGTAGTGTGTGGTACCTAGAGAGTAGAGCCTCATTCCATATGACTGGTAAAAAATATTTCTTTAGGGAATTATAGGAGAAGGACCTCTAGATTCACATCAAGATGGGAGATGATGGAAGGTATAGCATGACCGACATCGGTACTGTTACTTTTTAGAGGGAGTTTGGTTCTCCTCTCACATTAAAATATGTCATATATGTTCTTGATTTGAAGAAGAATTTAGTTTCAATTGCCATGTTGCAAGACCATGTATACGATGTGATATTCAACAAAGGAAAGGATTTAATTCATCACATAGCGATGGGACAAGTGAAGCAGATTTGGGTTCGGGTGAAGAACCTCTACAAATTGGATGTGGAAGATTGTGTTGCTTTAAGCATGAAAGAAAAGAAGGTGCAAAGCCATGCCATCAATGAATTATGGCATAGGCGACTTGACCATTTGTACCATGTATATTTGAATATCATGTAGAGAAATTATACGGGACTTACCAAGGGTTCACTATAGCAACGTGGTACATGCAAAGGATTTACATTTGGGAATTCTACCAAAGCCACCTTTAATGATAAGGACAATTGAGCACAAGCGATCCTTGAAATATGTGTGTGCATCGTTCTCAACAATTTACACAACCAATGAAATGTATTCTCTGATATTTTTTGATGATTTCTCATGTAACTGATTGATATTCTTCATGGAGAATAAAGAAGAGACATTCTCAAAAATTTTTGAATTTAAAGCCGTGGTTGAAAAACACGCATGCAGGAAATTAAAAGCTCTCAAAAGTGATAATGGTGGAGAATACGTGTAAAATGAGTTCAATAAATTCTGTGCATAGAAGGCATTCTACAGGAGTTTATATAACCTCATAACCCATAGAAAAATGGGGCTCTATAAAGAAAGAACGAAAGTATTGAGAGAGTTGCATGAGTGATGTTGCATGATCAGGGCCTACCATTGCACTTGTGGGATGAAGCATTCAACACAATAGTATATGTGTAGAATAAGAGTACTCATCAGATTCTAGGGAAGAGTACAACAGAGGAAGATTTTTCACGTAAGAAACAAGATGTGGCACACTTTAGGATTTTTTGGTTCATCAATTTACAGTCATGTTACCAAGGATGCAAGGAAAAATCTAGAACCAACAACAAAGTTGGGCATATTTTTTGGGTACAATGATACACCTCACAAATATCAAGTACATATACCATCACACAGGCTTAAAGTGGTCCATAGAGATGTGAATTTACATGAAGATAATGACGTGAGATGTTCCCTTGAGAGGGAGTTTCAGTTGCATGCAGATGAGGATATTTTATCTCCAAAGGAAGAACTTTGGGATGTTTTGGAGTAGCCACAAAAGGAGGAGCAGAGAGTAGAAGAACCCACTCATGTAGAGACATCTAGAGAAGGAAGGAAGAACAATAGAGAGGCTGACAGGTTGATTCATGATGCTAGAGAGAATTTGGGAGGACCCACATCATAACGTAGACAGAGGAGGCCACTAGAGTAGTAGACTGGCTACATGGCTCTTATGAGCGAGAGTGTAGAGACTAAGGCATCCCCATTATTGATCCATGGTAGAGGAGTATGACTCCATTATTAGGAACAATGCTTGGGAAGTTCTCCTAAGGCTAGAGGACAAGTCAATGGTAGGTTCTAGGTGGATCTACAAAGTGAATCAAAAAACATATGGGAGTTTCAAGAAACAAAATGCCAGATTTGTGGCCAAGGGGTTCTCCCAGGTGGAGGGAATTAATTACAAGGAGACCTTTTCTCCAATAGGAAGGTACTCTTCAATTAGATCTATTCTAGCACTTTTAGCTAAGATGGAATGGAAGATGCATTAGATGGATTTTAAGATATACTTCCTGAATGGAGTGATTGTGGAAGAGGCGTACATAGAGAGGTCAAAAGGATTTGAGACCTTCTATAGAGAGTCACATGTGTGCAGACTCAAGTGAGAATTGTATGGATTGAAACAAGCAACCAATGCTTGATACACTAGTATCAACAACTATTTCACCACGTTGGGCTTCACCAAAATTGAAGTAGATGTAAACCTTTACCATATTGTGGTTGAAGGTAAATTATTGATTATAGTATTATATACTGATCATTTAAATCCAACAAGGGATGAGAAGTTGATAAAATCTAGCAAAAGGGATTTGGAAAGAGAATTCAAGATGAAAGACATGGGGCTCATGCATTATTTCCTTGGTTTGGAAATTTGGAAAGGAGACGGGGAACTGTTTGTCTCTCAAGGCAAGTATTCCAATCAAATACTGAAGAAGTTTCACATGGAGAGCTGTAAATCCATGGACACCCCTCTAGCAGGGAATTGGAGGAAGGAAGATGATACTTAAGGCAAAGTGTGAGGCTACCAGTTATAGGAATATTGTGGGTTCACTTATGTACTTGGTGAACATATGACCAGACATGTGTTATGCAGTTAGAAATCTTAGTCAAGAAATGGTTAAGATAACCAAACTCTATTGGAAGACAACCAAACATGTGTTGAGATACCTCAGAGGCACCACTCATTTTGGTCTTTAGTACAAACAGACAGAGGGAGATAAAATTAAAGGCTTAAAAAATGCATATTTGGCAAGGATTCCATTAGACATGAAGATCACATCATGGGGCATCTTTAGTATATGGTCAAAAATAGTTTCCTAGTACACTAGGAAGTAGAGATTAGATGTATTGAGTTCAACAGAAGAAGAGTACATGGCTTCTAGTTAAGTGATTTGTGAGGCTATCTAGATGAGGAAGATCCTTGTTGGATTATTTGGTCAACAGATAGATCCTACAATGATTTACTGTGGCAATCAGAGTTGTATCAAACTCTCTAAGAATCCAGTTTTTCATTATCGGTCTAAGCACATCAAAATCTGGTATCACCATCTACGAGATTATGCATAGAGGTGGATTATGATGCTAGAGTACATTCCTACAGAGGAATAGGAAGCAAATACTTTGACTAAGGCATTGTCAACAGGAAAATTTGATTCCCATAGAGGAAGGATTAGGTTATCTAATAATCCCTTTCTTGTTGAGAGGGAGTTTTGAAAATGGAACCAAGAAATATACCAATTTAATTTTCCCTTGAATTAAATTAGAATAAATTGAAATTCCACATCACATGACAACTTGTATGAGCTAATTAAGCTAGTTTGACTAATTTGGTTCAGTTAATTCAAGTTCAGGGTCTAACTAGAGTCATGTAGAGTGGCTCCAAATTTATAGGTTCCATGGTTGAGTTTATTTTGAGTTCTAATTAATTAATTCAATTTATCTGAGTTAAAATTCGTTTAACTATTTCCAACTATTGGAGGATCTAGTGGAAGGTCAAAGTGTGGAAGTGGAACTTGAGCAAAATCTAGTGATAAACCAGATTACTGATAAATTAGCCATAAATAACTCATGCATGTGTGAAGTGATAGTTACCAAGTTGAGATTGGAGTTCAAGTGCAGTGTACTATCAATTGTATAATCATATGAATTGTCCAGGTGGTGCATGCGGTCCGAGGAAGGTCTATGATGGATTGTGAAATATCAGATGGGGATTTCCTTAATTAATAGAGGGATAATTCCCAAGGAAATAGGGACTTGTGAAAGAAAAAATTTGGTTAAGTATTGGCCTATGCTTTTCTTGGAAGGAGTGAGACAGATAGAGATAATGTAGAGGTTTCTTGTGCATGAGAAAATCATTTAAATCTTCTCATATTTTATGACTAATGAAATATAAAGATACATAGGTTTTTAGTTTTGGATTTCCCCAGGAAATCATTGAGTAATGTGTTGATTGAATATTTATCTTGTATGCTTCATGATTATGAGATCATTAATTATTTCCTCAATTGGTAGAGTAGATTAAAGTATATTTCTTTAGTAAATTACAACTAACAATTTGAATCTACAAGGAATTTCTACATTGTTGTGTTAGCATTGATTTCAACAAGGTCATGGTAATGGTGTTGCTTGTCATGTGCATATGTGTTTGGCTTGGTGGTCCTAGTGGTTGGCATTGATGTCAACAATATGATGCCAATCATGTTTGGTATGCGTTGGTATTGATGTTGGATGGAGAAATTGATGGCACATTCAGAGCTTTATGGTAGCATGATGGTCATGGTGGAGTTAACATGTGTTGGCATGTGAATTTATCTACATATGATGATGATGATGATTATGATGCCACAGGTATAGGATGTTTCTATAGAGATCCATGCGATGGAGATGGTCCATGGCACACTATTTTAGTTGTCAACCAGGTCTTCATTAGGTATTCATGTCTATGCCTATGAGGAAACTTATTTTAGTGATGTGATGGCCTTATGATGGTGATATAAAGTTTTTTTAGGTGCTTCCGATGTGTTACAACTTGTTTAGAGATCTGATGGAGAGTGGAGGACTTGTTGTCACACTTTCCAACCTTGTTGTTGGCCCTTCTAGGTCAAATTGGAAGTGACACTTGGGAGGAAATATTGATCTATTTGTGGATGTGTCAAAGGCCATGTCATAGGTTTGGTGGCTAGTATATATTTTGGAGAAGAGGATGCAACAGTTCGCAGTGGTCCTGAGCTAAACGAATGATGGTTTTGCTCAGTTTTAGTCATATTCGCGTGCACATAAGACTATGGGAGCGGCTGGAAGGCGCTGTATGCTGGATTGCAAGCTTATGGGAGTGGTTATAGCCCAAATCACACAAATATTGTGTTATGGTAGTGTCTATGTGTTTTCTTGATATTTTCTCTGAATTCCTTGCATTGTTTGAAAGGAAATTAACTTGAAAATTCCCATAGGTTTCCAGAATTAGTGAAAAATTTCACAAATGGTTTGAAAAACCCATCTCATGATGTGGATGCATTTATTGCATTAGTAGTGACCTTAGTGGATTCATTTGGTTCAATTTATGTACCTTTGATCATAGCCCCAAGCTCAGTTTTTCTCTACATGTTTTATATTCTTGCATTGTGAGATTTGTGGCTATTGATGGAGTTAGATGTTGAGTGTATCCCTAGAGATAAGGTTGGATAGTGAGATTATTATTCATACTTATTGGATAGATTATATGCCTCAGTCCATGACTGTTAATGAACAAATAGTGAGCATATCTTAAGCATGTTTCAAAATAGATAAAGATTGAATTTTTTGGTGCAAAAATTGGTTGGACAATGTTATATGTTGCTGTATAGAGTTTTTGTGGATACTCTCACACTTGTTTTTATAGGAGCCACTATTAATTTTGGTTCATATCCTTAGTGATGTATGTTTCTAATTGTATTATGTAGTAGTTACATTCTAATGTGAGGGTTTTATATCAGATTTATGTGGCAACAATTTTGTTGTTGGAGGGAAAATGTCTTGTGCATTGTTTTCATTTTGATTTGATGATGATATCTTGTTGTTGATATCATACATGCAGAGCTGATTTCTATTTGAGCATATTGTCTTGGTATCAAGTTTGAAAATAGATGAAAGGAGGTCTACATGGTGGTGAGGAGAAGTGACTTCATGGAGGTGGGGCAATGATATCAAAGATTCAATGAAAGGAAGAAGTTTCTTAATCCAATGGTGGTTGGATATTCCAATGGTAGTTGGGAAATGATCGATTCATCATGGCAGATTTCAACAGATGGTGGTCCGTATATCCATAGAGAACAGATTATTCCAAGATGATTAGTAGTATCGAGTCTCATAGCCAATCAGAGTTCGAATTTGTATATGAGGTCAAATCTCCATGTTGATAGGATTCAACACACTATGTATAATATCAATTGCTTGACGTAAAAGAAATTTAGAGAAAAACAATAGAAACAAGGGTGGTTTTTTTTCCCAATGAAGGGTTTTCCACCAGATATCGTGTGTCTATTTTATGGATGGTTTTTGTGGTTGTTCTTTGATGGTTTTCACTAGTATATGTTGCTTATATGTTTTCATGTTTATTGTTTACTCATATGCTAATAACATATTATGAGTTGTTGGTGAGTATATGTATGATTCAATTAAAGTAATAAAAGGGAGAAAAATGTTAATAAGTCACACTACTGATTAACCACCCCCCCTCTCATTACTATTGAAAGGTTTCCAACAATTGGTATCAGAGAGGGGATATTGGTTGCAGATTTATCACTAGAGAGTAGATATGGGGATTGTTGGAAGAAATAGATTTATTTTTTTCGAAATGGTTGTCCTCATTGCTTCAAATTACAAGGTATGGCACAAATGTAAAATATCAATTACTATATTGTGGATATAACATTTGGAGAGTAGTATTTGAAGGTTGTGGTAAAGATCCAATTTCATAGAAATTTTTGCAGAAAGATTCTCAAGCATGGTGCATAGTCTACAAGAATCTTAATGATGATGATATGAAGGGAATAGTGGGTTTGAAATGTGCCGAAGAGATGTAGGACAAGCTATAATCCATTGTTGGAGATGGTACCAACAACAATTTGGAAGATGAGAAGAAGAGAAACAAGAAGAAGAACAAAAAGAAGAACAAGAAGAAGAGACTTTGGAAACAAGAATATCAGCCACAAGAACCTCATTCTTCCAGTGTACATGATTCAAAAAATGATGAGAAGAGATCATAAAATTATTAATCGAAATGTATACCTATTAATGATTTTATTTTGAGTTAAAACATTTAGGATTAATATGTAGATCATGTTGACGCACATCGTGAACATGAGAATGATATTAAGAGTCTTAGATATAATATTTCAAGACTAAAATTTGCACGTAAAGATAAAGAAAAACTATTGCATATTTGTGATGATAAGTAGGAAAATATAAAGGAGGAGATATTAAGCTTAAAGTTAAATTGGATGAATTTGCAAGATTTGAGGAAGGTATGAAGATATAATTTCAAGAGAAAGGAAAAGAGATTGAGAAATTAGAAGCTGAAGTTGTTTCATTGAGAAATAAATGGAAAATGGAGAAAAGCTTGGTGGCCTTGGACAATTTACTTGATATCAAAAGATCACCATTGGATAAATCTGGTCTTGGATTCCAAATTAAATCTAGTTTACATGCAAGAAAAAACTCCAAAGAAGAATCCAAGAAACTTAATTCACAAAAATAAGTGAGATCCGAGGAAACAAAAGGAAAATCCTGTGATCGAATAACGAACAAAAGCATCAGTAGCAGAAAAGAAACTAGAACCAACAAAAAAACCAACAACAGAGAAGAAAACCTCAAGAAGCACATACACTGAGAAGACATGTTTCTCTTAGAGATGATCATGACATATTTGTAACATTTCAAAGGAATCAAATTCCTTTTATTTCTTTTGTGCATAATGTAGAATGTTACAACTGTTAAAAATTTGTGCATGTTGCATCAAATTGTTGGATTGAATGTATAGAACATATCAACATAGATTCCATAAATATCAGTAGCCAAGGAGAATGGCCAATAGGCGTAATTTTGATTTTTATGGTTATTTCTAAGTCTCATGTAACATTTTTGGCCATAAGGAAATAGATTGTAGGTCCAATGGTTGGAGGAGAGACACATTTCATGCATGATTTAGATCTAGCATGAGAAGAAGAAGAGTGGATCCTCTTATCCATGTGGAGTGATTTATTTGCCTTAGATTTGGCCATATGGAAATATATTGTTTTTTTCCCCATTATTCAAGGCAAAATCATCAAAGGAAACAAAAACTAAGAGGATCTAGCACAAAACTAGTGAAGCGAGAAAGGAAGAAAACCAAGGACGAGAGGAATCAAATCAAAGAAGAAAAGAAGCAACCCAAGACCGTGTGGAGAAAGAAGGAGCTTAAGCTCTTTAAATAGTGAAGAATTCCCTCCTATAGGTCATGATTATTTCATGTATATTCATAGAGGACTACAAAATTCATGAGGGGTGCACAACTTGAGGGGGAGAATATAATGATCGTTGCAACAAAATTTGATGAGTTCAATGAGCCTCATGCACATTCAGTTCCATAGGATCATCCTTTCTTATTGGAGGTATATTGAACTCAGGGGGAGATATTCATGGTATGGATACTCATGATTATTTTGTCTCTTTCACTTATTCTGGCTCATGTGATTATAATATCTTTACATATGTATTCATGAGTGAAAATCAACACATTTTTTAGCCATGTATATGTTTTTCGTTTCCCTTAACAACTGGCTGAAAATATGTGAAACCATGCATAGATTATGATCATGAATCCAAGATGTATTGAGATGAATTATGACATGGACAAGACATGTATGAGTTGTTTTATAAGGTTTATTATAGCCATGTATGAGTTTTTGTATTATTTTTATTTTAGCATGGTTTTTACCATTGTCTCATCATTTTATATTGGTATTGAGTCTAGTCTTTAGTATGATGAGTCATCATGATGATAGGCTTATTGTGGAGGAGTATGGAGTCATTTTGCAGCCATATTTAAGGGATAATAATGATGTAATAGTCTTTATATGTCATGTATTTTAGTATTTGGGCCATAGAAGATGATCATTGCAGCCATGTACTTGTATTGTATTATCTCTTGGGTCATATGGTCATGAGTCATGAGGTCATGTATATTCATGTAAGAGGTATTATGTCGCTTCTAAAACCATGTATCTATCATGTATATGCCACTTGATTCATGGTAATGTTGAGTCTCAATCCATATGGTGATTCTATTTGTAAAATGAAGTATTGTTTGTAGCATAACTAGTCATTTCATCCCAACAGTTGGTATCTATATAACTTGGAGATGGCATGTGTTTAGGGGGTGTTACACGTAATTTTTTCACCATGACATTTGAATATTCATATGGGTCTATCACCACCTATATCATGTTCCCTTAGAGTTCAAAAACACCAATGTTCCTAAATCAAATCTTGGAATTGGAGAAAAGATTTGGAAAACCCTTAAAAGTCCACTTGCGCATTTTTTCTAGATTTTCCATGCCCATGCACTATTGTTTGGTCCATAAAATATGGAAAATCCTGTACTTTTTTCCACTATTACATGCACATCCCCGCGAAAAGCAAATAAAAGAAAAAAGTAATTTCTAGAAGACTAGTTGGCCAAATATTCTCCCAACTGGAAGCTTCTAGAGTCACGATCAGTTCAATATTTATCCCTCCACTCATGGAGCTTATCCCTTGGTCCATGGAGCTCAAATCTCATCATGAGAGAAATCCATGCCCGTCTTCATGGAACTGAAACTACCTCCATTTCCCTATAAATTGAGCTAAAGTTTCAAGTTGAAGGGTATATTGTAAAATATAGATGCTGAAGAGAATTAATAAGAGTGCATAATTTCTATACTAGTGAGTTGTTGTTGGCATGAGAATGATCACACTGTTGTGTCTATATCTCCATACTAGTAGTCAGAGAGGAAGGCTTATCAGATTGAAGGAGAAATGATTTTTCAGGACTACGGGAGAAATGTGTACGACATAAAGGCATCAGGTTGTAAGATTACTCTTTTTATTCAAGATAATACATATGGATCTCTTTTTTTCATTGAGTGGTTGCTATGCTTATTGGACTAACATTAATACTTAGACTCCTTGATCAATAAGTTGGATTAGCATTTCTTGATTATTATATGTTGCAAATGCTTTGATCCTTTGTCTTGTATTTGATTGCAGGCTCTACCTATTGGAGAAACCAATTTGGAGCGATAGGACCAAAGGCTACATAGAACGTTTGGATTTCAAGGTAGGGAAATGTCCTATCTACTTTATTATAATAAATTTGAAATGTGATTAATCTAGAGGAAAATGTTTTCAAATTGATCGTTGTTTCTAGTTACTCGTTGGAGTACTAGGAAGATAACTCTTGTTCACAAGATGGATTAATCCACTTAACAAAATGGTGACTCTGTGGGGGATCTAGAGCTTAGTTTTCTTTATTTATTTTCAGTTTGAATTTTAAAGTTTTCTGATTTTGACTTCTCTGAGTCTAGTTGGGTAGATAAGTTTTAGGAATCCCTAAAAAAGAAATCTTATTATTTATTTTTCCAAGCTTTTTACCTGCCTCCATGGTTTTCAGCAGAAAACAGTGTGGCAACCTGTGCATGTGCTCTGTTTTCCACTATAAACTGCGCACCACTAGAAATTAAAAAAAAAAAAATTCTCTTTTTTAGAGCCATATTACCTGATTCTTTAAGTTTGTCCTAATCTATCTTAGCTCTCAAACCTTGTATGATAATTTATTTTCAATAACTTTTGCATTTGTGTGACTTATCATCCTATTTTAATTTTATAAGTGAGAGTTTTCCCTAGTTTATTGTTGCCTTATACAAAAGATACCTTCATTTGCCTCAAATTACTGGCATTGATGATATTGTCTTTTTTGATCCATTAGGATCACTGCAAACCTTACTTTTATGAAAATTGATTCCTTTTTCATTTGCAAATATGGAAAAGCTTTTAGCTTACTTAAGCCTGATATAACACCAAACCATTTTTTGGATGTTTTTCATTTTTTTTGAGATAAGTAGAAATTTTTCTTAGCCCGATCACAAACCAGGAGAAAACATCCTCAAACATTCTAGATAGACTTCAAAATTTGATTTTTCTTTGATTTTGAAACTTATGTTTTTAGAGATATTTAGAGATTGTTTTCCTTTGGAAATGGATTGTTTATTAGTTTTTGATTTGATTGTTCAAGGAATTTGATTTCAAAAGAGTATATGATAATTATTGAAAATTGAGTTCTTCATGAAATCATCTTCTTTTAAAAATAATTTTGTTTATGAATGAAAGAATTTGTGTTTTGAAAATTTATAAATGTCTCAAATTTCCTTTAAATAAGATTCATTGAAAAGAAAGAGTTGCACTTCTCATTTAGATGCATTTAGATTACCTTTGAGTAGGGTCACAAACATCATTAAAGTTTCAACTCCATACCCTTTTTCTTAAGCAACAACCAAATTAATACAACTTGTTAATAAACTCAATCTAGATATTTTACATTTTCTAGGGCTCATTCCACCAACATAGCTTAGGCTAGTGTTTTGGAATAGGTTGTAATAAACATTCCAAATTTTTTTAAAAAATAAGTAAAATATTGCAGTAGGAAAATCCAATTCTGGAATTTGTGCTATGGGAAGCTCTTCTTAAAAGAGTCAAGCACGAGATCATGTTAGACCCAGTGAGGAAATCATACTTACCTTATTGGAAAAGATATAAGATGTGCACATAATACAAACGGTAAACCTTAGATTAACCATTGTTGAGGAGTCTGGGGTCACTTGTTGGAAAACCTTGAGATTACCATATCGAGGAGCCTTCACGGGGAATGAGCTTGATACTCTGCCCTTGCGTGTATATCCGATCGTAGACTGTTCCCCCAGGTACACTTGTTTTTGTTGGTGACCTTAGTGACCATAATATTCAGGATTTTTCCCCAGGTGACTATGGGGGGAAGGTCCCGTTGTACCTGGAACAGACATCAGCTAGACTCACTTGGAATTTCTAGAGGGTACTCTTCACTTCGAGATGGAAAAAGTGGAGGGAATTGCACCACACTATTTCATTAAGCAAGTTGTCGGGGTAACTATTCCAACCTCCAAGTTTTCCACATTAGAATTATACGATGTTGTATTTCATCACCAAAAAGTTCTTTTAGAGTGGAAACATATTGTTTGTGTGTGGATTGTCTCTTAGATTTTGAAGGCATGTGTTCAATTTGATTGTTTCCTTAGTGCCCTCAGGTTTATTTTGTTGAAATATTTTTTGATTTCATGTGTTAGACGTTAACCGTGGTTGAATTACCAAGACACTCTCGTAGAATGTAGGGGAAACCCCCTGAGTACACACCAAGTCAAATAGAAAACCTTAAATCTGAAATAGGTCAATCATCAGGAACCAGATCTACTGAACAAGAGGATACATAAATAATTATACATTCTCATTATGAAGTAAATCAAATTCATACATAATAACAACTAGAAATTTCGAAATTAATCATAGTTGATTCTGAAACCGGTGAATTTTCAAATAGCCAACTTATTGGACCCAAGATATCTGAACCTGAAATTGAAACCACTTCATCTAAGTCAACTTCGGAGTTCATAGCTTGAACCCCTGGCCATCCTAATTCACCTGGAGTGATGTTTCACATCACTGAGAACCTTCCTCCTTGCATGATTAGTATCAAAGATATTAATGACACATAAGAAGTTGAACTTCCTTCACGTAAAAAATATTTAGATCTAAGGCATAGTGAATTGATTTACCATTATAGCCCTTTTAAATCGGACGGTTGGTAGTCTCAGTTAACCAAATTTCTACATAATTCTGGTGTAAATTATTCGCCACCCCATATTCCTTTTTACTCCATACCCAGACGTAGATACATGCCTTCATCAAACATGTCAGGTGAGTCATCCATGTTTTCTTCATCACCAGAAATGTTTTTGTATGGTACTCCGTCAGTTCCTACTGGATACCAATCTCTTTCTAGTACTTTCTCAGGAGCATCTCCCTCTTCCAAAAAACTTATACAATCAACTGGTCCCAATGAATCTGATACCAAAACTTTTACAATGGAACAAGTCTACATGATGTATGGAAATATTGATTTACCTAACCCTCGAGGTAGTAATTTACCGCTTGGGGGGAAATATCCTCCTCAAGGACAACCTTTTCAAGGGAAGTATTCTATACCAACGCCACAACCACTTCAACGACAATACTCTCTCCCAGGGCCACAACCTTTTCAAGGGCAGTACCCTATGCCAGGGAAACATCCTATTCAAGGAAAACAACCTCCTTTGGGGCAACAATTTTATCAAGAGCAACAACCCTTTCAAGGAGGTCAACCTTTTAGTGGAAATTATCCAATAGATTATCAAAATTACGTTCCAATTCCTCAACCTGGATATGGCCAACCTTACGCACCACAATCTTTGATGGGAGCTCCTTATCCTAAAGTAAATATAATGTGTAATTCATTGTTGAAGCAACAAAATTTTAATCCTACTTTTTAAGTACCTTATAATCAAGCTGGTCAGCCTGGTTACACCCAAATCCATAAACCTGTCCAACTGTGCTTAAAATTATACCTCAAGTATCTGCACCTAGTAGCATTTAGCAACATGGTCTGAGTACACCTAGAACTCCTGTCCAATCTGTTGTATCAAATTCTATTCAACAACCTAGTACACCTATCCCTAGAGTTTCTCAAGTCCCTATTGCTACAGTTCCTCAGAAAAAAACATAAAATGTATCACAACCAATCTCTCAAGTCATTTTTCATCAACCTGGACTTACTGTTCAGTCTATTTTTCAAACCACTACAGGACAACCCAGTACAAATAACATTCCAAAAAGCCAACTTTATATAGGTCAGTTTGTTAATCAACCGTATCTAGGGAAGTTTCAATATGAACCTGTAGGAAAAAATGCAATCTACCAAAGTCAACCATACCCTGGTTATACATATCAGATACCATCTCAACCTCCATTTGGTATGGCTAACCCTAGTTATCCTAGAGGCATTCCAATTCCAACCGCACAGGCTATTCCAGGCTACCTTGGATATCCTCCACCTGGTACTAGTATCATTCCTCAAGGTTATCAGTTTTGTCAATAAGACCATAACCATCAGTTACCATTCATTGCAACTTTGGTCGCACCTTAGAAATGATCTGAATTATTATCTTTTTTTCTGGTTTCCAATGCCAAATAAGTTGCCCAGTGATATTCCTAAGTTTGAAGGTAAATCGGGAGAATACCCCTCAAATCATGTCATGACGTACCGCCTTTGGTGTGCATCCAACTCTTTAATCGATGATTCCATTCGATTAAGACTATTTCAAAGAACATTGATAGGCTTAGTTTCAAAGTGGTATATTGAACTACCACATGGCTCATTCAACAATTTCAATGCATTAGAACAACTTTCTTAAAACACTTTCAGTTGTTAGTCCGTTACAAAACCGAAACATAACTCTTAACTTCATTAAAACAAAGTACATCTACATACATTTTATATCACATACATGAATGGAGACGTAGATGACGTTTAATGCAAGTTTTCATTCCAGATCAAATCTTGGCGAAATGGTTTATCAAATCATTACTTCCAAACATCATTGAATATGTGGCTAAGGGAGGTGTTGTTACAGAAGAGCAGGTCATATATCAAGCACAGTACTTAGACCTTGTATATACACAATTTGGTACTTTATAAAAAACAATTCCTGACTTGCTGCGTCTAGGTCGAATAACTGCAACTCCTTCTAGTTCTCATTCCACCGACAGAGTAATTGGTACATTTAGCGCTAACAAGAGTAAGAAAAAAGTCATTCAAACCTACTTCTCCCATCATAACGTTGCCAGATTCACCTAAAGGAGATCCTTCCCTTGAAACTTCTGCTGACATTCATGTTGTAGATTCATCCATGGCTAACGCTAAAACCGGTAATAAGAATTAAGGAAAGAATAAAAAAACAAAATACATCTCCTAAAGAGAAAAATGGAAAAGAACAAACCAGCTGATGAAAAATGGAAACCTCGTTATCCTTGTCTGATCTCTGATGAGGATCACTATACTAAAGAGTATCCACATCGGTCTGAGGTATCCAAGTTTGTCAAATGCTCACCCACACCCGCTATCTTGAAGGATCCTTTTCCTACTCAAGATAATAAAATGATAGCATCTTCTTCAAATTCATTGGAAGATATTTTAATGATGTCTTAGGTCATGGTTGCGATATGATCTCAGGACTATGGAACTAAAAATCCTGTAGCTATTAAAGAGAAAAAAATTCTAGTGAAACACTAGCCATACCTCCTTTAGTTTCTGATCCAATTCAAATATAGAAACCTAATCCTAATTTAGTGATTAAACCGTGTGCTAAAGGTTTACCTCAAAAGTCAGCCTTAAATCTACATGCGAGAGCTTCTCAGAATTACAACATTGTTGCAGATTTGGCAATACCCCCTTTAGCAATGTTAGCCTTAGAAGTGCTACAATCATGTCCAACACAAAGGAAATTACTATTATTAGCTATTGGAGCTATTGATGCTCAAGATTTGAACCTCATGGTCTTTGAAATAGAATATTTTACACCAAGACTCCCTCATCAGATGGCTTTTCAGGTTCTAGTATTAGTCAAGTCAAGACGAGTTTTTCATACTATAATTGATGAGGGGGCATCTACATGTATAATTTTGTCAAACTGTTGGAAAACTCTTGGTTCTCAAACACTCAACCAATCACCGACTATCCTTAAAACCTTTGATGGAAGAGGATTTCATCCATATGGAATAATCCAGGATCTACCTATAGCAGTAGAAGTAGAAGGAAAAATCGTTAATCTAGAGGTGGAAGTTGTTGGTGCCACTCTTGATTACAACCTTATTTTAGGTTGTAGTTGGTCTTATGCCATGACTGCTGTCATTTCATCAGTCTTTCGGATAATCATGTTTCCTCATAAAGGAAATATTGTGAAAATCGATCAGTTGTCATACTTTTCATCAGACCCTGCTTCTACAGACAACATCCAACATGTCGGAAAAATGGTTATCCCATATAAAGATGTTGGTGTAGGACTAGTGAAGGATTCCGCTCTCATGGGAAATTTCTCTATACCTCCACCCAACCTACCTCGAACAATTTCCAACATCAATATAATCTCATCAAGCACTATACCATTTGATGACACATGGGTAGTGCCTATAGAATCATACTTGGACTCTTTCAATGATGAGATGTCTTTCAGTCCTTTTGAAAAGGCATATGTAGCAATACAATTGTATTCTAACACACCTTCAACTACTCCTGATCAAATGAATGTGATCAGAAAGGAATCATCTTCTCTATCAAGCTCAACCTTGACATCATTTTCAGATACCTTTCAACATGTATTTAACACTGATAAAAGTATTTGATAATTTTTTTCATCAGATGAATTACCCGGGGATGATCTACATCATAGATCTTCATTTTTACCTGATCTTGATAAGTTTGAAAAACAATTTTTCATCTATTTTTATGATTTATTATGTCAAGGAACCACAAAATCCCATATTGATTACACATTAGGATTCTGAGACAAATTTGGGAAATATTTCTACAACAGTTCCTATCGATTTATCAGCTAAACTTGGAATTATTGAAAATTTTCATATAGGTGCTTCTTGTTTGATGGAAGAGATTAACACTTACAAAGCCCTATTTCAAGAATTTCGAGATATTTTTGCCTGCTCATACGAAGAGATGCCGGGAATCGATCCCAAGATTGTAATTCATGAAATTAAAACATACCCGGATGCCAATCCTATTAGACAAAGATTACGTCCAATACATCCAAGGAAATCTACAACTATTAAAGCTGAATTTGAGAAGATATTACGAGTAGGATTTATCTATCCAATCCCGTTGATAGATTGGGTATCTAACATAGTTCTTGTTACAAAGAAATAAGGGACTATAAGAGTATGCATCGATTATAGGGATATTAACAAAGCATGTCCAAAAGACAATTATCCTACACCCTATATCGACCAAAATATTGATGATTGTGCTGGAAATGAAATATTCTTATTTATTGATGATTTTTCTGGCTATAATCAAATCAACATATTCCCTGTCAATCAACCAAAAACAATGTTTATATGTCCTTGGGGGACATTTTATTATTGAAAATTACCTTTCAGACTTAAAAATACAGGTGCAACTTTTCAAAGAGGTATGTCTTATGCTTTTCATGTTATCAAACATATTGTACAACCTTATCTGAATGATTTACCTGCTCCTTCTTTACGTAGACACGATCATCCTACACACTTATGAGCTATTTTCATGAGATGTAGGCATTACAAAATTCGTTTGAATATGCACAAATGTGTTTTTTGTGTACAATTAGGATGATTATTTGGATTCATCATTTTGAAAGATGGCATTCATGTCGACTCTTCAAAGGTTGAGGCTATCATCAATTTACCTCCTCCTTCCACTCTTCGCCAACTCCAAAGTTTTCAAGGGAAAGATATTTTTTTATGTAGGTTTATCCTAAACTATGCTGAGTTAACAAAAGGTTTTACCCATTTTTTGAAACAAAGTGTTCCTTTTATTTGGGATGAGATTGCTAAAAAATATTTTGATACACTAAAAAATGCATTGACCTATGCACCGTTATTGCATCTGCCAATTACCACCAGGATTACTTTCTATGCTTAGCTGGCTCTGATTCCACCATTGGAATGGTCTTGGTTCAGGAGGATGAATCTCACAATGAATATGTGATCTATTTTCTAAGTCGAAATCTCAATCGAACTGAAATCAAATTTTCTCATGTGGAGAAATTGGCCTTGGTAGTAGTCCAATCTATCCAATGATTCTGTCACTACATACTATTATGTAAAAATACTGTGATATATAATTTCAATGTGATGATGTACATCTTGAAAAAAAAATTACTCGAGGGAAAATGCTCCAAATGTATTGTCATCCTACAAGAGTCTGATTTGGAATCTAGTATATCCAAGTCAAAGAAATCACTAGTGTTTGTTGAACTTATGTGTGACTTTGCTAATATTGCGACAGAAACATGATAGAAAATCTCATCGCTGATGAATCTATGTTACTCATCAGTACTTTAGACCCATGGTATGGAGATATCATTATATATCTTCAAAACCCAAAGCTTTCACGTTCAAATCGACGGGGAATCCGATGTCAATCCCAACAATACAATATTGTTGGTGACACTCTTTATCAGTGTGGTGTAGATTTTGTTTTTCAATGTTGTATAACTGACGAAGAGGTTGAAAAGGTTTTGAATGATATCTATCTAGAGAGTGTGGTGTTAATATATATCAGTTTTCCACAACCCAAAAGATATTGCGCGTTGGTTATTTTTGGCTGTCCTTATTCAAAGATTCTATTATTGCAGTCCAAAAATGCCACAACTGCCAAATTTTTTATCAAAGGATGCATGCACCTTCAACTCCTCTTCGCCCAATCATTTTTGTCGGTCATTTTGCGAAATGGGGTGTTGATTTTGTTAGGGTCCTATAATAATAGGGTTCATAATTTTTGAATTGACCTTGATATTCTTGTAAATATGTACACACCTTGCTTTCTGGAAGTTGTTTTCCCATATTTTAAAATAATAAAAAAATGAAAAGAGGGTAAAAGTCCTAAAATAAATATCAAAGGACTTAGAAAATAATAGACCCTAAAAGAAAAAAGACACAAAATAAGACTTGGAAGTGAGAAAGTCAAAATGCCACTACTATTTACTTTTACTTCAAGAATAATGATTATGTGCAGATTGTCAAAAATGCCATAATCCATGATCAGTTAAATAGCTTAATCTTAACTTTTCATGCTTTGAATTTCATGTTTTAGATAGAGAGTAAAGATATTTCAAACAACTTAAACTTGACAAATCAGTAGATAGTTAGAGAATAAACGAGGAGCTCAACAATTTAATCTGATCCCTCAGATGAAATAAGGTTAGACTTAGATAGATTTATGCTTTAAAAGAAAAATGGATTTAGGGTTGCAAGCTTAAATGCACCCATGAAAATGAAGTAAAAAATGTTAGAATAATGATGGTTAGGTAGAAAGTAGTTGTGCAAGACATGTAATAAAGCATCATAAAAAAAAATTACTAATTTCCCCTCCCCCACAATGACCCAGTATTCTAAACCTTCAGTTAAAGAGGCTCAAAGCATTTATCTGACTTCTGTTGGGACCAGACCCAAGGCTTAATAACTGATTGGTTAAAAATATTGGATTCCCTACAAAAAAACCCATTTCATTAGCATTGTTATAGCATCATTTTTCACCCTCATGTGATTCATGATTGTCTCTTTGGCCTTGGGCACCCATTCCCACAGACTTGCACAAAGTTCATAAAAAGTAGTGTTAAAAATCCCATACCTAGGTATGCCCAGACTTTTCCGTGTGTATACGCTATTCCATACACACTTTTCCGCGTATGCCATTAAAATCATTAAAAAATATATAAAATTCCCTATTTTTGGGCTGGGTTGATGGTTACTCCAGTAGTTCAACCACCCAGCACGTGGCCAACTGTTTCCAACAGATTGAAACTACTTTGAGGGAGTATAAAATCCCCTGACATGCATGGCCTAAGGGAGAGAGAAATTTATAGACATTATACTCTATTGGAGCCCCAATTCAAGTCTGATTTCCCGTGCCTCCTGCATTTTCCCAGATTTTTTACAGGAAACCCTTGTTTCCTGGATATGTTCATCAGTTTATATGTCATCTCGTGTGCACAAGTCTTGAAAGTATCCTAGCGAGGCAAGGGCGGTACGGATCTGGATGACGGTCTGTTTGAAGATCGTGGAAGGATTCAGGTGATCTCTCCACTTTTTATTGCTGTACATGCTGTTCGTAATGAAGAAGAACCATCTTGTTCCCGAATTCACGTGATAATATCTACTTGCATATGTGAAAAGATCGTTATTTAAGCATTTATTATTGTTTATATGATGTTTCACATGGATTACACTGAAATTTAGGAGAAGTATATGCTGTACAACTAGATTTCCGTGCATGTTCTTTCTTGATTTTCAGGTTGAAGAGGAAGAAGGGTTGCCAGGGGTTTGGACCCCGCGGGATCTACATCAAACGTAGGATTATGGGTGAGTTCTACTATGGATGTTATCTAGTTTTTAGCATACAAGTGTGGCTGTGGGAGTCCTTCTTGAATAGCATGCCCTAAGCTGTGGAGGTTTTGACCCAACAAACCTCTAGGGAGTTATTTCCCGAAACAGAACTGGCGATTCCGCTGGGGATCACATTCTTGTGATTCCCCTGTTGGGTGGTTTCAGCTGTTTGAAAGGTTTCCAACAGTTTTAATCATTATTTCCAGTCCAGTTAACTTTTTCTCAGTCAGACTGAAGACCTGGTTCTTTATCCAGACTTGATCATTTTTGTTTTTCATTATTTAGCTTTCCATACGCGAGTTTTTCTATACACAGTCGCGTATACACGCAGTTTTTGTTAAAGGAAGTCACGTATACGCGAGTTTCCTTTGACACAGGCGTGTATGCATGCTTGTTGAAAAGCTGATAAGTAGCATATGCCTGGGAAAATTTTGAAGTTTTTGATTTCTTGACTTTTTAGTCTTGTCTACCTGTGGAGCCCTATTCCTGCAGTGTCTTTTTAGTCTCTGGATTGTGTTGATAGTGGTTATTAGTATTTTTCTCTCTTGTTTGGTTGAAGACTGGCTTATTAGGCAAATCTTGATTTGTAGTGCTTGCATTTCTGGTTCGAGTACCAAGATCTCTTTCTGGAGATTCTTGGCTGTTCTGCTTTATCAGGACAAAGAGCTCATATGCTCTTTCCTCACTTTGTGTTTTGCTTAGCACTTGAATTTTTGCCTACTTTTCGTTTAGTTTTCTTGATTTCATGTGACTAGGTCTTGTTGCAATTTTTGAAGAGTCATTTTTGGGTCTTTGAAGTTTTATTTGCTGCAAGATTGTGCTATTCTTCTGGGCTGAGTTACTGAATTTCTTGTCTTCCTTTTTTCTCGTATAAATCTTGCTAATAGTTGGCACTATAAGATTTGAAGCATTTTGTTGAAGTTTTTGCTTGAAATTCGGAGATTGTTTGGCTTGGTGATTGGATAGTTTTCTTGGTCTCTTTGAAGTCTTCTTTTATAAAATTCAAAAAGCTCAAAAACATTTTTGTTTTGCCTTTGCTTTTGTTTTGCATTTTTGTTTTGGTTTCTTTCCATCTTTTGAAGCTTTGTTGAGATTTCTCACCTTCGATTTTTGACTTGATTTGGGAAAGGAATTTTTATTGGTTTCTTTCTCTTGTTTCGAGCATATTTTGGTGTCTTTATACTGAGAGTTTCTGATTTTGGGAACTAGCTTTGTGGAAAACCAGAAAAGTGATAGAACTGAAGGATTCTAGGAAATTTCTCTTTGCTTTATTAGATTTTTCATCTTAGAATTGGCATGCTCTTAGTAATTTGCATCAGGTGCACTTAAGCATTTAGTCTTTTTCATAAATTTTTGCGAGTGTGAAGTTTGTTATCTGAAAAGAAAAAATATAGTCTCGTAGAACCCGTGTAGAAATTTATTTTCATCGAAAGGAAATTACTGCATTTGCATGTAGTTTGGTTTTCATTAATTTCTTTTCTGCGTCATAAAACACCACGAGTTTCATTTCCATATTCCCTTGACTTAATATAACAGTGAACTAAAATAAGTGCATTAATTTAAAAACAACTAGCAAGTTTTTTATTAAGTGT
The DNA here is from genome assembly GCA_034641835.2 of Pinus albicaulis. Classification (NCBI taxonomy): domain Eukaryota; kingdom Viridiplantae; phylum Streptophyta; class Pinopsida; order Pinales; family Pinaceae; genus Pinus; species Pinus albicaulis. The sequence continues at coordinate 1,003,496,631 of CM076581.1, forward strand.
CATACACCAACTAGCTAGGTTGTAGGGCCTTGGATTAAGTGAGTGGAGAGTTAAGTCTCCATGGCCGCTCAAACTAAAACATAGAATTTGATTAATTGAGAGAAATCCAACTCTGTTAGGTGGACCAGGAAAGCTCTCCTCCAGAGAGTCAAGCGCGAGGGGAAGTGAAGGCCGAGAAGAGAGATACCCCCTCTCTGATTTGCTGGATCTTGCCTCAAGACTGTTCCGCTCGGCTTTTGACACGGATTGGTGCCCATAGTTGCTATTCCTAGGTTCCACACAGGTGACTGTGGGGGGGAATACCTGTGGTACTTGAGGCAAACATCGTATCACTTCCAGCAGTACTTCTGGAGGGTGCCCTGGTGAAGCTTGGGTACTTGCACTGGAAAAGGCTGTTGTTAGGAGGTCGGCGTAACTGTTTTTGTTACCTTCGCTAGTAGGCCTGGGCCGTAATTATCCCAGACTACTTTCGGGAGGTCCTATTTTTTTCTTTCTCATATTTTGGTGTCCGGTCCTAATCACCCAGAGCGGAAATACCTGAAGGCTGCTTGCTTGGCTGTATCTTAGGGATTTTTGAAGTGAGTGCTCTTTGCTCCTAGCTTGCTTAGCTTTATACTTTTTTGAGTCTAATTAAATTTTGTTAAAGTGGCTGATCAAGCGCCTCGTCCATCGAGGAAAATCCGAGGGTTATCTCCAAAGAGTGCAGAGCGTTCTTCAAGAAGGCGTAGGAGTAACATAGTAGGTGAATATCACCCTGTGGTATCTGATGCAGTGGAGAGAGATCCTCCACAAGGGCTTGAAGGTTTCGTAGTTGGTTCTGGTGCTGGTTTGGAGAGGAGCGTTCCGCTCACCTCGAGAGTCTTATTTCTGGGAGAGTTAGGAATAGAAGTAGAGGAAGTACCTGAGTCACCTCAGTCACTTCCATCTCCTCTTCCTCCTGATTATCCATTTTTTGATGAGTACATCGAACCTGAGTCAGAAAGACTAGAAATTCCTCCATTTTATTCATACCTTTCGATGGCCACGACTGGGAACGCGGCTTCAGCTGTGAGTGCTGCAGGCATTCAGACTCTTGCTTCAGTAGAGGTGGAGGCACAATTGCTATATCTTCGATTGCCTCTAGTACTGCTGTGTTTGGCTCTGGTTTCACCCAAGCACATGCTTCTCAATCTGGTCCCTTTTGTTTTGGAGTGCCCACTAGTGGGATTCCTTCGTTTTCCTTTTCCGCTACTGCAGCTGCATCTGCACCCATGTCTTCCATGGCTAGTGGGTTAGCTTCTTTTCAAGGGTTCCCCTTCAGAACTGGGCATATTCCTAGTTCGAATCCTTCCTTAGGGTCTTTTCATTTTACTTCTCAGACTCAGAGTTTTAACCCTTGGTCTGGAGGTCAGAGTTCAACTATTTTTACAGGTTGGAACCCTGTATTTACAGCAGTGGGGGCAGGGAATTAGTTTTACGCTGGTCAACAAGGGAATGTTTCTTTCCCTTCATCGAGTTATTATCAGAATTTTTCCCCTCTTTCTAACGCTTGGAACCCCTATCAGGGTCTTTCTTCTTCATTCAATACTTTGGGAGGGGGAACTAGTCCGGTCTTTGATAACTCTACGTTGGGAGGGGGTCCTTCTCCAAATGTTGGGTCCTTTGGCCCAACATTTTCTACGAGTTATTTTTGGCAACCTGGTGCCTCATAAAATCCAGGGTACTCTTTTCAGAATGTTGGGAATTTATCCCATCAAGGATGGAATCCTCAGGCTCCACCTCGTTTACCTTTTCTGGCAACGTTGAACTTGCCAGATTTGTCGAAATTGACAAATGATCCGATTTGATATAGTCCGGGGTGGCCTTCGGTTCCTACCAAACTACCTTCAGACATTCCAAAGTTTGACGGCAAGAATGGAGAGGACCCGACTAACCATATCACCACCTTCCATTTATGGTGTTCATCTAACTCCCTGATCGACGATTCGATTAGGTTGAGATTGTTTCAACGCACCTTAACTGGAAACGCTGCCAAGTGGTATATTGAGTTAACTGGGGGGCAGTTTTTCTACGCTTGGAGATCTGGATACGACATTTCTAAATCATTTCTAGTTGCCTATCCGTTATGATGCCGGGACTGAACTCCTAGCTAATTTTAAGCAGGACGATGCAACCCAGATTTCTGATCATATTCAGGAATGGTGGAGAAGAAGAATCTTATTAAAGCTCGTATTCTAAGAGAATTCCTTTTGGAATGGTTTCTGAAATATCTGCAGTCAGATATTTCTAAGGATGTATCCCTGTCCGGGGTATTTTCTGAGGAACAGGCCATTTTCAGGGCCCAGCAACTTGAATTGATATATTCTCAGTCTGGAGTCCTTCATAAATATTTGCATAATGCTCCTCGCTCCAAATTAGACTTGTCCAAGAATAAACCCGGTCCTCATGTTGATGGAATTATTGGGTCGATCAATAGTTGTGCAACTAACCTGCTTAGTCAATTGCAGCAGTTGTCTTTACAATCTGCTCCTTCTGGTCAGGTCGTGCCTGCTGAGTCATCGCCTTCTCAATCTTTGTCGGTAAATTCCGTTCAAACTTCTAAACCTAAAGAAAATCAACAATCCGAAGGGAAGAAGAAGGGACGTAATAAGAAAAAGGGAAATAATGGGAAGGGTAATGCAAATAAATCCAACGAGCATGTTGGTGAGGGTCCAAAGGATAAAAAGAAAGTGAAGTTTCCATGCAAGTTATGTGCTGGAGACCATCTTACTCACCTTTGCCCTAAAATTCAGGATGCACATCGCTTGTTAGCTCAGCAGGGTTCTTCTAGTTCCCAGGCTGTGTTGACAAACCCTTTTCCCCAAGGGCAACAACTAGTTGTTGGCGCGAATCAAAATACTGGGGCTTCCTCTGGGGGCACCCAGGAAGGGGAAAATCCATCAAACATATACATGATGAGTGCTCACGTGGATATCACCATGAGATCTCATGATTATGGCGAAGACGAGTCTTCGAAAGCCAAGGGTGCTCCTGATGGTACTGAGCCGCTTCATATTATGAGGCCTACTATTGAGCCTATACCTCAGATGCCAAAAGCATCTACTAAGCGTACGATGATTAATCCAAATGCCAAGGCTGCCCAGAACTACTTTATTGTGGAAGATCTGGCGCAGAGTCCTTGTGCCATGTCGGCTCTTGAGGTGCTCCAGTCTTATCCGGCTCAGCGTAGTGCTTTGCTCACTACTATAGGGGCTGTCGATCCAAAGAACTCTCTTATGATTACATTCGATATGTCTAATTTTAAAAAGAGACTCCCCCATCATATGGCTTTTCATATCAAATCGTCGTTCCAGAAATTCAATATCTTTCGGATGGTCGTTGATGAGGGAGCTTCCACATGCGTGATGTCTCTCGCATGTTGGAAGGGAATTGGATCTCCCGCAGTTGTTCCATCTGCTACTCTTCTGACTGCGTTTGATGGTCATTCTCACAGACCCCATGGTATTTTCCCAGCTTTGCCCATCTGTGTTGGGGGAAAAACTGTAAATATAGAGGTTGAGATAGTTGATGCAAGCTTGGACTACAACCTTTTGTTGGGGCGAAATTGGATTTATGAGATGGATGCCATTGCATCCTCATTATTTCTGATTATTTGTTGCCCTCACGAAGGGAGGATTGTTACGGTGGATCAACTGGACTGTTCTCCTATAGACCCAAATGCATCTACTGATTCAACTATTCCAAAGTTGGATAATGCCAAGTCGTCTGTTGAGAATTTAGGGGTTGGAATGTATTCTTCCTTGATGGGTACTTTTGATATTCCACCTCCTACCATTCATATAAATGCTATTTCATCCTCCAGGGCTCCTATTCAAAGAGAGTTCTTCAGAACTCATTATTTTTCGGACCCTTGGACCTTACCTTCCCCTACCTCCACATTAGCGGAAGGTCAAGTGGGTGGAATGGCATTTCCAATGTCTGCAACTGAGATTGCTTATCAATCTATTGTTGACACTGCAGAGTCCATTCCATCTCCTCTTTCACTGGAAGAGTTGGATGGAGATGTGGCTCCGGCTTGGACACTTAGTTCTTCTTCTGCCCAGGATTTCCTTGATACCACTCTTCCATCTCAAGAGGCCATCCTGGAAGCTATGACTAGTATAGATAGACCTTGGGATGATTTGCATCATCGGTCTTACTTTTTACCTGATTTGAGCGAAGTTGAGTCAAGTTTTCCAAGTCCTTTGTCTACTGGTCCTGTTCACCTAGTCCTGAACCCTTTAGCACCAACACAGGTATATGTTGAAGGGAACATGGCTGTGATTTCTCCAACTATCCCGGTGAACATTTCTAGGAATCCCAATGTTATAGAGAATGTCTTCATCGGAGCTGAATGTTCCCCTGAAGAGATTCAAATTTACACCGATCTCTTTAAATAGTTTAGGGATGTGTTCGCTTGGTCTTATGAGGAAATTCCTGGTATAGATCCATCTATTGTCCAGCATGAAATCAAGACTTACGAAAATGCTAAACCTGTGAGGCAAAAACTTCATCCGGTCAATCCTAGGAAGGCTGCAACTATCAAAGCTGAGGTGGAGAAGCTGCTTAAGGTGGGATTTATTTTCCCCGTTCCTTTGACAGAGTGGGTTTCGAACCCTGTTCCCGTAGATAAAAAACAAGGAACAATTCGAGTTTTCATTGATTTCAGAGACCTTAATAAAGCATGTCCTAAAGATAATTACCCCACACCATTTATAGATCAGATTATTGATGAGTGTGCTGGTAATGAGATTTTTTCCTTCATGTACTGTTTCTCCAGATATAATCAAATTACTATCCATCCTGAAGATCAGCATAAGACTACCTTTATTTGTCCCTGGGGTAATTTTTCTTACAAGAAGATGCATTTTGGTCTTAAAAATGTTGGAGCTACGTTTCAGCAGGCCGTGTCATATGCCTTCCATGACATCAAACATATTATCGAGGCATATTTGGATGATTTAGCTGCTCATTCTCAAAAGAGAATTGATCATCCAGCTCACCTCCATCAAGTATTTGAATGATGTCATTTATACAAGATTAGGTTGGATCCGAACAAGTGTGTTTTCGCGGTCACATCCGACCGGTTATTGGGATTTATAGTGTCTAGGGAAGGGATTAGGGTAGATCCCTTCAAGGTTGAGGCAATACTTCGGTTGCCTCCCTCGTCATCTATTCGTCAAATTCAAAGTCTACAAGGAAAGGCTAATTTTCTTTGGATATTTATCGTAAATTATGCTGAAGTTACCAAAGGTTTTATGAGATTGTTAAAGAAGGGAGTCCCATTTTTTTGGGATGAATTCACTCAGTGCTCATTCGATGCTTTGAGAAAAGCATTGACCTCTGCTCCTTTATTGAGTCCACCTGATTATAGCAGGGATTTCCTTTTGTATCTAGTAGCAGCAGAATCTACCATTGGTATGGTTCTGGTTCAGGAGGATGATGCTCTCGTAGAGCATGTTATATACTATCTTAGTCGAGGATTGGTAGGACCTGAACTCTGGTATACTCCGATAGAAAAGCTAGCTTTAGCAGCTGTTCATGCTGTGCAGTGACTCAGACATTACATTATTCTACGAAAAACTTATGTTTTGGTAGCAGCCAATCCATTTCAATTTGTTCTCAGTAGGCGAATTATTGGGGGCAAATACAATAGATGGATTGTGATTTTTCAGGAATTTGATCTTGAGTTTATGTCTGCCAAGTCAAAGAAATCATTAGTTTTCGCGGAATTAATCTCCGAGTTGCCCTGTGGAGAAGAGATAGTCTATGATGAATCCTTCCTGGATGAAAATTTGTTTCTCATTTCTCCACAGGATCCTTGGTATGGAGATATCATTGTGTATCTTCAGAATGCGAAGTTTCCCTCTACTTTTTCGAAAGATGAGCGTCGTAAGTTGCGTCACTTGGCTAAGAATTAATTGATTATTGGTGATGCTTTATACCGTCGAGGGGTTGATTCAATCCTGAGATGTTGCTTAACTCTCGAAGAAGCCGAGGCTGTGCTGAATGATTGCCACAGTGGAGCTTGTGGTGGTAATTTATCTGGGCTTGATACAGCCCAAAACATATTGCGTGTTGGGTACTTTTGGCCTTCGATTTTCAAATATTGTGTAGAGTCGGTCAAAAAGTTTCATCCGTGTCAAGTCTATACTCAAAAAATGCGCGCTCATCCAGCTCCACTTTTTCCAGTCATTACGGTCGGTCCCTTTAAAAGGTGGGGTATTGATTATACTACTTGTAACCTGCCTTTGGCTAAAGGTCACAAGTACATTATTGTAGTAGTAGACTACTTTACGTAGTGGGTCGAGGCTATGCCTACTTTTGGGAATGATGGTGAGACTGCAGCTATTTTTCTTTTCAACCAGGTTATTGCTCATTTTGGTATTCCTAGAGAGATTGTCACTGATCATTGCAGTCATTTTTAGAATAGCATGATGGCTGAGTTGGCTCTAAAATTAGGTTTCTGGCAGGAGCACTCATTTCTGTATTATCCTTAGGCCAATGGGCAAGTGGAAGCCGTGAACAAAACCTTGAAGACTATTCTTCAAAGGACGATTAATAAAGCTCGATTCAACTGGCATATCATGCTGTGTCCTACACTTTGGGCATACATGATGTCAGTGAAAACTGCAACTGGCTTTACTCCGTTTCAGCTAGTTTACGGGTTGGAACCGTATTTCCCATTGAATGTGAGATTCCTTCTCTTAAGTTAGTTGTTGAGCTTCTTCCTGACACTTCTAGTCTCGAAGAACATCTCCTTCATCTGGAACATCTTGATGAGCAGTGTCGAGATGCTTCCAGGATGAATGAGGCGCATAAGAAATGAGTCAAAGTTCAGTACGATAAAGCGGTCAAACCTAGGGTTTTCTTGGAAGGTGACCTTGTTTTGGTCTATGCCAAAGAGAAAGATGCCTTGGGGGCAGGAAATTTTAAGTCTATGTGGTATGGCCCCTTTATCGTTAAAAAAGTCCTTAAAAAAGGAGCATATACCTTGGTTGATTTTGAAGGGAATGAGTTGTCGGAGCCTAGAAATGGGCTCTATTTGAAAAAGCATTATGCCTAGGCTTCGGCTTGGCATTTTGCTTTTGTATATAGTAGTTTTGCTTTGTACATATTTGGTTTTTCGATCTTTGATGGGATGGTGATGTTTTTGATCTGCTTTGGCAGGTTGTGTCGAATGTCATGAGTCATTTTGGTTTCGCCGATGGTGCTAGCAGACACACCTGGAACTTGGCTTCCGCGGCTTGGGTGCTTCATCATCCATCCGGTCAGGTGTTAGTATCAAGAGGAGTCTGCATTGGTCCTGCTTCCAATAATATAGCAGAATACACTGCAGTTATTTATCTACTCTCGGAGGAAATATCTTTGGGTGTTGATTCGTTGGTAGTTTTCTTGGACTCCCAGCTGGTGGTGTTGCAGTTGAAAAATACTTATCAGGTTTGAGATCCATTTTTACTCCGGTTGTTCTTGAGGGTACGTTTGTTACAAAGATAATTTCAATTTTTAACTTTCATTCATATTCCTCGAGCCGACAATTGGATGGAAGACTAATTAGCTAATCAAGCAATTGATTGGCATATTAATCATTCCATACAATAAAATTTAATCATAAAAAACATCATACATTTTTATACATTTGTCACATCACATCAAAAATTGCTGTATATATATATCTCATCAGAGTGTTCAAAAAAATATACAAAAGTTTGGATTCATAAGTCATACAAAATTTGGGCTTATGCCCGATCATGTTCAGTCTCGAAAAATATACAGTCATTTGGTAAATCATATCTATATACTCCTGTGGTCCCTGCCCAGAATTTGTGTTCCTATAGAACACGATCGTAGTCGTGACTCGGTGGAATAACCGCACCCAGTCATGAGATACTCCTACTACCCATCTCTGGATGGCCTCGGGTAGATCTTCCACTGCAGCCATAGGCACTTGGCGAGTTAAACCCTCCAAGTTCCTCTGTACAACATGGAGGGTTCTGTCTGAGCCTACTGTATCTGCCTCGCCTCTACGGCGCTTATGCCGTGGGTAGCCATCAGGACGGACTGGTCCAATATCTGTATCATGATCATCATAATATTGTAAGTCACTTTGAATCCAATAAAAAACATGTTTCATTTTTTCACACATATTGAAAAAATCCAAAAAATCATATAATTAAATAATTGCAATCTTACTGACTCTACCCCATGCCGCGCCAGGTGGAAGGACGAGGTCTGGATCGCCACAGAAATCCATCCCGGCATAGGGATAGTCCTCCACAGTGATGATTTGTTCTCCCCACCATTGGAAGAACTCGTCATCCCAGGTGGTTCAGGGAACTTCACTTCCCCCTAATCTCTTCATCAAGTCAGCCCATTAGGCAATTCTTGGGTCTCTTTGGCTGCTGATAGAAGAGATCACTTTGGGTCTCAGCCCAGGAATCTTCTCGAAGAATAATTTCATTAATTTGTACCATATCCGAAACATTTTGTTTTTGTTTTTCGGATGGAAGTTAATTGTTGCTTCATGTTCATCAGTAGAGCTATGCACCAATCATATAAATGAGTTAAGCATTCCACAGCTATACTCATTTGGGTCCTGAATGCCTGGTGTAAGGAAGTAGATTTTGCTACCCTGCCAATGCTAAATAGGAGAATTTTTATGTGCAAGTCTCTTAAATCTCTTATAACAATTTGAGTCCCAACTTTCTTGGACCCCTCTACGCAGTAAACGTGGACATAGTCATCCACGGTAAGCCCTCCCAAAGGCTTGCCATGTAAATCTACTGGCTCCCCCCTCCGGGAGAATCCAGTAATAAAATAGATGTCTTCCACCTTGATACGTATGGGCATTTGATCTATTATGAAGAAATCTTCTTCCGGTTCCCAATAATTCACAAGCATTTCGAGCAACCAGACATTACTCTTCATATTTGGCATTTTGAAAAATTTGAGAAATCCACAATTTCGGAGAATATTGAGTGATACTTGATCCTGAATTACTTCATTGTCAATGGAACTGTGCTCACGTTCTCTCCAAGATATAGTCATCCTGCAAAAATTCAATAATTTTATCCATTAGAATCACGTTTTTTCATTTCGGGTTGAGCATACGCGACTTTCTCTGTACACAGTCGCGTATATATGCGGCTTGGTCAATATAAACTCGCGTATGCGCAGAAACGTGATTTTAAGAAAATAATTCTATAGTGAGATTTCCAAATTTCTACTTTATTTATGGACAAATTTGATAACAAGGATGGATTAAGAGCTTACCTGACAAATTCGGTGAAGTTTGACAGTCGATTGCTCCTGTTTTGACGAAAGAGGCTTTTTCTCCAGAGCTCTTTTTCCCAATTTAGCAAGTAACAATGAACCAAATGTGAGGTAACTTGTGTATTTATGCCCAAAAATTGAAAATTTTTGCAAAAATTCATTATGCCTATTTTTTCAATCTATCTTAAGCTGCATAATCTGGATGCTTGGAAGTGCCCAGATTGGTATATTATCAAGTACATTTTGATGAAGTCGAGATTTTTTTCCAGTTTTTGATCCATGACTACTGACCCTTCATGTCAGGTATATGATCTTCATTGGCATATAGGTTAGGAAATCCACTTTCCATTGCATTTTGCATACTAGCCTCCATTCTGATCACTTGCCATAGGGTCGATCCCATCAGGTCATGAGTATTTCACCCATTTCACTCGCCGATTATTTAATCATGACTTGGTGGTAGAGCCTTCCTTTACATGGGCTTCCTAGTTAGTTCCTCGCTATCACTTGTTGCCCATGCTGCATTTCCTGTAGGCTCGGGAGTCCTCTTTAGTCCCGCCATGACTTATGTGTTGAAGCTTCATTATTCTTCTTCTTCACTATCATTTTTCTGGCCATTACCCTAGAGGCTCCCTGGTGCTGTTGAGTTGTATTACTGCATTGCATATTGGCTACTTGTTTATCCTGGCCTTTAGCCGGCTTCATTTTGGACTTGATGTTTAAGCCAACTTTTGACCTTGAATGTCTATACAAGTTAACCATTGCATGCACTTAGCTATCATGACTTGACACCCTTTTTACCCATGGATGGAACATTCCTTTGAGTATCGCTGACCAGTTTCCGCCACCTAGCATTGAGCATAGGATTGTTCCTATCCCAGGAAATACTGCATATATTTCTTGATACTCGTTCTATCCATTGTACCATAGCATTATTTTATTATTTTTCAGGCTTATTATATGAAAAAGACAAAAAAATTAAATATAACAAAAAGAGCGGGAACGGGATGTAACTTCGTAATTTGATGGCAGTATAGTATCAGTTTGTCGCCCTTGAACAAAGCACATACACTTATATATTCCCTTCATTTGGGATGGTTTTAGTTTTGACCTAGGTTCAGCTTTTGCCTTGTTTCACTGGTCAGTCCTCCCCCGATTGGTTATCTCTTCCAATCATATGGAGAGTTTGTTTTTGCCTCCTACATAACAGACTTATACAGTGTCACTTTTTACTGCCATGGTCATCACGAGTCGTGCTTTTGTTCAAGGGAATTCTAACCAGAGTCGGCCATTCTGCGGTGTCTCTTGACTCATTATTCAGTCGACCTTCCCTGTTTTGTCAGTATCTTGTTCTATCACATCAGATGTTTTGGTATTCTACTCGTGCTGGTTTGAGAAGGTCTCCATTGACTTCTTGCCGGTGGTTTATCTCTTATCAACTACGACATATTGCTCTGAGAGCAAACCTAGAGCCGCACCATAACCCTATTTCCATCATTGATAAGTGTCCTTGTGCTCAGCATTTGATCATCATTATGGGTCTTTGACTGAGTGGTTTTCCTTGTGTTCGACGTCAGCATACATTATCACACTTGGGATTCGTGCAGTACCTTGATTTCCATTTGACCCTATCGGTGGATATCTCGCCTCTGTGTCAGCTTTCATTATTGGTTGGTTCAGAGGGTTTCTTCCGTGCACTAGCTTCATCTTGTGCATGTCGGAAACGTACTTCGGTTTGGTTCCGTCACTCTACTTCGTCCGATTCCTTCCAAATCTTGGCCTGCGGGTTACACTCGCGCTGGACTGATGTGGGATGCCTTAATGCCTTCCTTCCAGCAGATCTTTTCCCATCGACTCCGACTCATTGCTATGGGAATAAGGTCTAGAGTCTTTTGTTAGTACCTTAGGGTTTGCAGTCATCAGTGGCAGACTCTTCGCTATCGACAGTGGGGATTCATCATTGCCTCCTGATTGGTAGATTCTTCCAAGTGTTCGACTTCAACTCATTTATTCGCACTTGTTAGATTGTACTGGGGCACCTTGACACTCATTTTCATTATTGGTGGGTTGTCTCGCGTTGGTTAACGGTTTACATTATTGACCGGTAATCCAACGATTTCTCACATGGTCAACTTCAGCTCATTTATTCCCATTGTGTAGAATTGTGCCGTCGAGATCGGTGAAGACCTCGGGTTGCATCAGCATTTTTTGGTTCACTTTTGACAGTCCATTCAGTTTCTGCCAGTGATGTCGTTCACCCTTATATGTTGCAGTTCAGTACAACAGCATCTTATATGTTGGCTCCCGAGTTGCGTGATTGTACCATGTGTTCCACCCCTTATGATTTGGTACTTGGAGATTCAGTTACTTTTATGATCAGACATCCAGTTTCAGCATCATTGATCAACTTTCTATATGTGATACTTGGACATTGATTCCGACTTGTACTTTCGGGCCCTGCTCAGATGATTCATTATGTACTTTCAGTTTAGCTATACTTGTATACATTCTGGATTCATCATGTACTTTCTATATGATATATTTTTGACTGAGCATGGGTATGCCCGTCTCAGCATGAGTTGACTCTCTGTTTTCTTTCATTGGTTTTTGGCAGGTTGAAATCTGGTGAAGTCCTCTCTTGCCCTCGCGAAGTTCTTTCTATGTGCATAATACATTTCGGCCATCATGTACCCCTTCTGACCTCATATATTAGGGGGCATCTGTTATAGCATAATTTTTCACCCTCATGTGATTCATGATTGTCTCTCTGGCCTTGGGCACCCATTCCCACAGACTTGAACAAAGTTCATAAAAATCAGTGTTAAAAATCCCATACGCGGGTATGCCCAGAATTTTCCGCGTGTATACGCTAGTCCATACACACTTTTCTGCATATGCCATTAAAATCATTAAAAATATATATAAAATTCCCTATTTTCGGGCTGGGTTGATGGTTACTCCAGTAGTTCAACCACCCCAGCACGTGATCAACTGTTTCCAACAGATTGAAACTACTTTGAGGGAGTATAAAAGCCCCTCACATGCATGGCCTAAGGGAGAGAGAAATTTATAGACATTATACTCTGTTGGAGCCCCAATTCAAGTCTGATTTCCTGTGCCTCTTGCACTTTCCCAGATTTTTTACAGGAAACCCTTGTTTCCTAGAGATGTTCATCAGTTTATATGTCATCTCATGTACACAAGTCTTGAAAGTATCCTAGCGAGGCAAGGGTGGGATGGATCCAGACGACGGTTTGTTCGAAAATCGTGGAAGGATTCAGGTGATCTCTCCACTTTTTATTGCTGTACATGTTGTTCGTAATGAAGAAGAACCATCTTGTTCCCGAATTCACGTGTTAATATCTTCTTGCATATGTGAAAATATCATTATTTAAGCATTTATTATTGTTTATATGATGTTTCACATGGATTACACTGACATTTAGGAGAAGTATATGCTGTACAACTAGATTTCCGTGCATGTTCTTTCTTGATTTTCAGGTTGAAGAGGAAGAAGGGTTGCCGGGGGTTTGGACCCCGCGGGATCTACATCAAACATAGGATTACGGGTGAGTTCTACTATCGATGTTATCTAGTTTTTAGCATACAAGTGTGGTTGTGTGAGTCCTTCTTGAATAGCATGCCCTGATCTGTGGAGGTTTTGACCCAACAAACCTCTAGGTAGTTATTTCCCGAAACAATCATATTCACCCTTTTCCAAGAAATACAAACCCTTTTCCTAAGTAAAATACCTCTTTGCTTAGAAAAGTAAAATATCCCTTAATTAATTTCATTTTCATCCAAAAACACTCAAAAAACCTACAAAATACATTTTATCCTAAGTTTATGTGTAACAATCAAAATGGGTCAATTTTAAGCTAAAAATGCCTATTTACACTTTACTTAGTTTAAATTCTATTTAATTTCATTCATTATATTTCATTTCATATTAGTTTCTAACCTAAAGTATTAAATCCCTTATAAAACAACCCTTCCCGTATATTATTAATTTATTTATATATAAATATCCCCAAAACCTACTTATTTACGTTAAACCTATTGTTTATTTATCCCACATGCTAAATAAAAATCCCCGCTATTTCCCCATAGGTTTACACATAAATTAATCCCGCTCCCTACGGTTTTCAAACATGTATAAATATTTTATTTACGATATAATATATGTACCTCCAATCAAATAATACAATGTTTTTACGTTATAAATATATATTTGTAATGTTAAAAAACTATCCCGCCAACCATAATAAAACATTTGATTTTATATTAAAAAACATGCATTTTTTTAATATGAAAATCTATTTCTGTCGCTTATAAAAACCCAGGACCCACGTCCCATTGCTGAGTAACTTTGCCATTAAATCTCCATCATTCGCATCAAAGCCCTCCAATTTGACGATTAAAAGGAAATATCACACTCTCAACTGTGCAAAAATAACCCATTTCGAACCATGCAAAATGGGTGGTTTTAATCCTTTCTCTCTCCTCCACACGACCAAGTCTTATTGGATCGCATTCGATCCAACTAAAATAGCTTACCGCCCAAATCTACGCAATAACCATCTATGGTTTTTCACCTTCGAAGAACAAAACCTCCATTTGTTTTGACGTGACCACCATTAAATGCAGGCTATTTTAAACCTAAAACATTATATAAATGTCTATACTGTGCCATTAAACCCTTTTCCTGTGTTATTTACCTGTATTTATCCTTCGATTGACAAGAAATAAGCTGTATACTATTTTATGCTTAGAAAAGCCTGAAAGCCCTGCATTTTTTGTCAAAGACTGTAGAAAGCTCCCAGATTGTTGCTAAATACCTTCAAAGATACCAGAAACATCTCCAAACACCTCAAAACTATTTTAAAGACCAATACCTACACAAAATAGGTATTTTCTAATAAAACAAGGTTGTTATCATTTCAAAAGAATTTTCTGAAGGAATTAAGCCCATAAAAAGCCTATTTACCCAAAGAAAACTTGTAGTTGCCTAAAAAGAGCTAATTCCCTGTCAAAATTGGATAAAGCCCCTTTTTCAATACTGCATATAGTTTTAAAGAAAAAATTGAATTTAATTATCATTTTTAGACCTTATAGGACTCTTAATTTGCCTAGAAATCCTTTGCAGGTAACCCCAACCCTTCTGTGCCCAATTTGAATCAATTTTTGTCCAATATTCACTGAAAGAAGTCCAAAAATCCTAAAAAATGTCAAAATCCAATTCAGCTATGTATTCCAAGACTGAAATCATTATAAATCCTCTACAACCTCCTGTTGTAGACATTGAACACACACCTTTAGCATATGTGGACTATAAAATAGCAGATCCAGTTGTTGAATTTATTTTTTTAGACCTCCACTATAGGAGTTATGAAAAGTCCTTAGAGCAGGTTGTAGAAGTCCAAATTGTAGGTTTTAACCCTGAACAAAAATTATCTACAGATGAATCTTATAACAGAAAATAAACAATAGCGAGAGCATAAAACATAAAATAGATAAACACAGAGATTTTCCCCTGGATCCCAAATCGGGACGACCAACTTGATTTTTCATTATATTCCTTTTAGTGTTACAACACATATATATACATGCCAAATCATACATAAACCCCAATCTATTAACCCTGGATTAGAACATAACCGTAGTTCCCTTGACCGGATCTACAAAAATAGCGGGGGCCGAAAACCATCGTACCCCAATATCATGTGAAAAACCATGCACAAAACCATGGACGCTGACTACCCACCAGAAATTAAGGACCAAAAATTTTCGCCGGGGCGCTGCCGCGGACCCCGACAAGGGGGGCTACCTCCCCCCTTGTGACCCCCCATTGAGCCCAGCGCAAAGGGGGGGCTATTTCCCCCCCTCTTACCCCCCCGCGCGTGCTTAGTAGTGGAAAGAATATAACACATACCCAACATTCTCCCACTTGTTGTTTTCTTTCCACAGGGGGTCACAAGAGAGCTTAGTCATTGGCCCAATTATTCAACACCCATTGTTTCTCTACACCAAGAGAACTTCTGAGTGCTCACAGACTTTGTCAATGCATCTGCAACATTCTTCAAAGTGTCCACCTTTACCAACAACACCCTTTTAGCCTCAACCATATCTCTAACAAAGTGATATTGAACATCAATGTGCTTTGTCTTTGAATGATAAGCAGGGTTCTTAGCCAAGAAAATTGCACTTTGGCTATCACAGTCTATCCTTATAGCCTGATGTACCAACCCCATACTTGAACACAATCTCTGCAGCCAAATTGCTTCCTTTCTTGCATGAGTGGCTGCTATGTATTCTGCCTCTGTAGTTGAAAGAGCCACTATAGACTGTCTTTTACTCATCCAACTGACTACGCCTCCAAATAAGCTAAACACATACCCACTTGTAGATCTTATTTGGTCCATATTTCCAGCCCAGTCTGCATCAAAAAAACCACGAATGTCCAACATTCTTTCCAATCCTGGTCTTCCGTGGTAGCACAAGCCATAATCACTAGTGCCACATAAATATCTGAAAACCCGATTCACTGCTGTCCAATGCTCCTTCCCTGGGTTTGACATAAACCTTCTCAATGCTTCCATTTCATGTGCAATGTCTGGTCTAGTACAGACCATTGCATACATCAGGCTACCCACTGCACTTGCATATGGAACACGGGACATATACTCCTCTTCTTCTTGTGTCTTGGGACACTGTTCAGCAGAGAAATTTACACCTAAAGGAATAGGAACATTCACCGATTTACTATCCTGCATATTGAACCTCTGCAATATAGTCTCGACATACTTCCTCTGGTTTAACCAGAGCTTCCTCCTTGCCCGATCTCTCTTAATTTCCATGCCCAAAATATAGTTTGCAGCACCTAGATCCTTCATGTCGAATTTGGAGAACAGTTGGGTCTTCAAATTTTGGATAATTTCTTTGTCATTTCCAATCAACAACATATCATCCACATACAAGACCAAATAAATAACACGGTCACCAATTAATTTAAAATAAACACAGTGATCCTCCTTGCTTCTGGTGAAGCCAAGTCACCGTATATAGGTATCAAATTTATGATACCACATCCTTGGTGACTGTTTTAACCCATACAGAGACTTCTTCAACCTGCATACTAGTTCTTTCTTACCCTTCACCATAAAGCCTTCAAGTTGCTTCATGTAGATCTCCTCTTCTAGATCCCCGTGAAGAAATGTTGTCTTCACATCCATCTGTTCTATCTCAAAATCAAATGCAGCAGCAACAGATAAAATTAATCTAATAGAAGTAACTTTGGCAGCAGGAGAAAAAATATCACCAAAATCAATTCCCGGCACCTGGGAATAACCTTTTGCTACCAACCAAGATTTGTATTTCTCCACCTTGCCTTCTACATTCATCTTCTTCTTAAACACCCATTTTCTCCCAATGGGCTTCCTTCCAACCGGAAACTCCACTAGATCCCATGCATCGTTTTTATGTAAGGATGCCATTTCATCAACTATGGCCTCCTTCTAGAGTTTTCCATCCTCTGAATCTATTGCCTCCCTGACAGTTCTAGGTTCATCATCAGTTATAGTTAAGGCAAAACCTAAACAGAAAGCAGATGGACTATACCTTTCTGGTTTCCTTCTTTCCCGAACTAATCTTCCCAAAGCTGGAGTTTGTGGCTCTTCATCTTCTAAGTCTTCTTCTATTGTAGAGTCTGATTCATCCTCCTTTAGCTCAAACTCTATCTTCTCAGGTTCCTTTGGTAGGACTTCATGTTTAACAAAATCTTTCACTTCTCTAAACACCACATCTCGGTTGTACACAACCTTCCTTGTTTCTGGGTTCCAAAGCTTGTAACCCTTTAAACCATCCTTATACCCAATAAAGATGCACCTTTCAGATTTATTATCCAACTTGGTCCTTTCTCCTTTGGAACATGTACATATGCATCACATCCAAATACCCTTAGATGTGAAAGAGAGGGTTTCTTACTAGTCCATACCTCATGTGGGGTCTTATCCTCCAATGCCGATGAAGGTGATCTGTTAACTAAGTAACATGCAGTCTCCACTGCCTCTGCCCAGAATTCTTGTCCTAACCCGGTACCACTGAGCATGCTTCTTTCCTTTCCACTTGTTCTATTCATTCTTTCGCAACTCCATTTTCTTGAGGTGTGTGTTGAGTAGTATTCTGCTAGGGGACCACCACACTTTGGCGTAACTCTTCAAACTATTCTTAACTCCCCACCATTATCCGTCCTCAACGCTCTTATCTTTTTCTCCGTCCGGGATCAAATGGTTAGCCCACCCCTTAAATTTGTCAAAGACTTCAGATTTCTTCCTCAAGAAATATATCCATGTGTTCCTTGAGAAGTCATCTATGAATGAAACATAGTACACAGATTTTCCTAGTGACGGAACTGACACAGGTCCAAACACATCACTGTGCACAAGTTCTAATATTTTGTTTGCCCTCTTAGCACCAGAAGGAAAACTCACTCGATTTTGCTTTCCATATACACAATGTTCACAGAAATCAAAATCCAGAGAGCAATTAGACATACCTTCTACCATACCATTTCTGTGCAGTATCTGAAGGCCCCTCCTCCCACATGTCCAAGCCTTTGACTGATGCCATAGAATGGTCTTTTCTCCAGAGACAGCTACGCTTTCCACTCCACTTTCAGGAACCACATAACTATTACACCCATCAATAATAGTTCTACCTTGTAGCTTGTACAGAGTTCCAGTCCGAACTCCCCGCATTAATACCAGTGCTCCCCAAACCATCTTGCAGGCATCTTTCTCGAACACTGTTTTTACACCTACATCATCCATCTTGCTTACAAAAATCAGATTTCTAGCCAATGCAGGAATATGAAGAACACTAGGAAGTGTTCTAATCCTTCCACCTTGTAGCGTTAGCTTTACCTTTCCATGTCCGATGATTTTGGCTTTCCTATCATCCCCTAGGAAGACATCACCATCATATTTCTCATACTCGCAGAACCACTCCCTATGGGGAGTGAAGTGAAAGGATGCACCTGAGTAAATCAACCATGACTCATGATCTACATGTGTGTTTGAAGAAGAAGAAAAATACACATTCCCACCTTCATCTGAGGTGGTTTTTTGCCTCTGTAGAAGGAGCATCATCAGATCCATTTCCTTTATTAGGAGCTTACAGTCCTTTTTGTAGTGCCCTTCCTTTCCGCATTTCCATCACAACTTTACAAACTTTCCAGGGTATTTAGATCTCCCTCCAGATTTAGATCTCTCACTCGAAACCTTATTCTTGTTTCTATTCTAGGACCTTCCTCATATAGATAAGGCATCTCCATTCTGACCCTCCATATTTCTCCGTCTGATTTCCTCTGACAGTGAGGCTGAGACAATGTCATCAAAATTCAAGGTAGTTGTATTGCTACCTATTGCAATAACCAGACTATCCCACGAATCTGGTAGAGAACACAACAAACTAATGCACTTATCTTCATCTGAGATTTTAATATCAACAGATGACAGCTGACTTACCACAGTATTGAAGGCGTTCAGATCCTCTGTCACCGAGTCTCCATCCTTCATCCTTAGGTTATATATCTTTTTCCGTAGGAACAACTTATTCACCAGAGACTTAGATTGGTACAAAGTCCCAAATTTTCCCACAAATTCTTCATCGTAGCTTCCCCAGATACATTCAACAATACTGAATCTAAGACACACAACCGTATTGTGCTCTTAGCCTTCCGATCCAGTTTCTTCCAGTCTTCATCTAACATTCCCTTTGGCTTAGTACCTGGATCTACCGCGATCCACTGATCTTTATCCACCAACAGATCCTCCATCTTGAGCTTCCACAACTCAAAACTCTGACCATTAAATTTATTGATCTCTATCTTTCTGCCGCTCGCCATCTTCTTTCACCACAAGAATCGATCCCGCAGATCTCCCACTGAACAGGGTCTACCTCAGGCCCGAACTAAAAACCCTCAGTAGCAAAGGCGTCCCCTTGAAGCCGAAACAGGTCTGATACCAAATGTAGGTTTTAACCCTGAATAGAAATTATCTACACACGAATCTTATAACAGAAAATAAACAATAGCGAGAGCATAAAACATAAAATAGATAAACACATAGATTTTCCCCTGGATCCCAAATCGGGACGACCAAATTTACTTTTCATTATATTCCTTTTAGTGTTACAACACATATATATACATGCCGAAGCATACATAAACCCCAATCCATTAACCCTGGATTAGAAAATGACCGTAGTTCCCTTGACCGGATCTACAAAAATAGCAGGGGCCAAAAACCATCGTACCCAAATACCATGTGCAAAACCATGCACAAAACCATGGACGCGGACTACCCACCGGAAATTAAGGACCCAACACAAATTTGGGAATCAAACCTACCCAAATATTTTTTTCCAATAACTCATCAATGCCCAGAGGTTATTAGGTTGTGTCAGACCCATTATTATCCTGAACATAGAGAAATTATAAATGCAAACAAAGAAGTACTTTTCACAACTACTGCTGAGTCAATAAACCATATGCTACAAATTAAACCTGATCCTATTGTTGTTCCTTTTTTAATATAAGCACTTACAAAGTTGTAAATTGGCCTATATTTCCCCAAAATAATTTATATTTTCCAAGTCTTTATGCCATTACATGTTTAAATTGCACCAATCAACCGTCCATATTCTACTTCAAAATTTCCAGAAGGGTCTAGGCATGTCATATCCATGTTTTCATTTATCCTAGGGAATTTTATAGATGAACATACAGATGAGTCCATCTTAGAGTTCCTATCTACTTTTACACCAGGACAACCTCCTTCGGTCATTTTCAATTATGCTGAGTATATAGTTGACAATATCCATGATCAGCTTGTCAAATTGCCAACTGAAGGAGTATTTAGATATACATCCTTTCTCTTCCATATGTTCTTGTATTTTCAAGAAGACAAGTTCCTTATAACCCTCCAGAAGCTTGATATATAAGAAAATCCACTTTTAGTCATCTTGTGGACTTCTTTGATCAGAAAAGAGTCCACAAAGTTCACTTATGTAGATTTTACAGATAACTTCCTCCATCCATTAATAAACATGTTGACCAACATAGAACAACCAAGAATCAGAGATGAAATGAATAAAGTTCTATAGTTATCAGAGGAAACTATAACTGGAGATTGGTACTTATATAAAAAAACATATAGAAATTATAGTTTTGGGTCCAATTTGTTACCCTATAAACTTCCTAAGTATGTGCCAATGAGAATTTTTACCTTGGAGTATATCAGGAAAATCTTAAATTCTGATTCTATCAACTTCCTAGTAGCCAAGAGGAAGACCCAATTTAAATTGAAGAATTAGGTGGGACCATTTATTTGTAATCATGGAGATGTAGAACAAGAAGCAACAAAACAATTACTTGAGTACATATTTTAAGAAAGCTTCTCATGGAACTATGATCCATAAGGAATATTAAGAAAAATGAGAGTTAAGTGTAAACTAACACCCTATATTCATGAGAAAAAACCAGAGATTGAACAATATCTCAATCAAACTGAGTAGCCAGAACACACCTTGCAAACTGCAAATCAAGGATAAAAAGCTACTAGGAGAGTCAAATAAGAAGGTACATACACTTCTGAGACAACAAATGAGACAAGGTTTAAACTTAGATACAATAAAAAGCCTAAAATCAATTCAGTTGATAAATGAAAAGTGACCATAGAAGTACAAGACACAGATGTTCCAGTGACAAATATAGATGTTGCTATAGTCATTATGAATGATCTAGCAACAGAGATTTTAAATGAAGGAAATCCTGATAATTCAAACACTCAGGTCATAGAAAAACAACAGAATTTGGAGGCATCCTCCTCACAGACAACAGAAGAAAAACATCTTTACATTAGAGAAAAATATAAGTAGATTAAGACAAAGAATGAAGAAATCAAGAATGAGATATATTCTCAATATTTGAAGCAAACACTAGGCATTCAAATTTTTTTTTTATAATATTTTTATTACTCAAACAAAAAATTGATTGTGTGAGTGCTCCAACCAACAGTTAATACTCCCAAGACATTTGTAGACTACAAAAAAGTTGATCTTGAAGTACCAACAGAAAGTATCCATGCACTAGATCAAATTGAATTTCACAGGAAAAGTTCAAAGATGTTATATTCTACCATAACTACCAAGGCTATGAGTGTCAGCAAGCTTCAGAATACCATCATAAACATGAGGGATCAAATGAATGTTGACAAAGCTTCTTCATATGCTAAAGATCTTAGGATTAAGTCTTTATAAGAGTTGGTTATTCAAGTAGGATATGATCCTGCCAATGTCAAAGCTGTAGAACAGTTAGTGAAGAAAAAGAATGAAGATATTGCAGCACTGAGGAAACAACTCAAGCTTCCACCAACTGAACATCCACAGGCCAAAGAAATAGTAAAAGACAAAAATCAGAAAGATGGCATGATGAACTTGATTTTTCAATTAACAAGATAGATAAAAGATATGGAAATCCAAATGGACAAGCTTGTCCATGAAAGAGAAACTAAAAAAGCACAGGAAACTCCTACAGTAATTCCCATGATGACCAAAAATTTGCCTTCAACTTCTGCAGAAGAGTTGGCACCCAAAGTACCAATGGTTACTACAGTACCAATGACCTCATCTTCCACTTCAGCCATAGAGTCATCTACATCAATAGTGCAACCAACAGTTGAGGCTAGTAAATTGGTTAAATCCATGGACAAAATGTCACTTCAAACTAATGAGATAAATATATTGAATAAAGTGATTGAAAATATTGAAGACACCAAGAAGCTAGCCCAAATTAATGCTAAAACTCATGAAAAAAGGGATAACAGGTTAAATATTGAGTTGAAAAATATACAAAAAGACTTAACCTTAAAAGAGACAATTTCTTAGGTGAAAAATTAGTTATGGAGTAAAATAATTGAAGCCATCAATGTTGTTTGGCCATCAATTCAGGTAATATATGAGAAGAGGGATTTACTGAAGGCAACACAAGCAAAGGTTTAGAAAACAAAAGATGAGCTAGGTGAAAAACCTGAGAAATCCATATAATTGATTATGTTTCTCAACAGTAAAAAAAAGAAATAGTTGGAAGAACTAGAAATTACTAATAGGGCAGAGACAATCCTTGAAATAAGGAAAGTCATTTCAAAGAAGAATTTAATGAAACAACTTGAAGAGAAATGTGAAAACATGAACGTAGCCATAACAAAGTTTATGGTTAAATTTTAAAACTTGATGCAAAGAGGTTTGCCTAACATTTTGTTCATTAATGATAAAATCATGCCACATGAGGACTACAACACAAATATTAGAGATTATACCAAAGAGAAAGTTAACAAAACAGAAGGACACTGAATTCCTATAGGGAAGGTTTTACACAGAAGTTTTTAAGACTTGTTTTACCTACAGCATGAGATAAAACACTTATTGTCATAAAACCAAAATTTTCTAGATATACTGAGGTAGATGAGAACTTTAGGAAGCTGAAAAAGATACAAATTTATAATTATGAAGCTTGGAAATCACTCACTGCATTACTGTAGAAGTCAAATTGCACATAAAAGGATAAAACAATTGGCTGATTTTTTCACACTCAAAATAGATTTTATTACATCAGTAAGGCAGTTTTTACAGAGGTTAAAGAGTATCAGAGGTTAAAGAGTATCAGAGTTAAATAATATCAGAGTTAAAGAATATAAGATAAAGAAGGTAATATTTCAAAACAGATTGGAAATATCTGTGCCAGCAAAGAGTACACCAAGGCAGCCAGTTGCACCTAATCCACAAACAAGTTTTCTATTTTATTTGGATAAATATGACAACTTGTTTATTTGTTAAGCAGCTGTCACTATTTTTTTGTAAAGATATTTTATTTTTCCTTAGATAATTCCTAGAAGCATTCTAGGATATTTTGTAAACATTTTTGTATAAATACTTCACTTTTTGAAGTATTATTGTGGAATAAATTGTTGAAGATTTCTATAGTCATTTTTGTTGGACTTGAAGGCTTTTTGTTGCAAATTTCAAGTAGCAGACTGGATTAGATCATCTAGCATCATATTTCAGGATTCATGTGATGAGCCATTGAAGTACTTCCTACTTGTCATTGTTTATATTCTCATGTTTTCATGCATCCATTATGTATTCTAAATTTGAATGATAAAACATGAGTATTATTTCAGGATTTATTAAAAGCGCCCTGTCTTTACTATTTATCATTTCTATGTTTTCTATTGGTTTCTAGAGTAGGGAACCCTTAATTTCTCCCTCTTTCGAATGACCTATGAGTACTGCTTCCTTATCCATATCAAAGAATCCTTCATTGCTCTTTGTCCCAATCAAACCACTTCACCTAATCAGCCTTCCAAGATCTTCAAAGACTTATCTATCTTTCCATAAAAGAATTTGAATTTTTTACCTTGATCCTAGTTCTGTTTGCTTGACTTTTGACTCCTTATCCTAATGGACAAACATATTTCCCACTATCCATATCATTAAGTGATTTTTCCCACCAAACCAAACCAAATCAAAACCAATTTGCACAATCATAACTAGCCTAATATTTTATAATAAAGAAAAAGTTAGATGTTAAAGAGAGAGCCCTCTCTGAACCCTAAGAAGGTTAGATCTTAGAGTTTAAAAGTTGATGTGTGGTTACCTATAATTTTCTTTGACTAAAAACCAAAAAATCACAACTTAAGAATTGTTAGAGTGATAATATACTGGCGACCATACTAGGGAATTAGCCAATCCTTAGTCTTAAAATAGGTCTTAAGGAAATATTTTTCATTATCTTTTTTCCTTTAATACTGTTTTATATGTTGTGAGTATCATTTTATAAAAAACTGTAATTATCGCTTCTAGAAAAATTTACTATACCAGGTCTAACTCAGATCATAAACCTGTTGTTATAGTAGACAATCCAGACACAATTGGGAAAAAGAATAAACACATAAAAGATTTAGATTCTAAAGTTTCCTTAGATAGAGCCAATTCATTACCAAAAGAGTTAGTGAGTATACAAGACATAGAGTTTGATCTGCAGTTTGAACATTCTTTGTTTAGAAGAAAAACGTAAACTAAATTAAAAAGTGATGTTATAGACCCTGTTTTTATTTCATTTCTTGAAACAAAATAGAAAAATATTTCAGCAGATTCTGAATCAAAGATATTTAAAGCTCATGATAAACTTGAAGAGATAAATGCTACTATTCTTAAGGAAATAAATGAAGCTACTGAATTAGATGAATTATTAGCATACACATCTAAGCCTTTTATTTCTAATTTAGAAGCCACTACATCATCTATTAATTCCACTACATTCCAACCTATAGATCCATTTATCCCCAGACAACCCTTACAACCTAGAATTCTATTTCCATATTCTCCCATATCAACATCATCTATATGTTTATCTTCTGCAAATTTAAACTCATCATTCTCATTTCCAGGTAGTTCTTCATATATTCTAGTTTCATTTTCTAGCACCCCAACTTTATCTTTTAGTTCATCCACCCCTTTTTCTAGTTCACCATCCTATATTCCAGTTTCATCAGTCACTTCATTAAGTGCATCAGCTGCTACTTCCAGTTCATCCCCAAGCACTTCCAATCTACCTTCTAGCCAAGCTAAAATTGAAGCTATGGCTGCTAGGTATGCTCCCCTAGTTATTCCAACACATCTACATGACGTGCCTTAGGATGAATTAATTAAGATAACCCAATTTGATGCTACTACTCAGTACACTGCCCAACAACACATTAATAAAATGACATATTACTTTGAGCTTCATGAAATAGATGATGTTGATGTACAAATGAGACTCTTTGCAGAAACATTGACAGGGGAAGTTAATAACTGGTTTAAAGGACTTAATCCGGGTAGTATAACTGATTTAGCAGTCTTTCATAGAGTATTTTTGAATAAATGGGAAAAGAGGAAAAAGTCACACCAAATATTATCTGAATTTGATGCCATGAGAAGAGCTCCTAATGAAACAGTCCAGGACTACTGCACTAGATATAACAGTGTTTACAATTCAATCCCAGCCAACCTCAAAGCTACTGCTGATTCTATCCTATTCAAATTCCCAGGTGGATTTGACATAGACATGGCTTATCAGCTGAGGGAGAGAAATGATGAAACATGATAAAGGATGAAAATAGATGTTGTTAGTGTAGAAGTAAATTTTTTGGCCAGAAAATCTAGATTGAGGAATAAGAGGAGAGTAACCATAAAAGAAGAAAAATTTAGTTCAAATGGAAAAATAGATCAGTTAGCTAAGACTTTAGAGAGAATAATGGATAGATTAGACAATATTGAATGGAGACCTCAATGGGATAATCAACAAAAAATCAAGAATCCCATTTTGAGGAAAAATACAAATTCAGAAAAATCAAAAGAATCAGCCACTGATCAGACAATAGACCCCCATTTCAAGATAATTATGCTAAAAGTTCTCAAAACAATTTTGATGATCAAAATATCATAAATCTAATGGGTATAGATGATGATAACACTATCTTTCTCACTTAGGAATACCAAGAGTTATTTGAAATGCAACAACTTCAATTAGATTCAGGTGAATCATTTGACTACAAACAAGGTTATGATTTTTCTATAAACAAATTACATAAGCAATATAACCTTAGGAGTAAGAAAAGCACTAAAACTTTTACTAAGAAATCTGCACAAACTGAAAATAAGAAAAATGTAGAAGCCCGAACAACAAAAGGTTTTAAAATTCTCCCTAGGGAAAATAAGCAAAACTCTAATTCATCCCAAAAATTTTCTAGCCCCAAAATTTCACCAAGTGCTAAGATTGTTGATATAACAGATGAAGTTGATCAAACAACACAAGATTCACAAATATATGTTGTTGTAAAAGCATCTAATTGTGCTAAAACAAATAACTTAGAATCTAAAACATCCACTATTGATCCAAAATCAGCAGATCCAAAATATGCCACTGCAAAAACAGCTTCTGACAATTCAAAATCTAAAAAAACATCTACTGCTTCTCAAGCCACTCATGAAAATAAAACTACGAGCAGTAAAACACAAAAAACTCAAACAGAAATGAAAACATAACTATAGAAAAACAAGATAAACCCACTCAAACTATAGTTACTAAGGAAGAGTTAATTCAAATTAGTAAATCAAAACCTTCATTCAATATACAAACTGAAATTGCAAAGTTAAAAATACCATTTCCTCTGACAGAATTGGTAAAAAATGATTTGTATAAAAAAAATATCACAGAAACATTAAACATAAATTATGAAGAAGACTCTGTAAACCTGAATGATGATCAACCAGAGTTGATTTTTGGTCCTGATGTGAATGGAAAGCATCAAGATAGAGTAGTTCCTCCATTTTACATCAGTTTAACTGTTCTAACCAAATTTTACACGATGCAATGTTAGATTCATGAGATTCACACTTTCTAATGCCCAAAGGAATAATGGAAACCCTGAATTTGGACATCACAAGGCCTTACAAAGATTTATTTTCATTTGATTCAAACAAAGTTAAATGCCTAGGCCTAATTAAAGATTTGTTTGTTACATTAGTTCAAGAATCAATATCCTCGTAAAAGTATACTTATGGACATTTTACTAGCTGATATCCCACCTAAATATGGAATGTTATTATCTCGCTCATAGGGAGAAAAATTACAAGGATCTCTACAATTAGACATGTCATATGCTACAATATCAGTTTTTGGTCAACCAAAGAAACTCTATAGGGAAAAATTGATGAAATATATGGTAAGTAGTGCAGAAAGGTCAATAAATTACCCAATTTGTGCTACACCTACTGACCTAGATTCCTTCATCTTATGTATTTGAAACTGATAATGAAATCAAAACTAAACTAAAGGACAAAAGGAAAACACAAAACAATGATAATATCTTTCATGAATATTTATGGCATTTGGATTTTGATGGCTCAACAAACAAACTAGGAGCAGGCGAAGGAGTTTGGATAACTAATATTGAGAAGAATCATGCAGAATGCCATGCTTTCAGACTGAATTTTAAATGTAATAACAATAAGGCTAAATATGAAGCCCTCATTTTAGGACTCCAGATTATCAGAAGCTTAGGAGGCAAACGAATATCAATAATGGGAGATTCAAAGTTGATTATTAAACAGATAAAAGGAGAATATTCTGTTTATAATCCTCGATTAGGACAATATAAAGAAACTGTATTATATTTGATAGATGAACTGTTGGAATGTAATTTTTCTGCTATCCCAAGAAAGAAAAACATACAGGCACACTCCTTAGAAAATTTTTCTAGTACCTTCAATTTACCCTTTCATCCGAATCATAAATATATTGCATAAGTAAAACACAGACCAATAATTCCAGATAACGTCAAATATTGGCAAATTTTCTCACAAGACCAACAAATTTACCATTTTAGGAATAATGAAGGTGAATTTTAGAATTGTAAAATAGACACAGACTGTACATTAGATCAAGATTATATAGTGAAATTGATTTGAATAATATAAATGTAAATAAAGTAAAGTTTGATAGACCTACTAAGTTTTGTCAGTCAGATATAGATAACTTAGAGAGAGTAGAAATTGATGAGATAATTGATGATGAATCTGATGTATTAAATCTCAAAGATAATTTCTCACCAAAACATTTAACTCCTTTAGAAGATTTATTTGACTCAAATGATGTTGCTAGAAAACCCAAAATGGAGCCACTTAGATATGATATTGAGGAATGTAACATAGGCACAAAGTTAAAACCCAAAATGATTAAACTTTCCAAAGCCTTGCCTCAATAAGAAAAAGAAAAATATATTGCTCTTTTTAAGGAATTTCAAGATGTTTTTGCTTGGAGTTATGAGGACCTAAAATCCTATGACACCAACATAATTCAACATAAAATCCCTATAAAAGAAGATAAAAAGCCTTTTAAAAAAAATTTAAGGAGGATCAACCCTGTTTTGATGCATTTGATAGAAAAAGAGGTAAAAAGAATGTAAGATGCACATATAATTGCACCAATCAGATATTCTGATTGGGTTTCTAATTTAGTTCCAACTAGAAAAAAGACAGGAGAGATTAGATTATGTGTTGATTTCAGGAATCTAAATAATGTATCCTTAAAATATAATTATCCTTTACCAAAGATGGATCACATTTTACAAAGGATAGTTGGTTCTTCTATGATTTCACTTTTAGATGGATTTTCAGGATATAACCAAATTTTAGTCCAGCCAGAGGATCAAGCCAAAAAATTTTTTACTACTCCTTGGGGCACTTTTATGTATGTAAAAATGCATTTTGGTTTAATGAATGCAGGGGATACCTTTCAAAGAGCTATGGATATAGCTTTTGCAAATGAAATTCATGAATTCTTAGTTATTTACTTATATTACAGAACTGTATTTTCCAAGACTGATTGTGAACACTTGGATCATCTTAGACAAGTCTTTAATAAATGTAGAAAGTTTCGCATCTCTTTAAACCCTAAGAAAACCTTATTTGGACTAGAAGAAGGCAAGTTACTAGGACACATAATATCTAAGGAAGGAATTAGAATAGACCTTGCTAGAATACAAGCAATTCTTAACATTATTCCTCCAACAAACATAAAAGAGTTACAAGCCTTTCTAGGTAAAATTAACTTTTTAAGAAGACTCATTTCCAATTTAGTTGAAATAATTAGAGAACTAAATAATATGCTGAAAAAAGATTCAGTCCTTATTGACTATTGAGGCCAAACAATCATTTGAATCCATCAAACATGCCTTAACCAAAACCCGAGTCCTTATAAGTCCTGACTTTAAAAAGGATTTAATCATTTTTTCATTTGCTTCAGAACACACCATTGTTGCAGTTTAACTGTAGAAAAATGACCAAGGTTATGAGCAGCCCATAGCTTTCTTTATCAGAACACTTAGATATTCCACTTTGAAATAAAATATCATGGAGAAACAAGCCCTAGCTTTTGTAAAGGCCATTAAATATTTCAGAGTATACATTCTATATCCTCACATCATTGCCTATGTCCCAAATGTAGTAGTAAAAGACATTATAACTCAGGATGGTCCTGATGGTAGGAGAGGTAAGTGGATTTCCATAATTTTAGAATATGACATAGAGATAAAACCCACTAAACTAATAAAAGGTCAAGGTTTCGCGAAACTCATGGTTGAATCAAATTGTCATGCCCCAGACATAAATTTTATTGCCCAAGTAGATGATCAGGAAGATATGGTGATTCCAGAGATCAGTGAAGCCTTTTCAGAGTCACCATGGTATGCAGATATCATATTTTTATTGCTAAACTTACAAGCTCCTCCTGGATTATTAAGAACAAAAGCTAGATTCTTAAAGCTAAAGGCAGTAAAATTTTGTATATTAAACAATGTATTCTTTTGGAAAGATCATAGAGGGATTTTGTTAAATTGTTTATTAAAAGAAGAAGCCGATAAAGTATTACAATAATTTCATGTAGGTGACTATGGAGGACATCGCTACTGGAAGACTACTGCAGACAAAATCCTGAGAGCTAGTTTTTACTAGCCTACTTTGTTTACAGATGTTAAAACATATGTGAACTCCTCTCACAAGAGTCAAATATTTGATGGTAAGAAAAAGCCGTTACCCCTGCCCTTAAATCCCATCTCAACATAAATTCCCTTTAAACAATGGGGTCTTGACTTCATTGGTGAAATTCACCCCCCATCATTAGCCCAATACAAGTGGATTCTGACAGCCACTGACTATTTTACCAAGTGAATTGGAGCCATACCAGCTAGGAAAGCCAAAAACACTATCATTATCTCCTTTTTAGAAAGCAACATACTTTCAAGATTTGGATGTCCCCAAAAGATAATTACTGACAATGCAGCTGCATTAAAATCTAAAAATATGATTGACTTTAGCCATAAATATCACATTACCCTTGGCCATTCTATTGCATATTACCCTCAAGGTAATGGCCTTGCTGAATCTTCAAATAAGAGCCTTGTAAAAATCATCAAAAAGTTACTAGAAGATAAAAAAAAGACTTGGAACAAGAAATTAGTCAATGCCTTATGGGCAGATAGAATTACAACCAAAAAATCTATTTGTACATCTGCTTACCATCTTGTATATGGAATGGATGTTGTTTTTCCATCTTCCTTAGGAGTACCAGTAATGAAGATTATCCAAGAATTACAAGCTGAGCCAAATGACATCCAAAGAAGGATTAGTCAAACCATTCACTTGCAACAAATAAGAGAAGAGGTTTACATTAAGTCTCAAGTTATCCAGGATAAGATAAAGAAATTTTTTCACAAAAAGAGTAAAGAAGTTGATTTCTACATTGGAGACAAAGTGTTAAAATGGGATTCTAGAAGAGAAGAGAAAGGTAAACATGGAAAATTTTATTTTCTATGGAAAGTACCTTATGTGATTTATGGCTACATAGGTAACAATGCTTTCTTTATAAAAGAAATAGAGGATCAGATATGCTAGATGGACCAGTAAATGGCAGAATGTTGAAGCACTACTACTCCTCAGAGATAAAAAATAGTTAGCTTTATTTACTTTGACCATTGTACATATTCATTGAAGATTTTAGATTTGATTGGGTGTTTTCCTAATGAATTTGGAGCCCAGAGATAATGCCCTAAGCTTTGAAAGGTAAAATATCATAAGTATGAATAATTGCATAGATCAAAAGACACTTACAAGGTCATCATAATCAAAATTCAAAGGCTACTAGTCTTAAAGTTCTTGACAATTCACCAGGAAATGCCATCCCCATGTGAAGCCACCGTTAGGGTCCTATAATAATAGGGTTCATAATTTTTGAATTGACTTTGATTGTCTTGTAAATATGTACATACCTTTCTTTCTGCAAGTTGTTTTCCCATATTTGAAACTAATAAAAAAATGAAAAGAGGGTAAAAGTCCTAAAAGAAAGATCAAAGTACCTAAAAAATAATAGACCCCAAAAGAAAAAAGAGATAAAATAATACCTGAAAGTTGTTGGGTGTTAAAAGGTGTCTTTTAAAACTCCTAATTGCCTCACATTAATTATCAACCAGGGTAAGTCTTTTTGTTTCAAGAGTGTACACAATATGTGCAATCTATAAACCTAGAGAGTAATGGTAAAACCAATCGTTTTAATATAGATGCAATCATAAATCTGAAGTTTAAAAGAAAATGATTCACTAAGTATTATAACCAAGAACTGTGATTCATTCTTGATTCAACCAATTCAAAGGACAAACAACCGAGAGCACTGAAGCATAACCAAGCTCTTTTAGCTGGATCTAAAGTATTGAACAAAAGGAAAGTAATGGAAATAACAATTTATGCTTTAAGTAATCAAAGCTAATTCTTTTAAGAAGCAGCTAATAAATTGGAAATGTGCACTCAAGGGAATAAACACAAAAATATAAACTATCAAAAGTAATTCACTGTAAAGCAGAAAAGCATAATATACTTGCAGTAAATGGAAAAGTATAGCACAAAAACATCAATGAGATTCACTAGAGACCAAGCCCTTAGCCATCAGCGAACGCTGCTTAGTTACTCTAGAACAATCGAATGAAAAGCAACGCAAACTATGCATTAATCATCACAATAATTACAATACAAATTTGTCTTTCAGAAATATATGTTATATTCATTATAAAATGATACATAAATGAAAGAGACATGATACAATATGTGATACGATCTAATTTACATTCTTCGCTTTTTGCTATATCCTCACATCATATCTAATCTAATAATCCCCTAATAATTCCATAATTATTCTCATAAATCATTTGCTTCTTTGATCTCTATTTTTCATTTAAATACATAGAGAGAAGAGAGAAGTTACAACAGAGATGATTACAAAATGATTCCCATAACAAAATTAGATTGTTCACAACAAATTGATCAGCAAGATAATATCTGAAATTTCTTTCCATCAATCATTCAACAGGAACATGTTAAATTCGGTATTGCAACTGAGATAATTTCGAAAACGGTTGCAACAACGAATCTGAGAAAATATTCTTTAGAGAACCTTCTGTTTCTCTTAATACGAACCGAATTTTGGAAAAATACTCTTTCATAAAGTTAATTCAGTCCGTTCTGGACAAAACCCATGTTTCAAATTTTCTAGATTCTTCTCCATTTGCCCAAACCGTCCAATGAAAAACTGTCACTTATTATTCCAAAGAATTTCTGAGTTGGAATATTTAATGATGATTTAGAGATCGAATCTGCAATCTGGAAAATATCTTGGAAGCTAAAATGGTGAGTGATGTTACAACAAATTTATTAATGAACCATCATTGGTAAAATCATGCATAATAATCATCAATTTTTTAAAAATAAAGGAGAAGAAATAATATTTATCCATAAGAGCATAAATAATTATAAAATGGAATTATATGATAAACCATGATAAAGTATGTGATAAAGAATGGTAGAAATGGATGAAATAGGTGTTAAGAAGTGATAATAATAATGACAAACTAGTGGCCCAACAAAAGTGAGCAAGTCAAATTGCCACTACTATTTACTTTTACTGCAAGAATAATGATTATGTGTGGATTGTCCAAAATTCCATAATCCATGATTAGTTAAATAGTTTAATATTAACTTTTCATGCTTTGAATTTCATGTTTTAGATAGAGAGTAAAGATATTTTAGACATTTTAAACTTGACAAATTAGTAGATAGTTAGAGAATAAATGAGGAGCTCAATAGTTTAATCTAAGCCCTCAAATGAAATAAGGTTAGACTTACATAGATGTATTCTTTAAAATAAAAATGGATTTAGGGTTGCAAGCTTAAATTCACTCATGCAAATGAAGTAAAAAATATTAGAATAATGATGCGTAGGTAGAAATCAGTTGTGCAAGACATGTAATAAAGCATCATCGGGTAAAAGTTACTAATTTCTCCTCCCCCACATTGATCCAGTATTCTAAACCTTCAGTTAAAGGGGCTCAAAGCATTTCTCTGACTTCTGTTGGGACCAGACCCAAGGCTTAGTAACTGATTGCTTAAAAATATTGGATTCCATACATAAAAAACCATTTGATCAGCATATTCACCCTTTTCCAAGAAATACAAGCCCTTTTCCTAAGTAAAATACCTCTTTCCTTAGAAAAGTAAAATCTCCCTTAATTAATTTCATTTTCATAAAAAAAAAACTCAAAAAACCTACAAAATACATTTTATCCTAATTCTATGTGTAAAAATCAAAATGGGACAATTTTAAGCTAAAAATGCCTATTTACACTTTACTTAGTTTAAATTTTATGTATTTTCATTCATTATATTTCATTTCATATTAATTTCTAACCTAAAGTATTAAATCCCTTATAAAACAACCCTTCCTATATATTATTAATTTCTTTATATATAAATATCCCCAAAACCCACTTATTTACGTTAAACCTATGGTTTATTTATCCCACATGCTAAATAAAAAACCCCACCATTTTCCCATAGGTTTAAACATAAATTAATCTCGCACCCTATGGTTTTAAAACATGTATAAATATTTTATTTACCATATAATATATGTACCTCCAATCAAATAATACAATTTTTTTACATTATAAATATATATTTGTAACGGTAAAAAACTATCTGCCCAACCATAATAAAACATTTGATTTTATATTAAAAAACATACATTTTTTTTAAATGAAAATCTATTTCTGCTGCGTATAAAAACCCGGGCCCCACAAACCATTTCTAGCAACTTTCCCATTAAATCTCCACCATTCGCATCAAAGCCCTCCAATCCGACGATCAAAAGGCAATATCACAATTTCAACTATGCGAATAAAAGCCATTTTGAACTATGCGAAATGGGTGGTTTTACTCATTTCTCTCTCCTCCACGTGACCAAGTCTTATTGGATCGCATTCTATCCAACTAAAACATCTTACTACCAAAATCTATGCGATAAGCGTCTGTGGTTTTTCATCTTTGAAGTCCAAAACTACCGTTTGTTTCGACGTGACCGCCGTTAAATCTAGGCTCTTTTAAACCTAAAACATTATATAAAACTATATACTGCTCCATTAAAACCTTTTCCTGCGTTATTTTCCTGTATTTATTCTCTGATTGAGAAGAAAGAAGCTGTATACTATTTTACGCCTAGAAAATCCTGAAAGCCCTACATTTGCTGTCAAAGACTACATAAAGCTCCGAGATTGTTGCCAAAAACCTTCAAAGATACCATAAACCTCTCCAAACACCTCAGAAACTATTTAAAAGACCAATACCTGCACAAAACAGGTATTTTCGGACAAAACAAGACTATTATCCTTTGAAAAGAATTTTATGAAGGAATTAAGCCCAGAAAAAGCCTATTTACCCAAGGAAAACTTGGAGTTTCCCAAAAAGAGCTAATTCCCTGTCAAAATTGGATAAAACCCTTGTTTCAATACTACATACAATTTTAAAGAAAAAATTGAATTTACTTATCATTTGTAGACCTTATAAGACTCCTAATTTGCCCATAAATCCTTTGCAGGTAACCCCAACCCTTCTGCACCTAATTTGAATGAAGGTTTAGCCAATATTCACTAAAAGAAGTATAAGAAACCCTTGTTTCTTATTTCATAAACCCATGAGAGTCTGAAGAATAATTGAAAGCTAAAATTGAAGGTTGAAATCCAAAAGAAAACCAAGTTGTACTTATTTTTCATCCAAGAACCTTTGTTAAAGTAAAAAAGACTTATGTAAACTATTTAATCTTACAGAAGAATCCCGAAATCCCAAAAACATAGTTTCAATTATCCAGAAAGCCTAAAAAATGTCAAAATCTAATCCAGCTATGTCCTCCAAGACTGCAACCATTGTAAATCCTCTACAACCTCTTGTTGTAGACATTGAACACACACCTTTAGCAGATGTGGACTATAAAGAAGCATATCTAGTTGTTGAATTTAATTTGTTAGACCTCCACTGCTGGAGTTATGAAAATTCCTTGGATCAGGTTGAAGAAGTCCAAATTTGGGAATCAAACCTAGCCAAATATGTTGTTCTAATCACTTGTCAATTCCCAAAGGTTCTTAGGTTGTATCAGACCCATTATTCTCCTAAACATAGAGCAATTGTAAATGCAAACAAAGAAGTACTTTTCAAAATTACTGTTGCGTCAATGAACCAGATGCTACAACTTAAACCTGATCCTAATGTTGTTCCTTTGCCAATAGAAGCACTTAAAAAGTTGTACATTGGCCTAGATTTTCCCAAAAGATTTAAGATTTTCCAAGTCTTTATGCCATTACATGTTTAAATTCCACAAATCAACCCTCCATATTCTACTTCAAAATTCCCAGAAGGGTCTAGGCATGTCATATCCATGTTGTCATTTATCCTAGGGTATTTTACAGATGAGCATACAGATGAGTCCATCCTAGGGTTTCTATCTACTTTTACACCAAGACAACCTCCTTCTATCATTTTCAATTATGTTGAGTATATAGCTCACAATATCCATGATCAGCTTGTCAAGTTTCCAACTGAAGGAGTATTTAGATATACATCCTTTCACTTCCATATGTTCTTTTATTTTCAAACAGATAAGTTCCCTATAACCCTCCAGAAGCTTGATATAGAAGAAAATCTGCTTTCAGTCATCTTTTGGACTTCTTTGATAAGAAAAAATTCCACAAAGTTCACTTATGCAAAGTTTACAGATAAATTTTTCCATCCATTAATAAACATGTTTACCAACACAGAACAACCAAGAATCGGCGATGAAATCAAGAAATTTCTACACCTATCAGAGCACACTAGAACTGCAGATTGGTATTTATATAAGAAAACATACAGAAATCAGAGTTTTGGGTCCAATTTGTTACCCTGTAAACTTTCTAAGTATGTGCCAAAGAGAATTTTTGCCTTGGATTATATCAGGAAAATCTTAAATTATGATTCTATCAACTTCCTAACAGACAAGAAGAAGACCCAATTTAAATTGAAGAATCAGGGGGGACCATTTATTTGTAATCACAGAGATGCAGAACAAGAAGCAACAAAACAATTACTAGAGTACATATTTGAACAAAGCTTCTTATGGAACTATGATCCACAAGGAATATTAAGAAAAATGAGAGTTAAGTGTAAGCTAACACCCTATAGTCATGAGAAAAAACCAGAGATTGAACAATATCTCAATCAAACTGAGTGGCTAAAAAACACTTTGGTAGATGCAGTTAAACAGGGAATACTAGTCACACCTTGCAAATTACAAATCAAGGATAAAAAGCTATCAAGAGAGTCAGAGAAGAAGGTACACACATTTCTGAGACAACAACTGAGACAAGGTTTAAACTTAGATACAATAAAAATCCTAAATTCAATTCAGCTGATAAAGGAAAAGTGACCATAGAAGTAGAAGACACAGATGTTCCAGTGACAAATACAGATGTTGCTACAGTCATTACAAATGAGCTAGCAACAGAGATTTTAAATGAAGGAAATCCTGATAATTCAAACACTCAAGTCATAGAGAAACAACATAATTTAGAGGCATCGTCCTCACAGACAATAGAAGAAAAATATCTTGACATCAGAGAAAAAACAATGTTACCGATGAAATAGGTAACCGCAATGTTACCTACTTTTTTTTGGTAGCATAAAAAGCACCCGATTTTGAAAAGTGGTGATGCAGAATCACCATTTTTTTTTTTGGTGCACATTTTTGACACTTTAAAATTTTTATTTATGAAGTATGAATATTTGTTTTAAAATGTTAGTGATTTTCATGTTAATTTTGAAATGTATTGATGCAGCATCAATTTTTTTTTTTTTTTTTTTTTTTTTAGAGCGGTGATTTTCATGCTAATTTTGAAACGTATTGATGCTGCATCAACCTTTTTTTTTTAGAGCAGTGATTTTCATGCTAATTTTGAAACGTATTGATGCTGCATCAACCTTTTTTTTTTAGAGCAGTGATTTTCATGCTAATTTTGAAACGTATTGATGTTGCATCAACCTTTTTTTTTTAGAGTGGTGATTTTCATGTTGGTAATAAAACACAAAACTTAGATAAAAAATATATATATATATAAAAACAATAAAAAAAAACCAATAAAAATGTAAAAAAAACAAAAATAGCTCATAAAAATAAAAAATTTAAACAAAAATAAATTAAAAAAACAAAAATATTTGAAAATTATATCAAAGGAAATGACAAAATTTGAAGAAAAAAACACATAATTTAAAGAAAAAAAACAAAAATTGACCAAAAAATTAAAAAAAAAAAAAATCAAAAACATTTTTTTCTAACTTATTAAAAAAAACAATATATTAAAATATATATATATATTTAAAAAAAAAAAATTTAAAAAATTAAAATTACAAAATTAAAATTTAGAAAAAAAAAATTTAAAAAAAAAGAAATTAAATTTAAAAATTTAAATTAAAAAAAATAATAATAATAAGGAAAAAAATACAAATTTTAAAATTTACAAAAAAAACAAATTAAAAAAAAACCAATTAAAATTGAAAAAGATAAAGAAAATTAAAAAATTAATAAAAAAAAAAAAAAAACCTATCATTAAAAAACAAAAAAAAATGAAAAAAAACTAGTGCAAATAATTAAAAAACAAATATACATAAATTTAGTGTTTTTTTTTTTTTTTTAATGAAACCATTTATAGATTTTTAAAATGAAAAACTAAATAAACGAAAAAATTAAGAAAAACAATTAAATTAAATTAAAATTTAAAAATTTTAATAAATAATTTTTAAATTTTAAATTTAAAAAAATAATTATTCTATAGTATTAAATATAAAAAAAAATTAAACAAATCAAATTTAAAATAAAAAATTTGAATTAAAAAAATAATTTTAGATATTTTGAAATTCAAATTTTAAAAAAAATCAAATTAAAATTAAAATTAAAATACTAAAAATTAAAAAAAAATAAAATAAAATAAAATAAAATCAAATAAAAAATAGTTGTATATATATATTAAAAATTAAAAAAAAAAAAAAAAGAATTTATTTTAAATAAAAATATTAAATTAAACAAAAAAATTAATTTTTTGAAAAAAATTCTTTTTTGAAATTAAAAAAAATAAAAAAAAATCAATTAAAAAAAAAACAAATTAAAAAAAAATTAATTAGAAAAAGAAAAAAAGAAAAAATAATGTGGTGGTGGTTGGTGGCGGGCGGCCAGGTATGGCCCGCCCCGGCTATGAAGATTCAGCGGCCCAGTCGGGCCTCCGGCCCGTACCCGGGCGGAGGGCCGATTGTTTTTTTTAATTTGTTTTTTTTTAATTGATTTTTTTATTTTTATTTTTTTATTTTATTTTTAAAATATTATTTTTTTTTAAATTATTTAAAATAAATTTCATTTTGTTTTAATTTTTTTTTTTTTTTTTTTAAATTTATTATTATTTTTTTTTGGTTAATAATTTTTATTAAATTTTGCCATTTTTT
The DNA here is from genome assembly GCA_034641835.2 of Pinus albicaulis. NCBI lineage: Eukaryota > Viridiplantae > Streptophyta > Pinopsida > Pinales > Pinaceae > Pinus > Pinus albicaulis. Next base: position 1,003,535,421 of record CM076581.1, read on the forward strand.
TTATTTAATTGATTTTTTTTTTTTTTTTTTAAATTTCATAATTTTATATATTTTACGTTTAGTTTTTTAATATAATTTTATAAAATTCAATAAATTTTATATATATATATTTTTAATTTATTTGGATTTAATATTTTTTTTTAAATGTTTTACTTTTTTATTTTTATTTTTTTGTTAATTACATAAATTTTTTATATTTTTTTTATTTCAATTAAAATTGTGTATTTAAAATTAGATTTTTTTTTTTTAATGAAACTTAATTTTTTTAAATTATTTTTTATTTAATATTTTTTTTTTCTTTTTTTTCAATTTTCCATTTTTAATTGATTTTTAAAGTTATTAAAGTTTTTCGTTTAATAATATTTTTTTTTTCTTTTATATTTAAAATTTATTTTTTCTTTCAAAATTTATTTGTTTATTCATTTATTTATTAAAATTTAATATTTTTGTTTTTAAATTTAATTTGTTATTTTAATATTAACCTTTTTTTTTTTTAATTTAATAAAATTTGATGTATATACCTATTTTAATTTAAGTTCATATATATATATTTTATTTTTTATAATTTAAATTTAATTTATTTTTTATAGTTTATTTGTTTTTTTAATATATTTTGTTTTAAATTTAATATTTTCATTGTATTTTGTTTTTATTTTTTATTTTTAATTAATTTTTATTTTTTTTTTCCTTTTAATTTGAATAGTGTTTTTTTTTAATTTTGAATTTTTAAATTTATTAAAATTTAATATATTTCTTTAAATTTAATTATTTGTTTTAATTTTTTTTTCTTTTTTTTAAATTTAATAAGCATTTTCTTTTTCTTTTTTAAATTTAATTTACATATTTTATTTTTTATACTTTCCTTCTTTTTTTAACTTTTTTTTTTTTTAAATTTAATATTTTTATTTTGTTTTTATTTTTATTTTTTAATTTCCATATTTTTTTAAATTTTAATCTTAATTTTTTTTTGGTTTATTTTTAAATTTTTTTTTCCTTAAATTTTATGTTTTTTTTAATGATTGAATTAAAATTTTTACTTTGTTTTATTTTAATTTTTTTTATCTTCATATATTTTTAAATTTTAAGCTTTTAAATGTTTTTATTTTTTAAATTTATTTTTTTTCTTAAATTTTAGGTTTTTTTTTTAATGTTTGAATTTTAAAAATTAAAAAATGTTACTTCTATTTTTAAAAATGCCAAAAGTATGACACAATTTTTTTTTTTGTTATTCTAGCATCAACTGGTTTTGTTTTGAGGGTGTTTTTTTAATCCTTTTTTCAAGAAATAATTTTGTTTTTACCATAATTTTATAAAATGTTGAAATTTGACCTTAAAAAAAAACGAAGTGCGTTCTGGAAGACACACTTTTTTTTTGGGGGGTGTTTTTTCAATCCTTTTTTCAACAAACAATTTTGTTTTTAGCATAATTTTAAAAAATGTTGAAATTTGACCTTAAAAAAAAAACAAGTGCGTTCTGGAAGACACACTTTTTTTTTGGGGGTGTTTTTTCATGTTTTTTGAGAGTTTTTGGGCTAGAGTTCCCGTTTTGAGGTCAGGTTACCTATTTCATTGGTAACAGTGTTAAAAGTATAAGCATATTAAGACAAATAATGAAGAAATCAAGAATGAGATATATTCTCAATATTTGAAGCAAACACCAAGCATTCAAAACAGAATTTTATTAGATTTTGATTATTCAAACAAAAATTTGATTATGCCAGTGCTCCAACCAACAATTAAGACTCGCAAGATAGTTGCAGACTACAAAAAGTTGACCTTGAAGTGCCAAGAGAAAGTATCCATGCACTAGATCAAATTGAATTTCAGAGGCAAAGTTTAGAGTTGTTAAATTCTACCATAACTACCAAGGCTATGAGTGTCAACAAGCTTTAGAATACAATCATAAACATGAGAGATCAAATTTGTTGAACTCTTAGTTAAACTGAGAGGGAGGGGGGGGGGGTGAATTAGTTTAACACATTCATAGTTTTTTTAAACCTTTTATTCAAACTAACACACATCTTCATTTCATGTCCAGCTTAATATGTAAGCAATCTTAGAATATGAGCAGCAAGTATCAATACAATAGAAAAACAGACTTAATATGAGAGCAGAAGGTATTAAGCAGATGATATGAATCAGATCAACATATAAACATCATGCACAGAGACACCAGATATAAGTGGAAACCCATAAAGGGAGAAAACCACATCTTCTTATTGTTGTGATGCAAAGGCAAGCTCCAAATCCCTCTCACCACTGTTTTTCTGCAGGCACCAACCTACAAGAGGCTCCTACCTTAATTCTGCAAGCTACAACTTGCAAGGAAGCACCAACTCCCTTCAATTTTCTGCAGGCACCAACCTACAGGAGGCTTCAACCTTAGTCAGCTGCAACTGACAGCTATCAAGCAACAACTTGATAGGGAAGCTCCAACTTCCTCAATTCAACAACCTGAATGGTTTGTTGATTTACTCCAGATATCAGCTCTGTTCTGTATCTGCTCTTCTTCTGTTAATCTTCTCTTCTTTATTCTTCTATATTCTGCATTCTCTGTATTTTCTCTCTCTTCTTCTCTTGAGCTTATCAAATTGATTATCTATAGAAATTCTCACATGACTGTTTGTATTTCACAAGGAATTTGGAGTGAACAGTCATGACTCTTTGGCTTCTGTCTTCTTATTCCTTTTTCCAACTCATTTTTCGAATTACTACAATATGTACAAATTTCCATGCTACAGTGGGATTTTGTCTTTTCCTTAGGATACTTGCCTTCGCATCACAAACAATAAAAATAATTACAAAATTTACATTCACATTTTTAATTACACATTTCAATTTCACTCAGCTCCTTTTCGGGATTTTGGCTTTACTGGATTTGTCTTTTTCTGCTGCTGTTAAGAACCTATTCTACATACACTTTTTTCACTGTCATCTGCATATTCCCTGTTTTCTGTGCTTATTCACCTATCCAACTCATTCCTGTACCTATTCTTGTTCACCGAAATTTCATCTCTACATGCTCTCCTCTTCTTTTTCCTTTTCCATAATTGCATTCAAGTTTCATGCCCAATCATTTCCCAAGTCCGAGCAATCTCACAATCTCTTCTTTGTTCTACACTGGCAGTTCCAATGCTTAAATATGAAGTGTTAATAAATCAACCATATTCCCAGTACTTTTCAATATTTCAGTTAACTGTGTGTAAATGCATCCCAAGCTTCATTCCCAATCATATTCCAACCCAACAATCTCACTCTGCACTTATTCTACGCTGGCAAACTCAAACAAATAATTCTGGTCATTTTTAATGTCTCAATTCAAAGAATTGAGATATTAATTTAACATTCCACCATGGCTATAAAATCATACATATGAATTCATTCATATTTAGATCATTACAATTTTCGAACTTAATTTTGGCTCTCGGCTTATATATATAACTTTCAAACTCTATATTATGCCGCCAATATGATTAACCTTGGTTAAACTCTTTTTAATATAACTCACCGGGCCTTATACTAAGATTAGAATACGTTGAATAACATTAATAAACCAAATTCATTATATATGACTCAGCCCCGGGCCCACAAGACAACCAAAGGACCAATCGAGTGCACACCGTACCTTTGTTAACCCACGCGCCTATTCGACGGTCAGTATTACATTGCCCAATCCAACGTATATCGCACCTGACAAGTTGCGAAAAGATAACGCCGCGATGGTATGCCTACATCCGGACTATCGTTCGCGCACCTTGGTTACTCCGAGCAAGTTCAATGCGCGATCGCCGTCCAATGGCCCGTTTCCAAATCAACGCCTCGTCCATTTCGCGGCTTCCAATGCAGACCGTTAACGCGCGAAGGCGTAAATTTAACAAGCGGTTTTAACGGGTCCACAAAGCCACGTGTTGATTCCTATATGGAATCACTACGATGGAATCACTACCCATTCCTCCAATATCGCTTTCCGATGGATGGTGGTGCGCCAACTACCAGTTTCACTCCAACCCACGTTATCGTTCATCCAAGCCCGAGTTCCGCTTCCTCACGCAAGGTCTGCTTACTTCTCCTTACTCGGGGTTCCGTTCTCCAACGATTTCAATTATATATATATACATATATATATATATTCATCGCATTTCAAATATATATATATTCTTTGTTACAACTATGGTTCTGCTCCATTCAATTATATATATGTATATATATTTTTCGACTATGGTTCTGTTATACTCTGACGCAGAGTTCCACCATTCATAACCCTTGTGGCTATGTGTACAATGCTCATTCCCACAGAGCCTATTCATGCTGGTTCATAGAGCTCATTACAATCTAGGTATGTACAATTTAAAACACCACATCGACCAGAAGTCGAGTTCTTCAACTAAATACAGAGAATTTGAATATAAAGTCCGAAAATTAATTTATATTATGTGTAACGCCCGGTTGTATAAAAAATTCTCAGAATTTATATATATATATATATAAATATTCTTGGAATAACAATGGTTTCTCTATAAGAACAGTTGTGGCTCTGCCTCTGACGCTTCTGTCACTCTGTCTCCGTATTTGCTTCCTCTGCCTTTCTTCTTTATATGCATTTCCTCTTTGCTGCCTCCATTGTATGTCTTTGTCTCCTTGTAACTATTCATGTCTCTGCATCTGCTACCTCCTTTGCCATCAATGACAACATTTCCAACAGTCTCCCCCTTTGGCATTGATGGCAATACATTTTCTCTGTTTGCCTGCTCTTCCTCCTGTTGTTTGTTCTTCCTCCCCCTTTGACATCAATGGCAAAGGGTTGGTTTTTGCATTTCCTCTCTCTGAGTTATGTTTAGGCCCTCTTCTGCTAACTTTGTACCATGCTGCTTCAGAGTGATGTATAAGACTTGTTGAGAGAACACTTTGAGGATTATCGAATTTGAATATACACTGTAAATTGATACAGTTCAAACGCATAGTATTCTTTCACTTGTATAGAGCTAAAAGTGAGAATAATGATACTTCATAGAATACACTGTATCATTTTTATTTAGTCAGAGATGTATGATTGGATTCAACAACTAAAATTCTGAGAGGCTTCAAAATATAATCACGATTCAGATTCTTAATATAATGTTTCAGAACATGATAATGATCCTTTTGCTTTTTAATTGACCTTTCATGCTTGAATAATGCAGATAACTATAGGATAATAACTTAGTGTTCTTTTTCATTAATCCTTTGATCCTGAGGACTTGATTCATGCTTTCCTTACTGGCTGTTCTCCCCCTGAAGTGATATTTGCGTTTCTTTTCTCCCCATGAAATTGTGCTCTCTTTATATCAAAGAGTAATATCTACAGATACTACCCCTAATCTGTCTCTTAAATATTCAAATGGCTCTTTAGCAAGTGGTTTGGTAAATATATCTGTTTTCTATTCTTTTGTTGGTACATACTTCAGTTTGACTATCTTTTGAGCTACTTGTTCTTGGAGAAGATGATACTTGATTGGAATATGTTTGGTTTTTGAGTGAAGCACAGGATTTTTAGATATGCTTATAGCACTTGTATTATCACATTTGATTGAAATAGGTTCATCAATGCTTACCTTCATGTCTTGAATAGTTTGCTTCATCCACATGACTTGTTTACAACATGCTGTTGCCACTATATATTCTGCTTCAGCTGTAGACAGAGAGATGGATGTTTGTTTCTTGCTTAACCATGCCACCAGACTTTCTCCTAGATAGACAACACCTCCACTTGTACTTTTCCTATCATCAACATAGCTAGCCCAATCTGCATCTATGTATGTTGTTAAAGTGAAGCTTTTGCTTTTAGGATACCAAATTCCATACTGTGTTGTTCTTTGTAGATATCTGAGTATTCTTTTTAGTGCCAGAAGATGGTTTTGTTTAGGTGCTGCTTGATATCTTGCTACTAGTCCTACTACTAGCATGATGTCTGGTCTAGATGCTGTCAAATACAATAGGCTTCTTATCATGGATCTGTAGATTTTTTGATCTACATCTGCAGTCCCATCATCAGCACGTAGCTTGCATCCTGTGATCATGGGGGTCACAGTTTGCGCTCCTCCATTTTGAATTTTTTTCAAAGATTTCTTTTAAGTATTTTTCTTGTGAGATGAATGTACCTATGTTCTTTTGCTGAATTTGAAGTCCTGGCAGAAATTGAGTTCTCCAATCATAGACATCTCAAACTCTCGTTTTCATCTCATCAAAGAAACTTTTGTTGTTATTCTCCTCGTTGCTTCCAAACATAATGTCATCAACATATACTACAACAATCAAGAGTTCATTTTCATGGGTTTTTATGTATAGATTGCTGTCTACTCAACCTCTCTTAAAACCTTGTTTTTGCAAATATTTATCCAACCTTGAGTACCAAGCACGAGGAGCCTGTTTCACTCCATATAGGGCCTTCTTCAGTCTGTACACATAATCTTCTTTGTCTGTCAATGAGAAGCCTTCTGGTTGTTCCATGTAGACTTCTTCTTCTAAGTCTCCATTCAGAAATGTAGATTTTGCATCCATTTGATATACTTTGAAGTTTTGGTAGCATGCAAATGCCAGGAACATTCTGATAGCTTCCATTCTACCTACAGGGGAAAATGTTTCATCGTAATCAAGTCCTTCAACTTGTGAATATCCTTTGCAGACCAGTCTGGCTTTATTCCTGATTACTTGTCCTTGCTCATTCATTTTGTTTTTGAATACCCATTTTGAACCAATGATATTTTTCTCAATTGGTCTAGGAACTAGTTCCGAGGTATTGTTCTTCTCAATTTGGTCCAATTCTTCATTCATTTATTTTACCCAATACTTGTCCTTGCTGGCTTCTTCAAACTTCTTTGCCTCTATTTGTGATAACATGGCTATGTATACTTCTTCTGTCTGTTCAGTTAGCTGCCTTCTTGTTTTCACTCCTACACTCTTGTCTCCTATGATTTGATCTTCTGGATGGTTCTTTTGGGTGTATCTTGAGGGGGTTTTTGAGTTCAGTTCAACATTTTATGATGTTTTGCTTGTTTCTTCATTATCTTGGTCCTCTTCTTCATGATTTTCAGGATGGCTACTGCAGTCTACATCTCTTGTCTTGTTTGGAAGTTCTTCATCAAATCTTACATCAATACTTTCTACAATTTTTCGAAGAGTCTTGTTGTAGCATCTGTATCCTTTACTCTTGGATGCATATCCTAAGAGTATTCCTTCATCTGTTCTTGCATCAAACTTCCCCAGATTTTCATCATTATTCTTTATGTAGCACTTGCTGCCAAAGACTCTAAAGTGCTTGATTGATGCAGGTTTACCATGCCATAGCTCATAAGGTGTCTTGTCACTGTTAGGTCTTAAATGAGCTTTATTTAGAATATGTACTGCTGTGTGTACAACTTTTGCCCAAAAGGTTTGAGGAATGTTACTCTCTTGCATCATAGCTCTGGCCATTTGTTGTACAGACCTGTTTTGTCTCTCTGCTACTCCATTCTGCTGAGGTGTCCCTGCAATGGTAAATTGTTGCTTTATTCCATGTTCATTACATAGGTATGCAAAGTCATAATCTGTGAATTCTCCTCCTCTATCTGATCTGATACATTTTAGCTTGCATCCAGTTTGATTTTCTGCTAATGCTTTGAATGTCTTAAACTTTTCTAGTGCTTCTGATTTGTTCTTGAGAAAAGCAACCCATGTCATTATGGAGAAATCATCTATTATCAGCATGAAGTAGGATTCTCCACTTGGTGTTTTAGTTCTTGCAAGTCCACACAGATCCATGTGCACAAGCTGTAGTGGTCTTCTTGTTGATAGCTCATCTTTATATTTAAAGGATGTGCGAGTTTGTTTCCCAAATTGACAAGATTTGCATATTGTATTTGAAGGCCTTTTTATTTCTGGCATATCTCTGACAGCTTTCTTCTTGCTTAGTCTGATGATATGGTCGAAGCTGAGATGTCCCAATCTCCTATGCCATAACCATGAATCCTCAAGTTTGCTTAGATGGTAGGCTTCATCCTCCTCTTTTACTATGTAAACATTACTCTCTGTTCGAACACCTTTCCTGTTGTGCTTGATCTAAATTCACAATCTTGTGCTCTAAAGAGAACTTCACAGCCTTTGTCACACATCTCACTGACACTTAGTAAATTTGCTTTCAGCCCATCTACAAATAGTACATCTTGGGCCTTTCCTCTTCCATTATCTATGCTGACTGAGACTTTTCCCTTGATCTTACCTGATTTATCATTGCCAAAAGTAACATTTCCAGATTTCTTTTCATCAAGAGTTATAAACTTGATTTTGTCTCCAGTCATATGTTTTGAGCAGCCACTGTCCAGGTACCACTGGCTTTTCAGGTCTTGAGCAGTTAGGGCCAGGTCACATTTATTCTCCTTCTTTATCCACTGGAAGCACCCTTTTGTTTGGTATCTTTTGTGGGATGATGGACTACATTTTCTTAGAGGAAATTTAGAAGGTATATGTCCAACTTGATTGCATACACAACATTTGATCATAAGTTTTGCAGAATTATGAGTATTAACAAAATTTCTTTGAATCATAAACCTTCTTGAGGTGTTAAACATCAATCTTTGTCCATACTTTCTACATTCAATGATTTCATGACCAAATTCCTTACAATAAAAGCAGTAACCATAGAAGCTATTTGCATACCTGATGTAAGGTTGTCTATTCCATTTGTTTGCTTGAGGCAGTCTCTTCAATGTTTGCATCTTTTGCTAGTTTGAATTACTCCTTCTTGCATGACAATATGCAGCAATGTGTCCCAACTTGTGGCAGACATAACATGTGGCATTCTTCATTGGAGGGAAGAATATTCTTTGATGGTTTCCAAATTTTACATATTCAGGGGTTTTAGTATTTATTACATTCTTTGCTACTAGTGGTTTTTTCTGATCTCTGTCTTCCTTATTGCTGATTTCTTCTGTTGTAGGAATTGTTTGAGCTACTTCATCATTCTTCTTTGCTTTTACAAAGATAATATTTTTGTTTTCCTTTTCTTTGCCTTTACTCGATTCTCCTTCATAGCCTATTCCTGTTTTTATCATTGGGGATCTTTGAGCAACCAGAATTTCATTCAACTTACTCGAGCTTGTTTGAGAAGAGTTTATAAGCACTGTCCTTTGAGCATTTTCTAGTTTCTTCCTGACACATACTACTTCTTCTTCCAGTTTCTCTTGTTCTCGAGTTTTATCCTTGATTTGCTGAAGTAACATGTCTTCTCTCTTCTTGGATTCTTCAAGCTCTACCTTTATCTGCATGAGGACTTCTGAGTTTTGTTCTTCTCTCACATACTTAAGAAGAATGTCCTTTTGTTTTCTGCACTTCAGTTTGAGTCTGTCAATCTCTTCCAGAGCACTTCTTAGCTCCCCCTCAAGGTCGACTTCCCCTTATTCTTCTTCATCTTCTAGCAGGAGTCCTTCAAGATCTTCTATGGCCATCAATAAGAATTCGGAGGTTCCTTCTTCACTTGAGGTTTCATCTGAATCTTCAGATGTACTGCTGTCTTGTTGAGCATAGAAGGATTTTCTGCTGAACTTCTTTCCTTTCTGCCAGTTCTTTGATTTATTTTATCTCTGACTCTTGAGCCTAATTCCTTATTTTCTTGTGAGGACACTTAGCAGCATAGTGTCCCACTCTTCCACAGTTAAAGCATTTGAAGGGGAGTTTACCTTTGTATTTACCTGAGCCTCTATCCAATTTCTTGACAAACTTTGCCTCTTCTTCATCTAAGCAAGAGCATATGTCTCCCTCTTCTTCTTTCTTCTTTTCCGTTTTAAAGGTTGCTTCCCTCGTACTAGTCTTCTTCTGTGGGAGCCTCATTTCATAAGCTGTTAGATTTCCAAGTAGCTGGTTCATGGTCAAGGTCTCCCAATCAGTTGTTTCTTCTATTGCAGACACCTTTTGATTAAACCTGGATGGAAGAGATTTTAGAATCTTTTGCATAATTATACTTTCTGGCATTTTTTCTCCAAGAGTTTCATATTTTTAATGATTTCTGTAGCTTTTAGGAAGAAACTGGCAATGTCTTCATCATCATTCATTTTTAAGTTTTCAAACTGGGCTCTATAGACTTGAAGTTTGGTAGTTTTTACTTTCTGGTCTCCCTCATGTATGTTTTCAAGCGTATCCCATATTTTTTTGGCAGTGTATTTGTGCATTACTTTAATAAAATCTGCTTCACACAATCCATTCAGGATGGCATTCATGGCTTTAGCATTAGCCACAAAATCTTGTTTTGATTCTTTTTCTGTGTCAGTTGCCTTCGGGGCATATCCTAATTCCACAGCAGCCCAAACTTCTATTCCTAGAGACATTATGTATGTCCTCATTCTGATTTTCCAGAAAGCCTAATTTTCACCAGTGAAGAAAGGGGCTTTATTGGTCGAGCAACCTTCTTTACTAGCCATCTTGGGAACCTAGGATCTCCTTTCAGTTGTTAGACTTGAACAAAGGAACCTGCTCTGATACCAATTGTTGAACTCTTAGTTAAACTGAGAGGGGGGGGGGTGAATCAGTTTAACACATTCATAGTTTTTTTAAACCTTTTATTCGAACTAACATACATCTTCATTTCATGTCCAACTTAATATGTAAGATTCTTAGAATATGAGCAACAAGGATTAATATAATAGAACAACAGACTTAATATGAGAGCAACAGGTATTAAGCAGATGATATAAATCAGATCAACATATAAACATCATGCACAGATACACCAGATATAAGTGGAAACCCATAAAAGGAGAAAACCACATCTTATTATTGTAGTGATGCAAAGGCAAGCTCCAAATCCCTCTCACCATTGTTTCTCTGCAGGCACCAACCTACAGGAGGATCCTACCTCAATTCTGCAAGCTACAACTTGCAAGGAAGCACCAACTCCCTTCAATTTTCTGCAGGCACCAAACTATAGGAGGATCCAACCTCAGTCAACTACAACTGACAGCTATCAAGCTGCAACTTGATAGGGAAGCTCCAACTTCCTCAATTTAACAAACTGAATGTTTGCTGATTTACCTCAGATATCAGCTCTGTTCTGTAGCTTCTCTTTCTGCTCTTCTTTTCTTGATCTTCTCTTCCTTATACTTCTATACTCTTCCTTCTCTATATTTTCTCTCTATCGCTCTATCACTCAACTTGAGCTTATCAAAATTGATATTATATATAGAAATTCTCACATGACTGTTTGTATTTCACAAGGAATCCGAAGTGAACAGTCATGACTCTTTGGCTTCTGTCTTCCTATTCCTTTTTCCAACTCCTTTTTAGAATTACTACAATATGTACAAATTTCCAAGCTACAGTGGGATTTTGTCTTTTCCTTAGGATACTTGCCTTTGCATCACAAACAATAAGAAATAATTACATCATTTACATTCACATTCTTAATTACATATTTCAATATCACTCAGCTCCTTTTCTGGATTTTGGCTTTACTTGATTTGTCTTTTCTTGCTGCTGTTAAGAACCCGTTCTGCATACTCTTTGTTCACTGTCATCTGTATATTCCCTGTTTTCTGTGCTTATTCTCCTGTCCAACTCATTCCTATGCATATTCTTGTCAAACCTGTAATCTCTGTGTATCTCTGCATGTTCTCCTCTTCTTTTTCCTTTTCCATAATTTCATTTAAGTTTCATGCCCTATCATTTCCCAAGTCCGAGCAATCTCACAATCTCTGCTTTGTTCTACACTGGCAGTTCCAATGCTTAAATATGAAGTGTTAATAAATCAACCATATTCCCAGTACTTTTCAATATTTCACTTAACTGTGTGTAAATGCATACCAAGCTTCATTTCCAATCATATTCCAACCCGAAAATCTCACTCTGCACTTATTCTACGCTGGTAAACTCAAACAAATAAGTCTGGTCATTTTTAATGTCTCAATTCAGAGAATTGAGATATTAATTCAACATTCTGCCATGGCTATAAAATCATACATATGAATTCATTCATATTTCGATCATTACAATTTTCGAACTTAATTTTGGTTCCCAGCTTATATATATAACTTTCAAACTTTATATTATGCCGCCAATACGATTAACCTTGGTTAAACTCTTTTTAATATAACTCACCGGGCCTTATACTAAGATTACAATACGTCGAATAACATTAATAAACCAAATTTATTATATATGACTCCGCCCCGGGCCCACAATACAATCATGAATGCATAGACCATACCTTTGTTAACTCACGCACCCATCCGACGGCTGTCATTGCATTGCCCGATCCAACGGATATCACACGGGCAACTTGCGCGAAATATAACGCGCGATGGCGCGTCACATCTGGACTATCGTTCGCGCACCTTGGTTAAACTCCGGGCAAGTTCAACGTGCGATCGCCGTCCGATGGCCCATTTCCAAATCAACAGCTCCTGTCCATTTCGCGCGGCTTCCAACGCAGAACGTTAACGCGGGAAGGCACAGTTTAACAAGCAGTTTTAGAACGGGTCCATAGGCCACGTGTCGATTCCTATATGGAATCGCTGCCCATTCCTCCAATACTGCTTTCACTCCAACCCACGCTTTCACTCCAACCCACCGTTACTGTTCATTCGGTCACAGTTCCGCTTCCTCACGCAAGGTTCCGTTCTCGTCCTTTTACTCCGGGTTCCGTTCTCCTCCTCGATTTCAATTATATATATATATATATATATATATATATATATATATATAAATTTTCATCACATTTCAAATATATATATTCTTTGTTACAACTATGGTTCCGCTCCATTCAATTATATATATATATTTTTCGACTATGGTTACGTTATACTCTGATGCAAAGTTCCACCATTCATAACCCTTGTGGCTATGTGTATAGTGCTCATCCCCACAAATCCTATTCACGCTGGTTCATAGAGCTCATTACAATCTAGGTATGTACAATTTAAAACACCACATCGACCAGAAGTCGAGTTCTTCAACTAAATACAGAGCATTTGAATATAAAGTCCGAAAATTAATTTATATTATGTCTAACGCCCGACTGTATAAAATATTCTCAGAATTTATATATATATACATATTCTTGGAATAACAACGGTTTCTCTACAATAACAGTTGTGGCTCTGCCTCTGTCTCTTATGTCACTTTGCCTCTGCCTCTGCTGCTGTGATAATGCCTCTGTCTCCATATTTTCTTCCTCTGCCTTTCTCCTTTATATTCATTTCCTCTTTGCTGCCTCCATTGTCTGTCTTTGTCTCGTTGTAACTGATCCTGTCTCTGCATCTGTTACCTCCTTTTCCATCAATGACAACATTTCCAACAAAATTAAGGTTGATAAAGCTTCCTCATATGATAAAGATGTTAGGATTAAGTCTTCAGAAGAGTTGGTTATTCAAGTAGGATATGATCTTGCCAATGTCAAAGCTGCAGAATATTTAGTGAAGAAAAAGAATGAAGATATTGAAGCACTGAGGAAACAACTCAAGCTTCCACCAACTGAACATCCATAGGCCAAAGAAATAGTACAAGAGAAAAATTAGAAAGATGACACGATGAACTTGATTTTTCAATTATCAGGACAGATAAAAGAGATGGAATTCCAAATGGACAATCTTGTCCATGAAAGAGAAACTACAAAAGAACATGAAACTCCTACAATAATTCCCATGGTTACCACAGTTGTGCCTTCAACACTTGCAGAAGTGTTGGCACCCAAAGTCGCAATGGTTACTGTAGTACCAGTGACCTCATCTACCGCTTCAGCTACAGATTCATCTACATCAATAGCGAAGTCAACAGATGAGGCTAGTAAATTAGTTAAAGCCATGGAGGAAATGTCACTTCAAACTAATGAGATTAAAAAAATTGAAGAAAATGATTGAAAATCTTGAAGACACCAAGAAACTAACCCAAATCAATGCTAAAACTCATGAACAAATGGTTAACAGGTTAGATACTGAGTTGAAAAATCTACAAAAGGATTTAACCTTAAAGGAGCCAATTTCTTATGTGAAAAATTAGTTATGGAGTAAAATCATTGAAGCCATGAATGATGTTTGGCCATCAATTCAGGTAATATATGAGCAGAGGGATTTACTAAAGGAAGCACAAATAGAGATTCAGAAAACAAAAGATAAGCTAGGTGACAAACCTGAGCAAGCCATAGAATTGATTAAGTTTCTCAATAGTAAAAACAAGCAAGAGTTGGAAGAAATAGAAATGACTGATAGGACAGAGACAATCCTTGAAATAAGGAAAGTCATTTCAAAGAAGAATCTGATGAAACAACTTGAAGAGAAATGTGAAAACATGAACATAGCCATAACCAAGTTTATGGTTAAATTTGAAAATTTAAGGCAAAGAGGTTTGCCTAACATTTCGGTCATTAATGATAAACTCATGCCATAGGAGGACAACAAAAAAAAGATTATAGATTATGCCAAAGAGCAAGTTAACAAAATAGAAGGACAAGGAATTCCTACAGGGAAGGTTTTACACAGAATTTTTGAAGACTTGTTTTATCTGTAGCATGAGATAAAACACTTATTTGTCATAAAACCAACATTTTCTAGATATACTGAGGCAGATGAGAACTTTAGGAAGCTGAAAAAGATAAAAATTCATAATTATGAAGCTTGGAAATTACACATAAAAGGATAAACAAGTTGGTTGATTTTCTGACAATCAAAACAAAATTTACTGTAGCAGTAAGGTAGTTTTTACAGAGGATAAAGAGTATCAGAGGTTAAAGAGTATCAGAGTTAAAGAGTATAATATAAAGAAGATAATATTTCAAAATGGATTTGAAATATCTGTGCCAACAAAGAGGACACCAAGGCAGCCAACTACATCTAATCCACAAATAGTTTTCTATTTTATTTGGATAAATAGGGCAACTTGTTGATTTATTAAGCAGCTATCACTATTTTGTTGTAAAGATATTTTATTTTTTCTTATATAATTCCTAGAAGCATTCTAGGATATTTTGTAAACATTTTTATATAAATACTTCACTTTTTGAAGTATTATTGTGGCATAAATTGTTGAAGATTTCTATAGTCATTTTTGTTGGACTTGAAGGCTTTTTGTTGCAAATTTTGAGTAGTAGACTGGATCAAATCATCTAGCATCATATTTCAGGATTCACGTGATGAGTCATTGAAGTGAATTACTTCCTACTTGTCATTGTTTATCTTCTCATGTTTTCATGCATCCATTATGTATTCTAAATTTGAATGATAAAACAGGAGTATTATTTCAAGATCTGTTAAAAGCACCTTGTCTTTATTGTTGATCATTTCTATGATTTTTGTTGATTTACAGAGTAGGGAACCCTTTATTTCTCCCTCTTTCAAATTATCTCTGATTACTCCTTCCTTATCGAGAGCAAAGAACCCTTCATTTCTCTTTATCCCGATAAAACCACTTCACCTAATCAGCCTTCCAAGATCTTCAAAGACTTATCGATCTTGCCCTGAATTTTTTTTGACTTTTTGACCTTGATCCTAGTTCTATCTGCTTGAATTTTGACTCCTTAGCCCAATGGAAAAACATATTTCCCACTATCCATCTCATTAAGTGATTTTTCCCACCAAAGCAAACCAAATCAAAACCAATTTGCACAATCATAACTAGCCTAATATATTATAATCAAAACAAAGTTAAATCTTAAAGAGAGAGCCTTCTCTGAACTCTAAGAAGGCTAGATCTTAGATTTTAAAAGTTGATATGTGGTCACCTCTATTTTTCTTTGACTAAAAACCAAAATCTCACAACTTAAGAATTAATAGAGTGATAACATATTGCATTACATGTAACCCTTACTCGGCCGGGGGGCATGGGTATATTATTCTCACCGTAGATTACTTTACCAAATGGATCAAGGTGATGTCTACATTCACGGATGACAGAAAAACTGAAGCTATTTTTGTATTCAATCATATGATTGCTCATTTCAGTTTGCCTGAAGCTATTTTCACATACCATGGGATTCATTTTTGAAATATTATGATGATGAAACTTTTCGATCAACTTTTCCTACGCCATGATAGTTCTAATCCGTACTATCCACAGGCTAATGGTAAATTTGAAGCTGTCAACAAGGTTTTGACCACCATGATTAAACAGATTATCGGGACTCATAAATCAAATTGGTATACCATTATTTTTTCGGCATTGTGGGCATACTGAAACTATGCAAAAAATGCTATAGGGTTCACTCCTTTTCAACTTGTCTATGGTTTAGAAGTTGTATTACCCATTGAATCTGAAATACCATCACTCAAATTAGCCATTGAGTTTTTACCAGCTACCTCTAAAGAGAAAAAACACTTTATATACTTAAGCACAAGTATATGATACTCAACGCATCATTGCATTGTCCACCGAAGCTCATAAGAAATGTGTGAAAGCTCAGTATGATCAAAGTATTAACCCTCACATTCATCCAGAAGGTGACCTAGTTTTAGTATATGATCTAGCTAATGATAAGCTAGGCGCTAGAAAATTCGACCCGATGTGGCATGGTCCCTATATTATCAAGTGTGTGCTTTCAAAAGGGGCCTATGAATTAATTGATTATGATGGGGTCTCTTTAGATAAACCTAGAAATCGTATTTATCTCAAGAGATATTATGCTTGAATTTTGTGTGAAGATCTCTTTCGTATAATAGTTATATTTTAGTGTGCCTTAAATTAGAAAAGTGTGTCTAGATTAGCTTTTTTGTTACTACTATTGTTGCTTATCTTGATTACTCTTAATATTGCAGATGTTGACATCCCTTCAAACATACATTGGTTTTGCTGATGGTGCCTGTCGTAGTAAACAAAATATCTCTTCTGCGGCTTGGGTTATCTATTCACCCACCGATGAGTTAGTTTCTATTCATGGGATATGCTTTGGTAAAACAATGAACAATATTGCAGAATATAATGCAGTCATTGAGTTATTATCTGATGCCATTTCATTTTTTATTCGATGTTTGATCATTAGGTTGGATTCACAACTCATTGTATTACATTTAAAAAAAGTTTATGCAATTAGAAATCCAGTATTGTTAAGATTATTTTTGAAGCTTTGTCTCTTGGGATGAAAATTTGATTATATCGAATATCAACATATTTCAAGAAATTTAAACACATTGGCTGATGCATTAGCTAATCATGTTATAAATAGACATTTGCAACATTAACAAAGTAAACCAAAACAACATTCAATCCATGTTGAACAAGATACTCAGAGAACAAAAGTAGTAATCTCATTAGGATAGATAAGTTAATGTTCAAAAAATATTACTTTGTCTATGATCATAGGTTCAAACACCTTATGATCTAATATATACTGATACAAAAAACAAAAAATGTTAATCTAGATTGACCATCAACTATCCATGATGATGATTATGGTAATAGACTATAGCACATGCCACCTTGCGTAGGAATCTCCTGAATGGACATGGAACACCTCTCACATGTCTCTGAAGCCTGAGAGGAAAATAATTTGTTCTTGTCTCAGGAATATCAATGGTAAACACCTCAAGTTTGTGCTCCATGTCTGCTAGGACCTCTGGTGCTTGGTCCTGTGAAGGTGCTATGGGTTGTGCTTCTCACCTGTCAAAGCGATGAAGCATTGCTGGTTGTTGTGGACTGACATCTGCATTTAAATATTTTTGTCAGAATTGGAAGATAAAAATCAAATAAAAATTATATTATAAACATCAAAATAATTCACTAACCTGTCTCGTCCCACTGTGCCCCTGGAGGCAAAGATGTTTTAGGATCACCCCTGTAATCCATTCCTGCATAAGGAAAGTCTTCAATGGTGAAGACTTGGTTCCTAAGCCACATGAAATAGGCCAGAGTAAACTTAACTACTAAACATCCCTCACCACCATGGCGATCCATTAGTGCTACCCATCGCACCATTCGATGTTCCGAAGGAATCCCACGATCTATTGGAATCAATTGAGGAGCAAGAAGTGGAATTATCTCTAAAGCAAATGAAATGAGAATGGAGCCATATCTGAAGTTTTTCAACTTCGCTTTCTTTTCTCTAGTCAATTGGCCTTTCATATTGGCCAATACTCCTCACACCAGTTGAATATGGCTCCTCTGAAACACTCGACTGTCATTTTCATCTATGATTTAGTAGCCACATGAGGATCTGCACTCCCGCACAACTTGGTTATTGTAAATGTTATGAATTTAAGTTCCAATCACAAGATAGTTTTGATATCTATGAGACCATCCTTCAAATCTGCATTATTGCTACAATATTGTTCTTTGTAGCTGGCAGTGGGAAGACCTCCTTGTCTGGCACCGAATAAGGATATGCTTCTCCCTCTCCAAGATAATCCGATAAGGAAATAAATGTCCTCTAGCTCAATCTCGAGCCGATGGTTACCAATTATTAAAGAATTGGTCTTGAATGTCCCACATATTCACAAGACAAATCATTAACTCCACTTGTGCCTTCATCCCTTGACTATCCCATAATTTATACAAACAATAGTTTTCAATGATTCATGGTTGCATTTTCATCCATGGCCTCATTATCTATGAGCTCGTGTTTGTATTCTCACCACTCCAACAAGGTTAAAAGACCTAAAAATCAAAAAATTTAACAGTTAAAACTATTTGGAAGAAAACTTGAACCATTTTTTAAGAGAAATTTTAGTTTTTTAAAATGTTCAGGGCGCCTATGCAGGTTTTGTTTGCAGATAGTGCAGTCATCTGCATGCGCCCCACATAGAACTCACGACAACTTGACTTTTTTCCTTTTAAAAAATCGTTGGGGTTTGTGGGTATCCCATGGATCGCCCATGCAGCCTCGAGGGCATATTTTAAAACATAAATTTTTTCCAAAAATGATATAAAAGCTCAAAATAAAAATTAAATGCATAAAAATGTAGCTAAGGATGATGTGGATTACCTGGTTCTGATGATTCAAGAAATTAACGATCGGTTCTCCTGATATCTTGTTTGAAAGTTTTTTAGCCAAAAGCTCTCTATCCGCTGTTATGAACACAAAAGGTGAAAATGACTTGTTTTAATCCCTTTTTATAGTTTTTAATGAATAAAATATTATTATTTTATTTATTTTTCACTTTTAAAAGTTCATTTTTAAATATTTTTACTTTTTGGAAACAAATATATGTAATGTTTTGAGTTTTTGTGTAGCATAGAGGAATTTTGGTGAGAAGAATTCTTTTGACATTGAGTATACTTTTATCACTTTTTCTGGCTTTATAAAATTATGAAAAATTGAAACCCTGGAGTCCTCTTTTAAGCCCTTTTCGGACTCTCGAAATATGAAAACATCGTCGAGTACTTGACTATTCAAACTCATTAAAGTAAATGAACATTTGTCTCTTCAGTATAAGTTTACCCCTTTTCTAGATTGAAATGGACTAATTACGAAAAAGGTATATGTTGACTAATCATGGTCAATAGAGTTCTCTCTTGCATTCTTTTATCCTTTTTTGGGCGTAAGAGACTAAATTTAGTAAAAATAACAACCATGGAATTTACTTGTGTTTTTCTTCTGACTCCCTAAAACTGAAAAAAGCCGAGTTTCTCCTATACTAGTCTCATTAAAATTTAATAGTAAAGGACCTATCAATTACAAGCAAGACCGAACCAATCCTTCTTAGGGTTCAATTTTAATACTAATATGGACTCATTCGAAGGATGAACTTACAAAAACAAGAAAATTTTATCCTCCTCAAGCTTGACAAAAATAAAGAGGTACTTGTAGTAATGGTGAGAGAAAAAGAGAGAAAAAGAATCCAATTCTCACCCTTGTTTAAAAAGCAACATGCCACTCTTGAACACGACACTTTGTCACACTTGTACTGGGTTGGGAAATCCTTTGTCTAATAGTTAATAAAACTACCTTGAAAGTCTTTAGCTGATTTCTGGGTATTAGATTTAGGTCCAAACGCTGCCAAGCCATCTACAGTGTCGTTATGTGTTGAAGAGAAAGTTCAAGGAAATCATTCACTGCAAAAATTTGTCTCCATTCACATTGACCATCCTTGAGTCAATCCTAGAAAATATTTCTTAAGAACTTGATATAATGGTTTAATGTCATGGGATTTATTGCAACGGATCACTTTCTATCGACGTCAAATCATCATCTAGAAATTTGATCTAGAATCCTATTAGTACTTTGGGATATGCATGCCCTAATGGCAAGTTTCTCTCCTGCGATGACAGATCGCATCATTGACCTTCGATCGAATAATTCTATGAGTGTTCGACTGAAAATCAGTCATTCACACTTCATAGATTGTACTAGAGTACTTTGAGAGCCATTGTCATTATTGGTGGTTTCTCTAACACTTGTTAATGGTTCAAATCATTGACTGGTAATCAAGTGGTTTCTACCATGTTCGACTTCGACACAATGAATCACATGGATATATTCGTACTAGTTCGAGAAGCAGAAATCAACACCCTAGATATAGTTTCCACCATCCAGGC
Source organism: Pinus albicaulis (assembly GCA_034641835.2). NCBI lineage: Eukaryota > Viridiplantae > Streptophyta > Pinopsida > Pinales > Pinaceae > Pinus > Pinus albicaulis. The sequence goes on from CM076581.1 coordinate 1,003,555,881, forward strand.
TACGAGGAGTTTTATTATTCATCATACAATAGACTACTTATGATAGATGGTTGTTCCCATACACTGTCTACTTTTGATGTACTTTTGATGTAATATTGAAACCATATATGTACGAGAAAATTTAGTTAGTTTTGATCTGACTATGGGCATGCCTACCTCAACGATGATATATATATATATATATATATATATGATTTCATTGAATGTTTTTACAAGTTTTCGACCAATTTCTCCAATCCAATCTTTTGAATGATAAAGAACTTCACTCTTCCTAAAACCTCAGAATTCATACTTTAGGGGGCAATCTGCTACACATCATTTTTTCACCATGACATATGACTGTTCATATGGGTCTCTCACCACCTATATCAGATTCCCTTAGAGGTCAAAAACACCAATGTTCCTAAATCAAGTCTTGGAATTGGAGAAAATCTCTGTCAAACCCTTAAAAGTCTACCAGCACAGTTTTTCTAGCCTTTCCCTATGCATGCACTGCTGTTTGGTCCATAAAATGCGGCAACTCCCACGATTTTTGCCACTATTACCCATGCACCCCTGCAAAAAGCAAATAAAAGGAAAAAGTAAATTCTAGAAGCCTAGTTGGCCGAATATTCCCCCAACTGGAAGCTTCTATAGTCGTGATTAGTTTTAGCTTTATCTCTCCACTCATGAAGTTTATCCCTTGGTCCATGGAGCTCAAATCCCTTCATGAGAGGAATCCATCCCCCTCTTCATGGAACTGAAACTACCTCCATTTCCCTATAAATTGAGCTCAAGTTTCAGGTTGAAGGGTGGATTGTAAACTATAGATGCTGAAGAGAATTCATAAGAGTGCATACTTTCTATACTAGTGAGTTGTTGTTGGCATAAGAATTATCACACCCTTGTGTCTATAACTCCATGATGTTATTCAAAGAGGAAGGCTTATCAGACTGAAGGAGAAATGGTTGTTCACGACCCTTGGAGAACTATGTATGACATGAAGGCATCAGGTTGTAAGATTACTCTTTTTATTCAAGATAATACATATGGATCTCTTTTTCTCATTGATTTGTTGCTATGCTTATTGGAAAAACATCAATACTTAGAATCCTTGATCACTAATTTGGATTAACATTTCTTGATTATTATATGTTGTAGATTCTTTGATCCTTTGTCTTGTCTTTGATTGCAGGTTTTACTGATTAGAGAAACCACTTTGGAGTGATAGGACAAAAGGCTACATCGAGAGTTTGGATTTCAAGGTAGGGGCATGTCCTCTCTAATTTATTATAATAAATATGAAATGCCATTAATCTAGAGGAAAATGTTTTCGAATGGATCTCTGTTTCTAGTTACTCGTTGGATTACTAGGGAGATCACTCTTTTCCACAAGAGGGATTAATCCACATAACAAGGGGACCATTATTTGTTCCCATTTACTTTAGCCTTACATTGTTGGCATATGATCCAAAAGGAGGTGTTCATGACATGCCTCATACTATGCTATGATAGTGGGGTTCCTGGACTCATGTGATGATATATTTTGATAGTTTTTGCTATGTAGTCATGGGGGAGGTTGTGTGTGGTTTCCTCATTGATATAGGTGGATATTGGTGGCCACCTACCTATTCCACCTAGGCATTTAGTAATTTTCATTTGTTTCCTTATTTATAGTATCATTTACAATTTTTAGAAATTTTTTGGGTCCTAAACTTCTGGAGCACTTTTTACCCCCTAAACGATGTTGTTTTGAGGTCCACGACAGTCCCATAGCCATATGCAATGTTGAGTAACCAGCTCCAAAAATAGAAGAAAAGAGATATCAACGCCTTAGATATAAGCCACTTCGAGGGGGCAACCTCCAATACATTACATAAATGAACAATTCTTGGATGATACAATTTAAAAAACCTCCTTTCTATATATAGGATTCCATGTGGCCATAATGTAATCCTAGCCGACCTAACAATAATAATTTAAGGGCACAATAATAACAAAATGGGGGTTACAAGGGTACAATAATAACAATAAGGGGGTTACACTAAAAACAATAAGGGACTATACTAGTAATATAGGGACCTAACATGCCCCTCTCCTTCAAAAAAGTGTTGTCCTCAACGCTTGAGTAGCTCTGGGTGCTTCTGTATAAAATTCTCATCCTCCCATGTAGAATCTTGAGTGGGTAAGTTCTTCCACTTGATGAGATACTTTGAAATTGATCGATTCCGTAGTTGTCGAGTTCTTGTTTCCATGACCTCTTCTGGTTCCAATATGATTTTTCCTTCCTCATCAAGTTCTGGCAATATTGTTTGAACTGGAAGATTTTCTCCTATAACCTTCTTTAAGCATGAAACATGGAAAACTGGATGTACTCGCGAAGAAGTAGGAAGCTCCAGTTTGTATGCCATAGTACCAATCTTTTGCAACACCTTGTAAGGACCATAGTACTTTGGCGATAATTTATTATCCTTCTTAGCTTGCTTGAGGGACATTTGTTTATATGGTTGTAGCCGTAAAAATACCCAATCTCCTACATCAAAACTTCTCTCGTTGCGATGTTGATTTGCCTGTTGTTTCATTCGATTTTGTGCCAAATTCAGGTTATCCTTTAAGAGTTGGAGAACTTCTTGCTGATGCTTGATGTGATCTTCCATTGCTTGAACCTTCAAATTTTCCCTTAAATATGATGTGATGGATGGTGGATGATATCCATAAAGTGCCATAAATGGGGTCATTGTTGCTGCAGTATGGAAGGAAGTGTTATACCACCATTCAACGAGAGGTAACCACTTGACCCATTGTGTTTGTTTATCAGATACAATGCAACGAAGATATCCTTCCAAACATTTATTTACTATCTCAGTTTGACCATCATATTGAGGATGATAAGATGAGCTATGAGCTAATTGGGTACCCAAACAAGAAAATAACTCCATCTAGAAATTTCCAGTAAAAATGGGATCTCTGTCACTCACAATAACCCTTGGGCTTCCATGTAGCTTTTGAATTCTGTCCATAAATGTAGTAGAAACTGTACTTGCTTTAAATGGATGATATAATTCACAAAATTTTGCATACTTGGTAAGTCTATCAACTACCACCATGATGACACTCTTTCCTTCGGACATAGGTAAACCTATGATAAAATCCATTGAAATATCCTCCCAACGTTGACTTGGAATGGATAAAGGTTGTAGAAGTCTCGGGGTGTTAATTTTCTCAAATTTATTCTGCTGGAAAACCAAAAATTCCGCCACAAACTTTTGAATATCAGATTTAAGGCCATCCCAAAAAAATTCTGCTCTCATACCAAATGTTGAGTAACCAACTCCAAAAATAGAAGAAAAGAGATATCAACGCCTTAGAAATAAGCCACTACGAGGGGGCAACCTCCAAAAAATTACATAAATGAAAAATTCTTGGATGATACAATTTACAAAACCTCCTTTCTATATATAGGAGTCCATCTGGCCATAATGGAATCCTAGTGGGCCACAATGTAATCCTAGCCGACCTAACAATAATAATTTAGGGGCACAATAATAACAAAATGGGGGTTACAAGGGTACAATAATAACAATAAAGGGGTTACACTAATAACAATAAGGGACTATACTAGTAATATAGGGATCTAACATGCAAGGGCCCATGACGAAACATGTAGTACTAGAAGATATATTTCTGATGATATATCGTACGCGCAAAACATATATAGTATGACCAAGTTACAACCCCGAGAAGTTGTCTACCCAACTAACCCAAACGAGGCCGAAAAATTCTTGGAGTTCCATCTCCTTGGGTTAGGTTTTTGGTTGTTTATGGTTTTCCCATGCTTTTCAATAATAGAAAGGCCCTTTGAGTCTCATCGTAACATAATTCAGAGGGATGTAGCCACCACATCTCTTCTCAGAGATAAGCTACCATCGCCTAAGCTAGTTTATTTTTCATTCTGTCTTTAAGCATTTTTCAATATTTGATATTAATAAAATGAAGTTCTATTCCTGCTGCATCGCTGCGTTTATGTTTATTGCTGTATTTTATTGCATTCCTACATAATTCTAGATCACTCATGTGGATGTTGCTATGTGTAGGAGTGATGGATTGATGCTCATATGCATATAGTTTCATACACTTGATTCTCCTCATATTTTATATTATGATGTTTTGCATATGCTGCTTATCATTGCCTTATGTTTGCATGATGTTTCTTGGTACTAGTAGTTGTTAGTTGGTATTTTTATCTATATGACGATTGGTTCTATATGCTACTTGTTTTTTATATGGAGACATGGATGATTTTTGACGCATTATATTTAATCCATGTATATATTTATTCTCTAGTATTTACTTCAGTTCTTGCTACCTATTAATATGGAGTTGACTCTTTTCCCTTGATGTCAAAGGGGGAGAGAATTTAGATGGACACAGTACATTTTCAGTTTTGGAGATTGTATGGAGATAAATCTCACATGTTGTTGAGGTTAACATCAATTCCAAAGGTGGGATTTGTTGGAATTGTTGTGTTGGAATTAATGTCAACAAGGTCATGGTCATGGTGTCTCTTGTCATGTGCATATGCATTTATCTTGGTGGTCGAAGTGGTTGGAATTGATGTCAACAATAGGATGTCACTATTGTTTTGTATGTGTTGGCATTAGTGTTGGATGGAGCACTTAATGGGACATTAGGAGATTGATGGAAGCATGATTTTCACATTTGGCATGTGATGGCTTGTGCATTGATCTACATATGATGATAATGATGGTTTTGTTATAGGTAGAGGATACTGCTAGAGAGATCCATGTGATGGAGATGGTTCATGGCACACTAGTTTAGTTGTCAACTAGGTATTCATTAGGTATTAATTTTATGCCTATGAAGAGAATTTTTTTAGTGATTTGATGGCTTGATGATGGTACTACATAGGTTGCAAAGGTGCTTCAAATGTGTTGCATCTTGTTCAGATATTTGTTGGAGGGTGGAGGACGTTTTGTCACACTTTCCAACCTTGTTTGTTGGCCCTTGTAGTTCATCTTGACAATGACACTTGGGAGGCATTATTGATCTACTTCCAGATGTGCTAGATGCCATGTTATAGGTTTGGAGGATATTATAGATGTTGGAGAAGATGATGCAACAGTTGGAAGAGATCTTGAGTTGAAGGAATAATGGTTTTACTTAGTTTTAGTCGTAGTCACACCCCATAAGCCTATGGGACCAAATGGAAGGCCCTGGACCCTAGATTGGGAGATTTTGGGAGTGTTTATGGCACCAACTGCATAGATACTATGTTATGGGACTGACTAAGGGTTTTCACGATATTTTCTCTACATTAATTGTGCTATTCAAAAAGAAATTAAATTAGAAATTTTCAGATGATTCTAAAATTAGTGAAAAAGGTAGTTAATGGTTTGAAAAGGTACTCTCATGATGCAAAAGTATTTAGTGCACGAGTAGTGACCTTATTGGATTGATCTGGTCCAATGTTTGCACCTTTGATCTTATCCCCAAGCTCAAACTTCCCCTACGTGTTTTATATTCTTTCATTATGAGATTTGTGGTTGTTGATGGGGTTAGATGTTGAGTGTATGTGTGGAGAGAAGGATAAATAGTGAGATTATGCTTCATACCTATTAGAGAGCTTAGATTCTTTTGTTCATGAGTGTTAATGACTGAATAGTGATAATATTTGAAGCATGTTGCATAATAGGTCAGAATTGGAGCTGGTGGTGCATAGATTGATTAGAGAGTGTTACATGCTAATGGATAGGGTTTTTATGGAGACACTCACACTTTTTTATTTGCAGGAGATGCTATTAATTTTGTTTTATAGCCTTAGTGTTGTATGTTTCTAATTGTAGTATGCATCAGTTACATTGTGATGTGGGGGTTTAATATCAGATTTACTTGGCCATAGTTTTTCTATTGGAGAGCACGTCTTGTGCAATGTTTTTATTTTTATTTGATGATGAGATATTATTACCGAGGGCATATATGCAAAGCTAATTTCTTGTTGAACATAGTGTCTTGGGATCTAGTTTTAAAATAGATGAAGGAGGTCCGCATGGTGGTGAGGAGAAGTGACTTCATGGAGGTGGAGTAGTGATGTCCAAGCTTTAGCGAAAGGAAAAACATTTCTTAATCCAATTTTTTTTGGATGGTCCAATGTTATGTGGGCAAGGATTGATTGATCATGGTGGCTTTCAATAGATGATGGACCATAGATCCATAGAGAACATAGTATTATGAGCTGATAAATAGTATCAAGTCTCCTAGCTAATCATAGTTTACATTTGTATATGATGTTGAGTCTCCATGCTAGTGGGAGTCATCACACTATGTAAAAGATCAATTTCTTGAAATAATAGAAATTTAGAGCAGAGTAGCAGTAACAAGGGTGGTTTTTTTCACAATGAAGGGTTTTCCACCAGATATCCTATTCCTCTTGTCTGGATGGTTTTTGTGGTTTTTCTTTGATGTTTTGCACTAATATATGCTTCTTATATGTTTTCATGTTTATTTTTTACTCATATTCTTCGAACATATTGTGAGTTGTTGGAGAATACATGTGTGATTTAGTTGAAGTAATAGAAGGAAAAAAATTTGGTAATAAGTCACACTACTGATTCATCACCCCTCTAATTAGCGCTAGAAGGTTTCTAACACCTATTATATAGATATCCATTGCCATAGGACATGCTACTTCCAATTTTTGAGTTCACAATTTAGTTTCTGCTTCCAGTGTCAGGGATTAGGACATTGGAGTCTTTGTGCCAACATTTCATGCACAAATATTTTTTTTTAAAATGATGATGGTTTAGTACCAAATTTTCATTATTAACAATAAATTTCAAATCCATTTCTCCAACATATTCCAAATTATGCATGGATGGAATAATATTTCCAAAATCACTCTCTCATTACCACACTAGATATCGATTCCCAGTAACAAAAACAACAATGGATGATGAGTAGCCATCATGTTTATTGATGAAGTTGAAAGTTTTATTTTCCAATGTTCAATATCTTCTTCATCCTCCTAAAGAATTCAATTGTACACAACTCTCATCAACCAACAACTAAAGAAGGAAATGTCACATGAAACATTCAACAATGTTTTTGGTGAGTGGGTGATTTTTATTTCCTACAACATTTAATAGTATATTGGGTGATATTTTATATTTCTCTTATTTTAAAATGATATGGGTATTGGAGGATATTTAATCTGTAAGGGAGATCATAATTTTTCATTTATAGAGAAAAAATGTTATATCATCATAGGTGAAAGGTTTAAGGCTTAAAAGTTGAACTAAATATTGGTATTCAATATCCTTCTAATGCTCTTACTATAAATTTTGGTGATCACAAGAAAATATGGTAATAAAATCATATCTTTGTTTGGATCACATGTCCTAGACCATCTTGAAATGGAATATCGGGCTCTAAGGAAAAATTGTGTGCTCTTGTATGCATTAGTATATAATTCCTTGAAGGGGGGCAAGTCAACTGATTTAATCATTGTCACCAAAATTCGTGTCATTGTAAACAAATTCAGGCGAGTCATCAAATTAAAGATTAGAATTAAAGTTCAAGGTGCATGATTAGTAGTACCTGATACCCTTAAGTAATATAAAAATCAAGAAAGCGTGATCAAGGAAACAAGTGAAATTAAGTGAGCACAAGTAAACAAGAAAGGATATCAAGCAAAAATGGGTAAAGGAGGAAAGTTACTTGTAAATGCATCTCAGGAAATTAAATATTTGAAAGAGCGAAACCATTAATTGCATGATAAAATTAAAGTACTTTAGTGTATATTACAACAAAATCAATCCATAATTGATGAAATGGCCGACACAATAACATTTGCAAAATAAAATAGTAATCAAGGACCAATTGCTTGATGCTATTTAGTTTAAATTAAGAGAAAAGCGTGAATATATTTATGATATGTTTGATGCAACTTATACTTTGAAGGTAGATGCAATTTGTAATCATATAAAAGATTTAATAGAAAAGAGAATTTATATTGTGATACAAATGACTTCATCTATGAAACTGATATAAGTTGTGGCACAAAAGATCTAATAAAGAAACATGATGCAACATGTGATATATATGACCTTATTCAAAATTTTGATGTAGTAAGTGATACAATTGAACTAATAATAAAAATATGTGCAATACATGTGATTGATGCTCAATGTGATATAAACCACCTGATGGGATCAATGAATGAAGCACACAATAACAACATTAGTACTAGAAAAAGTAATTATGAAGAAGACAAGAAACAAGAAAATGGTCTTCCAAGGTGGTTTTCAAAATTTGGGAAGAAATATAATTCAGAAAAAATAGGTATGATTGTGCTACATCAAAGATAATAACTTTTTGATTCTAGATTACTCTAAACCGATTTAGTTTGTGAGTTTAGGATTCCTTGAAGATATTTAGAATTTTGTTAAGAAAATTCAACATAGAAAAAGAAATGGTCATATGGAGAGTCAATGTTTTGATCTCCATCTTTGTCTTCATTGTGAGGAGACAAATCACCTATCACAAAGATTTTGAAGCATAAGAAAACTAAGAAAATAATTCATTAGGTATGGATAAATCCTTGGATATGGAATCAAGAATTAAAAAAGCTACATAAGTCCTACAATTTTCTCAAGATAAAGGTAAAGATAGAGCTTCCTAAAGAAATAAACAAACCAAAAAAATTTCAACACGTTATTCAAGAAACAAGATGGTACTCTTCACACCAAAGGGGGAGAATAATGATAAAATAAAATCTCCTACTCCTTTAAAGGGGAGTAAATTTTTGAAAGAAGTTAGTTAGTGGTCATCCAAAAACTGCCACCTTATTCAAAGAAGATTTTTCAGTGGCTATCCAGAAACCAACACTTTATTCAAATAATTTTGGTTAGTAGTAAACCTTAAACCACCTGTTTCCATGGAAAAAGGTGAGTGGTCAACCATAAAACTAACACCTAAAGAATCCAAAGCCCCAAATTGGATCCTTTCCAAAATTACAACTATTGAAAACTTCGCACCTTGTACCTGCTAGGGGGGACATCAATTATTAGGCTTTAAAATTCAAAGACTTATTAGTCAAATATGTCAACATTCAGTCAACACTGGGAAATTCCAACATATCGATTGGTTTCTTCAACAATCATTTCTATGGAAATGTTCCAACATAGTTGCCAATTATTCAAATATTTGTGGGTGTTTAGGCATATATTCATCGAAACTCAATTCATTAGTTTTGTTAGTTTCAGTCTTTGCAGCCTTCCTCCAGTGATCAAACATGCTCTTACAAGGTGATTTTAAGGTGTTAAGGTCAAATTTTGTCATTTCAGTGAGTTTTCAAGTAAAATTTGGTCACTAGGTATTAGGTCTAGGGTTTGCTAACACTCCTTTCACAGTTGTCCAAATGTCGGTCCATGTCACCATTCAGCTGAGTGTACCATCATTCAGAGGGTTTTCATCATCATTTCAAGTTCCACTGGGTCATTTTACACCTTGTTCATGCTTCAGTCGTGCCTAGGTAAGGTTCATTTCCCTCTCCTAGGGTTTTGAAGGTAATTTCTCTTATATGGTCAAATCATCAGCAAAACTTGTATCCTGATGTTCATACACCTTCCCATATCCTTAATTTACCTTATTAAACACTTCACATCACTGAGATCCCCCAAATTCCTCATTTTCGCACCAAACCTAGTTTCTTGCTACAACTTGGCAATTTTCTAGGCTAGGCCTGTGTTTTTCCCTTTTGGACCTCTTCCCCTCACTCAATCTCTGAAATTCAAATTTCCCCTAATTCCTAACATCCCTACCTACTTCCCAAAATTTTCTCAAGAATTTAGGATCCCCTTATCCCCTTCATTTCGCTTCATTTCAACAAATCCCCTGTTCCACACATCGGGATAGGTTTTACTTCAATGATATTTATGGGCAATAAAAGATGAATTTGGGAAAAATGAGAGAGGTTTTTGTCAAAAATAGGCTAGGGAAGAAAATTTTCCTTCAATTTTTACACAGGTGTCATTGTTTTAGATAAATGTCAAAAATACAATTGCCTCAAGAGAATTGATGTACCTCTGAAGTGACCTTGGGAAAATCAAGATTTATCCTCGCTTGTTTGGCCAAATGACTTGCTTGATGAGTCAAATTATAACTAGACATAAGGATATTTCCAATGAGCTATCATGATAAAAATTTGGAGTTGAGGAAGACCTTCAAAAGTTGACTGAAATAGCACTCTGCCTTGAGGCAGCCTCATTTCGCTCATTTTGACCAGTCTTGGGAGATTTGATTTTTGACAGGGCAAATGAACTCCAAATTAAAAAATTTGAATTGGGTTGGAAAGTAGACTTAATAATATTTCCAACGAGCTATCCCCCACCCAATTTTGACATCAGGAATGCCTGCAAAAGGGCACAACGCGTTGGGTTTATGGCGCGACGCGTTGGGTTTGTGGCGCGACGCGTTGGGTTGTGGCGCGACGCATTGGGCTAGGAAGCAAGTTTATTGCCATTTATTCAAAATATTAAAATATTCTCAGTCTCTCTTGGTCCAAGTAAGTCAATAAACCTTGTAATTTCAAAGAAACATGTGTTTGGTGTTGTTTGTGAGGATTTGAATACTAAAAAATCAAACCCTATTATCTTGTTGGAAGAATGCCCCTTCAGGGTTTTGAAATTTGTTTGGTGTCAATAATTCCAATTTCCCCCATATTTTTAGTCCCTCCTCACTGTCTATCTTCTCACAATATCCCATTTCCCTATTCCCTTGTATCCTTAAATCATTCATTTCCTATCCCATTCCCACTATCCCCATCCCAATTGTAAATTTCCCCAAACCCCAAGGTTATCCCAAGAGATTAAGTGGTTGTCCCTAAAATTATCAAATCACATATTTCAAATGGAAAATTTCACTTGATAATATTCCAAAGACACCAAACTCCTCATATTCACCCAAGACAACATAGACTTTGGAAATCATGGAGACAAATACCTCTTGTGACCGAGATGAAGGAAACACAGTGACTCTACAACCGAATTGCATGCACCAAGGAGACCAAAAACTGTTGGAGAAAGATAAAAAATAAAATAACATGTTGAGGCACATGACGAATCATTATTGGGCAAGAAATCATGTTTGCAAGGCACGAATCAAGATCTAGAAGGGTAAGTTGAAGAGGGCATTAAAGCGTCGAAAAAGGAAAGATAGACTTCAAATATTGGCCGAGGCTTCCTTGGCCTAGCATAGTGCATGATGGTGGACACTCAGCCCAAATTTCAAGAAATTTGGGACACATTTTGTCAATTTTTAATTTTTTGGCCTAAACACGGATTTTTCTGCCCGATGCGTTGTGCCAGTTGGTGCGCGCTTATGATTGGGAGCTCCTCTTGGGTAAAAATTTGAATTTTTGGATTTTTCATGAAAATTTATGCATGCATACCCATTACCTAGAGATTTTTACAAGTTTTGGGTTGCTGGAAGGGTCAAAAACACCATAAAATTGACCTTTCTACCCCTTTTTGGACACACAAGAAGCAGTGTTGGGAAAACTCATTTTTGGAGGGGAAAATGGCAACCAAATTCAGAAATTAAACATGGGTTCGAAAGTAGACAGGTAGATATTTCCAACGAGCTATCCTACGCTCAATTTGGACACAGCAAAGACCTTCAAAATCGGCTCCAAACTGGCGCGACGCATAGAGAAATCAGGCGCGACGCATTGGGGATTTTGCCTCAGTTTTGACTCAGTAACTCTGTTTTTAGCCTAGTTTTGGCCAGTTTGAATTTTTTACTTCCACATGTAAAAATATTGATGTAATTTGATGTAATTTCATGGCTCTTGATGTAATTTTGACAAATTTTTACTCATGGAAGTAGATTCATTCATCAAACGCTGAATTGTAACTGAATGAATCAGTTTCCTATCTTATAGAGGCAAGCTGTTCCACTGCCTATTTTCCAGTTCTTAGTTTAGATCTCGTTGAAAAAGCTCCTAAAATAGTGAGCTCGACCCATAGAGGCATGGGGATGAGTTATGCTTGTCTATATCTTGTATTTTTCAGTCATTTTCATGGTTGGACACTTGGGATTGCTTGGAGCTTCATTGTACATTTCATCTCTGCATTTTGGCAAAGGATATAGACTAGGGTTTGCAACACTCCTTGGGATCCATGTGGTTCTTTGTTTTGATGATGTGTTTCTCTTTGTGATTGTAACTTTATTGATGTTTCATGTGTATCATCTTCCTTCTCATGTCTTCTTAATTTAAACAGACAAGTAGTAAAGGTGGAATTCATTAGATTTGCAGTGCTCTACCTTGAGTTTTGTTTAATTTTCTATGTTTTCAAAATGTTTGAAGAGGATTCATGAAATCCTCTTGCCCTCTTCAACTCCTCACCGGTCTGAGCTATCCATTTCATTCAAATTTGAAGTGTCAAAACAATTGCCTTTCTTGCCCCATTCAGCTCTCTGCAAAACTGATCATTTCCCAGACCCAAAATCTGCCCTTCACTTTGATCCAACAAACACCCTCAAAAATCAAAATCAAACTCTTTTACATATATACCTAGCCTAAAATCAGCCTTTATTCAAGTCATCTCAAGCCTCATTGATCATTTTTTGTTGACATTGACCAGGAGAGAGCCCTCTCCCGATCTGGTAGGGCTAGCTACCATATTAAGCGTGGTTTGATGTTACCCTAGACTCTGCCTTTCTCAGCCTGAGGTAGATTTAGGCCATAACATAGTGGCGATCATACTGGGGAAGAGAAATTTTGTTGTTTTCTTTATAAACTATAGGCGGAGCTTGAAGTTAGCCAGGTAGCCCTCGAAACTCTCTTGCTTTGCATTAGCGAAAGAAGATGAATGTTGCTTCAGTCAATCTCCGGTCTAGTTTATGAACTGAACATCTGGTTTCCTCAGTAAGATATAATCAAGTTCAGATCTTATTTCTGATGGTGGACAACGATCAGACACTGCAAGGCTGAAATCATTCACCTGGCGATTCTAAATCAGTTTCGAGATCAGATCCAAGGACTCCACTGGAGGATGAACCTGATTAGTAGAAACATGAAAGGAAAATATGGAAATATCAGGTATTCAAGTTGGAATTTCATCCAAGACATTTTTTTCTTTGTCATAAATTATTTCTTCTCTTTTCTTGAGAATGTCAAGAAGGCTTTGCAAAGTATATTGTATTTGAGAAAATATCCTCGACCTGCAGTTGACTCTTACCCTTTGAAGATTGTAAATACCAAATATTTGCATGCTTTTGAGCTTGATCAAGACCTTTCTTCCAAATATTGTGATGACCGTCTTCAAAATGATGAACCTCAAGAGACCAAGATTGATTCTGTAGCATTTGTACATACCCCTATACCTTGTAAAATTCTAGATCAATACAAGCCTCTGATTTTACCTCCTATATCCCATGATTTCCCTAAAAATCATGATCTATATCTACCAATATTTGATGGTGAACGTGACAACATCACTGCTGAGAGACATGTTCTGAATTTTGAGTCTTTTCTTGACCTTTTTGAAGTTGATGAAGATGATGTCAGTATTAGGCTTTTTGCTCTTTCTTTTCAAGGTAAAGTCAAGAGTTTGTTCAAAGCCCTGCCTGATGCGAGCATCTCAGATTTCCAGCAGTTCATCAAAGTTTTCCTCAATAGGTGGGTGATCAGACATAACCCTTTCTTGATTATAGAAGAGTATAACCAGCTGAAAAGACAGCTAGTGGAGATAGTACAACAGTTTTCTTCCAGATTTAACCAAGTTTATTATTCGATGCCAGTTAATATAAGGCCTCCCCCTGGATCTTCTCTCTTGCACTACTTGAGTGCCTTTGATCCGAAAATGGAGTTTCAGCTGAGACAAAGGAATCTTGCAACACTTGAAGAGATGCAGAACAATGCAGTCAATGTAGAGGCTCATTTGCGGATCCGAAGGGCAAAGTTGAAGGAAGAAGAAATGAAAAACATAGATTCGGAGGAATCGTAATCTATAGAGGTAAAGCTTGACATGTTGGTAAGTGTAGTGGAAGAGATGATGCAAAATATCACCACAAGGAATGAGTATAATGTTCAAGCCCATGGCTCGCTGATTGAAGAAGAACAAGTTGCTGATCCAAAAAATTTTGTTTCTTATCCCAGTTGTCATAGATTTGATAATGATTGTTTTGTAGATCATCTTGGAGAAGAGAGATCTGTTGATTTGACATGTATGCTTGATGATGTGTTTTATACTGATGATTTGCCTCAGTTTGATCAGTATGATGATGATTATGTTCTCCAAACAAAAGCTAATCTTGCAGAAAAATCAGCAGCTAGTTTGTGGAAGGAGGAAGTTCACTTTTAGCAGCTTGAGTACAGTGATCAACCGATGCATATCAGCTATGACAATGATGAGGAAAGTGCAGAAAATTTTGAAGTAAGTGAAGGATCTTTGCCTTTTTTTTTTTATTTGTTTCAGTTCATCAGAGATAACTTCCATGCAATCAGAAATCAGTTGTCAACAAGTCTTGATTTGGACCATCTTGAGGGCAATAAAAACCTTGTTCAAGACTTCCCATATCTAGATTTGAAGCCCCCGAATGCCATTGATTTCCAAGTTGTAGATGAAGACATGGAAGCTGGCACATATGATCAAATGATACAAGATGATTCCGTACCATTTTGTTTTGAATCATTTCAGTTTTTGAAGGGTAAATTGCATAGTAAAGCTTCAAATGAGCAGCTTGTATAAAATCATGTAATCTCATCAGAAACAATAGAAAATGGGTTGCAACAGTATTTTCAAGTTTTTCACGAACCAATAGCTTATGTGTTGGATGATGTTTGCAGTCAAATCCTTTCTCCATTGACTATATGTGAGATTGAAACGTGTGCTGATATAAACTTGATTTGGCAGCCGGTCTCTTTGTTATTTTTAGCAGGAATCTCATCACAAAGCTCAAAACAAAGTTTGCATTCGTGATATGAGGAGAAGAGAAGTAATCCATTGGATGAGCTAAGTCCTAGTGTGCATGAACTTCAAGATCCTTATGTAGTGTTTTTGGAGGCGGATAGAGAATCTGTAGTATTCAACGGATCTGCTCACAAGTTTTCATGGGAGTTGCCTTTCAGTAGTTCTTTCTTGTTGTTCATAAGCAAGCACTTGCGAAGAATTCAAACAGCAGCTGGAATACTTACTTGGTTGCATTGGTTGTTTCATTTCACTTTATCAGGTGATGAATGAAACTGCTAGAGTAGGTTTTGATGAATAAGCTCTACTTTGAGCATCAGTTCCAATTTGTTGGTTGTGTTTAAGTATCGAGTCAATTTTTACTTGAGTGAGAGTCAATTTGTGTCGTCAAGTCATTAGTTTTCAGTCATGCATTTCAGCATGAGTTATTGATTCCATAGCCCAATGGACGAAAGGCACAACCTCCTTTCCCAAAGATATGTAGTTCTTGGCACCTCCAAGGAGCTACCATCCCCATTGGAGCCAATGTTAGTGTCAGTCTTTGCAGCCTTCCTCCAGTGATCAAACATGCTCTTAAAAGGTGATTTTAAGGTGTTAAGGTCAAATTTTGTCATTTCAGTGAGTTTTCAAGTAAAATTTGGTCACTAGGTATTAGGTCTAAGGTTTGCGAACACTCCTTTCAAAGTTTTCCAAATTTCGGTCCATGTCACCATTCAGCTGAGTGTACCATCATTCAGAGGGTTTTCATCATCATGTCAAGTTCCACTGGGTCATTTTACACCTTGTTCATGCTTCAGTCGTGCCTAGGTAAGGTTCATTTCCCTCTCCTAGGGTTTTGAAGGTAATTTCTCTTAGATGGTCAAATCATCAGCAAAAATTGTATCCTGATGTTCATACACCTTCCACTATCCTTAATGTACCTTATTAAACACTTCCCATCATTGAGATCCCTCAAATTCCTCATTTTCGCACAAACCCTAGTTTCTTGCTACAACTTGGCAATTTTCTAGGCTAGGCCTGTGTTTTGCCCTTTTGGACCTCTTCCCCTCACTAAATCTCTGAAATTAAACTTTCCAATACTTCCTAACATCCCTACCTACTTCCAAAAAGTTTCTCAAGAATTTAGGAGCCCCTTATCCCCTTCATTTCGCTTCATTTCGACAAATCCCCAGTTCCACACATCGAGATAGGTTTTACTCAAATGATTTTTTTGAGCAATAAAAGATGAATTTTGGAACCCTGAGAGAGGTTTTTGTCAAAAATAGGCCAAGGAAGAAAACCATCCTTCAATTTTTACACAGGTGTCATGGTTTTAGAGAAATTTCAAAACTACAGTCGCCTCAGGAGAATTTATGCACCTCTGAAGTGACCTTGGGAAAATCAAGATTTCTCCTAGATTGTTTGGCCATATGACTTTCTTGATGAGTCAAATGATAACTAGACACAAATATATTTTCAATGAGCTATCATTATCTCAATTTGGAGTTGAGGAAGACCTTCAAAAGTTTACTGCAACAGCACTCTGCCTTGAGGCAGCCTCATTTCGCTCATTTTGACCAGTCTTGGGAGATTTGATTTTTGTGAGGGAAAATGAACTCCAAATTGAAAAATTAAAGTTTTTTTGGAAATTAGACTCAATAATATTTCCAAAAATCTATCCCACACCCAATTTGGACATCGGGAAGGCCTCCAAAAGTCTCCTGCAAAAGGGCGCGACGCGTTGGGTTTATGGTGCGATGAATTGGGTTTGTGGTGCGACGCGTTGGGTTGTGGCGCGACACATTGGGCCAGGAAGCAATTTTATTGCCATTTATTCAAAATATTAAAATATTCTTGGTATCTCTTGGTCCAATTAAGTCAATAAACCTTGTAATTGCAAATGAACATGTGTTTGGTGTTGATTGTGAGGATTTGAATACTAAAAAATCAAACCCTATTATCTTGTTGGAAGAATGCCCCTTTAGGGTTTTGAAATTGGTTTGGTGTCAATCATTCACATTTCCCCCATCTTGTTATTCCCTCCTCACTGTCTATCTTCTCACAACAGCCCATTTCCCTATTCCCTTGTATCCCTAAATCATTCATTTCCTATCCCATTCCCACTGTCCCCATCCCAATTGTAAATTTCCCCAAACCCCAAGGTTATCCCAAGAGATAAAGTGGTTGTCCCTAAACTTATCAAATCAAAGATTTCAAATGGAAAATTTCACTTGATAATAGTCCAAAGACACCAAACTCCTCATATTCACCCAAGACAACGTAGACTTTGGAAATCATGGAGACAAATACCTCTTGTGACTGAGATGAAAGAAACACAGTGACTCTACAACCGAATTGCATGCACCAATGAGACCAAAAGCTGTTGTAGAAATATAAAAAAGAAAATAACATGTTGAGGCACATGGCGAATCATTATTGGGCAAGAAATCATGTTTGCAAGGCATGAATCAAGATCCTGAAGGCTATGTTGAAGAGGGCATTAAAGAATCGGAAAAGGAAAGATAGACTTAAAATCTTGGACGAATCTTCTTTGGCCCAGCATAGTGCATGATGGTGGACATTCAGCTCAAATTTCAAGAAATTTGGGACACATTTTGTCAATTTTTATTTTTTTGGCCTAAACACAGATTTTTTTGCCTGATGCGTCGCGCCACTTGGCGCGCGCTTATGATTGGGAGCTCCTCTTGGGTAAAAATTTGTATTTTTGGATTTTTCATGAAAATTTATGCATGCCTACCCATTACCCATAGATTTTGACAAGTTTTGGGTTGCCGGAAGTGTTAAAAACATCCTAAAATTGACCTTTCTACCCCTTTTTGGACACACAGGAAGCAGTGTTGGGAAAACTCATTTTTGGAGTGGCCAATGGCAACCAAATTCAGAAATTCCACATGTTTTGGAAATTATACAGGTAGATATTTCCAACGAGCTATCCTGTGTGCAATTTGGACATCGGGAAGGCCTTCAAAATCGGCTCCAAACTAGGGCGACGCATAGAGAAATCAAGCGCGACACATTGGGGATTTTGACTCAGTTTTGACTCAGTAACTCTGTTTTTCGCGTATTTTTGGCCAGTTTGACTTTTTTACTTCCACATGTAAAAATATTGATGTAATTTGATGTAATTTCATGGCTCTTGATGTAATTTTGACAAATTTTTACTCATGGAAGTAGATTCATTCATCAAAAGCTGAATTGTAACTGAATGAATCAGTTTCATATCTTATAGAGGCAAGATGTTCCACTTCCTATTTTCCAGTTCTTAGTTTAGATATTGTTGAAATAGCTCCTAAAATAGTGAGCTCAACCCTAGAGGCATGGGGATGAGTTATTCTTGTCTATATCTTGTAGTTTTTCAGTCATCTTCATGGTTGGACACTTGGGATTGCTTGGAGCTTCATTGTACATTTCATCTCTGCATTTTGGCAAAGGAAATAGATCAGGGTTTGCAGCACTCCTTGGGATCCATGTGGCTCTTTTTTATTATTATGTGTTTCTCTCTGTGATTGTAAGTTTACTGATGTTTCATGTGTATCATCTTCCTTCTCATGTCTTCTTAAGTTAAACAAACAAGTAGTAAAGGTGGAATTCATTAGATTTGCAGTGCTCTACCTTGAGTTTTGTTTAATTTTCTATGTTTTCAAACTTTTTGAAGAGGATTCCTGAAAGCCTCTTGCCCTCTTCAACTCATCACCAGTTTGAGCTATCCATTTCATTCAAATTTTAATTGTCAAAACAATTGCCTTTCTTGCCCCATTCAGCTCTCTGCAAAACTAATCATTTCCCACACCCAAAATCTTCCCTTCCCTTTGATCCAACAAACACCCTCAAAAATAAAAATCAAACTCTTTTACATATATACCTAGCCTAAAATCAGCCTTTATTCAAGTCATCTCAAGCCTCACTAATCATTTTTTGCTGAGATTGACCAGGAGAGAGCCCTCTCCCGATCTGGTAGGGCTAGCTACCAGATTAAGCGTGGTTTGATGTTACCCTAGACTCTACCTTTCTCAGCCTGAGGTAGATTTAGGCCATAAAAATTTTAATATTGAAGATGAAAAAAATATTGTTACATGTGTAGTTCAATTATCCATACTTGTGATTGAAGGGGGGGATGTTAGACCGTTAATCCCTAGACAATCACAAAGTCCAATACTAATACTAATAATAATGGTAATTCTCATTTTAATTTCAATTATCTAAATTATTACAAAAACTAACCCTAATATTTATGCTCATATTAAAATCCTCAAATAACTAATGGAAAATAATATTAACATTTATTATTAGTATTTATCTTTAAGAGCACTATTAATTGAATAATTATTTTAAAATTTTAAAAAGTAATAATTAAAAATAAATATCTAAAAAATCAATAGTATTAAAGAATATTAGCAAATTTAATCATAATTTTAAATAATTTTAGGGTCATGATATAATAATTCATTCTTAAATAAGCGAAATATGAGTCAATTCATACATCTATTTCCTGTCAAATATTGACATTCATGCATTTCTCCTATTCCATATTAATCTCATGCATTTTTTTTCTTCGTAGGAATTGAATTGATGATAAATATTGTTATAGACTTGAAACATCAATTGAAAAGTGGCTACTATGGGATTAATTCTAAGCACTAATTGATCTCAAAATGTAAAATTGTAAAAAACAATAATTATATAATTTAAACAAACTATTAGAATTAATTACATGTGAATTAGATATCACATAAATATGTGGACTATATTAATCCCTAGGTATAAATACCACAAAATATTGAGGATGATATCATCCTCATTAGCTAAGAAAAATAAAAACTTTGTATTCAATATCCTACAATAGTACTCGAATTGGACCATCTTGTGCAACACCTACCCCCACATGTCTATACATGCATTAGTCATTGGCCTAGGATATATTTGTCTGTTAAGTGACTAGAAACATATTAAAACATTAAGATAATATATTTGAACTAATGGGAGAGATATGTGTCCCCTCAAACATTCCATGACAACATTCTATATTAAAACATCAATATTGTGAAAATATGGAAACCACCCATCTATGCTAATGAAATAAAATACATACATAATACATAAGAGGTCCACTAGTGCATTTCGAATAAGAGGTACGTTGGGATAGTGTTTTATGATTATCTACAACTATGTAACCTTGATTATCCTCAAAGAGTGCAATCTTATCTAGTCCCTAGAAACATAAAATTCACTAAAGGAAATGGTGTTCCCAATGGCATATCAATACAAATTTTCCAATTTACTATCACCTAAAATATTGAATAGTAGATAAGTGAAATGGGAAAGTCTACTCTTTCTTATATACCATAGTGATAAATACAGTATACTCCTATATATGTTCGTATCATAGATCAAGTCTAAACCTAAAATATTATATTCATTGATTACAATAATAAATCAACAACATCAATGTCCATGCTCCCCTCAACAACATCAATGTCCATGTTCCCCTTGAGGAGGTTAGTCTCCTCATAAACTTTAAGGATGTCAAAATCTCTCAAGGGAACATAAATTATGAAAAATAATAGTATGAAAAAACATATCTCTCACCTCTATTAAGCTCCATATATACATGAAGGTACATTAAACAACCTAAGATAGATAGGTTGACTTCTTACTATTGTCCGTGTCCCTCACTCACATACAAATCTTATCATACAAATATTTCTATAAAATAAATAATATATACAAAATATCCATTTTAAATATTAACTACTTCTTGAATTTTTTTTTTTTTTTAATAAAGAATATTACTAATGAGCCAATGTGCCCAATTTATATAAATACATCTACATGACATGCCACAATTTCCAAAGTACACCATTAATTCCAACATGCCATATTCCTATTATTGGTGCTCTTATAAAAATACTAATACAATGATAAAGTATTAATTTTTTGTATACATTATCTAGGTGATTTCCATATTGGTGCATTAGTTTAATATCATGCATTGAAAATAGTGTAAGATAATATTTTCTAGTATACAAATATTTATGGTGTTATCACTTATAATTTTTGTGAAACATTGCTTGACATGGTCATACATTTCACTCCTCAAAAGGATAAGGTCTCCTTAAGCCTTTTCAAGTTGGTAAAGTAAAATTTAATTTATTTTACATTTTTAACCTATTCTAAGGTTCAAGGCCACCTCCATTTAAGTCATGTCATGTCCCATCAATCATAATTAGGTGTAAGTTTTCATTTCTGAAGCGTTTAAATTTGAAAAGAACACTTAAGCCAGTTTTACATCTTTTCGTAGCATTTTATACTGTGAAATAACAGTCTTCGCTACAAAACTACCTAATATTTTCGTAACGAAACTATCAAAAGTTAAACTAGAAACACTATGAAAAATTGTTTTCCTATCTATCTTGTCAAACTTGATGCAAAGTGTCAGTTCATGATTGGAGGAGTTAGGGTGGAGGTCTTTCGAGTCTGTCAGGGTTAATTCAAACGTAAAAAGCCATCTCTGAGGTCATGATTACCCTTTTTAGCATGCATGTGTCATGATTAAGGCATGAGTTGTCATTTAAACCATAAAATGTTACCAAATTAGTATTTTTTTCATACTCCACTTTATCTTTGAATGTTATTTTATTTCTGGAGAGTTGTTTCTTCGAGCCAAGCAGGGTGCTGGTAGATTCAAAGATTACAGGTGTCATCAATCAAGTGAGGCTGAGAAGATATAAAGTCACCATGGTTGCAAGGAAGAAAACAAACAAAGGTAGTCACTACCATAGGTATGAGCCCATGGACATGAATTTTCTCAATGAAGACCCAATGACCATGAAGATTTTCGGAAGAACAAGGTGCTTGAAATTTTGTCAAAGATTGCAGGGTTGTCATCTACAGGTTTCCAAGGATTTTGCTAACAGTTTCACTAGAACAACTTCAAAGGTGGGAATGCTAAACCTCACAGTAACACTAGACATCATTTCAATAGCAACAAGAATCCCTAGAGGAGGGGAACAATGGTTTAAAGGCATCAAATGCACCATGCATGATTGCAAAGAGTTAATCAAACTGGAGCATAGTGAAATTGATCTTACAAATGCCATACCTAGGAGTTTCATGAAGGAAAACTATTCAAAGCTGTTGATTTTCATTCAGAAGTATTTCACCTGTTAAGGAAGATTTCACATGGTATACTCCTACCACCTCAGGCTTCTTCTGCATTTTGTGGGTAAGAGGTCACTTGATTTTCCTTTTTATTTATACAGAAGACTAGGTAAAATGTGAGATAAGGTTCAAGTTAAAACAGAGGGCAATGGAACTTCTCTATTTCACCATGATTGATTAAGTTGTGATGATTTGAAGAGACTAGATAGATATTGGACATCATTTCTGTTCATGAGTGGTTTTGAAGTTGATGTTGTTACTCCTAAGAGAGCTTCCAAATATAGAAATATTTCATCACCTATAGTGGCAGAGGAATTTGAAGAAGGGAATAGATCACCCCCACTTGAATCAGTGAGCATGGAGACAAAGCCTTTGCAGAAGATTCATACACCTAAAATAAGACCTGCAAAATAGAAGCCAATAGTTAGCAAACATGATCGCAAGAGAGTTACTAGGAGTGAAACAATGGTTAAGGGTAACTTAGAGGAAATCTAGCATGAAATTGATATTAAAGAAACTCCCATTGTAAAAGCTAAAGATGTTGAAGATGGGGGAAGAAAGCTAAAGAAACGAAAAATATCTAAAAATTTAGAGTTTGCAGGTGATGATGCTGGTTTCATGTTTCAACCTAGGAAGCCAATGAAGAGACATGCAACGAAGGTTATGGAAAGTAGTTGTTACACAACATTTTTTCACCACCCCACAATCCCCATCTCGAACATTGGAGGATCATTTCTATGACTTATATGAAGTGTCATTCCTTGCAGAAAGTGTCATTACATCCCTTGCCATGAGGAGAACATTTCCTCTGTTGACGTTTCATGGAATAGACCATCAAAAACACATGCTTCCGAGTTGGCGATGGTAGGCAGTTATGGCCTCACTCCGATAGATGAAATTAACACTGGGCCCTTCCACCATTGGCGCTCTTTCCCAGTGAGCTGCTTGCGCAAAGATATTTTTGGAATTTTTTTAAAATATAGAATCAAATTTTCCAAGCTAACTACATCATGAGTGAGTCAGCTTGGGTTGTTCAACTGCATAACCACGAGCACCTTCCTTTGGCTTCTTATTTCCTCATTTTGGGGGAACCTCCCAAAGGATACGGCCTCCTTTCCACCATTTGAGGGATCCCAACCTCCTCCTCTCGTTCTATAAATACATGTTACTCTAAAATTTTTCACCATGACATTTAACTATTGATATGGGTCTATCAACACCTATATCATGCTCCCTTAGAAGTCAAAAACCCCAAAGATCCTAAATCAAGCCCTGAAATTCGGATAAAAGCTTGTAAAAATCATTAAAAAAACTTAAATCCTCACTCTTGCTAGCTATTACCCGCGGTACCGCACCTTTTGTGAAGGAAAAACGCAGTGCCTACTACACGTTTTGTGTATTAAAACTGCAGACCCCCGTAAAAGGTAAATGAACGAAAAAGTAAGTTTTAGAAGCCCATCTGGTCGAATATTCTCCTAGTTGGAAGATTCTAGAAGGCGTTATCTGGTTGAAGCTTCACTCCCTCCATTATCATGAACATTCATTCCTTCATTAAAGGAGCCTATTCCTTGGATTTTGGAACTTAATCCCTTGATAAGGGGACTCTATCCCTTCCATTTTGGAGCTGTAACCACTTTCCTTCTCCTATAAATTGAAGCTTTGGTTCAGTTTCAAGGGTACTAACTGAGATTGGAGTTAGAATTTGAGAAATTTTGAGGAGAAATGTTGTAGAAAATCAGACTCTCTTAACTAATCATTATGTGGGAATGATTACACATCCATGTGCATTTTCGCTGAGAGAGTGCAAAACTTGTCAGAGTGAGGGAAGCACCTGTTCTGCACCCTAGGAAGGCCTGTACGACATCAAGGCGGACACAGTTGTAAGTCTCTTTCTTCATCAAAGATAATACAAATGAATACCGTTTTGTCAATGAGTTCTTTAATTAAGTATCGTTTTTATCATGTTTTATCAATGAATTATTTAATAAATTAGTTTATTTCTTGAATTCCTTGATCATATTTATAGATATATGATTCGTGAATTAGTTTCTCCTATGCAGGTGCTATTGATTTTTTCCATGTTTGTGATTGTAGATCTTTGAAGACGAATCTTTCAAGCAACCAGAAAGAAGATCATTATGAAAAATGCTGGACTATAGGGAGGTCTTCGAAACCCTGTTATAGCTAATTTTAAATCAAATATTATCTAGAGAAAATAGTTTTTGTTTGGCTGTTTGTTGCTAGCTATCCGTAGGACACTTAAAAGGTTTGTCTTGTTCGCAAGAAAGACTTTTCCGTCCAACAAAATGGAAATTCCACTAGGGATTGGATCTTAAACTTCGATTTCTTTTATTTTTTGACTTGTGAAACTATTTTTCTAATTTTGATTGATTCATACTGGCTTGGGTAATTTATTCCTGTAGAATCTCTGAAAAGTGCTTTAGAGTTTTTAATTTTTCTTTAATTTTTCCGGTATCCGCACTTTTCTTTTAGAAATAGTGCGGGCATATCCTCTCTTTTCTTGTATAAATAGTGCAGGACCACACTTGTTTACATTGAAACCTGCAGACCCTCTGAAAATTTTTAAAAAACCTTAAAATTCTCTTTTCTGGATCAGTTTGTTAGATTCTCAGTGTATACCTAGACTTGTATTTTCTATCAGAAAGCCTTGTGTGAATTTCTTTTAGCAATTTTACAACATCATCATTCTCCATTAAGTTAATTGGGTGTTTTGAATATTATTTTTTGAGAAATTCTTAATTTGATTTCCTTTGGTCATTACTTTGAGGTTTGTCTCAGTCCCTTAATTGTGTCTGAATGTTAGTTGCCTTTGAGTGTTTTTATTTTTTGATCTTTGGAACACTCACCCAATTTTCTTTACTTACACTTGATTAGTTCTTAGATTACATTAGAATCATCTTGTGTTTGAGAATTCTCTTGCATAGATCACACTTGCATAATTAGAATTCTCATTTTCAGAATATGAATGAAAAATGTGTATAGATTACATTTGCATACTTTTCAAGTGAATTGTGCATAGATTACAATTGCATAGTTTACATTTTGGAAAAATCAATTGTATATTTACATCAATTTCTTTGATTAGAATTTATATGTTTTTATGCTTGTTTTAAAAACATAAAAATAAAAAAACTTTGGAATTGAATAGCATGAGTTTTTCTTGATGAAATTAGTGCATTAGAGAATTTGTTATATTTTCTCTTATTGATCAATTTTTGCATTGTTGGAAGTGAATGGAAACTCTCTCCTTACTTTAGTTAGGATTCATCGAATTGAAAAGATTACATTATCATATTCGATTGCATTTAGTTTTGGGTTGGGTCATAACACCATTGGTTTCGTATCCATTTACCCTTTGAGTAATAACAGCCTAAATAACACAACACTTAATAAAATTCATCTAGTAATTTGTACATTTTTAGGGCTCTTTCCACCAGTCTAGCTCAGGATTGGTGCTTTGGAATAGGGAATAGTTAACTTCCAAAGCAACTAAACAAACAATAGCATCTTACGGTAGGAAAATTACAATAGTAGCATGTATGCTCTGGGAAACTCCTCCTAAAGGAGTCAAGCATGAGATCATATCTGAACCAATGAGGTAATCAATCCTTCCTCATTGGGAACAATAGAAGATATACACGTATTAACAATGGTAAACCTCAGATTGACCCTTTTTGAGGAGCCTGGGGTCACTTGTCAGTAAACATTGGATTATGTCAAGGAGCCTTAAAGGGGATTGATATTGTTTACTCTTCCCTTGCGTGTGTATCAGATCGTAGAATATTCCCCCAGGTACCGAGGTCTTTTCCTTTGATTGGAATAGACTAACAGAACCGCGTCTTCCTTCCTCCATCACTCTCCAAATAATTGTGCAGGCTTGTCGTAAGAATGTGCGCTGCACACATGTAGATGAAGGTGCTCCTGTTAGTATTTTATCCTCAACTGCTTGGAAAGCTTTGGGTTCCCCTCAGCTTGTGCTGGTTACTCAGAATCTGAAAGCTTTTAACAGAACTATTAGTGAACCTTTAGGGATCCTTCCTGAGTTTTCTATTACTTTGGAAGGTAAAACTGTTTGTATTGATCTTATGGTAGTTTGAGGCCCCTTGGATTTCAATTTACTCCTTGGGAAAGACTATGTCTATGCAATGAAAGCTATCGTATCGACACTCTTTTGCATGATGTCTTTCCCTCACAATGGAAACATTGTGACTGTTGACCAACTTTCATTCGCTAGACTTGATTCGACTACCAATAATTCGACACCCCTAAATGTTCCTTATACTAAAGTGGTATCTACCCCACCACAGGTTAATTATGTGGCAACCAATCCCATGTTTTCAATTACTGATGCAAGTGAGCCTCTCACTGTTTTCTCCACTTCCTTTGAGGTAATTGACATGGAAAACTCTATGGGATTATTTAAACACGATGTTATTATCCCTTTTGAGTCCCTTGACATGTGTTCCTTTTAGAGAACTGTTCTTCCATCTGATGAAGACCTCTTGCAAGCCATGATCGAGATGTTTCCCTTGACATGTGTTTCTTCTATTTGGAAGCCATGATCAAGAAGTCTGGTGAGGATAGTTCCTATTACTGTGTGAACCTCGTTAAAAAATGAAACAAGTCTGGTGAGGAGAGTTCCTTTTACTATGTCAACCTCGTTAAAAAATTAAATAGAGATATGAGGATAATTCCTTTTACTGTGTCAACCTCGTTAAAAAATGAATCAGTGAGTCATGAGAAAAGTTCCTTTTACTGTGTCAACCTCATTAAAAAATGAATCAGTGGGTCATGAGGATAGTTCCTTTTACTGTGTCAGCCTCGTTAAAAAAAAATGAATCAGTTGGTCAGGGGATAGTTCATGTTACTAATTCAACCTCATTAAAAAATGAATTAGGTAAGAGGAATGTTCCTTTTATTGTGTCAACCTCGTTAAAAAATGAATTAGGTGTGAGGAGAGTTCCTTTTACTGTGTCAACCTCGTTAAAAAAATAAACATGTATTAGATGAGGAAAGTTCTTTTCCTATGTCAACCTCATTAAAAAATGAATCAATAGGTTATGTAGGTAGACTGTAGAGAGTAAACATGACAACATTTCTTTTACTATGTCAACCTCGTTAAAAAATGAAACAAACCCATGAGGACAGTTCTTTTCCTGTGTCAACCTCACTAAAAAATGAATCAGTAGGTTATGTAGGTATATTGTAGAGAGTAGATATGAGGATAGTTCTTTTACTATGTCAACCTCATTAAAAAATGAAATAGACCCATGAGGACAATTCTTTTCCTGTGTCAACCTCATTAAAAAATGAATCAGTAGGTTATGTAGGTAGATTAGAAATAATAGTTTATGAGGATATTTTCGTTTGCTGTGTCAACCTCGTTAAAAAATGAAGCAAGTCACCACGAGGATGGTTCTTTTCCTGTGTCAACCTCGTTAAAAAATGAAATAAATCCTCTCCTTGTCAATTCAAGTCTTTCATCTGATCTCATAAATGAACCTTCATTCCATCCAGCTATTGGTAACCAGTAGTCTACTTAGTTGAATGAAATGGAGCTTAGGGGGCATGCGCTTTAGAAAGTTACACTTGGGGGGCATTAAAAAACTACTTTCAAGCACAATTTTCTCTGTTTCAAGCTTGTGTAAAAATGAAACCACTCTTAAGCATATTTTTCCTACATTTAAAGCTTATGTAAGAATGAAACCACTTTCAAGCATGATTATTCCTTTGTTTCAAGCTTGTGTAGAAATGAAACAAACCCTTTTTCAAGCACAATTTTTCTACGTTTCAAGCTTGTGTAAAAATGAAACCTATCTCAAGCAAAGTTTTCTTTGTTTCAAGCTTGTGTAAAAATGAAACCTATCTCGAGTCCATTTCGGTTATTATTTTCAAGATTTGTTAAACTCATGAAAATCCCAAGATTATTTTGCTATATTTCATTCTCGTAAAACACATGAAAATGCCGATTTCTTTCTGTCTTTTCCTGCTCTTAAATTAAATTGAAATTCAACCAGATGAGTATACTTTTATCACTTTTTCAGGCTCTTGAAAATTACGAAAAAGTGAAACCTTGGAGTTCTCTTTTAAGCCCTTTTCAGACTCTCTACAGATGAAAATATTGCCGAGTACTTGACTATTCGAACTCGTTAAAGGAAATGAACAGTCGTCCCTTCAATATAAGTTTACCCCTTTTCCGGATTGAAATGGACTATTTACGAAAAAGGTATACGTTGACTAATCATGGTCAATAGAGTTCTCTCCCACATAATTTTATCCTTTTTCGGGCCCGAGAGAATAAAATTACGAAAAAGAAAACCCATGGATTTTTCTTAATTTTTTTCTTCTAACTCCCTAAAAATGAAAAAAACCGAATTTCTCCTATACTAGACTCGTTAAAATTTAATAGTAAAGGAAATGTCGGTTACAAACAGGAATGGACCACTCCTTCTTAGGGTTCGATTTTAAACTAAGTTGGACTCATCCGAAGGATGAGCTTATAAACAAGCAAATGTTATCCTCCTCAAGCTTGTCAAAAATAAAGAGGTACTTGCTAGAAATGGTGGCGGAAAAAGAGAGAAAACAAATCCATTTGTTACACTTTGATTTAAAAGCAGTACACCACTCTTGAACACGACACTTTTTGTCACACTTCTATCTGGGTTGGGAAAATCCTTTGCCTATCAGTTAATCAAACCATATTGAAGGTCTTCAATGTTCTGAATTGATAGCATAAATTATCGACAGGGCTTGTAGATTGATGAGGTATACTTGCACTATATGTGCCTAAATATCCTTATTCTTATTTCATTGTTTTCAGTATTTTGTTGATGTTTTTGAGTTTTGTTATGTTTGAGTTTAATTATGATATTATATGTTAAAAGGATGAAATCAAATCTATGATAGAAAGGAAAGAAAAGAGAACCTTAGACTCAAAATAGAGTGTAATTGTAAATTATTTCCCTAATGATGAAAAACAGAGAATTTTAATCCATGGATGTCCTAGCTTGCAAATAAGCATAAATGTAAATCAAGACATTATATTTCAACCTGATCCTTTTAGTTAGAAGTTTGTTGGAATAGTTTTTGGAAGAGATTGAACTCCAATGTGATGAGGATCTTCCTAAAAATAGACAACAACTTATAATATTGTAGTGCAATCCTATTCATATATTAGAGATATTTTGGAACATCTTTGAGAAGAAAATTGCTACAATATGCTAAGGATATCCTATGAATATTTGAAACTACATATGACATTATAACTAGGTCTCGTTCATCAGCTAGAGATTTATTGGAACAGTTTATTGAAGGAGACTAGATATAAAAAATTAAGGATCTTATAAACAACACCTAACTCACAGTTTTACAATTAGGTCTTTTCTATGATTTAGAGATTTATTGGAACAGTTTTGAGAAAAGACTGTTTGTAACAATATGAGGATCTTCTATCTAATTGCAGAGTAGGAAATACAATCTAATTAACTTAACATCATACAACCAAATCTCATTCATTCAATAGTGATATGATGGAGAAGCCTTTAAGAAAAAGAGTGGCTATTGAATAATGAGAATATTTTAATCTAAATGACAAAAACTAAAGAGTTGGTAACTCAATATGTCACAACTAAATCCATTCAATGAATATAGATATCTTGGAAAACTTTAAGAAAGGACTAACTATAACATCATGAGGATATGTTAGTTGAAAAAACAAAGCAAGACATGATACTAAAAGATATAAACTCAGAAAAATATCTAAGTGAGAAATACAACAACACAGAACTAAAAGTTACTTATCTAGAAAGCACGTGGAAGCCTCCTTAGATAGTAGAGGCCCTCTGCTACCAAGTTGGCATGAAAATATTTAACTCCTCAAGTTTGTCTTCATCACAGAATCAAAGTTATGCTTCTTCTAATTATCAAAAATACTTCGAAATAGAGTATCACAGTATTGGAAAATATGAGTTAACTTGTTCTCTCGGTCTCACCGAGCTAAATTTATAGGCAATTACATAACTGTTATTGAATGAAAGTAGGCATAGGTGTATTCTAAAGTAAAAATCAAACTAAAACCCCTTTCTAGGACTCGTGATTTGCTGAAAGCAAATCAAGAGTCCTTAACCTTATAGAAATCTACTTCTCGGACTTTTGGTTTGACCACATGCACAAGCATCTCCAGATTTTGGTTCAGCCTTCGTGGATGAAAAGGAACAATGTAGGAAAGATTTAGAATCTAAGCATATACTCCTTTTCTTCATATGACACTTGTAATATGTTTAAACACCAAAATGGCTACAGAATGACTGCATTCTCTAGCTAAAACTGCTCAGAAATCATTAAGACAACAAAACCACAAAAGTGCAACAAGTTAGTCATTGCATGTATTCCTTAAGTGATTTTAAGCATTATTATTGATCTTTTAGGTATATAAATGACAAAATGAATGATAAGATAAAGTGGAATTTGGCAAAGGAGAAGACATGTTTAGGGCTTAACACAAACCATCTGTAGTGTCGTTATGTGTTCAAGAGGTTAGTCAAACAAACCATTCATGTGTACAGATTTGTCTCCATTCGCGTTGACCATGCCTGAGTCAGTCCTTGCAAAAAATTTCTTGAAAACTAGATCTATGGTTTCGTGTCATGAGCTTGCTTATGACAGATCAATTTATATCGACGACAACTCATCATCTAGGAAGTTGATGTAGAATATGTTAGTACCTTGGAATCTTCATGCCTTAATGGTAGGTTTCTCGCCTTCGACGACAGATTGCATCATTGACCTTTGATCGAACGATTTTGTGAAATGGTCGACTTCATATCACTTATTCAAATTTTATGGATTGTACTGAGTAATTTGAGAGCCATTGTCATTATTTGTGGTTTCTCTCACACTTGTTAACAATTCACATCATTGACTAGTAATCAAGTGGGTTCTACCATGTTTGACTTCAACACATGTAATCGCATGGATAGAATCGTACCAGTTCGGGAAGAATAAATCAAGATCCTGGATCTAGTTTCCACCATCCAGGCTGCGAGGAGTTTTATTATTCATTATGAAGTAGACTATTCATTATAGATGGCTGCGTCCATGTTGTGTCTACACTATTGATGTAATATTAAAATAATTTATGTATCAGAACAAGTTCAGTTATTTTTTGATCTGAGTATGGGAATGCCTACCTTAGTGATGATATATATATATATATAATAGGATTCTGACTAGGGTGTCCACAAGCTAATCCTTGAAATGATAAAGCACTTCACTCTTTGAATTATCTTAGACTTCGCGCTTTAGGGGGAAATCTGTTACACTAAAATTTGTCACCATGACATTTAGTTGTTCATATGGGTCTATCAACACCTATATCATGCTCCCTTAGAAGTCAAAAACCCAAAAGTTCCTAAATCAAGCCTTGAAATTTGGAGAAAAGCTTGTAACAATCATAAAAAACCTAACTCCGCACTCTTCCTAACCATTACCTGCGATACCGCACCTTTTGTGAAGGAAAACTATGATACCTACCGCATGTTTTGTGTATTAAAACTAAGAACCCTCGTAAAAGGTAAAATGAGCGAAAAAGGAAGTTCTAGAAGCCCAGCTGGTAGAATATTCTCCCAGCTGGCAGCTTTTAGAAGGCGTTATCTGGTCGAAGCTTCACTCCCTCCATTATCATGAACATTCATTCCTTCATTAAAGGAGCCTATTCCTTGGATTTTGGAACTTAATCCCTTGACAAGGGGACTCTATCCCTTCCATTTTGGAGCTGTAACCACATTCCTTCTCCTATAAATTGAAGCTTTGGTTCAGTTTCAAGGGTACTAACTAAGATTGGAGTTAGAATTTGAGAATTTTTTAGGAGAAATGCTCTAGAAACTCAGACTCTCTTAACTGATCATTATCTGGGAGTGATTACACATCCATGTGCATTTTTGGTGAGAGAGTGAAAAGCTTGTGAGAGTAAAGGAAACACCTGTTCCAGACCCTAGGACGGCCTGTACGACATCAAGGCGGACACGATTGTAAGGCTCTTTCTTCATGAAAGATAATACGAATGAATACTGTTTTCTCAATGATTTCTTTAATTAAGTAGCTTGTTTATCATGTTTTATCAATGAACTATTTAATTAATTAGATTATTTCTTGAATTCCTTGATCATCTTTATAGATATATGATTCATGAATTAGTTTATCCTATGCAGGTACTATTTAATTTTTCCATGTTTGTGATTGCAGATCTTTGAAGACGATTCTTTCAAGCCACTGGAAAGAAGATCATTACGAAGAGCGCTGGACTATAGGTAGGTCTTCGAAACCTTGTTATAGCTAATTCTAAATCAAATATTATCTAGAGAAAATATTTTTTTTTTCCTGTTTGCTGCTAGCTGTCTGTAGGACACTTGGGAAGCCTGTCTTGTTCACAAGAATGAATTATCCGTCCAACATTACACCTATCTCACATAGATGCAGCTAGCTGAATAAGGAATTGTTGAATATTTTGCTGAGACAGTCTGATATAGGTTTTGTGAGATAGAGTAGAGAGAGAGACCCTTGTCGAGAGAGAGCTTATGCTTTTGCCTTGCCACGTCCAAATTCCCTGACGAATGCTCAAGACGTATTTCAATTAGACCCGCTGAAAGAGGCTGTGACGTCAAGGCTTCGATTGTAATCTCTTTCTTTCTCTTAATATATGCATGAATGATGTTTTGGTTCCCATCTTGTGTTGATGTGATTTATCTTATGCAATACGTTTAATCATCCTTGACTGATTAGCTAGTTATGAATGCAATTATTGTCATGTATGCTAATTTTGTCCTTTGATCTTTGTGCAAGAACCTGAATACAATTGCTGAAGGATCACGATGTGTCGAGACAAGGATCAGGAGACCTCTGTTTAGGTACAAAAACCATGTTGGATCATAGGTAGGACAATCTAACCAAACTCATTTCATTCGTTAACTAGGAACCAACACACTAGCATGTCTTCTTGCTGCTAGACACACCCTAGGGCTAGAGGGATCACCTATGTTCATAGAGGGGATTTACCTACACAACAAGTTGGAAAATCCACTGGGGATCAGTGTGTGTTTGCCATCTTGTTTTTTGTTGAGAGTTTTCCTTATCGAGTTGACTTTGTTTGTTTGATTACTTTTCTGCCTAGATTGACTTGCTTGACTATTTTGAATCCTCCCGTTCAGTTCCAAAGTGTCAAGACTGACCTCTGCTTAGTGGTTTTATCCTTTTCCCATATTTTTCTAGCTTGGCAAGTTTTTTCCTTGAACATTCATGCCAATTGGTGCTTGTTTCTTTTTTCACAGGTGTTCCAACCCTTGCTAGGCACAGATTATAGCTTGATAGTCGCGTTGAATCTTGTAGGATTTTATTTGACCTTCCTCCTGAGTTTTTGTCAGTAGTTCTTGGCTCTGGTTTGTTTCTTTGCCTTGAAATTGGTCTTGTGAGATTTTTTTTGACTTTTTAGCCTTGCTCTTCTCAGTTGTTTGTCCATTATCTCATCAGTGAAGTTTTGTAGCCCTAGGGTTTCTAGGTGTCTTGTGCTATTTGTTCGGCCTTCTCCTCACTGAGCCCTCTGAGCTTAATTCGGTCAATTTGATATTTGTCATTTCAATTCGCTGATCGATTGTGTTAGTATTTCTCGATTCTTCCTGTCTTTGGTTTTTTAGATGATCACTTTTGTTTTCGTTTAACTCTCCATTTCTTCACGTCAGGCATAGATCACATTGCTCATTGGATCGTTTTGAAAGTATTTTTCTTGCTTGGAAGAGTGCATCCTTGTTTTGAGTGTGTTTTATGTTTGTATTGCATTTGGTTTATTCACTTTAGACCTTTACATTCATAGTTCCCAAAACTAGTGTTTTCTTTGCTTTTTTAGTGTAACGGTGCATTGTGTGCCTCATTCATCTAAAAAAAAAAAAACTACATTCTTTTTCTTGAATCGAAAATGAAAAGTTCTTTTACATAGCTAGCTCTTAGTGAATTAGGAAAGAGTTTTTCATTTTTCGTTTGGTTGTATTAGATGCATTATTGAAACTTCTTCTTATGTTTTCATTGATTGCTACCTTTTTAAATATTTCTATCTTTCTCTTAGTTAGCATTCATCGAACATAAATGATGTTCTTTTGCATGTAGTGTGCATTTAGGAATTCGATATCAAATTTGGTAAGGCCTTGAAATTGAAACATTAATTCAAGATCAACCTTAAAATCAATTCAATCAATATAAGGAAGCATTGAAACCTAACGTATACATTTTAGAGGTCTAGGCTAGTGATGTGTTCTAGCATCCTTAAACCTAATAGCTTCCGTTCACCATCTGGAATTGGACAACGCTAGCATAGACTTGTGCTCCCTGTACCATCGCGTATATAAAGGGAGACCCTCATAGGTTGCAGTAATTTACCCATAGGAAATTGAGTCTGCTGCCCTGTAACCGTGATACACTAAACACAACATTCGAGAAGACTACCTACACGTACATCAAGTCCTTGGTAATTTCTCTTTCATTTGATCACCAAGGTGTATATGGCAGTTGATGGAAACTTGGTACACCCTCTTGCTTAGATTACCTGAGTAGTCATTTTGGTCTTTTTTCGACTCTCTAAAAATTGAAAAGATCATCGAGCACTTATCCTTTCGTGCTCGTTTCAACCAGAAAGTGATAGAGTCACCTTTTGCTTGTTTCTCAACTCTCAAAATATGAAACGACAGAGTTTTGTTTCAATGACTTAAAATATTAACTACCCACGAAATATTCCTGATTAAAGTTATCTTCCTTAGTGTTTTTTTGCGGTTGTTTCCATTGGCAATGTTTCCGGAGTTTACCAACTTGTTAGGACACCATAGTTTTGCAAGATTGGAAAATACAAAGCTGCAGAGCCTACATAACACCACTTTGGAATCTGAGGACCTATCCATCCTAGATTCAGAGAGGGATCTCTCTATGTATGTGTTCGAAGATATGATATTTAAGGCTTTAAGTATGATATTAGGCTAGTTATTAAGAACAACGTTGTTTTGTTTTTTGTTGGGTAGGATAACATGAAGATGAAGGAATTCTCTATGAAGGGAGAAGGTGTGAATAAGTGACAGAATGATTCAGCTGATAAAATAAGCAAGGAACAACTTCAATTCATTAGACTATGGATTCATAAGAGGATTTAATTGCACAGCAAGGTTCAAGAGTGGTCCATGGGGCAAGTCATCTATGTCAAAGGATCTCTTTAAGTTGATTTTATGGAATGAAACATTAGGAAATGAAGTGAAGGAAATAAAACACATGAAGAAACAAAGAACAGCCTAAGATCAGGTAAGTACTTTTAAACTAGCCTTCTTTTGACATGCACTTAAGGGAAAGACACAAAAGTAATCTAAGATCAGGTAAGTGCTTTGAAACTAGCCTGCTTTTGATGTAATTTCAAGAGAAAACATTTAAAAACATTTAATAGCTTAAGATCAAGTAAAAACTTTTAAATTAGCTTGCTTTCAGCATATTCAAAGGAAAACATTTATGATAAACATACAAAGTAGTCTAAGATCAGGTAAGCACTTTTAATCTAGCCTTCTTTCAACATACTCTTGAGGGAAATTTTCAAAGAAACTGTTGGAGATAAACTAGAGGACAGGGCTAACCATAAACTTCTATAGCTCAATCTTTAATTAGCAGACTTTTCAAGAACATTCAAAGGCAATATCTCAAGTTGTACTCAGGAAATATGGGCTTACCAACACTTCACTGGTTATACTCTATTGAATTACCTTCAAATTAACAGTCAGCATAAAACATAAAAGGATAAAGATTTATCAGTGAGATTTAGGGTACTTCAGAAGTAAATCCCAATCTATATTTGTTGTTATTTATTAGAGAAAAGTGAACAGAATGAAAACATAAATAAAATAACAATTTACAGTGAGAAACACATCACCAATGACATAGACCAGGATCCCATAAATCAGCTATCTATATTTGATGTTCAAACTAGTTACAATCTTCAAGTCCAGTGGATCTCTACAACTTCAAACTTTTCATCTCAGCTTATGTGTCTTCAATTACGAAACAGAGCTACAACATGCTTCAACGGTTAATTACATTTAGCAAGTTTCTAGAGACCAACCTCTATACTATCTTCTACAGAAGTATTTATAGAAGAATGAGGAGGTGGAGTGAAAGAAAGGTCTATATGTTCAATTAATGTAGAGTAAGTTCTTCTCGACCTTTGGGAGGCCTAAGGGAGAAGTTTTCAAATGTTTATCTCTGTTTTAATCAATCTTACATTCAATTTTATCACCTTTAGTCACTTTTGTTGACTTTGGGGGCTTTTGTTAGGTTGGTAGTTAATTCTGAGTTGTCTTCAGGAATAGCTCAAATGTGTAATTAATATGTGTGCCTTTTGAGGAGATAAGCCTGTAGGTGGCAGTTTTGAGGAGTAATAGCCTCCATGATTTGGCATTTGGAGGCTCTTCTACTAATATATCTACTTTTGTGGCTTTAAAACATTATTATAACCGTGATTCTGCTTTATGTCCTGATTAATCATCCCCAGAGCTTTTGAACATTTTGTGCTGATTGTATTCACCTTAAAACTATTTTAACCTTTAAACCATCCCTTTCATTCACTTCTCGGCCTTCTTCCAGGGATTATGATTTTTTTGTGTTCAATCCTCATGTGTTCACCCTTTGTTCTTGAGTATAAGATTGGCTTCTTCTTAGTCCTTTGTACCAATATTTAAACTGTGTTTTAACTTTGAGATAGTAAGATTAAGACTTCAATCATTTCACTTTGTTCTTTAACCCTTCATGTTTAAATCTTCAAACTCTTCATTGGTCTTCATTGATTGGCTTTTAACTTTGCCTACAGGGTTAAGTTATGTTAATCTTCAACATTCTCGTTTTAAACCCTCACCTTTTGTATAAACCTTTAAATCATAATATTATGCCTTTAATTTGTAGTGTTTTAGCTTGAGAGGAGGAAATCTTCGACCGCACTCCTTACTGAACTATGAAAAGGCTTTTGGATTTAGAAACTGTTAACAAACCTACAAAAAACCACAAATAACCTATACAAAATCCTGCAGGTTGGAAGAACTGCATTCAGTGGTGGGTTGAGGCAGTGGAGTGGTGCAGAGGGGATGAAAATGTGGGTGGAAGAGGTTTTATGAATAAAACCATCAAAAATATGTTTTAAAACTGTATTTTGGCACAGAAATGGGTAAAGCAGTTTTGAAATACCACTGGTGGTTTTCGCACGACCCTCAGGCAGTAAGTGGTTTTTCCCAGAGGGAACACGATCAAATTAGAATGCACCACACATCCTCTAGAGACCACTCTTTTTGCGCGGTTAAGGTTCAATTTATTTTTTTGGGAAATTAGTGCGAAATGAAATGCCAACCATTGGATCTGGGGGAGCCGATCCAATGGTGGGGGAGGAGCATGAAATGGAAAGGTGCACAGCAGATTGAACAAGTGGAGGCTAGGTGTCAAACAATGATTTGGGGAGTGGTTTGTGTAATGGATGATAGGCCCTGGCGGAGTTGGGTAGTCAGGTTTGATCAGGGTCATTGGATCATGTCGATCAATGGCCATGATTAATGTAGAGGGACAATGAGTATATATGGGCCGGGTGATCAATGGATAGGAGGGGAGGCGTAATAGCCATTATATCAAGGCTTGAGTGCTACGATATACGGTTAATATTCATTGGTGGAGTAGTAAGGCAGGGATAAGGGAAAATAATGGAAGGAAGGAAGGGACGGCGGGGGTGAATTTCTGCCATTAGATCACGTGGATCTATGGCCAAGATCTCATCGGAGTGTTGATATCGGAGTGAAGTTTATAAAGAAAATGCAGGTTCTTCATGGAAATGCCAATGCGATGGGGGCTTAAGCAT
The DNA here is from genome assembly GCA_034641835.2 of Pinus albicaulis. Classification (NCBI taxonomy): domain Eukaryota; kingdom Viridiplantae; phylum Streptophyta; class Pinopsida; order Pinales; family Pinaceae; genus Pinus; species Pinus albicaulis. The sequence continues at coordinate 1,003,593,936 of CM076581.1, forward strand.
ATTTGCTGGGGTATGGTCACGTGGAGGGATAAGGTGACCAGGAGCGGAGGGAACAACAGTTAGGGAAAAACACGGCTAGGGAACAAAAACTTAGGGAACAACAGTTAGGGAATAACAGTTAGGGAACACCAGTTAGGGAATAGCATTAGGGAACAACACTACTAGGGAACAACACTTCTAGGGAACAACAGCTTAGGGAACAACAGTTAGGGAACAACAGTTAGGGAACAACGTTAGGGAACAACACTGCTAGGGAACAACAGTTAGGGAACAACGTTAGGGAACAAAACTGCTAGGGAAAAACACAGTTAGGGAACAACACTGCTAGGAAATAGCATAGTTAGGGAACAACACTACTAGGGAACAACAACTTAGGGAACAACGTTAGGGAACAACACTGGTAGGGAACAATACAATTAGGGAAAAGCACTGCTAGGGAACAACACTTTAGGGAAAAAAAGTTAGGGAACAACGTTAGGGAATAGTAATGCTAAGGAACAACACTGCTTAAGGAACAACAATGAAGATTAATATTTTTGGACCAGGAACACAAAGAGGCTTCAAGAAGTCACAAATTTTACATGATATCTGTTTCTTGAAGACTAAAGACCTGTTTTAGCCATCATTTGCTATGACAAAAAATTTACTGATGGCTAACACAACCCAGGAATCCCCTCCGAAGGGAATCTTGGTCCTTTTCCTGCTTTTGGGAATGTTGGTGCTCCTTATATGGCAACATTGTCCCTTCTTGGGATAACTGTTGGTTTTCTTGTATGGTTATTTCCGACCTCGGTGATCTCGAGTACTACAAGCCCGGTACAACCATCTCCTCCACCTAAAAAACATCATGTTGATTCTAAGTTGGACCTCTCCCCTTCTTCGCCTATTTCTTCATCCTCCTCTTCTACTTCGCCTGGTGAATGTTTGGAATATAGTAAATCAGTGGATAAGAAGAAGAAGAAGAAGAAGATGAAAAATAAGAAGTCAGATAAAAGAGAGGCCAACTCTGCAGCTATTGCACCTAAGAAACCTTCCCTTGATAGACCATCCAACCTTCCACGGAAAGTCAAATTCCCTTGCATGTTGTGCAAAGGTGACCACCTTCTTGGAGACTACCATAGAATTCCCAAGGTACTTGAACTATGGTCCAATGGTTGTCCCCCATTACCTTTGGCTTCTAGAAGTTATATTGGTGGCATGTCTTTGACTAGCCATGATAAGACTCATAAGAAATAGGGTAAGATTACGAATCCCTATAAGTTGTATGAAGGGAATCATCCCATTCACCTTTTTCCGTAGATGGATGAAGCCACCAGAGTGTTGGAAAACCCTAATATTTCTGCACCCTACCTTCTGGTTGGTTACCAAAAGCTTTCTTTGATTCCTCCACTAATTGATTCAACGATTGGTTAAGAGTCATCCTTGGTCTATCTCATTCCCCTGGAAATTCAAATTCAAAAGTTTGTTCCCAACCAACCATTGGTCATTGGATCGGTCGATCTAATTCTGGATATGGTTCATGAGGTCTTCTCTGTCGAGAGTGGATCTCATCCCCCTCACGTTCTTCTTGTTTCTTCGGATTCTTCGGACTTGGAGCAAGATCCTCCATTCCCCGTGACTAAATAAGTTTCTCTTTATGCCCCCATGTCTATGGTCTAGGAGTATACTCCTCTTGCTCTGGTAACACCAGGGAATGAACATCTCAGTTCAATGGTACCCCCTCCAAGTAGTTTGGTCGCTTCCTTCGATTGTAGTCGATTCGCGGGATACCATCTTCCTTCTTATGTGCCTTTTGATATCACAGTATAGGCCTTCAATATGGTTGTACCTAGCATGATTATATATGAAGGCACATCTATTTTCATTCTATCTTAGACTACCTGGCAAGATTTTGGCTCTCCACCGCTCGTGCCTGTTATAAAGAATCTGGTGGCATTTAACAGAGGAACCAGTAAACCGTTAGTTTTCCTTCCGGAGTTGCCTATTAATTTGGGAGGTAAAAATGACTATATAGATCTGATGGTTGTTCCAGTCCCCTTGGATTTCAAATTAATCTTAGGGAAATACTATGCTAATGCCATGGGTGCACTTGTCTCTTCCCTCTTTCATGTGATCTGTTTTCCACACAAAGGTCAGATTGTGACTATTGATCAGCTTTTATTCTTTGGTTCTGAAGCGGTATCTGGCCCACCATCATCTCTGTCAGACCTTTACCCACCGGTAGTATCTTCCCTGCCACGGGTTAATTATGTGGCCACTTCTTTGTTGCCCTCATCCAGTGATAGTGTCATTGCGTACCATTTACTGGGGGCATTTGATCGTGATTTCCAAGATTTTGTTCTCCCATCAGTTGTGAACCTCTTGGAAGCCATGACATCTTATTCATTATGATAAAAGGTCGGCGGAGAAGAGTTCTTTTTCTTGTGTCAAGCTCCTTAAAAAATGAAACAATATTTTCAGAGCATAGTTTGTTTTCTTGTGTCACGCTCCTTAAAAAATGAAACAAGCTCTTCTGAGGATAGTTTGTTTGCTATGTCAACCTCATCAAAAAATGAATTAGGTCATCAGGATAGTTATTTTACTGTGTCAACCTCGTTAAAAAATGAAACGGGTTCCCTTTTCAATTCGAGTCTTTCTCTTGATCTCGTAATTTGAACCTTCATTCCATCCACCTATCGGTAACTAGCAGTCTACTACGATGAATTCCATGAAGTTGGGGGGCATGTACCTCAAATTGAGTCACCATGTTGGGGGCATGAAAAACTTATTTCAAGCATATTTTGTTTCCATTTCAAGCTTGTGTAAAAATGAAACTAGTTTCAATCATATTTTGTTTCATTTTGAAGCTTATGTAAAAATGAAACCAACTTCAAGAAAAGTTTCTTGATTTCAAGCTTATGTAAATGGAACCATTATTATTTTAACTCTCGTGATTTCCATTTTTTCAACCTGTTTTCCAGATGAGCCTTGGTTTTCTCATTCCATCGTCACCATCTGCTTAGCCGATCATACGCCTTCACTTGATTGTTTTACCCATTCCTAAGGCACCGTTGTAATGAGTGGTGTTGTTAGCCATGCTCTTGAACTTTACTTGTTATGAGTAGTTCCACCATCACTGGAACCAGTTGCTACCCTTAATAGCACTCGTTACTCTAGGAGGAGTCAACTTTCAGCCCTTTTATGACTCTAAAAAATTAAAAAGATTACCGAGACTCTTTTCATTTTGAACTCTTTAATGGCTGCGAATTGATATCTACCCAATATACATTTACCCCTTTTTCAGGTTGGGATAGATTATTTACAAAAATGAATACCTTAGCCTATCACGACTAAGAGGTTCTTTCAGGAACAATTTTCTACCTTTTCAGATCTGTGAGACTACCTATGAAAAGGGACTACTAGAGTTTTCTTTTCTTCTTCTTTTAAAACTCTCTAAACAAGAAAAGATGTTGAATTCTTCCTTTGTCTGACTCCTTAAAACCTAAATGACATCGGAAATTTTCACCATGACTTCACCGAGTTCCTCCTTCCTAGGGCTCGTAAAATGTACTAGGATGGATTTGTCCGAAGGAAAAACTTACATGAAAAGCATATGTTATCCCCTTCAAGTTTGTTTCCCAAAAATAATTGGGGTACTCACCAACAATGGTGGGGGAAAATGGAACCAGTTCTCAGTCGTGTCGGTAGTATGTCACTCTTGAACATTACACTCATCTACATTCATGTTGGGTTGGGGACATCTCATTTCATCATTTTTGCCTCCATGTGTTTGGGTAATCTCTTCTGACCTCTCATCCGATCTTTTCCACATCATCATGACCTCAGATCCCTTGATGTCAAATACTACCAAATCTGGAGTCGTGTCGCTGATATGTTCAAGAGAAGTTTCTGATTGTATTTTTCAACCTCTCTCTAATCCTCTGTTTAGTCCTAATTCACTATCGTCACGTTCTTCTGTCTCATGTCGATTATGTGGGAAAAATTATGGCCCTACTTTGACAGGGTCACTTCCTGTCGGATTCAACTCATTATCCGGGAAGTTGATCAAGCGACTCCCTTTCGATACCTTGGAGCTTGCATGTCTCAATGAAAAGTTCTTCGCATTTGATGATAGGTCCACATCATTGGCCTTCGATCGAGTGATTTTACAGGTGTTCGACTCCAAATCACTATTCACATTCCGTGGATTGTACCTCTTGTACCTTGAAATCCATTTTCATTATTGGTTGTTTCTCTCATGCCTGTTAAAAACTTTCATCATTGGCTGGTAATCAGGTGATTTTCTTGCATGTTCAACTTCATCTCACACATTCGCATGCTTGAATTTTTACTTGTTCGGGCTGAGATGGAGCACAAGACCATGGGTTTTGTTTGATAAGATCCAAGCTACGGGATATTTTTGTTTATCATGACTATATGCATGACTCTTTTGATTGAATGGTTGTGACCATACCTGAGTCTATTTACTGATCCTTGTTGCTGGATGGCTACGTCCATACCTCAGATCTCAGTTTTTATATACTCTATAATGGATGGTTGTGCCCATGCCACATGTTCATGTATCCGAGATATCAAATGTATTTTTACTTGTAGGTCTTCTGAAACTGGTGTTTGGTTCGAACGTGTTATTGTAATGAATGTCACTGCTCCCTCTCTCTCAGACTTCATGCTTTAGGGGGCATCTGTTACACAAAATTTTGTCATCGTCCTTGCAATCCCCATCTCGCACATTAGAGGACCATTTCTATGACTTATATGAAGTGTCATGCCTTGCAAAAAGCATCATTGCATCCCTTGACATGAGGAGAACACTTCCTCTATTGAATTTTCTGGGAACAGACCATCAAAAACACATGCTTTTAGGTTGGCGATGGTAGGCAATTATGGTCTCGCACCGATAGAGGAAATTAACACTAGGCCCTATGCCCATTGGTACTTTTTCCCAGTGAGGTGCCCACACCAAGTTGTTTTTGGAAAGTTTTTTAAATATAGAAGCGAAGTTTCAAAACTAACTACTTTGCAAGCGAGTCAGCTTGGGTTGTTTGACTGCATAACCATGAGCACCTTCCTTTGGCTTCTTGTTTCCTCATTTTTTGGGAACCTCTCAAAGGATAAGCCCTCCCTTCCATCATTTGAGGGATCCCAACCTCCTCCTCTCCTTCTATAAATACACCTATCTCACATAGATGCAGCCATATGAATAAGGAATTACTGAATATTTTGCTGAAATATTCTGATATTTTTGGTGTGAGATAGAGAAGAGAGACAGACCCTTGTCGAGAGAGAGATGATGTAATATCCCAAAAGGAGAATGGAACAATACTTCACACAATATAAGAACTTATAGCAATATAAACAATAAATCTAAGTACAAATCAAAATATGTAGAAAGAGCTGAGCCATTTTATTATATTGGAGATGAATCAGTTACACAAGTACAAGATATAGGTAGATCTAGCCAAAAATATGAGCTAGGATCACCCTGAAAAGATGTCTAGAGCAGGTACAACGTAACTGTTGAGGCTCTACAGCAAATACTACGTCGTCTCTTCAGCAAAATATAAACATGGAGTTGCAGGATGAAAAGAGAAATGCAGGTCTACTCAAAACTGGAGCTCTGATGATGCCAATATTCATGATCTAGCCAATGTGTTGGATTCCCAAGATAACCCAGAAAGGATTTTCTAGGTCTGCAACTTTTGAAAAATCACCTCCCCAGGGTTTGATCCTTGATCTGCTAGGAAATATGGATCTGAAGTTAGATATGAAGAATAGCTGGCTAAAATTTGTGCTCGGATCAGATATATTCTTGAAAGGCTGATCCCTTCCACATATCTATGAGCTAGAAGCTCTATATCTAACTTCTCAATCCTCCAAAAGATGATTGGAGCCGCTGCAACACAACTACCACTAAAAAATGCACTGCGAGAGAAAGAAAGGCCTTCTTCCTACTGAAAAATTCCGCAATAAGATCCAGGCTGATGGTGAGACTGATGGAAATTTGAAGGAATCATCCTCCATTGGATTGGTAGCTGAAGTACTAGCAACTTCCTTCCTCCTTTCAGATCTGCAATATGGACAACGTTATTCTTGGAAAGAATACTACTGCTAGGAGGTCAATAACATTTGGCCTGACGCCAGATCTGCAATGTGGCTCTAGGAGTGTTGAAATATAAACCCAAGTGATGGGAATAATCCCTCACCTTGTTCTTCGGCTAAACTACTGAAGACAAATTACACCTTCCAAACTAATCTTCAAAAATCTGCAGATTTCTGAGCATAAATATTCCATAGAAAGTAGAAAAAGGAAATGTCACTTAAATCCTGATGTATGATGAAGTAAAAAAATCTTCCTTAGATATCACTCAAAGAAAGAAGAGGTATTCCCACCCGGGCATGCCCTGTGCTAAAAAACCCCTACAATCTCTGCTAAACAACCCAAGAATGCAGTGGAATTTCACTTGACAATTCTAGATCTAAAAGATCATACATCAAAATAATCCAAGATGCCTTTCACCTTTGCCTTCATCTCCTTTATAATGATTGAGCCATCCCAAGCCTTGGCCCTAATCTCAACTACATTGTCTCATGTGGAAAAGATCCTCCAAGTGGGACGGTGTTGTTTGACCAAATCAACCAAACAGTCTAGGTGAAGCGTACACCTCTTCCATCATGTGTGCTTCATTTGCACATGATCCTTCACCACTTGATCATTAATACTCAATAACCCTTTCTATGACATCTTCAAGATCTTAGTTGACTAAATTAAACCTCCATGATTTCTCTCATTAAATGAGTCATGATCTCCAATCTCATTCACATTAGTAGTTTCTCAACTACCTCTTTTTACAGATCTAGTGTAAATTAATCCACATTCACACACACAAAGTGGATATTTATTCTTATTGAGGGTCGTGGGTCCCTCCACCCTTTTATTTACTTAATTCATTAATAAAATAAAGGACTCTAATATTCCAAATGTAATGTGAAAATTTGGAAATATTACAGTCCCCCCTAGCAAAATGTTGCTTGTCCTCAAGAAAATCAAAAAGTAGATGCAAGGCCATCTATTCCCCTCCATATGGCATCCACATAAGGAAGGCTTCCTCCATTTTCTGCAATAGGTTAAGTATGTTTGGTTCCAAAGTTGTCTCTTAAAAACATAAAGAATGACCTCCAACTATTTGGTTAGATGTCCTCCTTCCATCATGAAGCACCAAGTAACAACCATATGATGTCAAAAATTATCAACAATACATGAGAGACATAAGATAAAGTAGCTGTTTCCACAAATGAAAAGCTTCATCATACAATACACTCCTTCATCCCATGTTTCATGAACTAGATTGAGTATTGATATGCTCCCATACTTAGCCCTGTTGGCCTTGTTGGACCCAAACTTCATCATTTCAAGGTTATGAAAAATAATAAGGGAAGAAGTAATATGGGTAGAAAAATATGTCAAACCATATTCTCCTAACAATAGCCACCATAGTAAGGCCCTTTGCTGCCATCCTCCATCTCCTCTATGTAATATGGACAAGCCAAACTCCCCCAAAAGCAATCCAAGCAACAAGAGATCTTGTTGCTTCCACTCCTCCTCATGCGCATCATGAAACAAAATCATACTAATGGACATATGAGATGTCACATCAGCCCCATACAAAGAACCATCATCAATGCACATCATGAGATCATTATGCCAAGTTTTACACAATAAAAAACACATAGACATAGGAGATGTCATGTGGTGGCCAAACTCTCTCAAGTGAAACCAAAATGAACATGAATTTGCTGAAATTATCCATTTAAGAAGAAGGCATGATTCAAAAAATGATGAGATATTGGGTGGTATCCATACTCACCCAAGAGTAGCTAGTGCACCCATGCCTCCTTCTTCATTTCATACATGTTTTTGAAGGCATGGATCAGGAAAATAGGTGCCTTTGGAGAGTGACAGAAATCTCCCAATGGCAACCAACGTAACCAAGCATGCTGGCCCATACAAATTTTCAAGTGGCTTTGCAACCCCTTTCTTATCATCCTTACCCATTCACTCCAATGGGGACGATGAATGAGGTACTGAATAATCATGGCATCCTTCCTTTGCAGAATGCCATCCTTCCCAAACTGTTGAATATTTTTTCATTTCATGAAATGTTGAAATGCATCTCTAACGAGATCTCTTAATTAGATTCCCTCTCCATCAAAGGCCCTCCAAAACCAAATAAGTTTTGGATTTAATGAAAATAGAAGTTTCTCTTTTAGCAGTGAGAGGCTCATTGAGAAAGGGTCATCTAGAAGGGAGAAAAGGTTTCTCATTTCAAGATGTCTACCATTTATCATCTTTGCTTCCATTGCTTCATGAATAAATCTACCTCCAGAATGCTCCAAGAATGATGAAGCCCTTTCTTTGTCATAGCTACTAAGTGATAGCGTTGTAGATCTATAGGGTAATACATGTGTTGTCTCAAAGTAAGGCACAATACTGATCTCATAATCAGTCATTGTACATAGGATAATGCTAATCCCATTTTCTGAAACTCTACATATCAACTCAAGGGGTTGAATGTAGTTGATCAATGATGAATAGGGATAGTTTTCAGTCTCCTCCTTGATTAGATAAAGGGTCCTCTGTGCTGTGATATGTTTCTACTTCAAAACAAAATTTTGTTCTAATCCTTGGTCATGCATTGATCTTGAAACAATATGTGCTAAAATTGTATGCATTCCTTGGATCAACTGATATGTGGGAACCTCTTGACAGAACAAAAGAGTTCATTCAACCAGGAAAATAGTATCTCCAACTACTGGTAAGAGTGATGGCCTCTTTTCTTCAAGTGTACCAGTGCTGGTATCCTCCTCCTCTTCCTCATGCACCTCCTGATCCATGCATGGAACTCCATATGTCAAGAGCTCAATACTTTCTTTCAAAGATGCAAGTGTCTCTTCTCCATATATAAGTACTTCTGCAACATGTAGTGAAAGTAGTGACCTCTTGTTGAGAGTGAGAAGATTGACATTCTCCTTGTAGCACAACTCTGTCTTCTCCACATCAAACTTCTTCCTCAACTTCTGAAAGAAATTTGAATACTTGGTCACCTTTGCATGCTCTATGTACCCAAACCACTGATCTTCTGCTTCATCTAAGAGATGAAGTGCTGCAATTTGGACAACCTCCTCTTCAGCCACAGGATGTAGCTTGAAAAATGAATCTAACTCCTTCCTCCAAGCCTTGAAATTTCTTGAGGATGATCCATCAAATGTAGGCAAATAGAATCTATTATGCCTCTTCCTTCTATTGCTGCTATAGGATCCTCTTTCTTCTTTAATGTGGAAGAATTTTTGGAGAGTTAGCCTCTCCTTGAAAGCTCTAGATTGTGCTTTTTACTCTTCAATATATAGACTGAGAGTCTCATGAGTCTCAGGTTCATCCCTTTATTCACTTCTATACCTCTCACCTTCTTCAAAGAAAGTGGGCATAGTGGATCTATGAGGAGATCTAAGATTCTTCGGTCTTTCCTGCTGCTAATAGGAAGTACTTTCCTCATCATATCTTTTTCTTGGATCTTCTCTCTGTTCTTCCTCATTCATTTGATTTACCTCCTTCGAGAGATCTTGCATGGATTTGAAGAAAGGAGTGATAGATCTCACATCCTCCATAATAGATCTCATCTATCTATTCTTCTTTCAATGTAAAAAAATGGAGTGTCAACAAGCTGAGCCAAAGATCATGCTCTGATACCACTGTAATATCCCAAAAGGGAGAATGTAGCAATACTTCACACAATATAAGAAATTACAGTAACATAAACAATAACTATAAGTACAAATTAGAATATGCATAAAGACATGAGCCATTTTATTATATTGGAGATGAATCAGTTACACAAGTACAAGATATAGGTAGATCTAGCCAAAAAGATGAGCTAGGATCACCTTGAAAACATGTGTGGAGTAGGTACAACGTAACTGTTGAGGCTCAATAGCAAATACTGCATTGTCTCTTCAGCAAAATATAAACATGGAGTTGCAGGCTGAAAAGAGAAATGCATATCTACTCAAAACTGGAGCTCTGATGATGCCAAGATTCAATATCTGGCCAATTTGATGGATTCCCAAGATAACCGAAAAAGGATTTTCTAGATCTGCAACTTTCTAAAAATCACCTCCCCAGGGTTTGATCCTTGATCTGCTGGGAAATACAGATCTAAAGCTAGATCTGAAGAATATATGGCTGAAATGTGTACTTGGATCAGATTTATGCTTGAAGGGATGATCCCTTCCTCAGATCTATGCGCTAGATGCTCTAGATCTAACTTCTTAATCCTCCAAAAGATGATTGCAGCTGCTGCAACACAATTGCCACTAAAAACTACGTTGTGAGGGAAATAAAGGCCTTTGGCCTACTAAAAAATTCTGCCATAAGGTCCAAGCTGATGGTGAGATTGATGGAAATGTGAAGGAATGATCCTCCACTGGATTGCTAGCTGAAGTACTAGCAACTTCCTTCCTCCTTTCAAATCTACAAAATGGACATCACTATTCTTGGAGAGAATACTGCTGCTATGAAATTTGACCTAATTCCAGATATGAAATGTGGCTCTGGGAGTGCTGAGATATAAGCCCAAGTGATGGGAATAATCCCTCACCTTGTTCTCCTGCTGAAGTACTGAAGACAACTTCCACCTTCCAAACTGATCTTCAAAAATTTGCAGATTTCTAAGCACAAATGTTCTCTAGAAAGTAGAAAAATGAAATGGCACTTAAAGCCTAATGTATAATGAAGTATAAGCCTCTTCCTTAGAGATCACTCAAAGAAAGAGGAGGGATTACCACCCGGGAACACCCTGTTCTAAACAACACCTGCAATCTCTGCTAAATAGCCCAAGAATGTAGTGGAATGTCACTTGACAATTCTAGATCTAAAAGATCATACATTAAAATAATCCAACATGCCTTTCACCTTTGCCTTCATATTCTTTATAATGATTGAGCCATCCCAAGCCTTGGCCCTAATCTCAACTACGCTGTCTCATGTGGACAAGATCCTCCAAGTGGGACAAAAATGTTTGACCAAATCAACCAAACAGTCTAGGTGAAATGTACACCTCTTCCATCATGTGTGCTTCATTTAGTCATAGAAAGGTTCACTGAGTATTAACGATCAAGTGGTGGAGGATCATGTGCAAATGAAGCACACATGATGGAAGAGGTGTACATTGCACCTAGACTGTTTGGTTGATTTGGTCAAACATTGTTGTCCCACTTGGAGGATCTTGTCCACATGAGACAGCGCAGTTGAGATTAGGGCCAAGGCTTGGGATGGCTCAATCATTATAAAGAATATGAAGGCAAAGGTGAAAGTCATGTTGGATTATTTTGATGTATGATCTTTTAGATCTAGAATTGTCAAGTGAAATTCCACTACATTCTTGGGCTGTTTAGCAGAGATTGCAGGTGTTGTTTAGAACAGGGTGTTCCCGGGTGGTAATCCCTCCTCTTTCTTTGAGTGATCTCTAAGGAAGAGGTTTTTACTTTATTATACATTAGGCTTTAAGTGCCATTTCATTTTTCTACTTTCTACAGAACATTCGTGCTCAAAAATATGCAGATTTTTGAAGATCAGTTTGGAAGGTGGAAGTTGTCTTCAGTACTTCAGCAGGAGAACATGGTGAGGGATTATTCAACTGAAGTTGCTAGTACTTCAGCTATCAATCCAATGGAGGATTATATCTCTCATTAAATGATTCAAAATCTCCAATCTCATTCACATTAGTCATTTCTCAACTATCTCTTTTTGCAGATCTAGTCTAAATTAATCCACATTCACACACAAAAAGTGGATATTTATTCTTATTGAGGATGGTGGGTCCCTCCACCCCTTTATTTACTTAATTAATTAAGAAAATCAAGGACTCTAATATTCCAAATGTAATGTGAAAATTTGGGAATATTACAGCTTAGGCTTTTGCCTCGTCACGTCCAAATTCCCTGACAAATGCTCGAGACACAATTCAACTAGACCCACTGAAGGAGGCTGCAATGTCAATTGTAATATCTTTCTTTCTCTTAATATATGCATGATTTATGTTTTCTTTCCCGTCTTGTGTTGATGTGATTGATCTTACGCAATATGTTTAATCCTCATTGACTGATTAGCTAGTTATGAATGTAATTATTGTCATGTATGCTACTTTTGTCCTTTGATCTTTGTGCAGGCACCTGAATACCATTTCTAAAGGATCATGACATGTCAAGACAAATATCATGAGACCTCTTTTGTAGCTACAACAACCATGTTGGATCACAGTATCCCAACTTGTTTCATTCGTTAACTAGGAACCGACACATTAGCATGTCCTCTTGCTGCTAGACCGACCCTAGGGATAGAGGTATCGCCTCTTTCCGCAGAGGGGATTTACCTACACAATAGTATCAAAGGTATTGAAAATATCATTGAAACTAGCCAACCACCAAGAATCATTTATCTCTCTTCACCTGCAAAAGAGGAGTTGGTTATCAAACAAAAGAAGGGTAAAGAGAAAATCACGGAAAAAATAGAAATTGAAACCCTTGAGTAGTTGAAAGAGGCAAGCAAGGATATATATATTTTAAAGAAAGAGGCAAATAAACACAGAGATAAGAAGGTTCATTTTGAACAAATGAGGAAAATCTAGGAGGATCAAGTCACAAGTGTCTCAAACACCTCGGACAATACAGAAAAGCTAATAAAGTGGACTCAGCCACTAAGAGGAGAGGTCAAGAAGATAAAAAATATAAACATGCACTTGGAATCCAAGAGCAAGGCATTAGAATACAAAGTGTAAGACCTTGAAGATCAATTGGAGCTAATTCATGAGGAGTTAGAAAAGAAAGGTTTAAAAATGACTGTGGTAGAAGAACCTATAAGTCAACTGATTGTAAATGATGAGGAAACACCACAGGAGTAATAATTTGAGATGGAATATACCTTAGGATGTTCATAACATGCAGAGAATCAAGATTTTGTAGCTGGAAGTCAGTTTTTTAACATAATTTGGAAAGGGGCAATTTCTGGCTTTTTACACAGTTTCGTAGCGTACCTTAGGCTTGAAGCCAAAAATACATTACGAAAAAACTTGTAGGTGTATTTTTGCTTTTAAAGTCAGTTTTTGAATGACTCAAGGAGGAGGATACATGGTCCTAAGGTGTTAAGACATGGTTGACATGATGGAACAAAAAATAATTGAAGAAGATAGATGGAGAAGCCACTTTTCCCATGGTACCAAAACTCGCTACGTAACTATCCTGATTTCGTAGTGAGCAATTGTTGAAGGTTTTGAGAATCTCAAAAGAAATTTTTTCCAGCCAGAATCCTCCAGCATGTCAGAGGACCTCATAAGTCGATATTTATGACTCAAAGGGAGTTTCATGCACCCAGGTCACGAGTCAAAACAACGTTGAAGATAAGGGTCATCTATTCCTAAAAGATAGAGTTATGCTTCACAAATATAGGGGTGTTTTAAATATGTAAAGTGGAGGTGAATTTTTTCATGTGTCTCTTGAGCATGTGATATTTATTTTGTAACTATCATGTAACTATTTCACAAATAGGATAGAGCAATGTAATAAATAGGAGATAGAGTCCTATTAGGAGATGGTTTCTTTAAAGGGTAGCTGTCAATTTTCCTTTAGAAGTTATGTATTTAAGTTATGAAAGGTGTCATAAGATAATTCAAAGATATAGACACTAGGCATATCATCCTTGTTGTAAATAATGTCTATTTAAAGACAAACTAACAAATTACTAAGGGGTTGGAGAATATTTGCAAAAAAACTGCTTCTTGTATGTTTTGACCAATACCTGTAATACAAAGTGACATTTTTATTCATAGACCTGAGATTCTCATGAGGTTTTTGATATCTTATTGATCTATATCTTTATGTTTTATTACTTGCAGTAGATTTCATCCCTAATTACTCAGAATTCATAATATTCTGCTCTGACTTCCTTTAGTGATGAAATAACTATTTTTTTTTATGTTGTGTGTGTGAGTTGCCTCTGTCTAAAACCTCTATTTGCCTCATCTTCCATGTGAAGAACCATTGTCATTGAAACTACTAATTGTTGACTCCATAAGCCCAATGGTAGAAAGCCTACAATGTTCAACCTGCAATCATACAAAATAAGTTACAATTTCTATAGAGTTAGACATCTAGTACTATCATTATTCAAAATCATAAACCCCCTTGAGAGATCCCTCTCAAACTGAAGAGGCTAATATTCAGTTAGAAGTGGTTTGAAACAATTACACTAAATTGTTTGATGAGCAACCAATCAAGTTCAATTTGGTGATAACATTTTGGCACGTCTTCCGACAGTTGAACATATACATTTCCTGAAATTTTGAAGCTGAACTCTTGAAGGTAGTAGGAGATCAAAATCTGTTCGAGGCTACAACTACCTTGGTGACTCCATTTCAAAGATGCATTCTTAAAGGTGGCTTTGAGAAGGAGATACACGAGGTGGAATCCAGATCCTAACCCACCTGCTATAGTGGATAATCCAAACAAATTTTCCTGATGCATTCAAGACAGACCTTCATAATCAGGTACTCCATCACATTCAAGAGCTTTCTCCTCTAAATTTTTAAGAAGTCTCGAAGATAAAAAGTTTGATGATAAAATTCAAGAAGTCTTGTTTATGTTTGAAAATGAAAATGAATTGATTGAGATTGTTTTAGACCTCAAAAGAAGAGGTATTGATACCTTAACCTTAGTGACCCAAAAAGATAAAGAATAATTCTGGGCAGGGAAAATTTTAGGGGCGAATTTTAGCCCAAAGGCGAATTTTAAGGGATCTTAAATTTTATTAGGGCGATTTTTTTATATAAAACCCATTTTTTATAGTTTAATAAAGTTAGCCCAAAAAATATTTTAAAAATAATTAATTATTTAACATTAGCCCACCAAAAAAAGGGCGCACAAAATAGGAAACATGAAAATCGCCCCCCATTTTCCAGGTTTCCATGGCATTCACCCCCGATTTTCCAGATTTCTATGGCATTCACTCCATTTTACACAGAAACAGAGGATGAAAAAACCAGTATTAGGCCTAGAGAAGTGGACGAGAGGTGCTTGAGTGGAATGCAAACGAAAACCGTAAGGATGAGAAAACCAGTATTACGACTAGAGAAGTGGACGAGAGGAGCTGGAGTGGAATGACAACGAATTGCAGGGACGCCATCAGAAAAATATGTTTTTGAAGAATCACAATAACACCGCAGAAGCAGGAAAAGAAGAAATCGAAGACTATGAATGAAAGAGAACAACAGAAGAAGATGAGGAAGATCAAGACCGACATCAGAGGCACACTAGTAAGCAAAATTTCCATAAATCATAAACACATACAAGTCCTCTTCTACATTAAAAATAGCCATTGTCGCATTGATAAGTATCCTTTGTCAAAAGGGCATGTAGATATTACTCATTTATTACCAGCAAAACCCAAAACATCCACACCCACATCACCGAAGTTTCGGTGTTTTGTGTTTTCAACCAAAAGCAGCATTCCCATCACCCCCAGGGTTGCAGATGGCGATGAAGATGTATTGATAAACAATGCATGTGCAATGGTCCAAGAAGAGCGTTGGAATGATTTAAGGGACTCCACACTGCTCAAATCCACTTTGGCCCCTCTTCATGTATCTCAAGTTCTTGTGAAGCTAAGAGAGGAAGCCTCATTGGCATTTAAATTCTTTAGATGGGCAAGCCAACAGCAAGGTTTTTATCATAGCACATAATCACATTGCATGATTGCCCACATACTCTACAAGGGCAGAATGTATCATCATGCCCAAGAGATCCTCAAGAGTCTTGTGAGGGCACACAAACGTGAACACCCAAGTCCAAACCTATTTGACATGGTGAGGGCAACACAGAGGGCATGCAATTCGCATTCTAGAGTGTTCGATTCCCTTTTGAGGACTTACACCGAAACTAGGATGCTGGAAGAGGCCTCTGAATTTTTTTATAGAATGAAGAAGTTTAGGATTTTTCCCACTGTTTATGCCTGTAATATGCTTCTGCATAGTTTTTGGAAGTCCAATCGTGGGGACTTAGCGAGGAAGTTCTTCGCAAAAATGACGGGCAGTGGGGTTCTTCCCAATGTATTTACATACAATATTATGATTAATTTCACGTGCAAAGAGGGGGATTTGCAGTGTGCAAGGAACCTTTTCAATCAAATGAAAGAGATGGGCTGCCAACCGGACATTGTTACTTACAATTCATTGATTGATGGATATTGTAAAGAAGGCAAACTAGAGGAAGTGGAGGGGTTGTGTGATGAAATGCAGGAAACTGGTTGCAAACCCGATGTCATTATTTACAATAATCTCATTAATAGGCATTGCAAGCAAAGGCAGCTACAGAAAGCCTTAGATGTCCTCAATGAGATGAGAGAAAATGGTATCTTGCCCAATGTGATCACCTTCAGTACAATTATTGATGAACTCTATAAGGAAGGCGTGATGTAAGAGGTGAATAATACCTTCAAGGCCCTGAGAGGACATGGCTTGCATCCCAATGAGTTTACATTTACTTGTCTTATTGATGGAAATTGTAAAGAGGGTAATCTGCAAGAAGCTGCCAAACTTTATGATCAAATGGTAGAATCTGGTTTAACTCCTAGCGCTGTCACATATGGGGCTCTTGTTGATGGTTTATGCAAGGAAGGAAAAGTACGGGAAGCTGATGATCTTTTCAAGAAAATGTCAGAGACTACAATATCTCCTAACAAATTTATATTCACTGCCCTAATTGATGGGCATTTCAATCAGGGAAATATGCAGGAGGCATTGGAAATTTTTGATAAAATGCAAGAGCAAGGTATTGAACCAGACATTCAAGTCTATGGTGTTGTTATCCAAGGCCTTTGCAATCTATGCCAGTTACAGGAAGCCAAAACAGTCATCAATAAAATGATGGCAAGGGTTCTGCACATGAATGATGTTATCTATACCACTCTCATTTACGCACATTTAAAGGAAGGCAATATGCAGGAGGCTCTCAATCTGCATAATGAAATGTTAGACCGGGGTATTACTTCCAATCTCATCTGTTATTCCGTGGTTATTGACGGGCTTTGCAAACAAGGTTCACTACGTGAGGCAAAAACCTGCTTTGATAGACTAAAAGAATCAGGTATGTCACCTAATGCAGTCACTTACACATCACTCATTGATGGGCTTTGTAAAAGTGGAAATTTGCAGGAAGCCAAGCTGTTTTTCAAGGAAATGTTAGAAAATGATTTGGTTCCTGACAAGATTTTTTATACTGCCCTGATTGTTGGAAATTTGAAGGAGGGTGATATGCATGAAGCTCTTGACCTGAAAATAAAAATGATAGAGAGGGGTATTGAACCTGATTTATATACATATTCGTCTCTTATATGGGGACTTAGTAATGAAGGCCTGATGCAAGAAGCAAATTCTACTTTTAATGAAATGACTGGGAAGGGCATTGTGCCTGATAGTATTGTTTATAATATCTTGATGAGAGTACATGTAAAAATGGGAAATATCGAGGAAGTTTACAAGCTGCAGAGTGATATGGAAAAAAGAGGCATAGCCCCAATATAATTACTTCTTGCAGCCCCATTTAAAATCGTTTGTAATAAAGAAAGCCTGGAAAGGGTTGGTAAGGGTTAACTTATGATGAATAACAAGAAGAAAACATGCATCTTTAAGTTCCGTTTCATAGAAAATTTTGCATGTTCACCTTTCCATCAGCAGGTAAAGGCTTCATCATTGAAAATGGATGAATGGCTTCAGGTGATTCTTAGCTGTGAAAATCTAATAGCCCTGATAGCTATCATCATTTTGATCAGGAAATGCTTCATGTGTATTCCTGCAATGGATCATGACATTGATGCCCCTTATAAGGTTCCACTTGAATTTTAATCTTCTGAGCAAAGCCATTGATGCAAGTCAACCCAGGAAGTGACTTACCCTAATACGATTGACATTGGACAATCACTCTGATGTGCACCAGTGCAATTGCAATAGTATTCTATGTTCGATATCCGATACTTAGGGGACCTGGAAAGAGTTTTCTCAACCTGGAAGTCTGGGAATCGTTGGCTGTCAATTCAATTGTTTAGATTTCAATCACCTCTATTTCTTGATTTATCAGAGCAAGATTGTGGTCTGTAGACAACAGTTTCATGGGTATTACTCTACACATAAACATGTGTTAACTTGGAATGCTCTTGGAAGCAGTGGTTCGGAGAGGTGGCTGGGCTTTGTGCACACCAATTTTCTAAGTTCTTGCTGGTTGAGCGAGGCCGACTCTCTCTGGTCCGTCCCTCTCTGATCCGTTAGGGCCTCCCATAGTTCGTATATAGCAGAGATCTGAGATACAGCTGGAAAAAAATTGTTGATTGGCTGGATGGAGTTGTGAATACTGGAAAAGTGGAGCTTGGTGAAGTCCAGCTTGCATCGTACCTTGCAGAAATAAATCGAGCTACAGGCCACCCTTTCTTCCGATATGGTAAGTCATGATTATACATTAGTCTCTGCTTTATATGCATTTATTTTTTTGCCATGAATGAAGGTTCAAACTTCAAACATATACGGTGAGAACAAATACTTGTAGCTAAAATGGGGCTTCACAAAATTTCAATGTTGGGTATAATATTATTTCAACAGAAAATTTTGGCTTAGGGATTGTTTCATTATCATAATCATTTCCATTATGGACTTGACACAAAAATGCGTAGGAAACCTCTATGAAAGTTTTCTTAGACATCTTCCAGCAGATTCCAGTGTCTAAATTTTGTTTCATATCTGTAAAAACAAAAGTAATAATCTATATGACAACAGATAGAAGTTATTTTGGAAGCTCATACTCCACACCTATATGCATACCATACAAATAAAAAGTTCCTTCCTAATCATACATATAGAGATATATATGGCATTTCCATGTTTCCTCAAAGTTGGAAGCATTGTTTCTGAAACTTGTACCATGTCCAAAACTTGTTTCCTTAATTCTGGTTGACATAGAAAGCAAGGAATAGTTGTGACTTGGTCTGAGAAGATAAACATCCCTGTACTTAGAAATTGTTTGTGGCATTGCTAGAGTATTTGGCATTTGCAAATACAACAAAGCACATGAGGATTCGTTTCACTTTTGAATTACAGTAATAGAAATGATGCATGTCCCTTATACTATGGGGAAACTGTTTTTAATTGCACATGATGCATCCCCACTTTTTCTTTGATATGGAATTTGTGTGTGTGTGTATGCATGAAAGTAGAAACAAAATATGCATAATTTCATATTATAATTATTATGTTTCAGATTGTTCTCTGTAGGATACCACCATTGACATATGCTTTCAATGTATGCATAGAGTTTATTTGTTTAATTGGCTTCTTTTGATTGTCTATTCACTTTAATGTAATTTTTGTTTCTGTGTCTCTGCTTTCTAGACTGTATGATTCTGTCAGTTCCAGCCACTAGGTATGAATATTAAATCATAGCGTTCTTCAGTGATCTATGTTTTTGGAAACCTTACCAGATCTTGTTTGTTATATCAATTTGTAAGACTGATGGAATTGAAACATAGGTCTCTTGTATTCCTGTTATTGTTTTTCTGTCCCTTTCAAAATGTTGGTATATTTCTATCTTTGTTCAACACATGAAATGATAGAAATGTTTAATTTCAGAAGTTGAAATATTACTTGTTTTAGGATGCTTCGTTTTGCATGATTATGCTGTTCATTAGTTAAAGACTTAAGTGAAAAGCTCATTGCCATGAGGCATATGAAATCCTTGAAAGTTGTTCCTCGTTCCCAAAATCTGAAAGAGTTAGATGAGTTATATCATTCACTATTTGCAACCCTACTAAATTGTACAGATATAAGTGTACCTTGTCCCTTTTCATTTCTGTCTTGCTGTACACTCTCATTTATGATATGCGTCCTCTAATATACGTGGCCTTACAAATGTTTTTAGAAAAAAAGTTATTTTTTCTTTGTGCAATGATGTTTAAACTTTATTGAATGGGAGATAGCTCATATAACATAATATCAAGACAACAACATGCTCAAAATTACTAGAACTGGTAGGTGATTGATTGAGAGTTATAGATGAGAAGATAGATAATATAATTTTATTAATGTTCAACAGCTACCAAAAATATATGTAAATTACTAAATGGGACAAGGAAACACAGTCGGTGACACTAAGTTGTAGGGGTGCACTGGGCTGCTCAGAAAGCATAAAACAAATATGTGATTTAAATAATGCAATGACAGGAAGAGTGCAAGAAAGAAAAATCAACTGTCTGTCTGTAAGATGAGATGAGGATATGTAGAGTGAGAAGGAAAGTCTCTCACTGCATCCATTGTTGCGAAGGCACTGATAGAATATCTAGTGATGTTGTCTTGAGAGTGTCCAAGGTTTGGAGGACCTAGCTGGTGACCATGGGAGGCACGTGGGAGCCATGACCAGAGAGAGAGAAATAGTTTCCTAATATTGAAGCTCAAATGAAAGAATCTTATGATATGGGCTTGGTTCAGGCTAGAGTGTTGATCTGGTCTATGCTAAGGATGAGTACTCCTCTAAACCCCAGTGGGAAGGACTCGATTGGAATTTGGACCTAGAACAAGAATTATAAGGTATACATGGTCTTACAAGCTTGGAAACTGCTGTGTGGAACACCAAATCTGTCTGTTTCTTAGCACAACCAAGAACTGAAGTAGGTAGAAAGGAGGAGGTAATTAGTCTTATGGGGCAGTGTTTGGAAGAAACCTACAAGTCCCATTATTTGCAAGTTACTGCATCATGCCGTGTTTAGAGCCAAATACCTCCAGTTAGGATATTAGATGAAAGTGGAGTGGCGCCCTTATGAATCATACACTTCGAAAGAGATGGTGTTGTGGGAGATAACAGTGTTCGGCCTCAAGCGCATGCACAAACTCGCTTACATGGAGTTTGGTCATATGACAAACAACCAGGCAGAAGCATGTGCTGTGCTCCAAGGTCTGTCATTAACACACCAATGTGGCATACGAAAGTTATTAGTATTTGGGGATTCCACAATCATCATTAGGCATATGATTCATGGTACAACTCCAAAGGACAATAAGTTGGCTCACTTTTTTTCGAATTAGAACCCTCAAAGGAAGTTTTGAATGGTGTAATGGTTTCATGTCCTATGTGTCAACAATGAACAGGTGGACACACAAGCAATCTTGGCACATGTGAAAAATTGGGGCAATTAATAGTAGATGGATATGAGCATTATCAAAACATTCCATAGCCATGTATTTGGGTCAAAATGGGAATTTTATGGTCTAGTAAGAAGAATATTTTGTTTAATCTCTCCTCAGGGGCAGGACACTGGTTGTCTCTTTTGCTGTACTTCCCTTGTTGACTTCACAACTTTTATATTATAACAAAATTTTCCAGTTCTTGTTTAAAAAAAATTTTACTGGCAACTGTATACCTATTGTTGTGTAACCAGCTCCAAAAAATAGAAGAAAAGAAATATGAACGCCTTAGAAATAAGCCACTTCGAGGGGACAACCTCCAATACATTACATAAATGAACAATTATTGGATGATACAATTTACAAAACCTCCTTTCTATATATAGGAGTCCATGGGGCCATAATATAATCCTAGTGGGGCCACAATGTAATCCTAGCCGACCTAACAATAATAATGTAAGGGCACAATAATAACAATATGGGGGTTACAGGGGTACAACAATAACAATAAGGGGGGCCACACTAACATAATAAGGGACTACACTATTAATATAGGGACTTAACATGCCCCTCTCCTTCAAACAAGTGTTGTCCTCAACGCTTGATTATTTATTGATGCTTCTGTATAAAATTCTCATCCTCCCAGTTGAAAATTTTTACAGGAAAGTTCTTCCACTTGCTGAGATACTCTGAAATTGATCGTAATTGTCGAGTTATTGCTTTTGTGACCGCTTCAGAACTTCTTTCGATGTGATGTTGATATTCCTGTTGTTTCATTAGATTCTGCACCAAAGTTAGGTTATCCTTTAAGAGTTGGAGAACTTGTTGTTGATGCTCGATGTCATATTCCACTAATTTATCATCCATATCAGCTATTATTTTATCCTTCAAACCATCCAACTTAGCCTTTATTTCTTCTTTTAAACCATCTATGTCAGCTTCGGTTGCTCTTCGTAAGATCGAAATTTGTTGCACTTGGTACCTTAATTTTGATATCTCATACTGCAATTCTTCCACTTCATGCATCATGGTAGAGCCTTCTGAAGGCTTAATGGGTGTTGAATTATTTTTAGGCACCATTTTAGAATCCAATATTGATACCTATTCTACAATATTCCATTGGAATCAATTCAACTTGATTCTTCAAACAAGACTTACGCAATTCGGAAAAAAAAAATTACACACCTTTTACATTATTTTAGGAGCTCGATATTGAAATTGAATTATCTATGTAATTGAAAATCTTCAATATCTGAAATTCAGCCCTGTAGTAGCCCTCTAAAGCTTCTTTCAAATGCCACAGGTCTGATCTAATTTAGACTCCCCAAGACAAAGTTGTGTCCAATCTCCCACAACGACCTAATTTTGGACTGGTTCAGTAGAGAAACATTGTAGGACTTGCCACGTGTCACTGTTTCATCCTTTGCCTCTGAAATTGATAGCCAAGAAACTATAGTCTATGTACTTGCGACCAATTTTTACAGCACTCAAATCCACTGCCCAGAGAGAGAGTTATTGAACTTTTCCCACGGTCACCTCTTTGAGACGAAATTCAGGAGCTTTAAAAAACACTACCTTCCACAGATCATATCTCCAAAAATATTGCAAACCAAGCTCTGAAATTTTTTGACGAATTTCCTCAAGACTTCAGCTTCGTACCATATGAATTTTAGATTCTGAAAATTCGTAGAAACAAATTTATAGCGAAAATTCCACGATGACCTGTTTAGGAGCTTGAACAAATACCTAACTTACACAGATGATATCTCCGAAAATATTGCGAACCAAGCTCTGAAATTTTCAGACAATATTCCTCAGGATTTCAGCTTCACACCCTAAAAATTTCAGCTTCTGAAACTTCGTAGAAAAAAAGTTATAACGCAAATGCCACGATGACCTGTTTGGAGCAGCGAAACCCTAGAATCCAAAGCTCTGATACCAAATGTTGTGTAACCAGCTCCAAAAAATAGAAGAAAAGAGATATGAACGCCTTATAAATAAGCCACTTTGAGGGGGCAACCTCCAATACATTACATAAATGAACAATTATTGGATGATACAATTTACAAAACCTCCTTTCTATATATAGGAGTCCATGGGGCACAATGTAATCCTAGTGGGGCCACAATGTAATCCTAGCCGACCTAACAATAATAATGTAAGGGCACAATAATAACAATATGGGGGTTACAAGGGTACAACAATAACAATAAGTGGGGCTACACTAACATAATAAGGGACTACACTATTAATATAGGGACTTAACACCTATGGCCACAATATTATTATTCCTCTTTGATCAAACATTGCTTCTTCTAGAAAATGAAAAAGAAAATTTTCCTTTGAAACAAAGGACATAAAGGATATTTTAATGCTTTTATTACTGTTCCTTTAAATTCTTGTTGGTATTTCTCCTTTACCTCATACATGACATATTCTGTTATTGCTTAATATAATTATCAACTTTATTTTCACATTTATCAAGTTTTGAAAACTTTCCTCCCAGTTACATTTTTGGAAGCTCCAAAATTAAGATACCAGTGACCACAGACACTGAGAAGCTTCTACTTCCTATTTTGCGAACATAAAAAGATTTTCTGTTCTAGGTTCATTCAACTTTGTAGTTTCATTACTATGCAAAATTGCGCCTATGTCTGCCACCTTTTCCATTACATCCAGCTCTAGTTTTATTCCTCTGTGTTGCATCCCTTTTGAGACACTGAAAAGCATCTAGTTCTTTTTAGTCTGTTTTAGGCTCATTCAACTTCATAGTTTTATTATTCTTTGCAAAATTGCCTCTATGTCTACCACCTTTGCCTTTACATTTGCCTCTAGCTTTATTCCTCTGTTTTGTCAGAAAGCATTCCTCTTCTACATATTATTCTTTCCACAATAATTACAATATTTAGGCTTGTTGGTTTGATAATTACCTTTTGTATTTCGTGAATTACTTATTTGATTTTATTGCTAGCTATTGTTCTTGACTCTACCTCAAACCCTGCCACAACCATTGTGTTTTCCTGTGAATGTTTGTTTGATCCTCATCTTTCTTCAATGTTTTATCTTTTTGGATAAGCAATCCTACTAATTCTGCGAATGATGGCACTTCAATTCTAGAAGAAACGCATAACAAGGTCACAAAATTATGGTACATGTATGGAGGGCTGTTCAATAAAATGGTTACAAGCTCCATGTCTTCGATGGTGGTCTTAAGCATTGACAATTCATTTTCAAGTTGATGCATTTTTTGGACATGTTCTTAATTTCTTTCAGAAATCTTTAAATTTGTCTTAAAACCATAAGTTCATTTGGTGTTTCATATAAGCTTCTTAAATTACACCAGGTTTGGACAGCACAATTTATCATCTAATGTTTTGAAGAATGTCATCCCGGGGTTCAACAGTTATGAGAAGCAGGGCATTTTTGTTCTTATAATTGGTTGATCATTGCCTCAGATCTTCTGGTGTTTCTCCATTGACAATCTCCCACGGGTCATGTATGAATAATCCCTCTCCACCCTCTATTTCCAAGCTGGAGAAGTTCTCCCATTCAATGTATGGGAGTCTGACAATTTTGTTTTTGAATACTAGCAATATTTCCTTGTATTTATGGAGAAAAATCTGTATTCAGCATCTTATCACTCCCAAACAAATATCTCAAAAAGTGCTCATTCCTCCAAAATCACCATTTTATTCCAAAAAGATTATATATCTTCTTATGGTTCCCAAATTTAAGTCTTCTTATTACCCATGATCAGATTTTTTAAAACTATATTCCTCCAGAAAACAGAGTAGGGTTCCTTTTTCCACCTCAACAATCATAGAATTGCAGACATTCAAATTACTTATATCTCCTTTATGTTTAAATAGGGATTTATTACATAATTGGAGGCTGAAGGAACAACGTCATATCTTTGAAGGACTGTTGCAAAATAAAAAAAAATATTACATCTTCTACTGTCTTATGTTTATGCTTTTATAAATATATGCTGCTGCCATGGTTCGTATACATTTGCTCAGTATGCTGAAATATGGTCTATTGTCAAAGTTCAGATTTCTGCCCATCCGCTGTAAATATAATTTATGCTGAAAAAATAATTCCTTTTCTTCTTGATCAAAATTTCAGCTTGCAAAATTATGCACACTAGCAAATAATTCTTCACTGCATATAAAAATTATGTCCCACTGCTGCTGATATAGAAATATTTCTGTGAATGGATCCGTTGCGCTGACAAGTTTCTGAGTTCTCCTCTTTGCTGCACTGTTAGTAATTTAATTCACTGCTTCTGAGTATATACAATGTTTGGAACATTCTGCGGCCACTTGAGGATGGTTTATAGATATTGCTGAATCTGCATACCTGTGTCAGTCTGCTGTATGGGTTTGTTCTTGAGTGTGTTGCCATCCATACATTTGTCTCTATCTGCCAGAAATGTCCTGATGCTGGATTTTCTGCTTGTTGATATGTTGGGTTAAGAGTCTACATCCGTTGCGTGGGTGGGTGATCTTGAAAATTTGCATCTGCCTCTCCTTGGACATTTGTTTCTTTGTTTTCGAAATGTGACAGGATTTTCTTCTCCCATATCCCCATTGATTTTTATTTTTTTCTGCTGCATGTGTTTCCCATGACAAAAGTCCTTTAGCCCTATTAAATATTAATGCTATCTCTAAGATTTGTAACTAAAGGAAATTATTTTATTTTTATTTTTTAAAATTTGGCATCATTACTATAAAGCTCGTCTTTCGTATTCAGACCATTTCTGAAATTTGTTGGTTTTGCATGTGTCTTTGGTGTGTTAAGGATATAAACAGAGTATTGGGTAAGGGTAAAAGGTAATATGTCAAAGAGGTTTCCATTATGAAGAACATGCCAGGAATTAAGAATGGGGGATAGAATATAAACTAATGGTATAAAAACTGTGAAACATTTTGCAGGCTATTCTAGAGATGAAGTTTTAGGGCGGAACTGCCTATTTTTGCAGGGTCGAGACACAGAAAATGCGGCTGTAGCGCAGGTGAGTTACTTGCGTTATAGCGTTTTTCATTTCATTGTATTCTCGTATGGGTTCCTGGTGTTTCAAGCATTGAGTTTTGGCAGTCATAACTTGCACTTCACTTTGTTTTAACTATGTCCTCATAATATTCAACAATGCTGTATCCATCTTTTATGTGCTTCCTAGAGCACGTTCCATGGTACTTTTCATTTCATTTTTTTAATAGATATTAGTTGCAGATACGGCAAAGTATTGTAGCAGAACAATGTTGTACAGTGCGGATCCTAAATTATAGGTATGCTTATGTTGAGAGTGAGCAAACCTCTTTTAGAAGCAGAAAATTAGTATTTTAATATTGTGGCATAAGTTATCAGTTCATTTAGTTTCTTAAAGAACTAGTCTATAGCTCACAAAACTTTTTGAACTAATAGATGTTCTTATCGTGCAGGAAGGATAACATTTCTCTTTGGAATCTTCTTCACACAACACCTATTCGAAATGCATCTGGAAAGGTATTATTATCATACTTTCTTGGCTTTCAATTCTTGCTTTATGTTTGATACATCCTATCTGCAGATGCCATTTACATTGTTAGTTTGGTGCATGATGCCCTTCTTTCTTTGCAGAAAACTAGGGACTGCTTCCAACTTTATGATTTATCTGAAAAATTCCAACAAATTTATTTTATCATCAATTTGATGCTTATTTCAAATGGACAATAAATGAATATTCGTAGCACTAGAACTAGACTTTCAATTCCTTTGAAAAGTTTGTGAATATTTTTGACAAGATGTCACTTGGTTGACACATTTATTGGGTTGTACTACTCCATGGATGATCGGTAAACTGCCATGGATATTCCACTCGGCACATTGTTACAACAGTTCTTAAAATGCTACTGCAATTACCGTGAGGTCATATTGCACTTTTCAGTGATTAGTTAATATCCTAGTTTTAAAACTTGGGAACAGTCTTCAACTTGGCCACCTATCAAATCGGGTTTCGACTCAGACTCAGATAGACTTAGATTCAATGAACCGGATTAAAAAAAAATACATAAAAATGATAATTTTTAATAAAAAATATTTTTAAGACTCCAAACCATTAGAGATGAACTTTGCAAATTTTGCTCATCTATATACCATTTAAGAGTGAATATATCAAAATTGCACTAAGTGCAGCACATATTAGCAACAAAATACATAATATGTGAGGCTCTAAATGGCCTCTAGATTCCAAAAACCATTCTAAAAGTTGTGGTTTATAACTTTATATTGAATATGCCTGCATTAGTTTGCTCTGCAAGTGGTTCTAGATGAAGAGATTCCAAGCATAAATTTAAAAGGTTTCCCAATGGTGTCTCAGAAACCCTTGTAGAATTTTATAGGGAGACCATCTTTCCTTGGATATTATCATGTTTCAAGGAGGGATAGATCTGGGGTTAAGGCTAAGACGAGGAAATAAGTTCCACATTCCCACCACAAATTCCACTCGACACGGGCAATAGAACAGGGAAGTAAGTTCCACATTCCCACCACAAATTCCACTCGACACGGGAAATAGAACAGGGAAGTAATTTCCACATTCCCACCACAAATTCCACTTGACACTGGCAATAGAACAGGGAAGTAATTCCAAATTTGCTGAGTAATTTTCCTACGCTCCAATGATTTGAGGTGGGAAACATTAAGCTTAACAATGAATTTGTGTTTCCTACACAATGAATTTGATATCATAGCTTGTTACTGAAGTAAGGACCTCTATTGCATGAGTAAAATCACTTGGGAATGAAAAGCCCATTTTGTTTTGCTTGTTGGACCAAGTGTAGTGCATTGGCATGGATCATGTGCTTTTGCCTGCCATCAATGAGAGGAATGAACCTCATATTTATCACCTTCCCAATTTATCGTATTCAAACCAGCTTCTAGAAGCCAACTAATAGCTCCTAGAAGCCAACTGATAGCAGTTGATCAGCTATCCATTGCCACAAATGGTTATCAGCTATCCATAACCACAAATGGCTCCTATCTGGCTCTGAGTTAGGAGAGTATCAGTGGAGCTGAAATCCAAAACACTAGCTAAAAGAGTAGTAATTATATAAGCATACCTGTTTTCTGGATCAAAAATAGGTCTCTTTCGTGGTCTTAGCAAGGAGAAATGAAAAATACTATTTGAAAGAGAAATAGGAATTTAAACACACATGTTTTCTGGCTTATATTTATTTAGAATGTGGGGTGGGCATAATTAAACACTACTAAGTGTCGGCGTTTACCGGATGGATGTTCTTTGTCTACACATATGTTGAGAAACAATTTTATTTTAAATTTTTTTCATGCTTAAGATCTGTTGTGTCAAGCTTCTGCATGGTGTAAATCAATGTTGGTAAATTATCCTCATCTAAATAGCAAAAATCCCAGTTGGTACTGTTGTTTATTTATATTGTTGTCCAGAAATTCAATGTGTTGTGCTGTATAATTTTGTGTTGTATTATATACATATTTTTTAAAACTAGTTTTAAAGTCTGCTAGTCATACATGATATTCAAAAACTTGATTATAAAATTTCCTTGTCTTTTTTTTGTTAGTTGAACGTGTCTTTGGACGCTGACAAGGGAATCCCGGATTTCAAAAGAAGTACAATTATTAAAGATCTTGCGTCATTCTTGTCTCCAATTCAGAATAGATTGTTCCAGTTTGAAGCAGAGCTGAAAGAAAGATGAATTTATGGTTTTGTTTAGAGTTGTTCAGGGTAATTGGTGCTGGGCTAAGCCTATTGTGGTTTTGTAACGTTGCCTCTTTCTGTCTAGAGATTTTTACTGTGGTTTTGTAACCTTGAACTATAACTCTTCTGATATATTGTAATATTGACTCAGATTGGACTGTAGAACACGTACAAATTCCAGTTTCCATCTCAGAGAGTGTCCTCCACTGCTCATTCAAACTGGGCCCAAACTTTTGTTGGTTATAATAACTTGCATGCAAAATTCATAGATCATTACACGTCAAACCGACTTTACGCCTTGACTGACATTGCATTCAACATGGTGCACAAGTATGATTTACATGTATCAATCAAAACTATTATTGTATCTATATTTGATAATTCAAGTTGAATACAACATACAATACATAGGAGTGCTATGGCTATGAAGTTCAATATGAAATAATCTATTGATTGCTACTATTACTATTATATAAGGGGTGCTCTTCCAATGTCCATTTATTAGCTATGTGAAGAAGGCTTTGTGGATTTTGTATTTACTATAAGATTATGTATAGCTGAGTTGCAGAAAACTAAGTAGAATTTGGTAAGAAGTTTGGAGTATGTGTAATTCATAATGATATTGTCTTCTCTTCATTGATGAATTTTCAATGTGTGAGTTTTGACCTAAGCCATTGCATTATCAATGTTTCAAGTCTCAAAACTCGACCTATGTGTCAACTACTTCTTATGATTGTTCCTAGGAATACGAATCCTAATTTTTGTAGGTTTAAAATTTATCACAAGCTTTCTCTATTGTGGTCAAATTTGTGGAGGTTATCTCAAAATTTATTTAAGGTACCATGGATCTAAATTTCTTATGAACTTTCAGCACTATTACAAACTTTGGTGCAAATTGTTGATCAATTCTCACTTGGTGAGGGTTATAGATGTTAATGAAAATTTTGTGTGCATGCATGAGAGTTGGGTGAAAATGCTCAATGTTGTGTGCATTAGTGTGATAAATATGGGATAATGCAAAGCATAGTTTTGAAGATTAGTCTAAGTTGACTCGTACCTAATCAACTCAGTCAAGTTGATTGTTGGTTGAACGGTTAATTGTTGGCTCAATGGACATAAGATCTTGCAAGCCCAAATACCAAAGGGAAAAATGGAGCCCATCATGGGGTTCTCTTTGTAATTCTTCACCACTGCTACCTTCCATGCTTCCTCAAACTCCTCTCCAACCTCAATATCAGTGCTAGTAGTAGCATGAGCAACAATATTACACTTAGTAGAACTAGAACGCATTTTCCAAATTGCACGAGAACTACTTCCCTCACGAGTCACCATGTGCCATGCTTGGTCTCAGTGGTTCTCTTCCTTCTACTCCTGGTTCAATTACCATATCTTCATTGGAACCAACAATCCGAACTCCATTAGACAACGATTCACCATTTTGTAGTAGTGATTCGCCATGATTTTACAGGATAATATAATCTCGTGAGAGATTCGCCAAAAAATGATATATACATATTATATTATTAATAAAATTGCCTTCCATTTTTCCAATGTATCATGGGGATTCGCCTATTTTTTATATATATAAATTTAGGGGGGTTCTTAAAATTATCCCTGATTCTGGGGGGTAGTCACATCATAGTGATTGTCTCAGAGGGAATATTTGGATAAGTTTAAGGAATTAGACCCATTTGATATCTTTCTTAGAGGAAAATATGGTTTTCCTTTACCTGACTGGAGTTCATTTGTAACTGGACTATAAATTCCAGCTACACCACCTCCTAACAGTTCTTCTTCTACTACTGTTGTCCATAAAAACACCATAGTTCCTATCATCATGGCTGGAAATGTTCCACCTCCACTTGCTAGGTATGCCCCTCTTTTTCTCCCAGTTGTCCTTAATGCCATTTCAAGCAAATATTCTGCTAGGATTAAAACTTGGGGTAGTGATAAAGAGATTACAACTGAATAATATGTAGACCAATTTAATGAATTCATAGACAAGGAGGAGGTTGACCATGAAGATGTCAAAATGATACTTTTTTTTCATAGTTTTACTGGTGAGGTCAAAAAGTGGTTCAAAGCCCTCGGTCCAAGAAGTTTCAATAATTGTAATGAGTTTGAGGATAGTTTCTTGAGAAAGTGGGGAAATAGAACAAACCCTGAGAAGGCCCTCACTGAGTACAATAGTTTGAAAATAGCTGTAGATGAAACTATACAAAATTTCTCCAAGAGATTTAATAAAGTCTATGATTCCATCCCTATCCATCTAAAACCTCCAAGATGAGTAGCTCAACTGAGATATGCCAAGACTTTTGACTATGAATTTTCTATCCTACTCAGAGAAAGAGAATCCCCTTCACTAGCAGAAATGAAAAATTATGTTGTGAAGGTGGAAGTCAGTATGATAATAGCTAAAAAATCCAAGATGGGAAAAACAAAATTTAAAGAAGAATATGAGTGTTCCACCTCAGATG
Organism: Pinus albicaulis; assembly: GCA_034641835.2. Lineage (NCBI taxonomy): Eukaryota > Viridiplantae > Streptophyta > Pinopsida > Pinales > Pinaceae > Pinus > Pinus albicaulis. The sequence goes on from CM076581.1 coordinate 1,003,625,390, forward strand.
ACTAATTTGACTCCATGATGAACTCAATGGAAAATATGATGGATAGGCTTGCCCTTGGAAATGATTTTTCACCTCCAACACAACATGAACCCCAATTTAGAAATACAAAGTTCATAAGACCTCAAAACCAGCAAAGATCATGGGAAAACAGAAATCAACCTGACACTCAAGTAAGGCCTCCTTTTCAGCAAAATTTAGTTTTTGAAGAAGATCAGCCTGAGATACCAGAAGACTCAATTCATTGCCTAGATGAAAACATGTCTGTAATGTTTTTGACTAAAGAAGAACATGATGAGTCTGATCATGATGTAAACAAGGGTGAGGAACTATTTGATTACCTTAAGGGTTATCAACATGCAATCTTTGAGATACAGAAGCAATACAACCTCAGAAGCATAAATGTCGCCATTACTGCAAATGAAACACAACCCAAGAAAGATGCTCCTAAAGAATCTGAGTTTAGAAAATATCCACTACCCCTTCCTCCTGTCAAAGAGACTGAAAATATTACTTGTGTTTTCAATTTGGAGAATGAGATTTCCAAAATCAAGATCTCAGTCCCTTTTGGAGAAATTCTTAAGGTGAATGAATACAAAAGTAAAATTGTAAAAATGTTGAATTTCCAACCAGGAGCTACAGACATCCTTAATGTTGTTAGTGTGAATTCTAATTGCAAGTGTATGAAAAAATCCCACTTTAGCTGTGCATAACAAACAACCCTAACATCAAAGATGGTTGCCAATTTCTTTAGATTTGTAGTTAGTTGACCAAGATAAATGATACAAAATCTATATCTATGTAGTTAAAGACATTAAACAGTAAATAAAAGCAAGAGTTGCTCCATGCATCCAATAGACAAGATAAGAATATTTTTTAAAGATTTTTTGTATTTATGACACCTGAGAAGGGAACATAGAAAGATGTTACCAGTCCCCCTCAATGGGATGGGTTCTTGTATGTCCTCGACGCTTCAGATCCAAGATCCCTCTGTCTTGATGGTGTAGAAAAGCCAGACAAAAATGGAACTCAAAGGGAGTTCACAAGAAAAAAGATAGAAAAAGATGACAATGATGGAGGATCGAAGTGAGACCAAAAGTAGAGATCCAGAGTGATCTTTAGGAAAAAAAAATTATTGAGTGAATGGAAAAACCCTTCTACTTATAACAAAATATTGAGTTAGTCTAGATATTGGTGCATAATTAAAATATTATTAACCAAATCTAGATCCAAATTTTATGAAATATTTTATTATATCTGTTGGAGAGAAAAATAATTTGAATTTGGTCAAATCCCTTTATTTGTAAATAATAAATAAATAAATGATTTATTTATTATTTTAAAGATGTGGTTGAGTAATAATTAAATAAATAGTGATTTATTCAATTATTTAAAAATTATTTAGTCAAATTTAACAAGGAATATTATTTAAATAATGTTTAATTAATTATTCCTAGAAAATAATAAGATAAAGAATGATTTATCTCATTAATTTTCCTGTTTTGGGTTAAATATGACCAAGAATATTAATTAAACTACAATTTAACTAATTATTCCTTGAGGAAAATTAAACAAATATGGATTTATTCAATATTTCCTCATGGTGTTTCCTATTTATACCATAAACAACTTAATAAATTATGGATTACTAAGTTATTTTTAATAGTGAAAGAAATTTTACTTACGGTAAAATTGGTCTTACATGGTGTACTTTGGTCTATCTAATATTAACAGGTTAGATGACCAAAAATTGGCGTAACAAATGTACAAGAAGACCATCCAACCATTTACTTGGGACCAAGATTGGAAGATGAGATAAATGAAGAGGTACCTCCTTTCTATGCCAGTCTTAGTATCCATGACATGACATTACACAATGCCATATTGGATTCATGGGCCTCTCATAACCTCATGCCTAAAGTGATTATGGAAAGGATGGGATTGGAAATTACTAGGCCATTTAAGGTTTTGTTTTCTTTTGATTCAAAAATATTTCAATGCATTGGATTGATAAAAGATGCTTTTGTTGCTCTTATACAAGTCCCTACCAAGACAGTGGTAATGGACATTGTGGTAGCAGACATTCCACCCAATTTTTTCATGCTTCTATCCAAGTCTTGGGTCGTAAAGATCAAAGGCACTATGCAGATGGACCTATCATATGCCACCATTCCTGTTTTTGGTGAGCAAAGAAGGTTGTATAGATAAACAAGGATGGCTTATATGGTAAGAAGTAAGGATAAACCTTAGAATTTACCAATTTATGTTGTTGAAACTGAAATAGGATCAACTATTCTTTTCAATGAGCTAACTGATGAAGTAGAAACTGAAAGAAAATTAGAAATTTAGGAGGTTGAAAATCAGCAAGATGAAAATCAGGAAATCATTGAAGAAAAGGAAGAGGGTTGTTGGTTGTTGCATTTTTATGGATCAACTGGAAGAGGGGGCTGGAGCAGGAATTTGGATCACAACTCCTGATGATGAATATAAGTTCTATTCTTTCAAATGAAACTTTTATTTCACAAATAACATGGTTGAGTATGGCTCTATGTTTTTGGGTTTAGAAATTTTGAAAAGATTGGGTGCCCAAAAAATTTCAGTTTGTGGAGATTCTGAATTTGTTATTAAACAAGTTTAAGGTGTATATCAAACCAAGGATGTGAGAATGAGATCATACATAAATTTGATCATGGAGGTGTTATAAAATTTTCAAGAATATTCATTTGTTGTGAATACTAAGGACCAAAACTCAGTAGCCAACTCCCTAGCTATTTCTGCAAGTTTGTTTGTTATCCCTGCACATTCCACTGAAAGGTATGAGGTTGTAGTTTGTCATAGGCCTACTATCCCAGATAACATCATCCATTAGCAAGTGTTTGAAGATGAACAGCAAGTCAACAACTTCATAGAATTGAAAGAGGAGTTTGAAAGCACACAAGTAGATTAGCAAAACATGCTTGCTGAAACTAAGGGTAATTATGAAGTTTTGTAGCTGAAGAATAATCCTATACCCAAAGGTATCATCCCAATTGAATTTTTTTTTGACCAAAATGATGTGTTCAAATACTGTAGGATACAATATGATGACGAAGAGGTAGAGAGTTGTAACCTTGGTATAGTAAAAATGCCTAAAATGATCAAGCTTTCAATGTTTCTTTCTATAGAGATGAAACAAAAATATATTAAGACGATGAGAAAGTTTATTGATGTTTTTGCATGGAGTTATGTTGATTTGAAGAAGTATGATCCTACTATTATTCAACATACCATTCCTATTAAAGAAAATTAGAAACCTTTCAAATAGAAGTTGAGAAGGATTAATCCACTTCTCATGCCTCTCATTGATAAGGAGATTAAGAAGCTTTTTGATGCAAAAATTATTGTCCCTGTCAGATTCTCAAAATGGCTTGCTAACTTAGTACCAGCCAGGAAAAAGAGTGGAGAGATTAGAATATGCATTGACTTCAGAAACTTGAAAAAAAGCTTCTTTGAAGGACAATTAAACTCTCCCTAAGATGGATTAAATTCTGCAGAACATTGTTGCTTCCCAAAGGATGTCTATGCTGGATGGTTTTTTAGGATACAATAAAATATTAGTGCACCCAGAAGACCAAGAGAAAAATACCTACTCTGCACCATGAGGGACATTCATGTATGCCAAGATGCCCTTTGGTTTGATGAATGCAGGAGTGACCTTTCAAAGAGAAATGGACATTGCCTTTGTTGAAGATAAGGATAAGTTGGTGGTTGTATATCTAGATGACATAACAGTATTCTCAAGAAGAGAGGAAGGCCATTTGAAGCACTGGAGAAGGTTCTGCTGAAGTGTAGAAGGTTTGGTATTTCTCTTAATCCCACTAAAATTGTTTTTTCTTTAACTTCTGGAAATTTTCTTGGGAACATTATATCAAAATATTGGATAAAGATTGATCCAAATAGAGTAAATGCCATTCAGAAAGTAGATCTTCCTAGAAGCAGGAAGGAAACTCAGTCTTTCCTTAGGAGAGTGAATTTTGTGAGAAGGTTTATTCCCAACTTTGTTGAGATTGTCAAAGACATAACCAAGATGCTGTAGAAAGGAGCTGATATTAAATGGACAGTTGAAGCAAAGTAGTCATTTGAGGAAACTAAGAAGGAACTCACTCAGGCCCCAGTGTTGATTAGTCAGATTTTTCAAAGGAATTTATGGTTTTTACATTTATCAGAAAACACAATTACTGGAGTTTCACTGCAGAAAAGACAACAAGGTACAGAGCAACCCATTTCATTCTTTAGTAGAGCCCTTTATAATTTAGACCTGAAGTACAATATCATAGAAAAATAGGCATATGCTTTGGTCAAAGCCATCAAAGACTTCAGAATTTATATTCTACATTCTCATGTCATAGCATTTGTGCCTAATGATGTAGTGAAGGAAATCTTAACTCAAGCTGATCTTGATGGCAAGAGAGGGAAGTGGATAGCTAACTTGCTAGAATATGATATAGAAATCATACCTACAAAATTGGTGAAAGGTCAGGGGCTAGAAAAGTTGATGGCACAATCCAATTTTGACCGTCTTGATATGAATTTTATTGCATAAATTTCAGAATTATAAGATGAATATGAAGAGTTGATTCCTATTGAAGAGAAGTACATTCGGTCTAAGTGGTACAAAGACATTGTTTTTGTCTTACATCATCATAGAGCTCCTGGTGAATTGTCTAAATCTAAGGCAAGGTTCATGAAGCTGAAATCTTTGAGGTACTGCATCATAGATAAAAAAATTTACTGTAAAGATATTGGTGGCATTCTTTTGAATTGTTTGCTGGAAGAGGAAGCTAAAAACGTGATTGAAGAGTTTCATAAAGGATATTGTGGAGGTCATCACTATTGGAAGGCCACAACAAACAAAATTCTTAGAGCAAGGTGCTACTGGACTACCATGTTCAAAGATGTTTAGAAAAGGATAGTTTCCTACCATGAATGTTGGATTTTTAATGGTAACAAAAAGCTTATTCCTTTACCCTTGATGCCAATTTATGTTGAGGCACCTTTCCAGTAGTTGGGCTAGAGTTTATTAGTGAAATACATCCATCTTCTTCAGGGCATCATCGTTGGATCCTGATAGAAACTGATTATTTCACCAAGTGGATTGAAGCAATCCCAACAAGGCAAGCAAATGATTTAGTCATCATTCAATTCTTAGAGAATAACATATTGTCCAGGTTTGGTTGTTATATGAAGATCATCACTGAAAATTCACAGGCTTTCAAATCCAAGAGGTTGATTAGTTTTTGTCATTAATGTCACATTACACTTGGACACTCTACTACTTACTATCCACTAGGTAATGGTTTTGCTGAATCTTCTAACATAAGCATTGTGAGAATTATTAAGAAGGTGTTGCAGGAAAATAAAAGGTCATGGCATTTGAAGATGAAGTATGCTCTGTGGGCTGATAGAGTTTGCAAAAAAAGGTCAATTGATACTTCACCTTATGAGTTGGTGTATGGAGCTGAAGCCATTTTTCCTACATCCTTGGGAGTGCCTATTATGAAGCTGCTACAAGGATTAGAGGAGGAGCCTAATGCTATTCAGAGCAGAATAAACCAGTTTATAGATATGAAGGAAAAAAGGGAGGAAGTATATAATAGCAATCAACAGTCTCAAAACATAATAAAGAAGACATTTGATAGGAAGGTCAAAGAGGAAAAATTTCAGATTTAAGATGTGGTATTGAAGTAGGATGCCAGAGTTGAAGAAAATGGGAAACATGGTAAGTTTGAGAATATCTAGAAAGGTCCATTCATAGTAGCTACATTCCATGGAAAGAACACTTAGCTACTGTAGGAGATGGATGGACAACCTTGTGTTGGAGGGTCTGTCAATGGCAAGTTTATAAAACACTATTCCTCTTAAGTTCTACTGATCTTTCACTCGATTGTATATATTCCATTTTATTATGTTTTTCTGCTAATAAAGACGGGCTGATCATCAAACTTAAGCCCGAGGTGAAGGCCATTAGAATTTCAAGAATTCTTGGAAAATTTCAGAGTTTTTATTTCCAAGAAGATGGATGGCACTCGAACTTCAAGTTCTTTAGTGTACCACAAGGGCACACCATCCCAAGTGGAGAAATGGTTATCACTTATAATTTTTGTGAAACATTACTTGACATGGTCGCATAGTTCACTCCTCAAAAGGATAAGGTGTCCTTAAGCCTTTTCAAGTTGGTAAAGGAAAATTTCATTTTTTTTACATGTTTAACCTATCCTAAGGTTAAAGGCCACCTCCATTTAAGTCATTTCATATCCTATCAGTCATCATTAGGTGTCAGATTTCATTTCCCAAGCGTTTAAATTTGAAAAGGAAACTTAAGCCAGATTTACATCTTTTCTTAGCATTTATAAACTCTCAAAATTTAAACTAGAAACGTTGTTTTCCGTCTGGCTTGCCAAACTCGATGCAAAGTGGTAGTTCATGGTTGGAGGAGTTAGGGTGGAGGTCATTCAAGTATGTTATGGTTAATTCAAACGTACAAAGCCATCTCTAAGGTCATCATTACCATTTTTAGCATGCACGTGTTATGATTAAGGCATGAGTTGTCATTTAAACCATAAAATGTTACCCAATTAGTCTTTTTGTCATACTCCACTTTATCTTTCCATGTTATTGGATTTTTGGAGAGTTGCTTCATTGAGCCAAGAAATTTTTTAGCATATTCAATGGTTGCAAGTGCCATCAAGAAAGCGACGATGAGAAGATATAAAGTCACCATGGATGCATGGAAGAAAACAAAAAAAGGTGGTCATTGCCACAGGTATGAGCCCATGGACAAGAATTTTGCTAAATGAAGAGCCAACGACCATGGAAATTTTCAGAAGAAGAGGGTGCTTGCAAATCAAAGATTGTAGGGTTTTCATCTATAGGTTTCCAAGGATTTAATAAACAATCTTCGGGGTTTGTCCCTTTTGAACACATATCTATGTGTTTTTTCATTGTAATTTTGTTCTCACCTGCAGAAATAAAATTACGCTTTTTTCTCGAGGAAAAAAAAAGGTTTCCAAGGATTTTTATAACAGTTTCATGGGAACATCTTCAAAGGTGGGAATTCTAAACCTTGCAGTAACACCAGAAAACATTTCAAAAACAAAAGGAATCGCTAGAGGAGGGAAAAAATGGTTTGAAGGCATCAAGTTCACCATGCAAGATTGCAAAGAGTTCATAAAACCAGAGCATAGTGAAATTGATCTTACAAATTCCATACCTAGGAGTTTCATGAAGGACAACTATTCAAAGTTGTTGATGATCATTCAGAAGTATTTCACCTGTGAAGGAAGATTTCACATGGTCTACTCTTACCACCTCAGGCTTCTTCTGCATTTTGTCGGTAAGAGGTCACTTGATTTGCATTTTTATTTATACAAAAGTCTAGGTAAAATGTCAAATAAGGTTCAAGTTAAAACAGAGGGTAATTAAACTTATCTCTTTCACCATGGTTTTATTAAGTTGTTGGTGTTAGAGGAGTTGAAGAGACTAGACAGAGATTGGACATCCTTTCTGTTCATGAGTGGTTTTGAAGTTGATGTTATTACTCCTAAGAGATCTTCCAAACCTCGAAATATTTCAACACCTACAGTGGCAGAGGAAGTTGAAGAAGAAAATAGATCATCCCCACTAGAACCAGTGAGCATCGAGATAAAGCCTTTGCAAAATATTCATACACCTAAAACAAAAACTGCAAAATAGAAGCCAACAGTTAGAAAACATGGCAGAAAGAGAGTTACTAGGAGCCAAACAATGGTTAAGGGTAACTTAGAGGACATCTTGCATGCAATTCATATTGAGGAAACTCCCATTTTCTAAGCTTAATATGTTGAATATGGGGGAAGAAATCTAAAGAAAGGGAAAACAACTAAAAAGTTAGAGTTTGCAGGTGATTATGTTGGTTTCATGTTTCAACCTGGAAAGCCAATGACCAGACATGCAAGGAAGGTTATGGAAAGTAGCAAAGAGACTTAAATATTATTGAAACTGCCTAGCCACCAAGCATCATAGATCTCTCTTCACCTGCAAAATATGAGTTGGTTATCAAGCAAAAGAAGGGTAAAGAGAAAATCACTGAAAAATCATAAATTGAAACTCTTAGGGAGAAGTTGAAAGAGGCAAGTAAGGATATATCAGTTTTAAAGAAAGAGTCAAAGAAGCATAGAGTCGAGAAGGTTTAGTTTGAATAAATGAGGAAAATCTAGGAGAATAGTGTCACAAGAGTCTCAAAGACCTTGGAAAATACAGAAAAGATGATAAAGTGAGCTCAACCACTAAGACGAGAGGTCAAGCACGTAAAAAAGATAAACCTTCTCTTGCAAACCAAGAACATGGCATTAAAAGACAAAGTGAAAGACCTTGAAGAGAAATTGGAGCTAATTCAAGAGGAGTTGGAAAATAAAGGGTTGAAAATGACTATGGTAGAAGAACCTACAAGTTGACTGATTGTAAATGAGGAGGAAACACCACAGGAGTAATAATTTGAGATGAAATATACCTTAGGAGGTTCATAACATGCAGAGAATCAATATTTTGCAGTTGGAGGTTAGTTTTGGAGGATAATTTGTGAAGGGGAAATTTCTGGCTTTTTGCATAGTTTCGAAGTGTACCTCAGGCTCGAAGGTAGAAATACGTTACAAAAAAACCTGTAGGTGTCTTTTTGCTTTTAAAGTCAGTTTTTTCATGATTGAAGGATGAGGATCCATGGTGATAAGGTGTTATGACATGATTTACATGATGGAACAAAAAAGAATTGAAGAAGATAGATGGAGAAGCAACTTTTCCCACGCTACCAAAACTTGCTACGAAACCGTCCTGTTTTCGTAGCGAGAAATTGTTGAATGTTTTGAGCATCTTAAAAGAAATTTTTGCCAGCTGGAGACCTCCAGCATGTCAGAGGACCTCATAAATAGTTATTTATGATTTAAAGGGAGTGCCATGCAGCCATGTCACCAATCAAAACAACGTTGAAGATAAGGGTCATCTATTCCTAAACAACAGGGTTATGCTCCACAAATATAGGGATGTTTTAAATATGGAAAGTGGAGGTGAATTTTGTCATGTGCCTCTTGAGCATGTGATATTTTTTTTGTAACCATAATGTAACTGTTTCATAAATATGATAGAGAAATGTAATAAATAGGAGATAGAGTCCTATTAGGAGATGGTTTCTTTAAAGGGTAGCTGTTAGTTTTCTGTTAGAAGTTATGTATTTTAGTTATGAAAGGTTCCATAAGAGAATTCAAAGATCTAGCCACTAGGAAGATCATCCTTGTTGTAAAGAATGTATATTTAAAGACAAAATATAGAAGTAGTATGGGGTTGGAGAATATTTGCAAAAAAACTGTTGCTTATATGTTTTGACCAATATCAGTAATACAAAGTGACATTCTTCTTCATGGACATGAGATTCTCATGAGTTTTGATACCTCATTCATCTATATCTTTATGTTTTATCACTTGCAGTAGATTTCATCCCTAATTACTCATAATTCATAATATTATGCTCTGACTTCCTTTAGTGATGAAATGATTGTGTTTTATTATGTTTTGTGTGTGAGTTGCCTCTGTCTAAAACCTCTATATGCCTCAACTTCCATGTGAAGGACAATTTCCATTGAAACTACTAATTGTTGACTCCATAAGCCCAATGGTAGCAAGCCTGCATTTTTCAACCCGCAATCAGACAAAATAAGTTACAATTTCTATAGAGTTAGCCATCTAGTACTATCATTATTCAAAATCATAAACCCCCTTTAGAGAGCCCTCTCAATCTGAAGAGGCTAATCTTCAGTTAGAAGTGATTTGAAACAATTACACTGAGTTGCTTGATGAGCAACTAATCAAGTTCAATTTGGTAATAACATATGGAATGCTACACATGAAAAAGAGCACTATCATGTGTCCATTGGTATATGTATTGAGGGTTTATAGTGCACCATAACATAATATAAGGCCAGTACCAATGGCTTCATATATTATTTATCATAATGCAGAGTGCTAGAGATTTATGGTCCTCATTCTTAAGAAAAAATTGATGCATTTAAAATTCTTAGATGCATCGCACACCAATGCCATCTGAATAAGAGCGTTGTGTTTGTGCATTGGTAATTCTCAATATTTCTCCCAAAAATTATTAGTGTGCCCCAACTTATGTAGACCACTAATCATATACATTAATAAATTTATCATCACATTGGACAGAATGGGGAATTTCGATACATTAAAATTAAAATTTTGTGTAAATTATAATCTTATGGAGCACTACTGGCCAATGTGACCTTGAAAAGTATTGATAAGTAGTGTTACCTAAATGTTATGGTTGATTTGGTGAATAGTGTAAAGAAAACCTATAAACCAAATTAAGGATTAATTTTACATATTAAACAACTAAAAACTTTAAGTATAAGAATCAATTTACTTAGATTATTTTCCATGAAGGAGGCATGCTTTCATATAGAGAAAAAATGAATATTTGATATTATTTTCCACATTCCAAAGTGAATGCAAATATACTATGAAGTGAAGGAATCAAAAAATTTGGAATTTTGGTAACACCACACTTTAGGGAAGTGAGAGGGGGATAGTGTATACTAATGTTTGGATGGTTAGAAACAATGAATTATAGTTGGACATGAATTATTATTATTATTATTATTTCAGAGGGAAATAAAATTATATATATATTTTTGATGTACTTATGCATGTATAAATATGAACTAACACACAAATTATATATATATATATATAGGTAGGTTAATATATTTCAACATATCCCAATGTGAAAATATGTTGATTCATAGTTATGAGGTGCACAAATTATATTCTTTTAATATTTTAAACCTACATTGATGCACTTTGTAGTATTAGTATAGGTTAATATGTCATATGGCATTCAAATTTTTTAAAAAATTGATATTTTATTACAAAATATTTTAACCTAATTAAACACACTGAGTATCGCAATACTCTTGTGCATGTATGGGTATAGAGTGCACTGCTATATTATTTAAAAATTTTGAAGCCTACATTGGTGCACTTCATAGCATTATGCATGGGTGTTGGTTAATATATTAGAGGTGCCATTTATTTTTTTAGAAAAAATATGATATTTATTACAGAATATTTTAACCTATTCCAATGAACACGATAGAATTATGTGGTCTAGTTAATTAGACACAGTACAATATTTTACTTTTTAATTTATAAATAATATACCTAGCATGACACTTGTGGTATGAATACCCACCAATTTTATTTAATATATGAATTTCACTAACAAGGATTTATCCAAGAAATCGTTAATAATTTTCATGACTTCTGTTACTCTAGCGGTTCGCTTATGCATTGGCACAAGTGTTAATGGAGCACATTGACGCTACAATATGGTTAAGCCATACCAAAAAAAAAAAATCTGCAAAACCATCCAACCACCTAGCCCGAGTAAAAAGAAGGGATAAGTGGTTATGTGAAAACTTCTACTAATGTGGTGTTTTTTTTGTAATGTAATAGTATACCATAACAAATTTGTTCAACTGACAAGTTAACCTTAATCCATCATTATAATGTCCTTCCATCAACTTACAAAATAGAATTGAATAAAAGCGAATTAATGATCTAGTTTCACTGCTATTGACTTACTTAGAGTTCAAATACCCAACCATTAGGAAAACTAACCCTTTGGAGCATATTGATCAATACTCTATTCTTAATGTAAAGTTGACATGAAAATTTATATGATCACCGTTAAGAAAGTTTATGAGTAAACCATTCTAGTTTGTTTACAATTGACATAGGCCTCAAACTAGCTCATCTAGCTCATTCTCCACTTCTTAGTGCAATTTTTGTAATGAATCTCATGACCTTAGGACTTGTGATGACTAGTTAATAGAAGAAAATGACCAAAAGGAAATTAAATAGAATATATATATTACCATCCATGAAATCGACGAAGAAATTGGAAATATTATAGTGACTCACACAAGGGGAAATGATTACCCTTTTAATAAGGATCTTAAACGTAAGAATAGGGGTATCCATGCTCCTTACAACAATCCTAAATATCTTGTCCCAAATTTTGAAAGAAAGTATATATCTATAACTTAATCTTATTGATCAAAGGAAAGAAACCATTTTTCAGTCTTTAATTTGTCCCTATTTGATTGATAGATGGTGGGTGTATGGCTTGTCCACCTCATCAATATAAAAGCTTTCTATTGAATGAATTACAATGCTCTCACTGTTACCACCGTTAGATTGATTTCAAGCTCATAATCAAACAAGTAAATACTACTTTTTTTTTCCATCTTTATTCTATTAGGACAGTGACGTATGCAAATATAGCTCTTTAGTAAAATCCCATTCTCATAATATAAATTCCGTCAATAAGGAGAATTCCCCTTCGTCTTATAGCCATCGTTTTGGGTACAACAATGCATCATACAAATGGTTATATTAACATGAAAATAAGAATATGGTTGTAATAAATAATTTAACATATTTGAAGTGGTTGTAGGTGTTGTTGCATGAGGTTAGATTTCTCCCTCTATATATATATATACTTGTAAAGGTAACTATGGGTACCAAATACATAGCTCTAACTACAAGCAATATCCAATTGCATAGGGAACTCAATGCCAACATAAGGTTTTGTTAGAGTTTTGTCCACCTTTTGAATGTTAGAGAAGCCTAGTAAGTAGGAGACCATTAATGGGGAATTTTATTTGTAATATACCTTGAGGGGGTCATTTTCCTAACTATATGATAGATGTTATTGAACCACAATTTGTCCAAATGTAAGCACTAGATATATTGGGCCTCTTGTTTCAAGGAAAAACACTTGTTTCCCAACTTAAGTCTAACCATCCATTTGATGGTGATTTATTATGATGATATTCAATTAGGTACCATAATGTCAAAAAATCTCGCCCAAAATTGCTAATGAAGGTGGTGTCACAATCAATCATAATTGGATTAGCCATATCATGGAGTTTAAAATATTTTCCATTGATAATGAAGGTGGTGTCACAATCAATCATAATTGGATTAGCCATATCATGGAGTTTAAAAATATTTTCCATTGATACTCATGTTATTGTGGTGGCATTGAATGGAACTATAAGGCACAAAAGTGACTATATTTAGAAATATTATTAATAGTACCATGACCATTGATTCATTTCCTAATTTCATAATTTCACAATGAAATCCATAGAAATGTGACTCCACATAGAAGATGGAATGGATCAAGAATGTTATTGTCTTAGAGGCTTCACCATCTACCCCTTCCAAAGAAAATTTTAGTCACTATATTTCATCCATGGGATTAATTTCATTGTTTTTTTACCCAAAAAAAAGGTTCATCTCACTACTTTTTTTTGCTAAGATAATTCACGTAAATTCTATAGGATAAAAGTATTTTTACCTTAAAAAATACCCAAATTTTCTAAACGCTATATAAAATACTGAAAGATATTTGAATTTTGAAAAATAATCACCATACCTTTTTTGGTTGTTATTTTAAGAATTATAAGATTCACCAAAGTTTTAAACACTAATATAAATATTAATCCTTAAAATTTACTTATCCCCGTTATGCCATTGGTAAGTATCACTTTCAATCTCAAAGGTGTAAATTGTTATCTTAATTTCTCGACAAAAGTATTAATCCTTACTACATTCACATGTTTTTTAAAACCTAGAGTATCCATTATGGGGGAGGAGTTTAATATAGATAAAAATCTATATTTAAATGTTAAATCTCAAAACCCAAAAATAATCCCTTTAAAATATAAGTCATCACTAATATACCAAGTGTATCTTTTATTTTCCTAGAGGTATCAAAATCCACATGTATTCTACAAGCTAATCTTGGTATATGAATCATGAACAACCTTTAGAATCTTTCGATTCCTAGGTTGTTTGGACTAAAAACAAAACGATTCCTAGTAAAGAGGAGGACCCTTTCTCCTTAGCAAGGAGTAGGTAAAATTAGAACTCACAAGTTAGCACAACAGATCATAAATGAACCACAAACCCACAAAAGATTTCAATAGCTCTAAAAATGAAATACAAAGATGCATTGTATGAAAATGAAGATGCCACCCCCGATAGGGGTAAAGAGATCCCATCTCATAGGTTTATCCCTTTTGTCTAATCTTGGTATCAGAATCATGAACAACCATGAGAATCTTTCAATTATTAGGCCATTCGAATTAAAGTTATTTTCTTGAAACAAGTTACAACACAATATTAAATAAACTTGATGCCATAATGGGTTCCTTGTTTTAGCGAGTAGCTAAAATACTAGTGATCATAATTGTTACAACCAAGTTGATCAGTTTGTCAAAAAAATTCAAATCCATGCTGGCACAACGGTCCTCGTTCACTACTAAGTAACAACGTACACATCAGCTCCCAAAAATAGCAATAAGAATTGTGTGAGTGCAAAACAGACTATCAACATTGGAATAATGGCAAAGCTATAGGCCTCGTGTGTCAACATTACAAACATTCTTCTTTATGATTGTGTTAGTAAGGACGCCCAAAATAGATATCCTCTCATCAAATTCAAGAAAAATTTCATAAATTAGTGTGACATGAGAGAGTGCCATATTTAGCTACAAATATAATCAATTAAATAAAATGATGTGATTATGAAGGCGATAGTGGATAAAAAGGTAAGGAAAGAGTGGTGAAAATTATGAAAATTCTTAGACCCAACAATGGACATGGTTGAACCTCTTTAATTGGTAACTTGAGATATTATCCTAGTAACTCTTGGACCTCACAAATTAGAGAGCTATAGCACTTGTTGAACCTCCTTAATTAGTAATTTGAGATATTATCCCAATAATTGTTGGACCTCACAAGTATATTAGAGAGCTATACCACTTGACACTCCCTTGTCCTTAGGACCCAATAACTTATATGAGTCACTCTCCATTCATAGATTCCAAGAAAGGAATTGGTGGCCGTGGGGATCCTACAAGCTTTTTGCTTAGAACATTATATTAAGCCCTAAGAATTAGCTTAATGGCTTTCAATCCCATATCATGTTTCCAATGAAAAATCCATTAGTCATAAGTTTATATTTAGTAAACCCTATGTGTTACCCATAGATTGTTATCGATGATTAAACCACTCACCCCTTGCTATTTGTGATTAACCCAATCTTTATCAAACCACTCACTCCTTGCTATTTGTGATTAATCCAATCTTTATCTAGATATTAAACTTAGATTTTCATTTTTATATAAATTAAATTAAAAAAAAACCAAACAAACATTATATAAAAGTGATATTGTTTTTTTGAAAATATATAATTTTAATAAGTTAATATATATTTTTTAAGTTACTATCAAATTTCAAAATTATATGAATTCGAGTTTGCTAATGATAAAATATTTGGATTCATTAAAAAAAAAAAAAAAAAACCAAACAAACAAAACTATAATGTAAAATAACCTATATATGGATACCGCTAACTCGTCACTATTACCAATGATAGTAATCGACTGAAATCTATGTTTCGACTACAACCCAAAATTTCCAATGCTAACTCATGTGGAATATGGGAGACAAAAATAAATTAGTGAACATTTAAAAAAAAAAAATTGTCTTGGTTTAAAAAAAATCCACAAAATAATTTAGAAATTTTGTAAGAATTTAAAAAATTTTAATAAAGATTTTTGAGAATTTAGATTAAAGTTGTTAAACTTCAGTATTTTGGGTGTTTTAAAGATTTTTGATGGTGTTAATTCATTTTCAGCATAAAAATTTGCAGTTCAAGGTGGTAGACAACTCCATTTAATTTATTTGAGACACCCATAGAATAATAATATTTAATGATCATTAATAAATTAATAAATTAGAAAGAAATTAATTGAAAATAATAACAATAATAATAATAATTATTAACTTTTTAGTTATTTTTAGTGAGATTTTTGGAAATTATTCAGGTAGATTTTTCTAGTCTAATTTCTTTAAAATCTGACAGGAATTTATTGAAATCATAAGCTTGGTTTTCCAGTCTAATTTCTTTGAAAACTAGCAATAATTTATTGAAATCACAAACTTGAAAGATAACATTTCAACCAAAATACTTAAAAAGTTTTCATAATCTAATAAAAAACAATTTAAATAACAAAAATCTAAAAATAATAATTATTTGTAAAAATTATTTTTAATTGATATTGATTGATTATTTCACCCACGTTTCTTAAAATCACTAATATTATTGTGATGGATCAGAAACCAAATTCTACCTAGAATACACATGGCAAAAGTATCAAATCTGAAATAATAATAATTTATAAATCTTATATAAAGAAATCAGAACGTTAAGGACGCTGTGTTTCTGTATAACAACACAGGACAATTATATTATTTTTATATGAAAAGGAAAATTAAAAGAAAGCAGAAACACAGGACAATTATATTATTTTTATATGAAAAGGAAAATTAAAAGAAAGCCCACAAGGTGAAAGGCTGATTGTGCAACGGCATCTGCTCCGTTGCCAATATTGGTAACTGGACGATCATTAGAAGACGGAGTGGTTCCACCAGTAATAGGATTTCCAGGAATTGAACCAGCGGAAGGCGCAGAAGGCAACTCCGCAGGAGGAATTCCCACGCTGGTTGTCGGTGGATTTACAGTTGGAGAAGGTCCAGGAGATGGAAGAGCGACTGCAGGACTCGAACCTGAGACCATAGTTGAATGATTTGACTTTGTTAGCATATAATTTAATTTATAAACGATAATTATAAAATACGACGGGAAAATATGAAAACCTGGAGCAGCAGCGACGGGAGGGTTAACAGGAACGCCCCCGCTGGTGGGAGCTGCAAACGGGACCCCTGCAGCTGGAAAAATTAATAGAGTAAAAGAGTGCCGTCAGGTCTCGTGTTCAAATCTCAGGAAAAGGAAGACAAAAAAAATCAAGAAATGGAGCTTAAAGCGGCGTACCTGTGCCAGAAACAAAAATCAAGAAATGGAGCTTAAAGCGGCGTACCTGTGCAAGAAAAAAAATCAAGAAATGGACCTTAAAGCGGCGTACCTGCGCACTGGGTGAGAGGCTGGCTGTTGACTTTGCACAGCCCCGGGAGGGCGAACACCTGTGTTGGGTTAATGGAGATCCCCAAGGGATTACTGGTCCCAAATAATTGACAGAGGCAGGATGATGCACCGCTGGCCACTGTTACAAAGGCGTTGCAACACGCCGGAGCTACAGCGGCACCGCTGCCGCTTGTAAGAAAGCCGGAGCACGGAGAAAGGCTGTTGATGGAATTCGTACAGCCTGTGGAAGCCGGTGGTGTCTGTGCCAACACATTGAGGGCCATCAGGAGCGCCAAGATCAGGAAAAATACAGAAATTAAAGGTCTCCCCGCCATTGTAAAAGAACAAGTTCCTCTATTATAATGAAAAAGATGAAGATACCTGTACTGCAATGTGTGTTTTCTGAAGGAGATTAAATAGACTTCAGAGGCAAGGGTTTTTGAAACTCCTATAATGAGCTTTGAAAATGAAATTCTGAACAAAATTTCTCAAAATTGGCGTTCACCAACCAAACAATATGACCGGCCATGGATGTCTGTACACGTCTGTGGCGTTCGTTAAAAGTTGATCAATTCTGAGGGTAGCTGTATTGGTGGAATATGTTCTTTCTTGGGTGTTGGCTCTACTTTAATCTTGATTCCATCAAATAATAATAAATTCATATGGTTGTAACTCCATTTTTGGGCAGGTTTGATGTTTCATGTTCTCAGATAGTATGGATACATTAGGGTTGTTTGATCTTCATATCTCTATGGATTTTTAAAGAGTCCACGTGGCATGGTTAGTCAGAGTTGTTAGTTTGGTTATTTGAGTGCTGAACTTAGCAACGAACATGAAAGTTTGTTGTCATAATGGGTCACCTCCGTCGTCGTTAATTCATTTTTATGTATTAATTTAAGTGGCTGGTAAGCAGTTATTAAGAAATTTGAAAGTGTTTCATATACGGCACCCATTTTTGAGAAAAAAGTCCATTCAAATTTCCAATTGTAAAAGCATCCTTTGACATATAAATTTCTATATTGTTCTCCCAGCGCTCCTAGCCCCCACACCTATGGTTGGTGACTCGTGTACCTCCATCAACTTCTTCTATCCAATTTCATGTTTGGTTAGACTTCATCAACTTCTTTTATCATAACTCTAACTTGTACTAGATGTATACCTTTTGTGTCATACTACTCTTCATAATGTGTGATTTCATAATATTTTCTTTAACATTGAAATCTCTCATATTTCATAATATTTTTCTTAAGATTGAAATCTTACATATCTAAAAATATACTTGTTATTTTGTACTTTTTATCTTTGAACATCTTATTATTTCAAAGTAAGTTCAAAACACTTCTAATGTTTTTTTCTTCTTCCTTTTGTGTATATGTTATTATTTTTTCTTTCTTTCTACCGAATTTACATGATAATTAGCTTTTCCTTCTTCTTTCATGCCAACAATTATCTCTTACATAACCATTTCAAGACAAATTTCTTCATAAAGAGCAATCGAATCATCTTCATCTCACATAACTTTATTTTACACCCTTACAACCTTGGGTTTCCTAAAACTTAATTACCTTGTTACTATGATTCACCTTCACCCTGTCTCCACTCAATACCCCTACCACATTATCATCTCTTTGGGTCCCTCTCCATAATAGTTGATCTTCCTATGTGTAAAGAACTATTTATCTTCTCCGTGCACAATATTCTACACTTATTATTTCTTTTGCATGGAAATACCATGTCCTTACCTCCAAGTCATCTTTTCATTCTACATGCTCACTCCATGCATTCTAAATAGGGTTCCTTGGAGCAAACACACATCTAGATGATAGCGCACAAAACTCTCCTTTGTGTAAAAGACGTTGTGCCTTTGTGCATGCACTATTGTGTACTTAATCCACCATAGATTCCTCTACATAATTTTTTTGACTTTTTCTCCAAAAGCTACATACTCTTAATATTTGGCTTTTTTATCCATTTTACCAAATATTTTCATATTTTGTGCCTCACATTTTTAATATCTTCTCTTCCAAACAAATATTATGTATATTTAATTATCTTTCTTCAACATAAATTCTTCCAATTAAGTTCAACATTTTCTTTCTCGTCCTTTTCTACTTCTTTTTAATCATATCATGCAAAATCACATAAATCCGCCCACTGTATATTGAGGATATTTTTAAGTCATATACATTTTAACTTCATAAAAATTATCATCGAATTTCCTTATGTTTACACAATTGAATAGTCCCCACATTTATTTTATTATGAGTTCCATTAGGATAATTATTTTTAATCAATTGCATCTTCACCAAATCATCCCCCCAAAAGCTCTTGAATATTGTTCTCATATTATCATGCCTCATTTGTCATGTCACTTTTTATATATTCTCAAGAACTCATGCTTACATCTTCCTCGTATAATGAAAAAATGTGTTTGTATTGTCACTGACATATATTTCAATAGGAAAATAATCTAAATTTGTGATTCCTTTTAGACTATAACTATACACAATTTGAAAACACCATAAAATTGTTAGTTTATCATTTATGTTATCGCAAGCAAACTCTCTATGCACTAAGAAATTATCTCATTACATCACACTATTTCTTACCAAACATATTAGAAGATTATTGAAAATTATGTTGATATCATCAATTTGTCCATCTATCTAGATATGATGTATTGAGCCTATTACCCGCCACCATTGGGTGACCCCATAAGAGAATTTTTACCCCATAGGAGAAATTTTTTCTTAGATTTGTCTTCAACAGACAACCAACAATCCCTCGCCAACCACATGATAACTTTGATGTACTACTATTCTTCGCCACCTAAGCCAACCATTGTGTACCCTCGCTCATCTGTCATAATCTTATGTTTGAAGGTGGGGCATCAACCCCTAAAGGTATGACTTTTCATTATGTAATTGGGTGTTTATGCTTGTTCTTTTGGGGCACACTTGAGCATGGATTATTGGGATACTTGGAAGAAGGAAGGTATTTAATTATACTCTTGTTCCCTTACCTCAACTAGGGGGTTAATCCTGAATCATAATCCCGTGGGATCTCCTTTATGGGCTAGTAGCCTTAGGAGTGGCACTATATGGGAAACACTTATTTTGGTTGCATGGTCCCACTTCCTGATACCATATATCTCACTCTTCTCATTACAAGCCTTTTTCAAATTTTACCTATCTCAATCCAATCTGTCAATGGGGTCCACCAGGTGTTAGCCTTCCCTTCCACTTATCCACAACGTGGGTTAGGCTTGAAAAGATGCCCTGAAGGTTTATGCAACTAGAAAGAATATGACAACATAATATGGCCACGCACAACAAGATGTTGAAGTCAAAGAAGAATTGGTAGCACACACAGTAGTGTGGGACCAATAGGTCCTAGCGATACATTAGTGTGATGACCAAACTAATTAATTGATTTGGTGCAGTGTGTAATTTAATTTTCCCTTAATTAAATTAGACAATAAAATGTAATATTATCTCATGATCACTTGTAACAGTTAACTGAGTGTGATAAAATCAGTTAGCTCATGTATTTCGAGTTGAGGGTGGTTGGTGAGGCATGCAGAGTAATTCTATTAGTTATGGAGTTTGAATTCCAGTTGGTGCATTAGTTTAATGCATGAGTAATCATTTAACTTAGTTAGGTGAGTTAGAGTTAGTTGAAGTAGTTGGAACTGTTTGTTGCACAAGTGAGAGATCAAGTGAATTAAATCATATTTAATTCACAATCAGTGATCTTCCATGCAACTGATGATTTACTATTAATAGCTGCATGCATGTCAATTCCAGTGGAGACCTAGTTGAGACAAAGGTTAAAGGTATGTTAACTATCATTTGTGTGATTAGTAGGTGGCCTGCATGCAACCAGAGATCCATTGGAGTGCCCATGATCCTTGCATAGTTTTGGAAGGACAAAATTGCAAAATAATAGGGATTGCATTCATCAATAATGTGCAAGCAAGGCAGGTTGTTTAGAGGCTTAGCATTGGCTAAGTGTTGGCCAGTTTTTTCCAAGACAGTGTGAGACAGTTGTGAGGGTGCAGGAGACTCTTGTGAGAAGGGTGCATTGTAATTGTTTCATGATTCCATGGTTAATATACAATAGAATATAGAGGGGTTTTGAGCAGAAATCTTTAACAGGGAAATTATCTGTGTTGTGGTTTGATTTGATTCTTTCTTTGCTTCATGTGATTCGCGACTGTGTTTAATTTCCGCAATTGATTTGTAGAAGGATTCAATATATAGCTTTAGTACATTGTTAGATCGGATCCAATCCATTGATATACACATGTTTGTATCATTTTTGCATGGTATCAGAGCACAAGAAATTACTATAGTGGACGAGAAGCTTAGTTTGTGACTTAATAGAATTCGAATTTGCAAAAGGTATTCTTCGCATGACAGGTGATTTAGGATCGAAATCGCTTTCAATGGCTTGAGATTGGAGTATGCACTTGAGGGCAGCTCTAACTATATTGTGTGGAAAGACAGGATGGAGGTAGTAGTGGAGGAAAATGGGTTGAAAGAATTCATTGACAATGATGTTCCCAAACCCGCTATAGCAAATGTTGCAAATCTTGATTCTTGGAAAAATAAGGTTGCAAAGGCGAGGATGATCTTATTCGAGGGAGTACGAGACCACATTTTCTCAAGTCTCCATGGAAAAGTGACACCATATGCAATGTGGAAATATTTGATAGATCTATTTCAGAGAAGCAGTGATTATAGGAAATTGGCATTGAAGGATAAGCTCAGGAAAATAAAAATGGAGAAAGGCGACACCATCCTGAAATATTTAACAAAGTTCATCCAATGTCAGGATGATGGGCAGTACAATGCTACCGGGATTGGTACAGTTACCTTCTAGAGACGTTCAGGTAAACCCTTTCAATTAAAAGATGTAAACCATGTACCAGGATTGAAGAAAAATTTGGTCATAGTCACAATGTTGGAAGATAAAGGCTATGATGTTGTTTTTAGTGAGGGAAAAGCTTTCCTTCAACAAAAAACAGTAGGACAAGCCAAGAAGATTGGGATTCGAGTTAATATTCTCTATAAACTTGATGTAGATGGTTGCGGAGCATTGTTGGGTAAGGCGGACAAAGTGGTGAGCCAGGATGAGGGTGAGTTATGGCACAAGAGATTGGGCCATCTACATCATGGAGCCTTGAAGGTCATGCTACAGATTTCTATGGGTCTTTCCAAGGGTACTCTTGAGCAGTCAGACACATGCAAGAGATCTACTATGGGGAAGTATGAAAAGGCCACTTTTCACGAGAAGGAGAACCGAGCTTCAGAAATCCTTGAGAGAGTTCACTCAGACGTGTGTGGACCATTCTTGACTGATTCAACAACAAAGCATAATTTATATGTGATATTTGCTGATGAATTCTCTAGAAAGTGTTGGATCTACTTCATGCAGAAGAAAGATCAGATGTTCTCAAAATTTCTTTAGCTCAAAGCACTGGTGGAGGAAGACACATGGAAACATGTGAAGGCTCTTAAGAGAGACAATGGTGGTGATTACATCTCAAATGAATTCAATAACTTCTACAACAAAGAAGGATTTAGAGAGAGTTGATTACTCCTCATAACCCACAACAGAATGGGGTCGCAAAAATAAAGAATAGAACAATTGTGGGTGCATCACGAATGATGTTGCATGATTAGGGCCTACCGTTGCATTTGTGGGTGGAGGCATGCAACACAACAGTATTTGTGCAAAACCATTTTCCTCATAGGATAGTTGGCATGAGTAAACTAGAAGAGGCTTTTACTGGTAAGAAACCTTATGTTTCAAATTTTAATATTTTTGGCTCATCTGTTTATGTGCACATGACTAAAGACGCCAAGAAGAAGCTTGAACAACCAACTAAGATTGGGATATTTGCGGGGTACACTGAAACTCCCCACAACTATCGAGTGTATTTTCCAAAAAACAGAATGATTGTTGTGTGACATGATATAAAATTTGATGAGGAGAAAGCCATGCGATTGTCCCTTGAGAGGGAGTTGGATTTGCATGTAGAGGAGGAAATATTGGTTCCAAAGAATGGACCTCAAGATGTGGAGCAGCCACATGTGGAGGATTAGGGGGTTGAAGAAAACACTCATGTAGATGCATCCACTAGAAATGGTAGAAGGTGCATCACAGAAGCTGATAGATTGAGACTTGATGCAATAGGGAATGTAGGAGTCCTTACTTCACTACACAGACAGAGACAGTATCCAAACAAGTTTACTGGATACATGGCTCTTATGAGAAAGTGCATTGTGACAAAACCATATTCCTTTTAGGAAGCAGTGCAAAAACCAATTTGGGTTGATGTTATGGTAGAGGAGTATGACTCCATCGTTAAGAACAGTGCATGGGAGGTTGTCCCAAGACCGGTTGGAAAATTAGTGGTTGGATCTAGATGGATCTATAAGGTGAAGCAAGTAGTGGATGGGAGTGTTGAGAAGTACAAGGCTTGATTTGTGGCCTGAGGATTCTCACAAGTTGAGAGGATCGATTATGAAGATACTTTCACACTAGTCACGAGGTACTCTTCCATAAGATCTATCCTTGGACTCTCAGTGCAGATGGGGTGGCACATTCATCGGATGGATGTGAAAACTATGTTTCTCAATGGATTTATTGAGGAAGAAGTGTACATAGAGCAGCCAGAAGGTTTTGAGATCTTTGGAAGTGAGTCACATTTGTGTCGACTCAAGAGAGCACTATATGGGTTGGTACACTCGGATTGACAACTATTTCACTTGGTTGGGCTTCACCAAAAGTGAAGTCGATGCAAACGTGTACTAGATTTTGGTTGATGGTAAGCTCTAGTTATCGTTCTTTATGTTTATGATATAATTTTTACACGTGATGAGCAGTTGATAACTTCTTGCAATGGAGTTCAAAATGAAGGGTATGGGACTCCACTATTTCCTTGGTTTGGAAATATGGCAGTGGGATGGTGAATTTTTTGTTTCTCAAGGAAAGCATGCCAAAGAGATACTGGGTAAGTTTCACAAGGAGAGTTTTAAACCCATTTACACTCCTCTTCCAAGAAATTGGAGGATAGAGGATGTTACTTCATGAGAAGTAGTGGACGTTATTGTCTACAGATAGTTAGTGGGTTTATTGATGTACTTGGCGAACACTAGGCCAGACATTTGGGAAGCATGTCTTGAGATATCTCAGGGGCACTACAGAGTATGGATTATGGTAAAAATGTATAGAGGGAGTGAAGCTTCAAGGCTTTAGGGATTCAGATTGGAAAAGCAGTCCATCAGACAGAAAGAGCACATTAGGAGGGATCTTTAGCATGGGATCGACAGGAGTTTCTTGGTACATGATTAGAAATGGATTAGGACCTAAGTGATAGCTCAAATTTAAAAGTGTTCAGAACAGTGTCAAACTTGAGCGACCAGATAGATATCGTCATCCTGATTCTGATGCCATGAATGGTTCGAAAAACTAACACTCTATGAAGAAGTTATCACATTTTGAAAAGTCCAGTAAACTGCAAAAATTTTACATTTGACCAGAGTTGACTGCGCAAAGGTACAGTCAGAAAAAATAACATTATAGGGAATATTCCCAAAATATTCTTGGAATACTCATTGAAATATTCTCCAGAATATTCCTTCCAGGCCAGTTATTGGAGGACAAGTGTCGAATTCTTATCTCACAGGATTTTGTTGGGCCAATGAGAAGGCGCCATGTGGCCAACCTTAGGTCGTCACATGGCCCTTGAACGGTATTGTAAAATTTTGGGGAGAGGTCCACAGGGTTTGATCCCATGATCTTCGGAAGAGCACACAACATTCCAACTGCCCGAGCTCCACGATGGTTCTTAATTATCGTTGGAGGCGGCTTGTATTTGTGTTGTAGTGCGTTGGCGTTTGGGGGTTTGGGACCATTGATGGTGCCAAACCGCCAGCAGGTCCGCAACACTTTTCACATGGAAAACAATCGACGATTATCACAATGGTCTCTGCTAATCGCGAACCCAAACCCGCAGTATCCACGACGTTTAACGTGTGTTCACATGTTCCTGTTCAAAGGTTTCTCTGTGTAGTTTATGTTAACTCCGACAGTAATTGCCACGGTCTCCACATGTTATGACACGCGATGGTTACCACCATTTCCTCAACACGATTAATTTTAACACATCATCAACCGGATTTTAAGCATAGTTCAACCACGGTTATATCCGGAATTTCCTCCAACAGTTCCGATAACATTTATGAAGACCGAGCTTTGGGGGTTATGTGCCCAACCGCCTAACCATAACATTTATTATTACAGATAGTTCTGGCGGAATTTTTGGAGCGCGCCCAAATTTAGGGCAAAGTTTCTATTTTGACTGCAGCTAAACTAAAGTCCTCCATAATTAGTGGATTTTTCCTAGGGGTTACTGGGCAAAATTTTTTATGCTCTATATTGAGCACTACTCAACCATTATGAGGGCGTGAATAGTAAATTTTTACTTTATTGGACATTCCAGAGCCATTGGTGAGGTTTATAGATCCATTAGATAAATTTTGGGTGAGATTTTGCTTCAGAGAAGTTCTAGGGGCCATTAGGGCCACTAGGAGCCAACAGTAGAATGAGGCCTAGCCAGGGAAACTAGAGGCCTTACTTAGGAAACCAATAGTCATTTTTGGATTTATCAGAAATTATGGAGCCATTAGTGAGGTTTTTAGAGCTATTAGATGAATTTTAAAGGTGGATATGCTTCAGATAAGTTCCAAGGACCACTAGGGTCACCAGGAGCCACTAGGAGAATGAGGCCTATCTAGAGCAACCAGTAACCATTATAAGCAAACCAATAGTCTATTATGACTATTTTGAACCTTATAAATCCAAGGGAAATATTTTAAGAAGATTTTGAAGACATTTGAAGGCCTTGATGCATCAGAGAAGTTTTCAGTGAGCCTAGAGCCACAAGGTGCCACCAGGTGTTGGGGGCATAACCAGAGTAGCGAGAGGCATTTTTCAGCAAGTGAATAGTTTATTCCTGATATTTTAGACTTTATGAATCCATTTAAGGGATTTTAAAAGCCATTTGGAGACTTATAGAGCCTAATAAGCCACAGGGAAGTTTCGGGCAACCTAGGGCCAGTAGGGGTTGGAGGCCTAGATTGGGGAGCCATAGGTCATTTGGAGCAAATGAACAGTCTATTTTGGATGTTTTTATATGATGGAGAGATTATAAAAAGGTTTCAATGAGAGAAAATGAATTCTTAGGGAGTTAGTGCCACAAAGAATCTTTGGGAAGTGCCACAAAGAATCTTTGGGAATCTTAAGGGCACCAACTGAAGAGGTCAAGTCAAAGGAAGCCTAGGTCCATCTTCAGAGAGATAACAACCATTCTATGGGTATGATGGTATCACAAACCCAATGGTACAGTCCAAATAAACATTGGAGTAGAGTAAGTAACTTGTAAAAGAAATTTTCCATCATAATCCCAAAGAGCCAAGTCAATTGAGAAGGGCTCAAGGATACATAGCCCATGACATTCGAGTGAAATCCTTTATTAAATTTGTTGTTATGTGTTGATTTTTATTTTCTGCACTTTATGGTTGCTTTAAATGGCTAATATCAACAAAAACAAATGTTAATTCCTCACATTTAAAGCATTAAAATAGTTTAAAGCACATACACCTGAATCAAGAACTCAATTCCGTACAGTCAAGTATAAGCAAGATCTTAAATTGTTTAACTCAATAGGAGGTGCTTGCATAGCATAACAAGTCAGCCACCCATTTCAGATCATGTTGGTATTAGAGCACTAGGTTGCTTGCTTGACAGAGCACAAGGTTTCTTGCTTTCTTGTTTCACTTGAAAGGTGTTTAACATTGTAAAGAATTTAATTGTTTGAAAATTGATTGATTCTTACAAGTTTGAGTTTGCTAGAGGTGAAAGGGAGCTACTGCTAGCTAAGTCTAGAAGAGGTTGAATCTACATTCATATTGTTAATAAGCTTTGTCAAATTGTTTTTGAAGATTTGTGAATTATTGTTAAAGTTCTTTAATTCATTTACATAATGATGACAACTTCATCAAGTGAGGTTTCTAAATCCTCCTTTACAAGACTCTTTGATGAAGAGATGAAGCGGGACTTCTACACCCTTAAGGATATGGTGAAAATTTTGTATGAAGATGTAAGGGAAATCACTAAACATTCATGAGAAATTGTTTGCTATGAAGCAAGAGAAAGAAATACTTGTTCAAAGAATGCATGAGATGGAGGCTGAGATCCATTTTTCCCAAGAGGCCTTAACCAAACGCATGCTTGAAGTAGAGGTAAATCACTTAAATTTGTCTTCAAATTCCTCTTCAGATATATGTGTAGGTTCATTTGAAAAACACACTAGAGTTATAGGGTCCAAATTAATGTTAAAAATGGGCTATGAAGGCAAGGGTATAGGAAAACATGCACAAGGCATGATTGAGCCAATTATGGTTGAGGAAAGGTCTAATAATTTTACTCTACGCTATGTTCAATCTTATGGAGAATACTCCAAAGCCATGAAGGCACTTGAGGCATTTCCAAAAAGAAATTTTGTTGCAAGTTCAAAACCACAAACATGTAAAGTTTGTATTCAAGATGAATGCCATTGTTTGAAGCCTATGTTGCAGCAAGATGTTTGTAGACATCGAGCTTATGGCGAGCAAGAGATTTATGACAACTATCAATACATGAAAACTTATGTTGTTCTTCAAAAGGAAGATGGAACCTCTTCAAGTTCATCTCCTCAAGAAGGTAAAAAAGATGGACATGCAAATAAAAATTTGAGGTATAATTCTTCCCATAGTGAAGTTGATTATGTTTATGTTAAGCATGGAAAATATGCATGCATGAATGGAAGAAAGACTTGTCATTCCTATTGTGATTTGTGTAACCATGAAGTTTCAAAATGCTAGAAGAGGATGAAGGCATACAGGAATTAGTCGAAGCGAAGTCAACTTTAATATAAGGTGCAAAATACTTTCACACATTCATAGAAGAAGGGACATCTTATTTCCCAATGTTGGACATTGCATCCAACCAATCATCCCAAGCATTTGAAGCAAGAGGATAAAGAGACTGGCGCAAATGGAACCAAATATTCTGCCATCGATGTGAGAACAGATGTTTCACAAGAAGAAGATTTTCAGCAAGAAAAATTGCCATGTAAGTGGCTTGGTAAGAAGTGGTTTGACTTCTTGACCCAGTAAGACATAGATTCATTTGTACATATGAAAATTTCATTCATGTATGCATGTATTTTTGTTGAAGACTTACGTTTTTATGAGCTACCATTGATCGATAATCAAGGAAATGATGTTCAACTACCTTCAATTGAAAATTTCTCACCAGAAATTTATGGATGAGCTCAAGGAAGACACAAATCTTGACAGGAGGATAATAGCATCCAAGAGGGGAAGTGTTGACTACCTTCAAGTTGGGCTCAAAGGCACTAATCCAAGTAAGGCAAAGTGAATGGAGGGTTGAAAGGTGAGCGTGTTGTACTCTCATCTACTGAAAAGGTAATCAGTATTTTGGGGTCCAAAAGATTCCTAATGGGGAGCAGTGATTAGAAATGGATCAGGACCTAAGTGATAGCTCAAATTTAAAATCATTCAAAAGAGTGTCAAACATGAGCGACTAGATAGATCTCGTCTTCTTGATTATGGTGTCGTGAACGGTTCGAAAAACTGACACCATATGAAGAAGTTATCACATTTTGAAAAGTATAGTAAACTGCAAAATTTTGACATTTGACAAGAGTTGACTAGGCAAAGGTACAGTCAGCAAAAAGAATATTCTAGGGAGTATTCTTGGAATATTCCTCAAAATATTCCTCACAATATTCCTTCTGGGCTAGTTATTGTAGTGTTAGTGTCAGCCTTTGTAGCCTTCCTTTAGTGATCAAACTTTCTCTTACAAAGTGATTTTAAGGTGTCAAGGTCAAATTTTGTCATTTCAATGAGTCTTCAAGCAAAATTTGGTCACTGGGAATTAGGTCTAGGGTTTGATTTTACTCCTGTCAAAGTTGTCCAAATGTCGGTCCATGTCACCATTCAGCTGAGTGTACCATCATTCAGAGGGTTTTCGTCATCATGTCAAGTTCCATTGGGTCATTTTACAGCTTGTTCATGCTTCAGTTGTGCCTAGGTAAGGTTCATTTCATTCTCCTAGGGTTTTGGAGGTAATTTCTCTTGGATGGTCAAATCATTAGAAAAACTTGTATCCCGATGTTCATACATCTTCCCCTCTCCTTAATGTACATTATTAAACACTTCCCATCACTGAGAGCCCCCAAATTCCTCATTTTCGCACAAACCCTAGTTTCTTGCTACAACTTGGAAATTTTCTAGGCTAGGCCTGTGTTTTTCCCTTTTGGACCCCTTCGCCTCACTCAATCGCCAAAATTCCACTTTTCCCTACTTCCTAACATCCCTCCCTACTTCCCAAAATTTTCTCAAGAATTTAGAAGCCCCTTATCCCCTTCATTTCGCTTCATTTCGACAAATCCCTTGTTCCACACATCGGGATAGGTTTCCTCAAATGATGTTTCTGAGCAATAAAAGATGAATTTGGGAAACATGAGAGAGGTTTTTGTCCAAAAAATTCCAAGGAAGAAAAATCTCCTTCACTTTTTACACAGGTGTAATGGTTTTAGAGAAATGTCAAAAATACCGTCGCCTCAGGAGAATTGATGCACCTCTACAGTGACCTTGGGAAAATCAAGATTTCTCATATCTTGGTTGGAAAAATGACTTTCTTGATGAGCTATCATGAGCTCACTTTGGAGTTGAGGAAGACCTTCAAAAGTTGACTGCAACAACACTCTTCCTTGAGGCAGCCTCATTTTGCTCATTTTGACTAGTCTTGGGAGATTTGATTTTTCACAGGGTAAATTAACTCCAAGTTGCAAACTTCCAGTTGGGTTGGAAGGTATACTCAAATATATTTCCAACGCGCTATCCCACGCCCAATTTGGACACAAAGAAGGCCTCCAAAAGCCTCCTGCAAAAAGGCGCTACGCATTGGGTTGCTTGCGCGGCGCATTGAGCTGAAACACAAAAAAAAATTCCATTCCTCTCCAACATCAAATTTGCTTGGTTTCTCCATGATTGAGTAATTCAAATCCACTCCTCTATTTCTCATAACTCATGCTTGGTGTTTATTATCAGTTTGATTATGAATATTTGAGTACAAAACTAAACCCTACTATCTTGTTGAGAAGTGCCTCCTTAGGGTTTTGCAACTTGTTTTGGTGTCAATCATCCCACCTCCCCACCTTGTTTTCTCCCATCTCCCATCACTGTTATCTCATCACTACACAATGCCATCTATCCCTGCAAAAATTGACAAGATTCGTCATTCAGCCAAAAATCAAAGTGGAAACGAAAAAACAGAGTTTCTATTAAAAATGTGAAAGTGCCAAAGTTCTGCAACATTAGAAAGTGGGTTTGTCAAAATGAAAAATCAAAATGCATTGATATATAAGATATTTTCACCGATCAAGAATTCATTTGCACGCTAAGACAAGAGTGAAAGCCGAGTTAAGTCGTGGAAGATCAAAACAGGATTTGAAGGCCGAAGTTGTGGTTGAGTTTGCCTGCGCGACGCACAGGAGGAAGGTCGAGGCACATAAGGCAAACACGGCGCATATAGATGTTTTTCACTGTGTATATTTGAACGTGTGTGGCACACTTAGCTATCACGGCACACTGGCTTGTGCGCGCGGCGCACAGGGCCGATAAGAGGATTTTCACCGCTGCTTCACAAAAAATCAAATCGACTCCACCTTATTTGCTCCGTGTAAGTTTAAATGACCTTGCTATTACCTTTAGTCAGTGTTTGATGTTATTGGAAAGATTGGTTTGGAGAGTTTGAAATCCAAAACTTAAACCCTCTCATTTTGATAAAAACTGCCTCTTAGGGTTTGAATTTGAGTGTTAAAATTTGACGTTGGTGCCAAGTATTTCAAATCCCATTCCTCACCTATGATTCCTTTCTTCTTCACTGTCATATTATCATTTTCGATCCCTTATTCTCTAATATCCAAAATCACTTATTCCCAAGACCTATTTACCCTATCCCTAAACCCTACCATTCCCTATCACTCTCTTTCTCTCATTTCATTTATAAAATCCTCAAGTCCCCAAGTAATCAAGTGAGTGTCCTTGCATTTTAAATCTCACTTGATTACAATACATTTTTCCCACGGTCCATATTTCCCACAGTCCCTCATTTGACTTTGACACACTTGGCAATTGGAGACAAAGACACCAAACTCTTCATATTCACCTCAGGCAACATAGATGAAGAAGGTATCGAGGAGGCGTGAAAAGGCATAATCTTGGCCGGAGTTTCTTTGGCTGAGCATGGTACTTGATGAGGCACCTTTCACTCAAATTTCAAGGACTTTGGAAATTTTTTTGTCATTTTTGAATTTTTTGGTCACAAAACAGATTTTCCTGCCCAACGCGTAGCGCCACCTTGCGCGCGCTTACAATTGGCAGCTCTTCAGGAGGAAAACTTGGTATTTATGGATTTTTTATGAAAATTTATGCATGCTCAAGAATGGCCTAAAGATTTCATCAAGTTCAGGGTTGCCTAAAGGGTCAAAAACACCCTAAAAATGGCCTTTCTGCCACTTTTTGCACCCATAGGATGCAGTGTTGGGCGATTGAATCTTTGGAGGGTAAAATGACATCCAAATCTAGAAATTCCACTTGTGTTGAAAAGTAGACAAGCAGGGCTTTCCAACGAGCTATCATGAGATCAATGTGGACTTCCGGAAGGGACTCAAAATCAGCTCCAAAGTTGTGCTACGCATAGAGATTTTGGGCGCGACGCATAGAGAATTTTGGCCTATTTTTCACTCTTCAGCTCAGAATTTCGGCGAGTTTTGACTAGTTTCACTTTTTGATGTAACTCTTGATCTAGATTGATGTAATTTCATTACCATGATGTAATTTTGGCACATTTTTACTCATTTTAGTAGATTCATTCACCAAAAAGTGAAATGTAAGTGAATGAATCAGTTTCCTAGCATATAGAGGCAAGTTGTTTCTTTGCCTATTATTCAGTTCCTAGTTTAGATATGGTTGAAACAACTCCTAGAATGATGAGCTCGACCCCTAGAGGCATGGGAATGGGTTAGGATTTTCTATATGATTTATTTTCTCAGACATTTTTAGGGTTGGACATTTGGGATTGCATAGCACTTCATTGTACATTCATTCTGCAATTTTGGCAAAGGAATAGACCAGGGTTTGCAGCCCTCTTTGGGATCCTTGTGGCTCTGTGTTTTGATGGTGTTTTCCTATATGTATCTGTAAGTTAAATAATTTTTATGTGTACCAATTTCATTCTCCTGTCTTCGTAAACTAAACAAACAAGCTATAAAGGTAGAATTCATAGTTTGCTTTGCTCTGCCTTTAGTTCTGTTTAGTTTTTCATGTTTTCATCTGTTTGAGGAGGACTCTTGAGACTCTCTTGCCCTCCTTAGCTCCTCACCAATCTAATCCATCCATTCAATCAATATAAAGCATCAAAAAACTTTCCTTCCTTTCCCCAACGTGAATTCTGTAAAAACTAGGCCTCATCCCCAAGCCCAAAACTGCCTTTCCTTTTTTCCAACAAAAAACCCCTAAAAATCAAGTCAAACCCTCCTACCTATATACCTAGCCTAAAATCAGTATTTATTTCAAGTCATCTCAGACCCTATTGATTATTTTTACTGAGTTTGACTCGGAGAGAGCCCTCTCCTATTCTGGTAGGGCTAGCTACCAGACTGAGCGTGGTTTGGTGTTACCCTGAATCCTGTCTTCCTTCAGCCTAAGGCAGATTTAGGCCCTAACATAGTGGCGACCATACAGGGGAACAAAATGGTTTTCTTGTTAGTGTTATTTGTTTTATAAGCTACACACGAAGCCTGAAGTTATGCCAGGTAGCCTTCGAAACGCTCTTGCTTTGCATTAGCGAAAGTAGATAAACGCTGCTTCAGTCAATCTCCGGTCTAGTTTGTAAACGTAACATCTGACTTGCAAATTGCCCCAGTACATGTATCAAGTTAGATCTGATGGTTGATGGTGGACAACGATCAGACACCACAAGGTTGAAATCATTCACCTGGCGACTCTAAATCAGTTTCGAGATCAGATCCAAGGACTCCACTGGAGGATGAACCTGGTTAGCAGAAACATGAAAGGACAATATGGAAAGATCATGTGTTCAAGTTGGAATTTCATCCAAGACATTTTGTTCTTTTTCATAAATTATTTCTTCTCTTTTCCCGAGAATTTCAAGAAGGCTTTACAAAGTATATTGTATTTGAGAAAATATCCTCGCCCTACATTTGACTCTTTCCCTTTGAAGATTGTGAATACAAAAGATTTGCATGCTTTTGAGCTTGATCAAGTCCTTTCTTCCGAATCTTGTGATGACCGTCTTCAAAATGATGAGCCTAAAGAAACCAAGACTGATTCTACAACATTTGTACATACCCCTATACCTTGTAAAATTCCAGATCGATACAAGCCTCTAATTTTACCTCCTATACTCCATGCTTTCCCTGCAAATTATCATCTTTACTTGCTGAGGTTTGATGGTGAATGCGATAACATCACTGCTGAGAGACATGTTCTGAATTTTGAGTCTTTTCTTGACCTTTTTGAAGTTGATTAAGAGGATGTCAGTATTAGGCTTTTTTCTCTTGCTTTGCAAAGCAAAGTCAAGAGTTGGTTCAAAGCCCTGCCTGATGAGAGAATCTCAGATTTCCAGTAGTTCGTCGAAGTTTTCCTCGATAGGTGGGTGGTCAGACATAACCTTTTCTTGATTATAGAAGAGTATAACTAGCTGAAAAGACAGCCAGGGGAGATAGTACAACAATTTTCTGCCAAATTTAACCAAGTTTATTATTCAATGCCAGTTGATATAAGGCCTCCTCCTAGATCTTCTCTCTTACACTACCCGGGTGCCATTGATCCGGAAATGGAGTTTCAGCTAAGAGAAAGGAATCTTGCAACACTTGAAGAGATGCAGAACAGTGCAGTAGATGTAGAGGCTCATTTGCTAATCCGAAGGGCAAGGTTGAAGGAAGAAGAGATGAAAAACATAGATCCAAAGAAATCGACATCTCTAGAGGTAAAGCTTGACATTTTGGTAAGTGCAGTGGAAGAGATGATGCAAAAGATCACCACAAGGAATGAGTATAATGTGCAAGCCCATGACTCGATGATTGAAGAAGAACAAGTTGATGATCCAAAACATTTTGTTTCTTATCCCGGTTGTCATAGATCTGATAATGATTGTTTTGAAGATCATCTTGGAGAAGAGAGATCTGTTGATATTACATGTATGCTTGATGATGTGTTTTATACTAATGATTTGCCTCAGTTTGATCAGTATGATGATGATTATGTT
Source organism: Pinus albicaulis (assembly GCA_034641835.2). NCBI lineage: Eukaryota > Viridiplantae > Streptophyta > Pinopsida > Pinales > Pinaceae > Pinus > Pinus albicaulis. The sequence continues at coordinate 1,003,659,906 of CM076581.1, forward strand.
CTCCAAACAGAAGCTAATCTTGCAGACAAATCAGCAGGTAGTTTGTGGAAGGAGGAAGTTCACTTTCAGCAGCTCGAGTATAGTGATCAACCGATGCATATCAGCTATGACAGTGACGAGGAAAGTGCAGAAAATTTTGAAGTAAGTGAAGGATATTTGCCTTTTTGTTTTGAATCGTTTCAGTTCATCAGAGACAACTTTTATACAATCAGAAATCAACTGTCGACAAGTCTTGATTTGGACCATCTTGAGGGCAATGAAAACTTTGTTCAAGATTTCCCATATCTAGATTTTCAGCCCCCGAATGCCATTGATTTTCAAGTTGCAGATGAAGACTTGGAAGCTGGCACATATCATCAAATGATACAAGATGATTCTGTACCATTTTGTTTTGAATCATTTCAATTTTTGAAGGGTAAATTGCATAGTAAATCTTGAAATGAGCAGCCCGTAGGAAATCATGTAATCTCATCGGAACCAATAGAAAATGGGCTGCAACAGTATTTTCAAGTTTTTCACGATCCAATAGCTGATGTGTTGGATGATGTCTACAGTCAAAGTTTTTCTCCATTGACTATATGTAAGCTTGAAACGTGTACTGATACAAACTTGATCTGGCAGCTGGTCTCTTTGTCATTTTCAGCAGGAGTCTCATCACAAAGCTCATCACAAAGCTCAGATAAAATTTTGCATTCATGGTATGAGGAGAAGAAAAGTAATCCTTTGGATGAGCTAAGTCCTAGTGTGCATGAATTTCAAGATCCTTATGCAGTGTTTTTGGAGGCGGATAGAGAATCCATAGTATTTAACGGATCTGTTCACAAGTTTTCATGGGAGTTGAATTTCGGTAGTTCTCTCTTGTTGTTCATAAACGAGCACTTGTGGAGAATTCAAACAGCAGTTGGAATACTTACCTGGTTGCATTGGTTGTTTCATTTCACTTGATCAGGCGATGAATGAAACTGTTAGAGTAGGTTGTATTGAATAAGCTCTATTTTGAGCATATTTTTGAATTTTTCGGTTGTGTTCAAGTATCGAGTCAGTTTTTAGTTGATTGAGAGTCAATTTGTGTCATAAATTCATTAGTTTTCAGTCATGCATTTCAGTTTGATTTTTTGACTCCATTGACCAATCGATGAAGGCACTGTCTGCTTTCCAAAGATCTGTAGTTCTTGGCACCTCCAAGGAGCTACCATCCCCATTGGAGCCAATGTTAGTGTCAGCCTTTGTAGCCTTCCTTCAGTGATCAAACTTGCTCATACAAAGTGATTTTAAGGTGTCAAGGTCAAATTTTGTCATTTCAATGAGTCTTCAAGCAAAATTTGGTCACTAGGCATTAGGTCTTCTAGGGTTTGCTTTTACTCCTGTCAAAGTTGTCCAAATGTTGGTCCATGTCACAATTCAGGTGAGTGTACCATCATTCAGAGGGTTTTCATCATCATGTCAAGTTCCATTGGGTCATTTTACAGCTTGTTCATGCTTCAGTTGTGCCTAGGTAAGGTTCATTTCCCTCTCTTAGGGTTTTGGAGGTAATTTCTCTTGGATGGTAAAATCATTAGAAAAACTTGTATCCTGATGTTCATACACCTTCCCCTATCCTTAATGTACATTATTAAACACTTCACATCACTGAGATCCCCCAAATTCCTCATTTTCGCACAAACCCTAGTTTCTTGCTACAACTTGGCAATTTTCTAGGCTAGGCCTGTGTTTTTCCCTTTTGGACCCCTTACCATCACTCAATCTATGAAATTCCACTTTTCCCTACTTCTTAACATCCCTTCCTACTTCCAAAAATTTTCTCAAGAATTTAGAAGCCCCTTATCCCCTTCATTTCGCTTCATTTCGACAAATCCCTTGTTCCACACATCGGGATAGGTTTCACTCAAATGATGTTTCTGAGCAATAAAAGATGAATTTGGGACAACTGAGAGAGGTTTTTGTCCAAAAAAGGCCAAGGAATAAAAAATTCTTTCACTTTGTACACAAGTGTAATGGTTTTAGAGAAATTTCAAAAATATCGTCGCCTCAGAAGAATTTATGCACCTCTAAAGTGACCTTGGGAACATCAAGCTTTCTTCTAGCGTGGTTGGCCAAATGACTTTCATGATGCATCAAATGATAAGTAGACACAAAGAGCTTTCCAATGAGCTATCATGAGCTCAATTTTGAGTGGAGTAAGACCTTAAAATGTTGACTGCAACAACACTCTGCCTTGAGGCAGCCTCATTTTGCTCATTTTGACCAGTCTTGGGAGATTTGCTTTTTGACAGGGTAAATGAACTCAAAATTGAAATATTCTAGTTGGGTTGGAAAGTAGACTCAAATATATTTCCAACATGCTATTCCACGCCCAATTTGGACACCAGGAAGGCCTCCAAAAGCCTCCTACAAAAAGGCGCTACGCATTGGGTTGCTTGCGTGGCGCATTGAGCTGAAACACAAAAAATTTTGCCATTCCTCTCCAACATCAAATTTTCTTGGTTTCTCCATGATTGAGTAAGTCAAAGCCACTCCTATATTTCTCATAACTCATGCTTGGTGTTGATTATGAGTTTGATTATGAAGATTTGAGTACAAAACTAAACCCTACTATCTTGTTGAGAAGTGCCTCCTTAGGGTTTTGCAACTTGTTTTGGTGTCAATCATCCCACCTCCCCCCCTTGTTTATTCCCATCTCCCATCACTTTTATATCATCACTACACCACGCCATCTATCCCTGCAAAAATATACAAGATTCATCATTTAGCCAAAAATCAAAGTGGAAACAAAAAAACAGAGTTTGTATTAAAAATGTGAAAGTGCCAAAGTTCTGCAACATTAGAAAGTGGGTTTGTCAAAATGAAAAATCAAAATGCATTGATATATAAGATATTTTCATCATTCAAGAATTAATTTGCATGCTAAGACAAGAGTGAAAGCCGAGTTAAGTCGTGGAAGATCAAAATAGGATTTGAAGGCCGAAGTTGTGGTTGAGTTTTCCTGCGCGACGCACAGGAGGAAGGTCGCGGCGCATATAGATATTTTTTAATGTGTATATTTGAACGTTCACGGCGCACTCATCTGTCGCAGTGCACTGGGTTGTGTGCGCGGCGCACAGCGCCGATAAGAAGATTTTCACCATTTCTTCACAAAAAATCAAATCGACTCCACCTTATTTGCTCCCTGTAAGTTTAAATCACCTTGCTATTACCTTTGGTCAGTGTTTGATGTTGTTGGAAAGATTGGTTTGGAGAGCTTGAAAGCCAAAACTTAAACCCTCTCATTTTGATAAAAACTGCCTCTTAGGGTTTGAATTTGAGTGTTAAAATTTGACGTTGGTGCCAAGTATTTCAAATCCCATTCCTCACCTATGGTTTCTTTCCCCTTCACTGTCATATTATCATTGTCAATCCCTTATTATTTAACATCCCAAATCACTTATTCCCAAGACCTATTTACCCTATCTCTAAACCCTACAATTCCCTATCACTCTCTTTCTCTGATTTCATTTATAAAATCCTCAAGTCCCCAAGCAATCAAGTGACTGTCCTTGCACTTTAAATCTCACTTCATTACAGTACATTGTTCCCACGGTCCATATTTCCCACAGTCCCTCATTTGACTTTGACACACTTGGCAATTGGAGACAAAGACACCAAACTCTTCATATTCACCTCAGGCAACATAGATGAAGAAGGTATCGAGGAGGCGTGAAAAGGCATAATCTTGGCCGAAGCTTCTTTGGCTGAGCATGGTACTTGATGAGGCACCTTCAGCTCAAATTTCAAGGACTTTGGAAATTTTTTTGTCATTTTTGAATTTTTTGGTCACAAAACAGATTTTCCTGCCCAATGCGTAGCGCCACCTTGCGCATGCTTACAATTGGCAGCTCTTCAGGAGGAAAAATTTGTATTTCTGGATTTTTTATGAAAATTTATGCATGCTCAGGAATGGCCTAAGGATTTCATCAAGTTCTGGGTTGCCTAAATGGTCAAAAACACCCTAAAAATGGCCTTTCTGCCACTTTTTGCACCCACAGGAAGCAGTGTTGGAAGATTGAATTTTTGGAGGGAAAAATGACATCCAAATCTAGAAATTCCACTTTTGTTGGAAAGTAGACAGGTAGGGCTTTCCAACGAGCTATCATGAGCTCAATTTTTACTTCTGAAAGGGCCTCAAAATTAGCTCCAAAGTTGTGCCACACATAGAGATTTTGGGCGCGGCGCATAGAGAATTTTGGCCTATTTTTCACTCTTCAGCTCAGAATTTCAGCCAGTTTTGACTAGTTTCACTTTTTGATGTAACTCTTGATCTACCTTGATGTAATTTCATGACTATGATGTAATTTTGGCACATTTTTAGTCATTTTAGTAGATTCATTCACCAAAAAGTGAAATGTAAGTGAATGAATCAGTTTCCTAGCATATAGAGGCAAGTTGTTTCTTTGCCTATTATTCAGTTCCTAGTTTAGATATGGTTGAAACAGCTCCTAGAATGATGAGATCGACCCCTAGAGGCATGGGAATGGGTTAGGATTATCTATATGATGTATTTTCTCAGAAATTTTCAGGGTTGGACATTTGGTATTGCATAGCACTTCATTGTACATTCATTCTGCAATTTTGGCAAAGGAATAGACCAGGGTTTGCAGCCCTCTTTGGGATCCTTGTGGCTCTGTGTTTTGATGGTGTTTTCCTCTATGTATCTGTAAGTTAAATAATTTTTATGTGTACCAATTTCATTCTCCTGTCTTCTTTAACTAAAAAAACAAGTTATAAAGGTAGAATTCATAGTTTGCTTTGCTCTGCCTTCAGTTCTGTTTAGTTTTTCATGTTTTCATCTGTTTGAGGAGGACTCTTGAGACCCTCTTTCCCTCCTTAGCTCCTCACCAGTATAATCCATCCATTCAATCAATCTAAAGCATCGAAACACTTGCCTTCCTTGACCCAACTTGAATTCTGTAAAAACTAGGCCTCATTTCCAAGCCCAAATCTGCCTTTCCCTTTTTCCAACAAAAAACCCCTAAAAATCAAATCAAACCCACCTACTTGTATACCTAGCCTAAAATAGGTATTCATTTCCAGTCATCTCAGATCCTATTGATTATTTTTACTGATTTTGACACGGAGAGAGCCCTCTCCTGTTCTGTTAGGGCTAGCTACCAGATTGAGCGTGGTTTGGTATTACCCTGAATCCTGTCTTCCTTCAGCCTAAGGCAGATTTAGGCCCTAACATAGTGGCGACCATACAAGGGAACAAAATGGTTTGCTTGTTAGTGTTATTTTTTTTATAAGCTACAGACAGAGCCTGAAGTTATGCCAGGTAGCCTTCGAAACGCTCTTGCTTTGCATTAGCGAAAGTACATAAACGCTGCTTCAGTCAATTTCCGGTCTAGTTTGTAAACGTAACATATGACTTGAAAATTTCCCCAGTACATGTATCAAGTTAGATCTGATGGTTGATGGTGGAAAACGATCAGACACCGCAAGGCTGAAATCATTCACCTGGCGACTCTAAATCAGTTTCAAGATCAGATCCAAGGACTCCACTGGAGGATGAACCTGATTAGCAGAAACATGAAAGGACAATATGGAAAGATCAGGTATTCAAGTTGGAATTTCATCCAAGAAATTTTTTTATTTGTCATAAATTATTTCTTCTCTTTTCCCGAGAATGTCAAGAAGGCTTTACAAAGTATAGTGTATTTGAGAAAAGATCCTCGCCCTGCATTTGACTCTTTCCCTTTGAAGATTGTGAATACCAAATATTTGCATGCTTTTGAGCTTGATCAAGTCCTTTCTTCCGAATCTTGTGATGACCGTCTTCAAAATGATGAGCCTAAAGAAACCAATATTGATTCTGCAGCATTTGTACATACCCCTATACCTTGTAAAATTCCAAATCGATACAAGCCTCTGATTTCACCTCCTATACTCCATGCTTTCCCTGCAAATTATCATCTTTACTTGCCGAGGTTTGATGGTGAATGTGATAACATCACTTCTGAGAGACATATTATGAATTTTGAGTCTTTTCTTGACCTTTTTGAAGTTGATGAAGAGCATGTCAGTATTAGGCTTTTTTCTCTTTCTTTGCAAAGCAAAGTCAAGAGTTGGTTCAAAGCCCTGCCTGATGCGAGCATCTCATATTTCCAGCAGTTCGTCGAAGTTTTCCTCGACAGGTGGGTGGTTAGACAAAACCTTTTCTTGATTATAGAAGAGTATAACCAGCTGAAAAGATAGCCAGGGGAGATAGTACAACAGTTTTCTGCCAGATTTAACCAAGTTTATTATTCGATGCCAGTTGATATAAGGGCTCCTCCTAGATCTGCTCTCTTGCACTACCCGGGTGCCTTTGATCCGGAAATGGAGTTTCAGCTAAGAGAAAGGAATCTTGCAACACTTGAAGAGATGCAGAACAGTGCAATAGATGTAGAGGCTCATTTTCTAATCCGAAGGGCAAGTTTGAAGGAAGAAGAGATGAAAAACATAGATCCAGAGAAATCGACATCTCTAGAGGTAAAGCTTGAAATTTTGGTAAGTGCAGTGGAAGAGATGATGCAAAAGATCACCACAAGGAATGAGTATAATGTGCAAGCCCATGGCTCGATGATTGAAGAAGAACAAGTTGCTGATCCAAAACATTTTGTTTCTTATCTCGGTTGTCATAGATCTGATAATGATTGTTTTGAAGATCATCTTGGAGAAGAGAGATCTGTTGATATGACATGTATGCTTGATGATGTGTTTTATACTAATGATTTGCCTCAATTTGATCAGTATGATGATGATTATGTTCTCCAAACAGAAGCTAATCTTGGAGACAAATCAACAACTACTTTGTGGAAGGAGGAAGTTCACTTTCAGTAGCTCGAGTATAGTGATCAACTGATGCATATCAGCTATGAAAGTGACGAGGAAAGTGCAGCAAATTTTGAAGTAATTGAAGGATCTTTGTCTTTTTGTTTTGACTCGTTTCAGTTCATCAGAGACAACTTTCATACAATCAGAAATCAATTGTCGACAAGTCTTGATTTGGACCATCTTGAGGGCAATGAAAAATTTGTTCAAGATTTCCCATATCCAGATTTTCAGCCCCCGAATGCCATTGATTGTCAAGTTGCAGATGAAGACTTTGAAGCTGGCACATATGATCAAATAATACAAGATGATTCCGTACCATTTTTTTTTGAATCACTTCAGTTTTTTAAGGGTAAATTGCATAGTAAATCTTGAGATGAGCAGCCCGTAGGAAATCATGTAATCTCATCGGAACTAATAGAAAATGGGTTGCAACAGTCTTTTCAAGTTTTTCACGATCCAATAGCTGATGTGTTGGATGATGTCTACAGTCAAATTTTTTCTCCATTGACTATATGTAAGCTTGAAACGTGTACTGATACAAACTTGATCTGGCAGCCAGTCTCTTTGTCATTTTCAGCAGGAGTATCATCACAAAGCTCAGATAGAAGTTTGAATTCATGGTATGAGGAGAAGAAAAGTAATCCATTGGATGAGCTAAGTCCTAGTGTGCATGAATTTCAAGATCCTTATGCAGTGTTTTTGGAGGCTGATAGAGAATCCATAGTATTTAACGGATCTGTTCACAAGTTTTCATGGGAGTTGCCTTTCGGTAGTTATCTCTTATTGTTCATAAATGAGCACTTGTGGAGAATTGAAACATCAGCTGGAATACTGACCTGGTTGCATTGGTTGTTTCATTTCACTTGATCAGGTGATGAATGAAACTGTTAGAGTAGGTTGTATTGAATAAGCTCTATTTTGAGCATCTTTTTCAGTTTTTCGGTTGTGTTTAAGTATCGAGTCAGTTTTTAGTTGAGTGAGAGTCAATTTGTGTCATCAAGTCATTAGTTTTCAGTCATGCATTTCAGTTTGAGTTTTTGACTCCATTGCCCAATCGATGAAGGCACTGTCTGCTTTCCAAATATCTGTAGTTCTTGGCACCTCCAAGGAGCTACCATCCCCATTAGAGCCAATGTTAGTTTCAGCCTTTGAAGCCTTCCTTCAGTGAGCAAAATTGCTCTTACAAAGTGATTTTAAGGTGTCAAGGTCAAATTTTGTCATTTCAATGAGTCTTCAAGCAACATTTGGTCACTAGGCATTAGGTCTAGGGTTTTCTTTTACTCCTGTCAAAGTTGTCCAAATGTCGGTCCATGTCACCATTCAGCTGAGTGTACCATCATTCAGAGGGTTTTCATCATCATGTCAAGTTCCATTGGGTCATTTTACAACTTGTTCATGCTTCAGTTGTGCCTAGGTAAGGTTCATTTCCCTCTCTTAGGGTTTTGGAGGTAATTTCTCTTGGATGGTCAAATAATTAGAAAAAATTGTATCCTGATGTTCATACACCTTCCCCTCTCCTAAATGTACATTATTAAACACTTCCCATCACTGATATCCCCCAAATTCCTCATTTTCGCACAAACCCTAGTTTCTTGCTACAACTTGGCAATTTTCTAGGCTAGGCCTGTGTTTTGCCCTTTTGGACCCCTTCCCCTCACTCAATCTGTGAAATTACACTTTTGCCTACTTCCTAATATCCCTCCCTACTTCCCAAAATTTTCTCAAGAATTTAGAATCCCCTTATCCCGTTCATTTCACTTCATTTCGACAAATCCCTTGTTCCACACATTGGGATAGGTTTCACTCAAATGATGTTTTTGAGAAACAAAATATGAATTTGGGACAACTGAGAGAGGTTGTTTCCACAACAGGACAAGGAAGAGAAACCTCCTTCACTTTGTACACAAGTGTAATGGTTTTAGAGAAATGTCAAAAATAACGTCGCCTCAGGAGAATTGATGCACCTCTAAAGTGACCTTGGGAACATCAAGATTTCTTCTATCATGGTTGGCCAAATGACTTGTTTTATGAGTCAAATGATAAGTCGACACAAATATATTTCCAATGAGCTATCATTATCTCAATTTGGAGTTGAGGAAGACCTTCAAACGTTGACTGCAACAACACTCTTCCTTGAGGCAGCCTCATTTTGCTCATTTTGACCAGTCTTGGGAGATTTGATCTTTGACAGGGTAAATGAACTCCAAATTGAAAAATTCCAGTTGGGTTGGAAGGTATACTCAATGATATTTCTAAAGCGCTATCCCTTTCCCAATTTGGACACCAGGAAGGCCTCAAAAAGCCTCCTGCAAAAAGGCGCTACACATTGGGTTACTTGCGCGACGCATTGAGCTGAAACACAAAACATTTTTCCATTCCTCTCCAACATCGAATTTTCTTGGTTTCTCCATGATTGAGTAAGTCAAATCCACTCCTCTATTTCTCATAACTCGTGCTTGGTGTTGATTATGAGTTTGATTATGAAGATTTGAGTACAAAACTAAACCCTACTATCTTGTTGAGAAGTGCCTCCTTAGGGTTTTGCAACTTGTTTTGGTGTCAATCATCCCACCTCCCCACCTTGTTTTTTCCCATCTCCCATCACTTTTATCTCATCACTACACCATGCCATCTATCCCTGCAAAAATATACAAGATTCATCATTCAGCCAAAAATCAAAGTGGAAACGAAAAAACAGAGTTTGTATTAAAAATGTGAAAGTGCCAAAGTTTTGCAACATTAGAAAATGGGTTTGTCAAAATGAAAAATCAAAATGCATTGATATATAAGATATTTTCACCATTCAAGAATTCATTTGCATGCTAATACAAGAGTGAAAGCCAAGTTAAGTCGTGGAAGATCAAAACAGGATTTGAAGGCCGAAGTTGTGGTTGAGTTTGCCTGCGCAGCGCATAGGAGGAAGGTTGCGGCGCATAAGGAAAACACGACGCATATAGATGTTTTTAATTGTGTATATTTGAACGTGTGCGACGCACTCAGCTTTCGCGGCACACTGGGTTGTGCGCGCGGCGCACAAGGCCGATAAGAAGATTTTCACCACTGCTTCACAAAAAATCAAATCGACTCCACCTTATTTGCTCCGTGTAAGTTTAAATCACCTTGCTATTACCTTTGGTCAGTGTTTGATGTTTTTGGAAATATTGGTTTGGAGAGTTTGAAAGCCAAAACTTAAGCCCTCTCATTTTGATAAAAACTGCCTCTTAGGGTTTGAATTTGAGTGTTAAAATTTAACGTTGGTGCCAAGTATTTCAAATCCCATTCCTCACCTATGGTTCCTTTCCCCTTCACTGTCATATTATCATTGTCAATTCCTTATTCTCTAACATCCCAAATCACTTATTCCCAAGACCTATTTACCCTATCCCTAAACCCTACCATTCCCTATCACTCTCTTTCTCTCATTACATTTATAAAATCCTCAAGTCCCCAAGAAATCAAGTGATTGTCCTTGCATTTTAAATCTCACTTGATTATAGTAAATTGTTCCCACGGTCCATATTTCCCATAGTCCCTCATTCTACTTTGACAGACTTGGCAATTGGAGACAAAGACACCAAACTCTTCATATTCACCTCAGGCAACATAGATGAAGAAGGCATCGAGGAGGCGTGAAAAGGCATAATCTTGGCCAAAGCTTCTTTGGATGAGCATGGTACTTTATGAGGCACCTTCAGCTCAAATTTCAAGGACTTTGGAAATTTTTTTTTCATTTTTGAACTTTTTGGTCACAAAATAGATTTTCCTGCCCAATGCGTAGTGCCAGCTTGCGCGCGCTTACAATTGGCAGCTCTTCAAGAGGAAAACTTGGTATTTCTGGATTTTTTATGAAAATTTATGCATTCTCAAGAATGGCCTAAGGATTTCATCAAGTTCTGGGTTGCCTAAAGGGTCAAAAACACCCTAAAAATGGCCTTTCTACCACTTTTTGCACCCACAGGAAGCAGTGTTGGGAGATTGAATGTTTGGAGGGGAAAATGACATCCAAAGCCAGAAATTACACTTGTGTTGGAACGTAGATAGGTAGGGCTTTCCAACGAGCTATCATGAGCTCAATTTGGACTTCGGGAAGGGCCTCAAAATTAGCTCCAAATTTGTGCTACACATAGAGATTTTGGGCGTGACGCATAGAGAATTTTGGCCTATTTTTCACTCTTCGGCTCAGAATTTCGGCCAGTTTTGAATAGTTTCACATTTTGATGTAACTCTTGATCTACCTTGATGTAATTTCATGACCATGATGTAATTTTGGCACATTTTTACTCATTTTAGTAGATTCATTCACCAAAAAGTGAAATGTAAGTGAATAAATCAGTTTCCTAGCATATAGAGGCAAGTTGTTTCTTTGCCTATTATTCAGTTCCTAGTTTAGATATGGTTGAAACAGCTCCTAGAATGATGAGCTCGACCCCTAGAGGCATGGGAATGGGTTAGGATTGTCTATATGATGTATTTTCTCAGACATTTTTAGGGTTGGACATTTGGGATTTCATAGCACTTCATTGTACATTCATTCTGCAATTTTGGCAAAGGAATAGGCCAGGGTTTGCAGCCCTCTTTGGGATCCTTGTGGCTCTGTGTTTTGATGGTGTTTTCCTCTATGTATCTGTAAGTTAAATAATTTTTATGTGTACCAATTTCATTCTCCTGTCTTCTTAAACTAAACAGACAAGTTATAAAGGTAGAATTCATAGTTTGCTTTGCTCTGCCTTCAGTTCTGTTTAGTTTTTCATGTTTTCATCTGTTTGAGGAGGAATCTTGAGACTCTCTTGCCCTCCTTAGCTCCTCACCAGTATAATACATCCATTCAATCAATATAAAGCATGAAAACACTTGCCTTCCTTTCCCCAACTTGAATTCTGTAAAAACTAGGCCTCATCCCCAAGCCCAAAACTGCCTTTCCCCTTTTCCAACAAAAAACCCCTAAAAATAAAATCAAACCCTCCTACTTGTATACCTAGCCTAAAATCAGTATTCATTTCAAGTCATCTCAGACCCTATTGATTATTTTTACTGAGTTTGACCCGGAGAGAGCCCTCTCCTGTTCTGGTAGGGCTAGCTACCAGACTGAGCATGGTTTGGTGTTACCCTGAATCCTATCTTCCTTAAGCCTAAGGCAGATTTAGGCCCTAACATGTAGGAAAGGTGTCAAATTATTATTTGACAGGGTTTTGTTGGGCCAATGAGAATGTGCCACGTGGCCATCCCTGAGGCCGCCACATGCCCCTTGAATGATATTGTAAATTTTTTGGGAGAGGTCTACAGGGTTTGGCCCTGTGACCTCTGGCAGAGCACATAAGGTTCCAACCGCCTGAGCTGCACGATGGTTCTTAACTATCATTAGAGGCGGTTTGTATTTGTGTTGTAGTGAGTTCGCGTGTGGGGTTTGGGACCACCGAGGGTCCCAACCCACTAGCAGTCCTATAGTGCTTGTCACATAGAAAAAAACTAGCGGTTATCATAATGGTCTCCACTAATCGTTAGCCCAAACCCGCAGTCTCTGTAGTGTTTAACGTGTGTTCACATGACCCTGTTCAAAGGTTTCTCTGCATGGTTTATGTTAACTTCGACAGTAATTACCACGATCTCCATGTGTTATCGCATGCTATGGTTATTTCTATTTCCTCCACGTGGTTAATGTTAGGACACCATCAACCAAATTTTAAACACAGTTCAACCACAGTTATATATGGAGTTTCCTCCAAGGGTTCTGATAACATTTATGTAGACTGCGGTTTGGGCGTCATGTGCCCAACCACCTAACCATAACATTTATTATTACAGTTAGTTCAAACGGAATTTTTGGAGCGTGCCCAAATGTAGGGCGAAGTTTCTATTTTGACTGTAGCTAAATTGAAGTCCTCCACAATTAGTGGAGTTTTCCTAGGGGTTACTAGGAAAAATTGATTATGCTCTATCTTGAGCACTACTCAACCATTCTGAGGGTGTGAATAGTAAATTTCAACTTTATTGGACATTCTAAAGCCATTGGTGAGGGTTGCAGAGCCATCAGATAACCTTTGGGCAATATTTTTCTTCAAATAAATTCTAGGGGCCACTAGGGCCACAACAATCCAACATCAGAATGAGGCCTAGCCAGGTCAGCTAGAGGCCTTACTCAGAAACCAATAGTCATTTTGGATGTTTCAGACATTATAGAGCCATTGGTGATGTTTGAATAGCTAGTAGAGGAATTTTGAAGGTGGATATGCTTCAGAGAAGTTCTAAGGGCCACTAGGAGCCAACAGGAGAATGAGGCTTATCCAAAGCAGTGAGTAACCATTCTTAGCAAACCAATAGTCTATTCCGACTTTTTTGAACCTTATAAATACAATGGAAGGATTTGCAGAAGCTTTGGAATATTTGTGATGTAGAAATTTATTAATATTGATGTATTACCAGATTCTCCTGATCTAACAATATTTATCTTCTTGCTAAATAAAAAATCCTTCCACTGTTAAACTTGCGGAAATTTAAAACTCAATTGCAAACACATGTGAATAAATTCAATCGCACATAACACACTTGTTTAATGGGAAAGCTTAAAGCTAAAAACCCCAACTATAATATATTATGTATATCAATGGAATCATGTAATAATCTCATACAAAGCTTAGTACATCAAGCTCTCAGTACAATCAACAATCATTACACACTGTCATGCAGAATTTTGCATATCTATGCACCAAATTCTTGCCTCCTAACAGCCTGCCTCCACTGTGCAATCCCTACTGAAGAAGACCCCTGAATGAAATTGAATTGGCCTTGCCTTGACTGCACAATCCTCATTGGCAACTCCAATGTGTGTTAGATGCATTGAATGCATCATTATAATCACAACAAATAGTCCATCTCACTCTTTCACCTATCTCTCCACTAGGTCTCCACTGGAACTGACATGCAAGTAGTTAACTGTCATATTTGTTCATTTTTTAGTGAGTTATTAGTTGTGAATTAATTAACTAATTAATTCACTAAACTCTCACTTGTGTATATTTCAGTTAGACTAGATACAACTAGCTCAACTGAGTTTAACTCACTTAACTGAGTTAAACTGAATAAAAACTCTTGTAACTATTCTTCCAACTCTGTCATAAATTTTCCACTTCAATTCTAACTGAGTCCTCCATGCATGAGCCAACAATAACCCTAGGAATTGCGTAATTCCTTTAGCCCACTGATTTGCCAAATCTGTTCACTGAAATATAGTGCTCCAAGAGAATAAGTTGATGTTATTGTTGGATTATTATTAAGGGTTAATAATAATCGACATGCACCTATTTTTAGATTGAAGATCTATAAATAGACTTCGCCCAATATTCTAAAAATATAATTTCATCTATTTTTCACATTTTACCAACCATCTACAAATAGCATCCCGAAACTTATAGAATATGCTCACCATGTCTAAAAATAGACATACACCTAAAAATGGCCTACGGGCCCCTCTTAGTGAAGGTGCTTACTTTTCACTAAGCTCATCATCTTGTTGAATCTCAACACTCCCTCTCAACAAGATAGGGATTATCCTTCACCCCGATCCCGCCTCTATGGTATTCAAATTTTATCCTGTCGAGCGCTTTCGTCAGAATATCTGCATCCCGATCTTCCGTAGGAATGTACTGAAGCAACATGATCTTCCACTGCACAAAATCTTTGAGATGATGATACTGGATATCAATATGTTTACATCTATCATGAACCATAGGATTAATCAAGAGTTTAATGCAACTTTTATTATCACAATGTATCACTGTAGGATCTAAATGTGAACCGAACAAACCTACCAAGATATTTCTCATCCAGATAGCCTCACATGCAGCTTGACTTGCTTCCATGTATTCTACTTCCGCTGAACTGAGTGCCACAGATCTTTGTTTCCTGCTGTACCAAGAAACTGTTGTAGATCCAATACTTAAAACCCCTCTTGATGTGCTCTTTCTATCCATTTGGCTGCCTGCCCAATCTGCATCCATGAAGCCATGAAACTTCACCTCATCCATCTGTCTGTACCACAAGGCATACTCAGATGTGCCCTTGAGATACCCCAGGACATGCTTTCATGCCTTCCAAAAGAGCTTGGTAGGCTTAACCATCACTTGTGAAAGCTGGTTCACCGCATAGCATATGTCCAGTCTTGTATTAACTAAATACATGAGTGAACCCATCAACTGTCGATAAACAGTGGCATCCAATACCTCTGCCAATGTAGCATCCTATTTCCTCCAATTTCCTGGAAGAGGAGTATCCATGGGCTTGCAATCCCCCATGTGAAACTTACCAAGTATTTCCCAAGCATACTTTCCTTGAGAAACAAACAGTTCACCTTCTCACTACCATATTTACAATCCAAGGAAATAATGAAGGAGGCCAAAATCCTTCATCTCAAACTCCTTTGCAAGATCTGACTTGCATGAGTGTATCAACTGCTAATCACCTATTAGTATTAAATCATCAACTCAAAGAAAAATGATTAAAAAGCTTACCCTCCACCACCATTTGGTATAGGTTTTCATCCACCTCACTCTTGGTGAAGCTAAGTCTAGTGAAATAGATGTCAATCTATGTGTACCAACCACGTGGTGCTTCCTTCAGCCCATACAACGGTCTTTTGAGTCTGCACACATGTGACTCGCTGCTGAAGAACTCAAATTATTCAAGCTGCTCAATATACACTTCTTACTCAATGATCCCATTAAGGAATGCAGTCTTAATATCCATCTGATGAATGTGCCAACCCATCTGTGCTGAGAGAGAAAGGATGGTCCTTATGGAAGAATACCGTAAGAAAGGTGCAAATGTTTCTTCATAATCAATCCCCTCGATCTGTGAGAAGCCTCGGGAAACAAACCTTGCCATATACTTCTCGACGCTCCCATCAACAACTTTCTTTACCTTGTAGATCCATTTCAAATCTACCACTAATTTACCCACCGACCTTGGAACAATTTCCCAAGCATTGTTTCTGACAATGGAGTCATACTCCTCCACCATGGCATCTACCCATGTGGGCTCATGTGCTGATTCTTCAAAAGAAGATGGCTCTATCACGACACACTTGCTCATAAGAGCCATGTATCCAGTAAATCAGTCAGGTGACTGTCTCTGTCTGTGTTGTGATGTAGGGACTCCTACATTTTGTGCCACATCAAGCTTCAATCTCTCAGCTTCTATGGTACACTTCCTGCCAGATCTAATGTTTGGTTCTACATGAGTGGAATCCTCCACTCTATGAATATCCTCCTATGGTTGATCCAATTCTAGAGGCTTATATTTGGGAACAAGAAGTTCCTCCTCCGCATGCAAGTGTAGCTCCCTCTCAAACGACAACTTCATGGATTTCACCTCATTTAATTTTATATCCCGTCGCACCACAGTCATCCGACTGTTTGGAAAATACACACGATAATTATGGGGTGTTTCTGTGTACCCCACAAACTTCCCAACTTCTAGAGTCGGCTCTAGCTTCTTCCTGGCGTCCTTTGTCACGTGAATGTAAACAGATGAGCCAAAATTCTTCAAATGAGAAATATCAAGCTTCTTACCAGTAAAAGCTTCTTCAGGTGTACTCATGCCAAGTAATCTATGAGGACAACAATTTTGCACATAAATCACAGTGTTGTATGCTTCTGCCCACAAGTGCATCGGTAGGCCTTGGTCATGCAACATAGCTCGTGCAACACCCATGATCGTTTTGTTCTTCCTCTCCGCAACCCCATTCCGCTGTGGGTTATGAGGCGCTATGATTTCTCTTCGAATTCCTTCTTTTCTATAGAAGTATTTGAATTCATTCGAGATATATTCACCACCATTATCGCTCCATAGAGCCTTCACTTACTTCCTCGACTCCTTCTCCACCAATGCTTTAAACTCACAGAACTTTGAGAATGTTTCGCTCTTCTTCTACATGAAGAATATCCAACATCTACGAGAATAGTCATCAAAAAATATATAAAAATACTTGTGTTTTGCTTTTGAAGCAACTGAGAAAGGTCCATATAGGTCTGTGCGAATTCTCTCCAGGATCACTGAAGCATGGTTCTCCTTCTCATGAAAGGCAGTCTTCACAAACTTACCCATAGTACATCCCTTGCACTGATATGACTGCGCAAGAGTACCCTTGGAAAGTCCAGTAGAAATTTTCTACAAAATATTCAAGGCGCCATCGTGAAGATGGCCCAATCTCGTGTGCCATAGTTCGCCCTCATCTCGGCTCACCACTTCTTCTGCTTTGCCCATCATTACAGCACATCCATCTACCTCCAACTTGTAGAGATTCTTAACTCTAATCCCTATCCTCTTAGTTTGACCCATTGTTTTATGTCACAAGAAATCTTTTCCCTCGCTGAAAATAATTTCATAACCTCTATCTTCCAACATTGTGACCGAGACCAAGTTCTTCTTCAGACTTGGAACATGCATAGCATCTTTCAATAGAAATGGAATACCTGACTCCCTCTCAAAGGTAATGGCTCCAATTTCAGTCGCACTGTATCTACCAACGTCGTCCATCTCTATATGCATTTGGAGATCCTTCTCCTCCAAGTCACTAAAAAACTCCTTGTCTCCCATCATATGGAAAGACGCACCACTATCAAGATACCACACTGATCCCATTGGGCTTGAAACCAAGCATGCGATCAAAGAGAAATCAAGTTAAAATTGCGAGGCTAAGGGCTCTCCAGTTGCAGCTCCAACATCCTTCTTGTTATTCTTTTTCTATGGGGAGTTAGTGGCGAGATGCTCATGTTCGTGACAGTGAAAACACTTCACTTTAGAAAAATCCAAATTCTTGCCTTTAGCCTCGGATTTCGGATGGGATTTCTTCCCCTTCCCTTTCCTTGCTTTGACAGCCAAAGTTAAATTCTCTTCATCATTATTCTTTAATGAAGAGCCATCCCTGGTATTCCGCCTTATCTCCTCCTACAAAAGATCCTACCAAAGGAACTCCCAATCCCGTAGTTTCTCTCGTTCATTGACAGAGTCTTCGTAGCTGTGCCAACTCTTTCGAAGCCCAAGGAGAGCCAAGCTCACCAAGTCATCATATGCAATTGTAATCCCAACACTTCCCAGTTCATCCCTACATTGGACAAACTTCATGAGATATTTTGGAATACTGTCGCCCTTCTCCATTTTTATTTTTTTGAGCTTATCTTTCAGCGCCAACTTCCTATGGTCGCTACTGCTTTGGAAAATATTTGTCAAATCCTTCCATATTTCAAATGGAGTGGCTTTCCCATGAATTCTTGACACAATATGGTCTTTCACACCTTCCAACATAATTCTTCTTGTCTTTGCTACCTTTTTTTGCCATGCATCAAGTCCTACAGCATCGCTAGAAGCAAGCTTAGTAACATCGCTATTGATCAACTCCTTCAGTCCATTATCTTCAAGCATGTTTGGTGCTAAAAGGTGTCTTTAAAAACTCCTAATTAACTCACATTAATTATCAACCAGGGTAAGTCCTTTTATCTCAAGTGTGTACACATTATATGCAAGCTCATTCATACAAGGAGTAATTCTAAAACCAATCGTTGAATATAGATGCAATCATAAATCTGAAGATTTAGAGAAAGTAATTCATCTATGCATTATAATCCAAATCTGTGATTCATTCTTTAATTCAAATAATTCAATCAACTGAGAGCACTGAAGCATTAATGGACATCTTTCAGCTAGATCTAAACTATCAAATGCAAGGAAATTAGTGGAAATAACAATTTATGCTTTAAGTATTCAAAACCAATTCTATTAACAAACAACTAATAAATTGGAAATGTGTACGCAGACGAACAAATATAGAAATCTAAATCATCAAAATAAATTCACTGTAAAACAGAAAAGCATAATATACTTGCAATAAATGGAAAGGTATAACACAAAGAATAGTAGCGAAATTCACCAGAGACTGGGCCCTTCGCCTCCAGTGAACACTGCTTAGCTACTCCAGAACAACTGAATGAACAACAACGTAAACTATCTATTAACCATTGCAATCATTACAATACAAATTTGTCCTTCAGAACTACGTTCTGTTCCTTGTCAAATGATACACAAATGAAAGATACACAACACAATACATGATACAGTCTGATTTACATTCTCCGCTTTCTCCTATGTCATCCTATCATCTCTCCGTCTTCGTATTCTTCTCATTATTTTATAACTAAAGAAAAGGAAAATGCGATCCCTCAAGATCAGGGGATATTGAGGGATTCGCAACAGATTACTATTCCGAACAGTTGGTCGTTCTCTCTGATTAGTTTCCTGATTTGGTCGTGCATTCTTTTCCCTTGATTAGATCCTGCTGCTCCTTTTTGGGAACAACTATTTTTTTTATCTATTATTTTCATCATAAAATCAATGGAAATTATTTTGGATGGTTAAACCATATAAGGACTACTTCATTCATTTTTTTTTATCAAAATCCATTCATGATATTATTATATTGTAGCACAAAAATGGATGAAGAAGAGGAAAACGGACAGTATTTGAGAGTAAATACATACCTATTGCAAGGCTCAACATACTCCCCTACTTATCTTTTTTGATGTCCTCATGAAAAATAAATAATTCTGATGCAAAGAAGTTAAAGAGTAGGCTGTAGAAGGTTTGTCTGTAAGAGGCCTGAGACCATGATGTCATGCCAAGTGTGCAAAGGCTGCCACTTCTTGTCCTTCCGGTAATTCATAGTCGTGATGATATCCTTCAGGAGGATACCAAATAACAGGGCATATATAGCTACATCCCACACAATAAGGTCCTCCTCTTAAGATAAAGTTGTCGTATGGGATTAACCATCTTGCAACAGCTTTGAAATTTCCATAATTAAATGGTTATCTATCTTTAACATTGTTTCTTGAAACCATCCATCTCATTTTGGATGCAACCAGGGATATTTCTTGAATGGAGAGGAAATATGTTGTTCCTTCCAGCACAAGTTCCTTATGTATGGGCCCTAAACTCTTAGTCATACCCTCTTGTGTCATCAGTTCTTTATGCTTAGAAAATACTTGTAGAGGGTGAGTAGGTTCACTTCTTACCCAAAGATCCATGCCGTGTTCCTGTCTTTGGAATGAATTATAAGCCTTCAGCCACTTGAGTTGGTTGACTGCAAAAGAAACAAAAGCCTGAAATTGAACATCTCCAATAAAAGGGCTAGGATTCACATCCACTTCTTTATATAATATGAGATTATATAAATAAAATTCACAAAGAAGCCTTTGGAACTTTACTCCATTCATCTTACAGCAAATTATAAAATCTTCCAGCGTCTTCAGCTCAATTGGCTTGCCGGCTCTAACAACTTTGATTTTTAACAATAAATATCGTTCGAATAAAAACAAGGCATAGTTCGTAGCAAGAGATCGACAAGTCAAGATATCCGAATATAATGAACAAATGGTGTCCAATTGATTCCTAACCTTGTTCAGCTTAGTTTTCATTCTATTCATTTTTTCTTCTTCCTATCTAGCCTTATCAAAAGCCTTATTCTCTGCTAGAGCTAATCCTCTCAATTGTTTTTGTAATTCCTGGTATTTTTGCAAGGAGAATGTCTGTTGTTGATGTTGTTCTAAAGAAAGCTAGGCTTGCGTTAATTCTTCCTAAAGCTTTAAAACAATACAGTCCTTCTTTAACGAGGAATCCTCAGATTTATTCTCTATTTGGGTGCCAATACTGTGAAGGAGTACCTTTTCAGTTTGTATTTGCTTATTTTGGGAGGACCAACCCTCCGTTTGAACAACTACATTCACCATGTTCTCGTGAAAATCAATCTTGGTGGAAATTGTTCTAGTGGAAACGAGTTCTGTTTGAATCCCCACTAATCTATTTTCACATTTTAGTGTTTCTGTTGTTACATAAGTCACCTCAGGAGTGGTGCTCTGTGTTTTCCATTTTTTTATTTTTCGTTGTAACCTTTTAACTGTCTTTTGGAGGTTACGGTATTGTTGTCGCAACTTCATAAGTTTTTCTGCAGCTCCTAGGTTCTTTCGAGGAGCATCTGTACCCTTAACAGGTTTATCAACTGTTTATAAGGCTTCTTGTTGGCCCTGAGGGATGTGTTCCAAAGGAACTGTATTGCCTGAATGATTGTCAGATTCAGGACCAATTTCTATATCTACAGACTTATGTGGCTCCTCCTGGCTTAACAAAATTGTATCACCATACTGGTTATCAGATTCCTGTGGAATTTCTGTGTTTGCAACCTCTTGTGATGGAGGAGTTTATATGTGCCTGGAATTCTCTGAGGCTTGTGTTTCCTATGTGCTAGGGAAAATGGTCTTCTAGGTTGCATGTATACATCAAGATTTTCTAGGACCTCAGCTATTCCTGCCTCAAAATCTGGTCCAGCTTCAACTTCCAATTCATAATCTTGTTCTTGTTCTTCGGGCTCTGATTTTGGCTCAGCCTCTTCCTCGGGCTCTTATTATTTTTCTAATTCTGACCCAACTTATTCTTCTGGCTCTTCCTCTAAACTTGGTGTCTCTTTTTCAGACTCAAAATCCCTTACCCTAACTGGGCTGGATGTCTGCGCAGGTTGATTGCTTTCGTCCTGTAGATTTACAGGCATTCTCTGGGCTAATTCGATTCTTATAGACCTCCTGCATTTGTGAGGTTCACCCTTGGACGGTCTTATCACCCTAGTAATTCTCAGGTTGTGGGATGAGGATTTTTGGTAGTTAAGAACACCATGGGTAACCAAGAACTGCTTTGGGAATTCAGGATCTAGCCTTCTTGAGCTCCAGAGAGGGATCTCTCCTTATGATTTAGCTTTGTTTTGATAAAATATTTTGGGCTAGATATGAGTATAAAGTAGGGCTTGTTTTGAAATATTTGGTGGGAATAAAGAGATTTCAAGGTAAACTAGAAAGATATACCAGATCATTGGGCAATGGAGTCAACTCTCTAGGCAAGCAGAATTAAGAAATAAGGCTTAGGGATGCAAATGTGCTAAGGGAAAGATAGGTGACATTTTAAGGATTTATATAGGCTTGATTTGATGGAGTGGGTGGGATCTGAGCAAAAGGGAACTTAAGAATCCTTAAGCTACAGACAAGAAGACTGAAGAAGGGGATCAAACTGGAACCTAGAGCAATTAAGGATTCTATAGTCCGGTTATCAAGCAGAAAACATCAAAATGCCAACAAGTTTAAACAGGGAGCTTATTATCACTAATCATGTTTAATTACTCCTTAATTGATCATTACAGAATAGAAACACATAATATGAATGAATGTAAAATTTGAAAGAAATACACTGAAAACAGAAAAAACGAGACTTATCATGTCACCACAAGAATCCTTATGCTATGATGTATCTAATCTCATTTCCAGCATGCTGCTTCATTAATTGTCTTAGACCAACTTCAATATATCTAGCAAAATGACTATAGTAGTCTTGAGAAATTTTATTCCACTGAATACTTTGGATTATGAAGTATTTATACAAAAAACTGTCTACAAAATATCTCAGAAATTGAGATAATGGTTTAATAAAAAATAGGAAAGAAAACATAATAAGAGGGGCAGCTGCAAAACAGTTTGGAAGCTATTCCCTTTTTACAAGCAAAAATAGAACTGATTATTCTAATTTAAACTGATTGTTGATGTGTTGTGAGCTTTGTTGGACTTAGGTGCATCTTATTGTGGAAAGTGGTTGAAGAAATTTCCTTCCTTTGACTTTCAACAATGATACTCTTTATTCATCTGATTTGAGCTGTCTTACTGTGGTAATTAAAAAGTAACCAACACTAACTTTATTTTCACTGATACTCTTTCACCTACTGATACATTTTAACCCTGTATTTTTTACCTTTGAGGTAACAGTAAAAGATGAATTTCCAAGTAATTTTCCTGTTTTTTATCCATCAAATTCACAACAGATCTGTGAATTCTTGTCACTTTTCAGCAGAGGGGATCTTCATAGTTTTCAATTTCCTGTAGCTTTCATCTACTTCTGTATACTTGGAAAAGTTAGGCTTTATAGTGAACATATGCTTGATCTCATTATCCAAAAAGAACATATTTTCAAAATACTGAAGAAGTATTTTGCCAGTTGGTGATCCTTGTGGTAGTGGTTGTTTGGCTTGCTCTTTTGCATGAGTTCTGATTTTGAAATCATAATCTTTCTGAGGCATCAAATTGTCATTCAATGCATGATTATCTAGCAAACTAGCTTATGATAATATCTTGTATTTGGCCCAAAATCTTGAGATAGCCAAATTCATGTCTTTACACCTGTCTTCTAAGTTATTCATCATGTTTCTTTTATTTAGGACTTTCTTAATTTGGAGGATGGTTTTTGTCTTATCAGTAATCTTTAACTCTTCCAAGTCTTTCCTATTTTTGTTGTTCAAAAAGGCTATGAGTTGAAGTGCTTGGGCTGTCTTATTTTTAATTTCTCTTTTAGTTTTATCAATTTATGCATTAGCAGCCTGTAGTAACTCCTTTTTCTCATAAATTATTTGAATTGAAGGCCATTGAGAGTGATTACCTTCAATGATCTTTGTCCATAAATGATTTTTAATATATGCCACCTGATCAGTAAGATTTACATGTGTTTGAAGAATTCTAACTTGTTCTTGCAGTCTATCTACCTTCTGTTCATGCCCTTTAAATGTAATCAAGGCATCTCTTTTGGAAGATTCTAGATTTTTAATAGTGCCTTTCAAATTAAGTATCTCTTTCACTTTAATTGACATGTCTTCCATGGCTCTAATTACGACAGCTTTATCTTGTATTGTATTGATCTGTGAAGTTGAGGAAGAAGAAGCAGATATTTCATGAGAAGTTAATGGCACTATAGTGGCCATTACTCCCTGTGGAGCCAAGTGTTCTGCTAATGTGGATGGAACAACAGTACTTATAGTAGGGATTAATGTAGGAATGTGAACCTGTTGAGTTTTCTTTAGGCCTTCATTTTCTTTTATGGAAGCTTCCAATTGACTTTCCATTTCTTTTATTTGAGCATTCATCTCATGAACAAGTTGTTTGAGTTCATCAATTTCAGTTTTCTGCTGAAGAATTTCCTTTTCTTGAGGATTTTCATTTTGGGGCAACTTTAGCTGCTTTCTGAGGGCAGCTATATCCTCATTTTTCTGTTTAATCAAAGTTTTTGCAATCTCCATGTTAGCAAGATCAGCTCCTGCTTCAATCACCAAATCTTCTAGTACTTTGATCCTCAAATTATTGGCATATAGTGAGGCCTTGTCCAACTTCATTTGATTCTGGAGGTTGAGCACTATTTTCTCAAGCCTAATAGATTTCATAGTCTTACTGTCAATTTTAGAATATAGCGTTTCAGTGTTTCTCCTATGAAATTCAATTTGATTCAATTCATGAATGGCATCTGCATCAACTTCAAAATCTGTTTTGGAATAATCTGCTACTGATTTTGGACTAGTCATTGTGGGTTTCAAGAATGACATTACTAATTTATTAGATGAATAATCAAATGCTGAAAGAAGTCTGTCTTTGTTTCCAGGCTTTTCCTTAAGGAATCTAGAATATGCTTGATTCTTGATTTCTTCATTCTTCTCTTTAATCTGTTTGAATCTGATCTAAATTTTCGACTCTGTGTTGTCAGTTTCCTTAGAGGAAGAAGGCATGTAAACCATTTTTTTTTTCTCCCCCATGACTGTATCCTTTTGTTGTGTTCCAATTTTGACATTTTGAAGATATTTGAGTGTTTCAATCACTATTCTTGTAGCTTCATCCTCAGTTTCATTATCTTCAATATTAACATCTTTATTCCGTTCTTCATCTATCAATTTACTTTTCTTGTTTTAAGGGATTCTGAATCTTTTGTCCTGAATAGTTTCAGCTATGAAACTTTCTTCTTCTCTGCTCCTTTTAAGTGCATTTTCAGTTTCCTTTCTCACTGTAGTAACCTGTGTCTGTTCAACCTATTTATCCTTTCCATTTCTTCTCTACATTTCCAGTGAATCATATTCAATGAGAGTGTTGGGCTCCCATTAAAATCTATAAAGCTATATTCTCTATTCCATTTTCTTAGAATTGATGACCATAAAAAAACTGAAAAAACATTTCCTTCTGGATCCACTTTCTGAAATTCAATGGGGAACTTATCTGCTTCATAATACAAGAAGAGGTGAAGTAGATATGATATGTATCTAAAGACTCCTTCTTCTGACAATCTTGACAACTGATAATGCATGTTTTCTGCAATGAATTTAGAAAAATTGTATACTATGGACGGAGATTGACCAAGAATAAGAGTTGACAAAAAACCTAAGATAGCTACATCAGTGAATTCATCACTGGTGTATCCTAGTACAAATGATAACATTGAGACTATTTTTTTGGTTTCATCTAGGAAGTCAAAGGTATCAAAAGGAGGATTAAGTTTGCGAATATCCCCTTTTTTAGAAAAAAAAGTCTGGAATACTTTGAATTTAGAAGAAAATTCAAGTTCTAGGTAATTTTGAGTCAACTCTTCTATGGATAATGAAGCAACATTTGAGTGAGGACTCAGTTGCAACATGGAATTTATTGACTCTTCATTGATGTAAAACATGACCTCTTTATCTTTGTTTACAATGCATCTTTGATCTGGGAGATAAAAGGATTGACATACTTTGACAAAATCAGGGGATGTATGTGTTTGAGGAACAATGTACTTAGGCAAATTGGATTCCCAGACTGGAATATCTTTGTCACCTTTTTCTACAGACTTGCCAAAGCACCAATTGTAAACATCAAGCAAGTTAAATTCTACAGTAGGGTCCAAAATTCTATAATCAAGGTGAATCAAGGGACTATTCTCTGGGGAAAAGACTAGAGGCTGGACTAGTCTAACTACCTCTGTAGAATCAGCCATGAGTGCAGGGGTTGGTTTCTCAATTTTGGAGGACTCAGGCTGAGGGAATTTTGCAGAGGACTTCTTTTGAGACTTTGGGCCTCCATTTTTATGGGTTACTTGTTTCTTTGTCATTTTTAATTCGAACAAAGCAAGCTTAGACGGTTCGCTAAGTTCTATTATGAGAAACAAGGGTTTCTTGATGATTTTTATTGGAAAATGGGGTTTCTGGGGAGGGTTTTGGGTAAAGCAAGGGTTTTAAAGCTCAGAATATATATTAAGATCAATTTCAACATTGAAATAGACCAGGATTTGGGAAAAAACTGCTAGAAATGGCAATTAGGGATTCCGGGGAAATTTTGACAGAGTTTCCCCTGTAAAATGGACGTTTTTATACAGTTTGATTTGTGAAATTTGGGAAATTATTTGAAATAATAGGAATTTTGAAGTTTTAGAGGGTAAGTTTGAGGAAAAGTACCTGAAAAACTAGTAAAATTAGGTTGAATACGTTCGCAGTAGTGCTTCAGTCTTCAATTCTGCGAAATTGGCTTCTCAGAGGGCAATGTGGCACTATTGTGGTTGAAATTCAGGGTAATGGGCATCGAAAATGGCACTGGTAGGTTGAAAAGGCTCTGCACAGTTTCTCAGGGTTTAAACGGCGCAATTTCGAGGAAAAGTGTTTATCAACGTTTTCACAGGTTTAAAGGGAAAATAGTGAAAATTCGAATGAAAACTTTAAATTTCAATGTACTAACCGATGGTGAAAACCATGGTTAAGTTGCATTAAACTGTGGTTAAGAAGTCGGGTTTATGAATACCGCCAGTGGTATTCGTGTTGATGAATGGTGGTAAGTGGTATTGAACTTTTTGAACGCGATACAACGATATTGCGACACGTCAGCGCAGGGTGGTTTGGAAAAACCACCCATTTCGCGTGGCTTTGCCAAAACTTCGATCGTTTGGTTTTGGAGCGCGAAAATGGATAATGGCTGTTGGATCGGGCCTTAGGGAGCGAACGGTCCAGATTAAAAGGGAAAGTGCGGGGAATAAAGTTTTATCGGATTCGACGTGGGTCGTTGATATTGGGAAATGAAGAAGAGATGGGACGATCGGAATCTTACGCGATGGGGAGGGACAAATGCATTGAAATATTTTGCGCAATTGCTTTACCATAGGATCAAATGGATTTTGGGGATCGAATGGTCAAAAATGAATCCGACAGGAGAAGGTTTGTTTAAGTCATATATACAGAAATGACTTATTCTTAATGGAAAATCAAGTGGTCGGGAGGGTTACCAAGGCTTTGAACTGTGGTTAGGGTCTGGGGTAATGGATGATATATTGCGGGGTAACATTAGGTTAAAGTTTTAACCTTAGGTTAAGGGACATGGGGCAGAAAATATACAGGGAAAGGGTCATTTTTATTTAAGTTTAGTTTTAATCAAACTTCGGGTAATTTTTTTGTTTAAAACACATATTACACATGTTTTAAGCTCTTTTTCTCATATTTTATTATATGGTTAATCAAATCAGAAGGATTTAATTACCATAGGGGCTGGATTAAGTGTAAGGATAAACTTTAGCCAAAGGGGTTATAAGGGGGGTTTTATTTAAGCATGCGGGAATAAATTACTTTAGCTTAAGTTATAATATGTGGGTTTTTGGGATTTATTTATAAAAGGAGTTATATAATAGGAAAAGTTTAGTTGTAGGGAATTAATACATAAGTCAAAATTAATATGACAAAGGGACAATGTATACTCAGAACACATTAATATAACTAAGAAAGTGAAGATTTAAAAAGCAAATTTTCATTATAATAACTTCATCACTTAGATTTAGGATAAAATGTGATTTTTAGGGCTTTATGCTTTGAAATGATGTGGGAAGTTAATCACATGAGGATTAGAGTATCTTTAAGTAAAAATAAAGTTTTACTTAGGATTATTCAGGGGAATGAGTGCATGAATGGTAAATGATGTGATTAAGGGATTAATATAGACATTTCACACTTTTAACTAATCAGTCATAGAGCCTTGGGTCCGGTCCCAACAAAAGTCAAGGAAATGCCTTGAGCCTTTCTGACTGATAGTTTAGAATGTTTCATGACTATGGGAAGGGAAAGTTAGTTATTCTGAAGCCCATGATGAATGATATTTACATTGAGACTTTTCACCTTTCTTCTACCTACCCATCTTACCATACTAACATTTTTTCTTCTTTTGTAACAAGGTGCATTTAAGCTAGCAACCTTCACAGCATTTATTTTTTCTGAAAGCAAGTAAACTATCTAATTCTACACTTATTTCATCGATGAATCCAGATTAAACTGTTGGATTCATTTTATTATCTACCTAACTACTGAATTGTCATGATTAAACTGTATGACAACTCATTATTCTCTATCTACAACAAGGAAAATTGAAAAATGATAAGTTAAAATTAAACTGTTTAACTCATCATGGACTATGGCATTTATTGACACTCTGCCATAGTAAAAAAAGTAAAAAGTAGTGGCATTTATGCTTGCTCACTTTCATGTTTTATTCATTATTATTTTGGGGCATCTTATTTTTTCTAAGTCCTTTGATTTTTCTTTTAGGACTTTTCACCCTCTTTGTTTTTTTGATTTTTTTGATTTTTTTTTCTTTTACAAAAAAATGTGAATACAACTTGCAGAAGGCAAAGTATGTACAAATTTACAAAATTACCAATAGTCAAGTCAAAATTATGACCCCTATATTATAGGTTTCTAACATCGGCTTCACTTGGGGATGGCTTTTCCTGGTGAAATGCCAAGAATTCTGAAATCAGTAGCCTTATCCATTGACCTTCGTGAATCTATAAATATCTTCTGTATTCTGCAACAATCATATTTATGACATGTTATACTGCAAAGGTTAGGGCCTTCTTTTCGGGCTTCAACTTTGTAGATAATATATCCAATCCAATCTACACTCTGACTATGAATATTTACAATGATAAAGTAAATGGATCTAACTATCAAGTGACTTGCAAGAAATAGTAATGTTTCAACATTCTTCCATTTACTAGTCCTTCTTGAAGCTCTGTACCATCCAAAATCCTGATAAAAAAGGAATTGTTCCTCTGTAACCATATATGACATAGGGTCCCTGCCACAGAAATTCAAACTTCCCATGTTTACCTTTATCCTCTCTTCTTGCATCCCATCTTAAAAATTGATCTCTTATGAAAAAATCATCTTCCTTAACTCTTTTTTCAAAAATATTTTTGATCTTGTCTTGTAAAACTTGTGACTTTTGATAAAATTCATCTCTGGTTTGTTGAAGGTGTATGGTATCATTGATTCTTCTTTGAATGTCATTAGTTTCTACCTGTGATTCCTGGATGATCTTCATGACTGGGACACCCAAGGAAGAAGGAAAAATTGCATCTGCACCATAAACAATTTGATATGGTGAAGTTCCTATGGACTTTTTTGTAGTAAACCTATCAGCCCAAAGGGCATATATTAGCTTTTTGTTCCATGTCTTTTTATTATCTTGGAGTAATTTTTTGATGATGTTGACTAAAATTTTATTAGAGGATTCAGTCAGACCATTACCTTGGGGGTATTATGCTGTGGAATAACCTAAGGCAATATGGTATTTATGGTAGAAAGGAATCATATTTTTAGATTTGAATGCAGCAGCATTGTCTGTGATAATTTTGTGTGGGCATCCAAATCTAGACAAAATATTAATTTCAATGAATGAGATAATAACTGAGTCTGTAGCTTGCCTTGTGGGAATTGCTTCAATCCACTTAGTAAAGTAATCAGTAGCAGTTAGAATCCATTTGTGTTGACCTGAGGATGGAGGATGAATTTCACCTATGAAGTCTAAACACCATAACTGAAATAATTTTTCTGTGGATATTGGTTTCGGAGGTAATGGAAAAAGTTTCTTTTTACCTTAAAAAATCTGACACTTATTGTTGGAAATGTTGTCATTGATGGCAAAGTAAATAGCAAAGAAGGATCATTTGAATAGAAACAAGGCAAACAGAGAAGCAAGGAGAAGTACGGCAAACAGAGAAGCAAGGAGTAGCACTAAACAAAAAGCAGAGATAGTTAGCAGAGGCAGCAAAGAGACCAGTATAAAAAGCAAGGCAGATAAGGAACTAAGGCAGCAGACAACGCAGAGATAGTGAATAGAAGTAGAATGCATAATTGAAGCAGAATTTTCCAGAGACAGAGTAGAAAAAAAAAAGGACATTGAATAGAAAAGAATAAGTGAATGGTAATCCGTGATAAGTAAGAAATCCATTGAAGGAATTAATGGTTGCAGAGATATGATGAATGTCGCAAAGATTATAATTGCGATGGACCATAGTATAGTGATCAGTTAGAAGCATAACTGTGACAGGAAAGAACTCTAAACTTAGCAATAGAACTGCAATAAAAGGCAAAACCTTAAAGCACAACTTAATTATAATAATACATTGAAAGGGCGACGGAACCCTGCGTGGAAGAGCGGAACCATGACCGAGTGAATAGTGAAGATGGTTTATGGTTTTCAGGACACTACCTATGCAGAGTGAGCGGTATTTGAGGAGTTGGGAGTGATTCCATAAATCACTCAACACGTGGCAAGGAGGACCCATGGAAAACCGCTTGTCACTGTGCACCATCGCGCGTTATAGTTCGACCCAGGATGCCTAGCGATATCGTTGAGCGTCGTTGATCTGGGAAGGGGTCATCAGATGGTCATCATTTGTTGAAGGTGCATGAATATTAACAAAGGTACATCGGGCCATCGCACGTTAACGTTCGGCATCGGAGGTCGAGCGATATGCATATACGTCGTTGATCTGGAAGCTTGCTAATCGAATGGTGATCGGACATTGGACTTGCCCGAAATTTAATTATGGTACCGTGCGCATATTTGATTGGCTTTTGACTATATTTGTGGGCCCATGGTCAAAGATTTATCATATTGTTTAAAAGTGTTAAAATGCGAAAGGTTAACCTTAATCCTAAAGTTAAGTTCAAAAGTATTAAATTAATTATTTAATTACCAAGATCAATAGAATAGTGAGAGTTATGGAGACCCCGCTGGATTATCTATTTTGACCCCGTCCACGAATACCATTAGCATTTGAATATTTTTGACCCAAGGTTTTAATAAAGGAGAAAAACTATATAAGGTGATGAGATTGATGAAGAATTGGGTGCATGCGAAAGGATTGATAATAAACGAATCTCTTTTAGAGATATCTGTATGAAGAAACTTTGATATATCTAAATCTATGGTGCACCTGTGAATATAATGATTGATCAAGATCTCTAGATTTGATGATGATTAATTCCTGGTTTAATCAACTGACGAAATCATGAAGAACGTGTGCATGCGTAAGGGTTCTGAATGAATAAATCTGGTAGCATGCAAGGTATGTCTTGTGGAAACTGGTGGATCCAGTGTGAAAATTGATGTAACGTTGTCCGCAGTGGTGTTGAGGGTCAAAGCCTTCAGTTAGGGGGTTGTAGCTCCCTTCCAGGAAAGGCTGGTAAACGAGAAAAGGTTGTAGCCTTTTGCAGGTGGGTGCCTGCTGTTACACCATTTTTTGGTCATCTAACCTACTATCATTAGATGGACCCAAGTACACCATGTAAGACCAATTTTACCCTAAGTAAAATTACTTTCACTATGTGAAATAACTTAATAAAACATATTTATTAGGTTGTTTATGGTCTAAACAGGAAACCCCAAAAGGAAATATTAAACAAACCTATATTTGTTTGATTTTCCTCAAGGAATAATCAATTGAACAATAATTTAATTATTATTCCTGGTCATGTTTAACCCAAAACAAAGAAATTAATTAGATAAATCTTTATTTGTCTTATTATTTTCTAGGAATAATTATTTAAATCTTATTTAAATAATATTCCTTGTTAAATATGGCTAAATCACCCATAAATAATTAAATAAATCATTATTTATTTGATTATCCTTCAACCACTTCCTTAAAATGATAAATAAATCATTTATTTATTTATTATTCACAAATAAAGGGATTTGACCCAAGTCAAATACCTTTTTCCTCCAACAAATATAATAAAATATTCCATAAAAGGTGGATCTAGATTTGGTTAATGTTATTTTAATCATGCACCAAGATCTAGAATGACCCAATATTTTGTTATAAATAGGAGGGTTTTTCCTATCATTCTTGACCTTTTGTTTCCTATTAGATCACTCTGGATCTATACATTTGGTCACATTCTTCATTATTTGTTGTGTGAGCTCCCTTTGAGTTCTATCTTTGTCTGGGTTTTCCACACCAACAAGAGAGAGAAATTATAGATCTGAAGTGTTGAGGACTTCCAAGAACCCATCCCATTGAGGAGAATTGGATATACCTTCTTTTTTTCCTCCCAGGTGCCCTTAATACAAAAATTCTTTCAAAAATTTTTGTTCTTGTCTTGTCTATTGGATGTATGGAGCAAACTCTTGATTTTACTGCTTAATGTCTTTCTATGCATAGATCTGGTTTTTTGCAGCACTTGTCTTGATCAACTAACTGCAGATCTGAAGATATTGGCAGCCATATTTGATGTTAGGGCTATAAGTTATGCGTAGCTAAAGTGGTATTTTTTCGAACACTTCGACAAAAGATTCATACTAACAATTGGCGACTCCGCACGGGTTTTCAATTACGACCGTTGTCATTTTTCATATTACTGCATAACCATAACGAAAACAAATGGCACACCGCATCATTAAAATGTGTTTCGATTCCCCTTTTTCTAAATACATTTTTTCATGACCACACCATGCTTGGGGGCACCTATGCCCCTCAACCATAACCCTCCTCAAAATCGAATTTCTTCACTTGCAACACTCATACTAGGGGCACTATTTGGCCTCCATACTTATCCATTCTCGTGTTGATGTTCATCGTGAGTTACCATCTCGTACTCATGTTTTCATGGTCCCCCATTGGACCTTTACTGTGTGGCAGCACCATCAAGTCGCCCTTGTTTAGAGCATCCAAGTTGAGTTATCATCACATTCATCGAGTCTATCCCGAGTCCCTTTGTACCCCGCTATAGTCATCCATCCTTCATTGCTTCGTCTCTCTCTTGTGTCGCACATTATGGCCGTTAGTCCCACTGTCCCCTATCCCTTATGATAATGTGTCATTCACTGCCATGTCATTCATGCCCTTTATGCTCTAGCAAGGGAAGTCGTCCATTCGCTACTCAGTCCCCTCCATTTCCTCATCATCATTGGTATTAGTATGTCCGTCGCGCTACTATTTTCTCTCGTGCCTTAGTTGAGGATCTCTCATTGCCTCACCTATGGTGGACCTCCTTCTGTCGACATCAACTCCTTCATTCCAGAAGACAGGTCTAGAGGGCGGTGTACCTTGGTTTCAGCTTCCACTCTTGTTCGGTGCCTCGGATCAGGAAAAGGGTTCTCTCATTTCCCTTTGACTTGATTGTTTCTCCACTCCAGCTCCTTTCAGCATGATCGAGATCCATATGCTCGATGTTCCAGTGCTGCAGCAGCAGCTATTGGTGATGCCCGGGTGTGTGTGAGATGTCTTAGCCCTCATGAGGGGGTGGCCCTTCAGGTAGCCCCCCCACATGCCCGGATGACCTCTTCATTGCAGCCTTTGATGCGGCTCCATATATTTGATGATGTTGGCCTTAGCCGCTTGCAGCGCCTCTTTGATTTGCATGTATCGGTCAGATTTTGTGAGCCCTTCCCCGCTTGTAGGGGGCATTTGGGTTGTATTTGTATCTCATGTACTCAGATATTATTGTATAAGTCCTGGCTGTTATCCTAGGCACAGCATGTATATGGGATCCCTCATTGTATTTCTATCTGGCTCATGTTTATGCCAGATGTACTTTATGGGTCGGTCCCTTGTTTACTGGACACACTATTCTTTTGTACTTTGTCTCGGAGGGAATAGGTATGCCTCCCCCGCCGCCTTTAGCATAGGTACCCTCTCATAAAAAGAGACTTGTTGCACCTGTAAGTCTCGTCTCCTCAGGGTCTAGTTCTTCAGCACATTAGTCTACCTCACATTTCTCTCTCTGACTTCCCTTTTGATGTCTGGTGATTGAGTTCTTACAACGTACTTCGGTCATACGATTTCCTCCTAACACTCGCACGCTGGGGGGAAATCTGTTACACCATTTTTTGGTCATCTAACCTACTATCATTAGATGGACCCAAGTACACCATGTAAGACCAATTTTACCCTAAGTAAAATTGCTTTCACTATGTGAAATAACTTAATAAAATACATTTATTAGGTTGTTTATGGTCTAAATAGAAAACCCCAAAAGGAAATATTAAACAAACCTATATTTGTTTGATTTTCCTCAAGGAATAATCAATTGAACAATAATTTAATTATTATTCCTGATCATGTTTAACCCAAAACAAAGAAATTAATTAGATAAATCTTTATTTGTCTTATTATTTTCTAGGAATAATTATTTAAATCTTATTTAAATAATATTCCTTGTTAAATATGACTAAATCACCCATAAATAATTAAATAAATCATTATTTATTTGATTATCCTTCAACCACTTCCTTAAAATGATAAATAAATAATTTATGTATTTATTATTCACAAATAAAGGGATTTGACCCAAGTCAAATACCTTTTCCCTCCAACAAATATAATAAAATATTCCATAAAAGGTGGATCTAGATTTGGTTAATGTTATTTTAATCATGCACCAAGATCTAGAATGACCCAATATTTTGTTATAAATAGGAGGGTTTTTCCTCTCATTCTTGACCTTTTGTTGCCTATTAGATCACTCCGGATCTATACATTTGGTCACATTCTTCATTATTTGCTGTGTGAGCTCCCTTTGAGTTCTATCTTTTTCTGGGTTTTCCGCACCAACAAGAGAGAGAAATTCTAGATCTGAAGTGCTGAGGACTTCCAAGAACCCATCCAATTGAGGAGAATTGGATACACCTTCTTGTTTTCCTCCCAGGTGCCCTTAATACAAAAATTCTTTCAAAAAAATTTGTTCTTGTCTTGTCTATTGGATGTATGGAGCAAACTCTTGATTTTACTGCTTAATGTCTTTCTATGCATAGATCTGGTTTTTTGCAGCACTTGTCTTGATCAACTAACTGCATATATGAAGATATTGGCATCCATATTTGATGTTAGGGCTATAAGTTATGCGTAGCTAAACTGGTCTTTTTTCGTACACTTCGACAAAAGATTCATACTAACACCTGTGTGCTGGTATAAGTCTGCGCCAGCATGAAATTGTAAGAAGTTTTCTATATAATAAATATTGAAGCCTGAGATAACAACAGCGGTGGGTTTCTCCCGAATTGGGTTTCCACCTTAAATCCCGGTGTACATATGTGTTGCTTATGTTTGATGGTTTGTACTGTTATTTCTATTCATGATTACTGCTTATTTGATGAATAAATGATGCAATGATCTAAGTAAAGACATAATAATATCTTTGGACATACAAGTTGGATACAGTAATGTAACATAGGGTTTTAAAAGAAAAGGAAAACTGAAAATATTGATTCACCCCCCCCCCCTCTTAGTATTTTTCCAACAATTGGTATCGGAGCAGGTCCTTCTGAAAAGCTTAGCCGCTAGAAGGAAGATCAAGAAAGATGAGAAATCAAAATGGAACAACATCTATCAGGCCTCCACTCTTTAATGGAAACAATTTAAGCTTCTAGAAAACAAGGATGAGATCCTATCTTCAGTCTCTGGGAGCAGAGGTATGGGCAATTGTTGAAGGAGGATATCAATATCCAGCTGCAGTACCAACAGATCCGACGGAAAGAAAGAATTATGAAACAAATGAAAAGGCGGTCAATGCTCTATTGGGAAGTCTAACTGAATCAGAATTTGTCAAAGTCATGCAGCTGGATACAACAAAGGCAATATGGGACAAAATCATTCTAAGTTATGAAGGTGATGCAAAGGTAAAAAGTGCTAAACTCCAAACTCTCAAAATTCAATATGAGAATTTAAAAATGGATAATGAAGAGAGCATCGCCAATTTCTTTTTACGTCTTGATGATATTGTAAATCGTATGAGAAATCTGGGAGAAACAATAACCGAGTCTAATCTAGTTGAGAAAGTCTTAAGATCACTAACGGCAAAATTTGAGTCAAAAGTTTCTGCTCTTGAAGAAAAGAAGGATCTTCAAAATCTTACTGTGGTCCAACTTCATGGCATACTAACTGCATATGAAATGAGAAGAGGAGGACCATCTGAAGTCAAAGAAGCAGTCTTTAGAACTTCTACAAAAGGGAAGGAAGTACAAAAAACAAAAGGATAAGGATATATCTCAGAAGAAGATGAGATAAAATTTGTAAAGAAACTTCAACTTGGCACATGACGGTTCAGAGGTAAGCTTCCTTTCAAATGTTTTGATTGTGGAAGAGTTGGTCATTATGCTACTAAGTGTCCTTATAAAGAAACACATAAAAAGGGGAAGGAAGTAGCAAGAAGGAATAAGAATCGTTCTAGCACTAGAAAGAGTTACTATACTCATGAAGACAGTGATGGGTTATCTGATAGTGAGGAAGAATGTGAACAATATCTTAGACTTCTCAGGGCATTTGAAAAGGAATCTAGAGAAGAAAAGGATACTTTTTTGGATGCTCTAGAAGACAATGATTTTCTTGATGAAAACAATAAACTCAAAATTTGCTTAGAAGAGAGTAAAATAACCATAGAAACTCTGAAAAATCAGCTTGAAGAAAAGAAAAACACAATATGAGAAATTAGAGTGTGAAGTAGTAAGTCTAAGAAAAGAGCTTTAGTAAAGACTACGAATCTTAGATTTGCTAAAGGATACGAAACCTTAGATGGGATTACCAAGGTACAACGCCAACGTTCTCCTCTATAAAGAATTGGGTCTTGGATATATGGAGAAATATTCTCGAGGAGCTTCGAAAGCACCAATTATCTAAAACGATTCTGTTTAGTTTCAACATGTTACTTATAACAAAGAATAAAGTCCTTTACGAGTAAAGAAAACGCATAGTCATCTCAATTCAAAACACTAACGGGAATGTCTTTCAGAAAAGTATGATGTAATTATAAACTCAAGTAGAAAGATTTTACAAATCGTAGAAATTTCTTCTTCAATGGACAATGTTTCTCATGTCACAATTTTGGTCATAAAGATGTTCAATGTGTTGCATATAAAACCATCATGACAAGAGAAGCAAGAAAGAAAAGGATTGATATTGAAACAAAGAAGAATAATTATAACAATTTTTCTCCTCTTCAAAATGAAGTTGAATGTGCTTATTGAAATAACTTTGGCCATGAAGAATTTGAATGCAGGAGCAAAGTTTAGCCAAAATAACATGTTCCTTCAAGCTCCAAAGTATGGAAAAAGAAGGAATTACAGGTTGAAAATTGTGGCATAGCGTTATTTGCAAAAGATGAAGAAAACCAATGGTACATTGATAGTGGATGCTCAACACACATGAGAGGTGACAAAACCAAACTTCTAGCATATAGTGCCTTAGAAAAAGAAAAGAATGTTACATTTGGAAATGATACTCTTGCGGTCATTAAGGGAAAAGGGTTTGTTTTTCTAAAAGAAAAGGTGAAAGCTAATGAAGTTATGTATGTGGATGGATTAAAGCATAACCTGTTAAGTGTAAGTCAAATGTGTGATCAAGGAACTGAAGTTGTATTTAGTTCAAAAGAATGTGTAGTACGCGATCTTGATACAGGTAAAGCAATTATAAAAGGAAAAAGAACTCCAAGCAACCTGTATGTATTGAAGAACTGCAAAGAACAATGTTATTTGGTAAATCTTCAGAAAATTGGATATGGCATAGAAGGTTGGGGCATATGAGCTTCTCTCAAATCAACAAATCAAACAGACTTAAAGCTGTTCGTGATCTTCCCAATATTACTCTACCTGAAAATATCATATGCAAATCATCCCAATTCGGTAAGCAAACTAGAGTACAATTTAATGCCAAGGAAGGATCATCAAGTAAGCCTCTTGAACTCATTCATACTGACATATGTGGACCTATGAGGAAAAATTCACCACGTGGTGAGGAATACTATATCTTATTCATTGATGATTTCTCTAGAATGTGTTGGATTGGGCTGCTTAAACATAAAGATGAAGCATTTGAGAAATTTCAGATATTCAAAGCACTAGTTGAGAATGAATTAGATCTAAAAATTAAGTGCCTCAGATCTGATCAAGGAGGAGAATATACATCAGATGAATTCCTTGAATTTTGTGAACAACATGGCATAAAAAAATAGTTCTCTATAGCTGGCACTCCACTACAAAATGGTGTTGCAGAAAGAATGAATAGAACAGTTCAACAAATGGCTAGAGCAATGCTTGATGACTCCAGAACACTTGACACATTTTGGGGAGAAGCAACACATACAGCAGGAAACATTCTCAACAAGGCACATGTTTGTGTAAATAGTGATAAAACTCCATATGAACTCTGGTATGGTAATCCTCCTACTATAAAGCATTTTAGAATTTTTGGAAGCAAATGCTTCATCAAAAATAATGATGAAAAACTTGGCAAGTTTGAACCTAGAGCAGATGAAGGAATATTTCTTGGTTACTCCTCTAGGAGTAAGGCATACAAATGTTACAATAAAAGACTTCGGAAGATTGTTGAATGTATTGATGTTATTATTGATGAGTCTCCAGTAGCTACAAAAGAAGAAAAAAAAACAACAGATGAAGATGATGATGACATATATCCTTCTACATCAAATAGGAATGATATAGACAGTGAACCCAATGAAGAACCCGAAGATGATTTATTTGAAAAAGCTCCATCGAGATATGTTCAAAAGAATCATCTAGAATCTCAAATTTTGGGAGAAAAGGGATCAGGTGTACAAACAAGAAGGACTCTTGTGGGATCTTCTAGCTATCTGGCATTTCTATCCACTATTGAACCACACAATGTCAATCAAGCTAGCAAAGATGAATGTTGGATTCAAGCCATGAATGAAGAGCTTGAACAAATTGAAAAGAATCACACTTGGGAATTAGTACCAAGACCTCATGACAAAAATGTCATTGGAACTAAATGGATATTCAAAAACAAGTTAAATGAGAATGGGGATATTATAAGAAATAAAGCTAGACTTGTTTGCAAGGGGTATGCTCAACAAGAAGGTATAGACTTTGAAGAAACTTTTGCTCCTGTAGCTAGACTTGAAGCCATAAGAATGTTTCTTGCTTTTTCAAGCTTCCAACAAATAAAAGTTTATCAAATGGATGTTAAATCTGCGTTTCTCAATGGTGATCTAGAAGAAGAAGTTTATATAGAACAACCAGAAGGATTCATTTTGGGAAATGATGAAAAACTTGTTTGTAGACTTAAAAGGCTCTATATGGTCTCAAACAAGCTCCAAGGGCATGGTACTATCGTCTTGACAAATATCTTCATCAACAAGGATTTTCAAAGGGGTCTGCTGATAGCAACTTATACACAAAAACTGAAAATGAAAAACTATTGATTGTGGTTGTATATGTTGATGATATCATTTTTGGAAGTAATAAAGAGTCTATGAGTCAGAAATTTTCTTCTGATATGAAGCAAGAATTTGAAATGTCTTTACTTGGGGAACTAACATTCTTTCTTGGCTTGCAAGTGCAACACGAAATAGATAGCATATTCTTATCACAAGAAAAATACCTCAAGCAAATCCTGAAGAAGTATGGCATGGAACATTGCAAAAATGTAAGTACACCAATGATAACCGGATGTAATCTCAGTTCTAATGATGATTCCCCCATGGTGAATCAACCAGAATACAGATCTATGATAGGAAGTCTACTTTATCTCACTGGGACAAGACCAGACATCATGCATGTAGTTGGGATTGTTGGATGATTCCAAGCTAATCCAAAAGAGTCTCACCTTCATGTTGTGAAAAGAATATTCAAATATCTACAAGGAAATCAAGACTTTGGACTATGGTATCCAAGGAATGCTGATCCTACTCTTCATGCATACACTAATGCAGATTGGGCTGGAAGTGTTGATGATTGGAAAATCACTAGTGGTGGTGCATTCTATATGGGGCCCCGGTTAGTATCTTGGTTTAGCAAGAAGCAAAGCTCTATTTCCTTATCTACAGCAGAAGTAGAATATGTGGCTGCTGCATCATGTTGTACTCAACTTCTCTGGATGATGCAAACCTTACAAGACTTTCAAATCATTTTTTCACCTCCTATCTCCATTATGTGTGATAATACAAGTGCCATCAGTATCTCGAAGAATCCTGTTATGCATTCCAAGACCAAGCACATTCCCATCAAATATCACTTCTTACGTGAACAAGTGCTTGAAAAACAAGTGAAATTGGAGTATGTTTCCTCCAAAGAACAAGTTGCTGATATATTTACCAAACCTCTACCCAGGGAATCGTTCGAATATCTCAGACAGAAACTGGGAGTAGTCTCTGCCATGCAGAAGATCAGATCTGCTTAATTTTAGAATATTAAATTGGATATGCTTCCATTGAAAACATCTCTGAATGCACAGGCTAAGGGGGGGCATTGGTTATATGAAAAGGATGAATTGTTGGTCATATTATGTTTGAAGATGCAGCATGATCTCAAGGGGAGCATGGAATTGTCGTGTCAAAGGATCTTGATCAAACTCTTTGCCATTGATGTCAAAGGGGGAGGAAAA
Organism: Pinus albicaulis; assembly: GCA_034641835.2. Taxonomy (NCBI): domain Eukaryota; kingdom Viridiplantae; phylum Streptophyta; class Pinopsida; order Pinales; family Pinaceae; genus Pinus; species Pinus albicaulis. The sequence continues at coordinate 1,003,700,292 of CM076581.1, forward strand.
GCAACAAAGGGCTTCTATAAGACCATCAGAGGAAGAGTATTGCCATCAATGCCAAAGGGGGAGGTTGTTGGAAATGTTGTCATTGATGGCAAAGGAAGTAGCAAAGAAGGAGCATCTGAACAGTAACAAGGAAAAAAGAGAAGCAAGGAGCAGTACGGAAAACAGAGAAGTAAGGAGCAGCACTAAGCAAAAAGCAGAGATAGTTAGCAGAGGTAGCAAAGAGACCAGCAGAAAAAGCAAGGCAGATAAGGAACTAAGGAAACAGACAACGCAGAGATAGTGAATAGAAGTAGAATGCATAATTGAAGCAGAATTGTCCAGAGACAGAGTAGAAAAAAAAAAGGCCATCGAATAGAAAAGAATAAGTGAATGGTAATCCGTGATAAGTAAGAAATCCATTGAAGGAATTAATGGTTGCAGAGATATGATGAATGTCGCAAAGATTAATGGACCATAGTACAGTGATCAGTTAGAAGCGGAACTGTGACAAGAATGAACTTTAAACATAACAATAGAACTGTAATAAAAGGCAAAACCTTAAAGTGCAACTTAATTATAATAATACATTGAAAGGGCGACGGAACCCTGCGTGGAAGAGTGGAACCATGACTGAGTGAATAGTGAAGACAGTTTACGGTTTTCATCGCACCACCTATGCGGAGTGAGCGGTATTTGAGGAGTTGGGAGCGATTCCATAAATCACTCGACACGTGGCAAGGAGGACCCACGGAAAAACACTTGTCACTGTGCGCCATCGCGCATTATAGTTCGACCCAGGATGCCCAGTGATATCGTTGAGCGTCATTGATCTGGGAAGGGGTCATCGGACGGTCATCATTTGTTGAAGGTGCGTGAAGATTAACACAGGTACGGCGGGATATCGCACGTTAACATTCGTCATCAGAGGTCAAGTGATATGCATATATGCCATTGATTTGAAAGCTTGCTAATCTAACGGTGATCAGACGTTGGACTTGCGCGAAATTTACTTATGGTACCATGCGCGTATTTGATTGGCTTTTGACTATATTTGTGGGCCCGGGGTCAAATATTTATCATATTGTTTAAAAGCGTTAAAATGCGAAAGGTTAACCTTAATCCTAAAGTTAAGTTCAAAAGTATTAAATTAATTATTTAATTACCAAGATCAATAGAACAGTGAGAGTTATGGAGACCCCGCTGGATTATCTATTTTGACCCCGTCCACGAATACCATTAGAATTTGAATGTTTTTGACCCAAGGTTTTAATAAAGGCAAAAAACTATATAAGGTGATGAGATTGATGAAGAAATGGGTGCATGCGAAAGGATTGATAATAAACGAATATCTTTTAGAGATATCTGTATGAAGAAACTCTGATATATCTGAATCTATGTTGCACCTGCGAATATAATGATTGATCAAGATCTCTAGATCTGATGATGATTAATTCTTGGTTTAATTAACTGACAAAATCATGAATAACGTGTGCATGCGTAAGGGTTCTGAATGAATAAATCTAGTGGCATGCAAGGTATGTCTTGTGGAAACTAGTGGATCCAGTGTGAAAATTGATGTAATGTGGTCCACAGTGGTGCTGAGGGTCAAAGCCTTCATTCAGGGGGTTGTAGCTCCCTTCCAGGAAAGGCTGGTAAACGAGAAAAGGTTGTAGCCTTCTGCAGGTGGGTGCCTGCGTGCTGGTATAAGTCTGCGCCAACATGAAATTGTAAGAAGTTTTCTGTATAATAAATATTGAAGCCTGAGATAACAGCAGTAGTGGTTTTCTCCCGAATTGGGTTTCCACCTTAAATCCTGGTGTACATATGTGTTGCTTATGTTTGATGGTTTGTACTATTATTTCTATTCATGCTTACTGCTTATCTGATGAATAAATGATGCAATGATCTAAGTAAAGACATAATAAGATCTTTGGACATAGAAGTTGGTTGCAGTAATGTAACATGGGGTTTTAAAAAAAAAGGAAAACTGAAAATACTGATTCACCCCCCCTCTCAGTATTTTTCCAACACTTATGACAAGAGGTAACAAACTTTTTAACATCTGAAAATAAGGATGGCCAATAAAAACTAGCTCTTAGTATTTTATCAGCTGTACTCTTCCAGTATAGATGTCCACCACAGTCACCTGCATGAAACTCTTCAAGGATTTTGTCAGCTTCATATTTCAATAAACAATTAAGTAAAATTCCATTACTTTCTCTCCAATACAGTGCATTATTTAAGATACAGAATTTCATTGCTTTTTGCTTGATAAATCTTGGCTTGGTTTTGGTAAGTCCAGGAGGAGCTTGTAAGTTTGTAAGTACAAAGATTGTGTCAGAGTACCATGGTGAGTCTTGATAGGCTTCATTGATCGATGGAGTCGCCATCTCCTCCTGTTCATCTACTTGTGCAATGAAATTAATGTCTAAGGCATTGCAATTAGATTCAGCCATCAGTCTGGCTAAACCCTGTCCTTTGATGAGTTTAGTTGGTTTAATTTCCAGCTCATATTCAAGGATTGTGGCTATCCACTTTCCTCTTCTGCTGTCTGGTCCATCTTGAGTCAAAATGTCTTTAACTACTGCATTAGGGACATATGCAATTATATGTGAATGAAGTATATACACTCTGAAATATTTTATAGCTTTAACCAAAGCCAAAGCCTATTTTTCTATTATGTTGTATTTCAGTGGTGCATCTCTGAGAGCTTTACTAAAAAATGCAATGGGCTGTTCTAAGCCTTGATCATTTTTCTACAGAAGAACTGCAACTATGGTGTGTTCAGATGCAAAGGAAAAGATTATAAATCTTTTGTGTAATCTGGACTGATAAGGACTAGTGCTTTAGTTAAGGCTTGTTTGATAGATTCAAAAGATTGTTTGGCCTTTACTGTCCATTTAATTGAGAAGTCCTTTTTAAGCATGTTATTAAGATCTTTTATAATCTCAGCTAGATTTGATATGAATCTTCTTAGAAAATTTCAATCTTTCCCAAGAATGCTTGGAGTCCTTTAATGTTCCTAGGTGGTTGAATGTTTAGGATTGCTTCGATTCTTGCAGGGTCAATTCTAATGACTTCTTTTGAAATGATATGACCTAGCAATTTTCCTTCTTCTAGCGCAAAAATAGACTTTTTCGGATTAAGAGATATACCATGTTTTCTCCATTTAATGAAAAATTGTCTCAGATGATCCAAGTGATCATTATTTTTTTTAGTAAACACAGTAATATCATCTAAATAAATGACTAAAAACTCATGGATTTCCTTGGCAAAGGAAATATCCATTTCCCTTTGAAATGTAGCCCCTGCATTTTTTAACCCAAAAGGCATTTTCACATACATGAAAGTGCCCCATGGAGTAGTAAAAGAAGTTTTGGTTTGGTCATCTTTGTGAACTAGAATCTGATTGTAACCATAGAAACCATCTAATAAAGAGATTCTGGAAGAACCTGCTACCCTCTGTAAAATATGGTCCATTTTTGGCAAAGGGTAGTTATCCTTCAAGGACGCTTTATTAAGATTCCTAAAGTCTATGCATAATCTGATTTCTCCTGAATTTTTTCTGGTTGGCACTATATTAGATATCCAGTCAGAAAATTGGACTAGTGCAATTATCTTAGCATCAAACATTCTCTTGATTTCATTTTCAACTAATGGCAACAAAACCAGAGTAATACTTTTGAGTTTTTGTTGAAAAGATTTTTGATTTTATTTTAAAGGAATTTTATGTTGAATAATGTTTGTGTTATAAGTCTTTAAGTCCTCATAGCTCCATGCAAAGACATATTGAAATTCTTTTAAAAGTTCAATGTATTTATCCCTTTCATCTGATGGTAAGGATTTGGATAGCTTGATTATTCTTGGTTTATCATCTTTTCCTAGGTTATACTCTTCTATGTCAGATTTAACTGGCTCCATTTTTGGCCTTATGGGCACATCATTAGAGTCAAATAAATCTTCTAGAGGAGTTAAACCTATGGGTAAAATGTTATTCTTTAAATGAATAAAATCTATTTCATCTTCAATCAATTCCTCTATTTCTATTTTTTCCATTTCATCAATTTCACTTTGAGTAAAAATAGTATGTTTTTCAAACTTATGTACATCTAAATTATCTAAATCATCTATTTAACAAGAATTTGAATCTATATTACAAGGAGAATCTATGTTACAGTTGTTATCGATTTGAAAATTTTGAAATTCTTGTTCATTATTCAAAAAATGATAAATTTGCTCATCCTCTGAAAAAATTTGCCAATATGTTACATTATCAGGAACAGTAGACCTATATTTAATCTCAGCAGTGTATTTTTGTAATGGTGAAAAAGGAATTTTACAACTGCTAGCAAAAGTAGCTAAACAATGGGCCTGTATGTTCTGATTTTGAGGGATGACAGCAAAATTACCTTCTAACAATTCTTCAAGAAGTTCCAATACCATTTCTCTGTATCTTGGAAGTCTGGGGTTATGAACTGAATATTCAGCATTGATTTGTTTTATAACTAGTTCAGAATCACCCAAAACCATTATTCTTTTTCCTCCCTTTTTTCTTATAATTTGCAGGCCTAAGATTAAAGCTTCATATTCAGCCATATTGTTGGTGCATTTGAAGTTTAATATAAAAGCATGCCCTTCAGAATGACCTGTTTCAACGTTTGTGATCCAAACACCAGCTCTAGCTCCAAATTTATTAACAAATCCATCAAAATCTAGATGCCACAAAGCTTCATGAACAATATAATCATCCATGATTTTAAGTCTTTTATCAGTGAGTTCAGTTGGATTTTCATTTTGATCAGAGTTACTAAGAATAAAAGAATCAAGATCAGTGGGGGTGGAATAAATTGGATAATTTTTAGGTCTGTCTGCACTACTAATCATGTATTTCATCAAAGTTTCTCTATAAAGCTTCTTAGGCTGCCCAAATACAGAGATAGTAGCATAACTCATATCTAGTTGTAGAGATCCCTGCAACTTTTCTCCCCATGAGCGAGAAAGAAGCATGCCATACTTTGGCGAGATGTCAACTACTACAACGTCCATGATCATACTCTTACCAGGATACTGGACTAGGTTAACACACAGATCTTCAATCAAACCAATACATTTAACTTTGGATGAATCAAATGAGAACATGTCCTTATAAGGTCTCGTTATGTCTAGATTAATAGTTTCCATTATAGCTTTGGGCATTAAATTGTGGGAAGCTCCAGTATCTAGCATAGTATTATGTAATATTTGGTCATGTATAGTAAGACTTAAATAAAATGGGGGTACCGACCCATCTGAATGCTTTCATCAACATTGGGACCAAAAATTAGTTCAGGCCTATATTCATTCATGTTAATTGTGTCTTCATTCTCATTCACATTCAATATATCAGAAATCATTGATCTATATAAATCATTCTTAGCTAGTTCTGTTAAGGGAAAAACTATTTTCAATTTGGATATTTCAGACTGCATATTAAATGTTGACTGAGATCTAATGGTATGAATCACTTCTTCTTTGAGAACTGTGGTTTGTGATGACTTTTCTTGAGTTTCTACATTTTTACCTTTTTTCTGCGCTCTTCTCTTGTCTTCTGTCTGAGTTTCTTGGTTCCTGCTATCTTTAGTCATTTTTTCAAGAATGATTTGAGGATTAACATGAGTTTTATCAGATTTAGGATTCTCAACAGAAGGTTTAGGATCTGATATTTTAAAATTAGTAGGATTATTTCTTGGCTCAATGATCGTTGTTGAATTGGTGGCTTTGGGAGAATTATATTTGGAAGCATCTTTGGAATATTGTGCCACCTCTTCAGTAATATGTACAATTTTTGGGCCTTGTTGCTTTTTAGGACTGGTTGGATTTGAACTCTGTTTTCCATCTCTGGGAAGAATTTGCAATAATTTTGATTTAGAAGTATCAGACTTTTTTTTTTTTTGTTCTTGTTGGTTTGGAGCATTACTTTTTATAGCAGGATCAATGTTTTTCTTACTCATAAGGTTATATTGACTATGAATTTTGTTTATTGCAAAATCATAACCTTGTTTATAATCATAGGATTCTCCAGATTATCCTTTGAGCTATTGAAGTTCAAAGAGTTCCTGGTCCTCCTCGGTGAGGAAAATGGTATTGTTCTCATCAATCCCCATAACAATGTTTATGTCTTCCTCATCATCAACACTATTTTGTGAACTTTCTGCAAAGTTTTCTTGAAATGGGGTTCTTATATTCTGATCAGGGGAAGGTTCCTTACCTTTCCCGGGGTTGGTGTTTTTTCTGTAGTTGGGATTCTGGATCTGGGATTGATTTTCCCATTGTGGTTTCTTTTCAATTTCATCCAGTCTGTCAACTACTTTTTCTAGTGCTTTAGTAATGAAAAAAAATTTACTATCCAAATGAGATGCTTCCTCTTTAATAGTAACCCTTCTTTCATTTCTCATTATGGCCTTCTTTACAAGTATGTTGATTTCTACACCTACACTGTTTTCTTGCATTTTATCTAAAGTATTTGCATCCCTTTCCCTAAATTGGTAAGCCATGTCGACATCAAAACAGTCAGGGAATTTCAATAGCATGGATTATGGGGTAGGTTTAAGGTCTACAGTAATGGCATTGTATACGCTGTTATATCTTGTGCAGAAATCTTGGACAATTTCATTTGGGGCTCTTTTGACAGCATCAAATTTAGATAATATTTGCATAGGGTTCTTCTTTTTCTCCCATTTATTGAGGAAGGCTCTATGGAATGCAGCTAGGTCTGCTATGCTACCAGGTGCTAAAGCTTTAAACCAAGTTTTCACCTCTCCAATTAAGCTCTGAGCAAATAGTCTCATTTGGACATCAGACTCATCTATCTCATAGACTTCCCAGAAATAATTCATTCTAGTAATGTGCTGCTATGCAGTAATCTGTGAAATATTATCAAACAGTGGAATATATTTTTGATAGTTCTGGGGCATGTCATGGAGATTCTGAGGTAAGACCAAGGGAGAATATTGGGCTGCCATGGCTTGAATTTTAGCTTGATTGGGAGGTATTGTTTTGGTAGAAGGGATAGTACTAGTTACTGCAATGGATGTACTTGAAGAGCTTGGTAATGGGGATGAAACCGAAGTAGTATGTCTAATGGTAGTTGCAATGGGTTGGGTAAATGATGGATATACTACTTTGGGCTGCAAAGGCAGCTCAGGGATGAATGGATCAGTTGATGAACTTGCAGTGGACTGCAGATATGATGAGTATATGATTCTTTGCGGCAGAGGCAACTCATGGCTTATGGGCTCTTGAGGTGAACTGACAGTAGAATCAATAAATGATGTGGCAGCATACAGAGTTGAATCTGATGTTGGAAAGACTGTTGTATATAGTTTAGAGACTGGGGGTTTAAATTTAGACAGAAATTTAGCTAACTTAACAACTTCTTCAATGTCTTTGATTTTCGTGACATTTACCCTTTTAACTGGACTTTTACTTTCAGTTTGATTTGATTTAGTAGGAACATAAATAATTTTATGTTTTTCACTTACATAAGAAGCAAAAATTGGATCTAAAAAAATTTCTTTCAAATCTGATTCAGATTTTGTTCTAAATAAATATTTCTCAAACTTTAAGTCAAAATCAATGTCTGGTAAGCTTACCAATTCTTTAGGTAAAGAATCAGCTCTTGTCAGAGATATTTCAGTTTCAGAACTATTACTTTGATTTTTCTTCTTTTTCCTATCTGGTTAGGATTGTCTACTATCTCTAGAGGATTAGGATCAGGGTTGGATCTAGTGTAGTAGATTTTCTTGGGAGCCAAATTTTTTTATTGGGTAAAATACCCACAACCTTTAAACTTAATAATAAAGTAGAAAATATATAATTAAAGATTTTCCTTCAAGACTAAACTTAAAACTGGAGAGTGGCTAGTTCCCCACTGGAGTCTCCAGTATGTTATCACCCTAGTAATTCTCAGGTTGTGGGATGAGGATTTTTGGTAGTTAAGAATAGCAGGGGTAACCAAGAACTGCTTTGGGAATTCAGGATCTAGCCTTCCTGAGCTCCGGAGAGGGATCTCTCATGATTTAATTTTGTTTTGATAAAATATTTTAGGCTAGATATGAGTATAAAGTAGGGCTTTTTTTGAAAGATTTGGTGGGAATAAAGAAATTTCAAGGTAAACCAGAAAGATCTACCAGATGATTGGGCAATGGAGTCAACTCTCTAGGCAAGCAGAATTAAGAAATAAGGCTTAGGGATGCAAATGTGCTAAGGGCAAGATAGGTGACCTTTTAAGGCTTTATATAGGCTTGATTTGATGGAGTGGGTGGGATTTGAGCAAAAGGGCACGTAATAATTCTTAAGTTATAGATAAGAAGACTGAAGAAGGGGATCAAACTGGGACCTAGAGCAATTAAAGATTCTATGGTTCGGTTATCAAGCAGAAAACATCAAAATGCCAACAAGTTTAAACAGGGAGCTTATTATCACTAATCCTGTTTAATTACTCCTTAAATGATCATTACAAAATAGAAAAACATAATATGAATGAATGTAAACTTTGAAAGAAATACACTGAAAACAGGAAAAATGAGACGTATCTTGTCACCATGAGAATCCTTATGCTATGATGTCTCTAGTCTCATTTCTAGCCTGATACTTCATTAATTGACTCACACCAACTTCAATATATCCAGCAAAATGAATATAGTAGTCTTGAGAAATTTTATTCCACTGAATACTTCGGATTATGAAGTATTTATACAAAAAACAGTTTACAAAATATCTCAGAAATTGAGATAATGTTTTAACAAAAAATAGGAAAGAAAACATAATAATAGGGACAGCTGCAAAATAGTTTGCAAGATGTTCCCTTTTTACAAGCAAAAATAGAACTGATTATTCTAATTTAAACTGATTGTTGATGTGTTGTGAGCTTTTCTGTCCTTAGGTGCATCTTATTGTGGAAAGTGGTTGAAGAAATTTCATTCCTTTGACTTTCAATGTTGATACTCTTTATTCATCTGATTTGAGCTGTCTTATTGTGGTAATTAAAAAGTAACCAACAGTAACTTTATTTTCACTGATACTCTTTCACCTACTAATACACTTCAACCCTGTATTTTTTACCTTTGAGGTAACAGTAAAAGATGAATTTCCAAGTAATTTTCCTGTTTTTTATCCATCAAATTCACAGCAGATCTGTGAATTCTTACCACTTTTTAGCAGAGGGGATCTTCATAGTTTTCAATTTCCTGTAGCTTTCATCTGCTTTTGTATACTTGGAAAAGTTAGGCTTTATAGTGAACATATGCTTGATCTCATTATCCAAAAAGAACAGATTTTAAAAATATTGAAGAAGTATTTTGCCAATTGGTGATCCTTGTGGCAGTGGTTATTTGGCTTGCTCTTTTGCATGAGTTCTGATTTTTAAATAATAATATTTCTGAGGCATCAACTTGTCATTCAATGCATGAATATCTGGCAAACCAGCTTCTGATAGTATCTTGTATTTGGCCCAAAATCTTGAGATAGCCAAATTCATGTCTTTACACCTGTCTTCTAAGTTATTCATCATGTTTCTTTTATTTAGGACTTTCTTGATTTGGAGGATGGTTTCTATCTTATCAGTAATCTTTAACTCTTCCAACTCTTCCCTGTTTTTGCTATTAAAAAAGGCCATGAGTTGAAGTGCTTGGGCTGGCTTATTTTTAATTTCTCTTTTAGTTTTATCAATTTCTACATTAGCAGCCTGTAGTAACTCCTTTTTCTCATAAATTATTTGAATTGAAGGCCATTGAGGGTGAATGCCTTCAATGATCTTTGTATATAAATGATTTTCAATATATGGCACCTGATCAGTAAGATTTACCTATGCATGAAGAATTATAACATGTTCTTGCAGTCTATCTGCCTTCTGTTCATGCCCTTTAGATGTAATCAAGGCATCTCTTTTGGAAGATTCTAGATTTTTAATAGTGCCTTTCAAATTAAGTATCTCTTTCTCTTTAATTGGCATGTCTTCCATGGCTCTAATTACGATAGCTTTATCCTATATTGTATTGATCTGTGAAGTTGAGGAAGAAGAAGGAGATATTTCATGAGAATTTAATGGCACTACAGTGGCCATTACTCCCTATGGAGCCAAGTGTTTTGCTAATGTGGATGGAAAAACACTACTTACAATAGGGATTAATCTAGGAATGTGAACTTGTTGAGTTTTCTTTAGGCCTTCATTTTCTCTTATGGAAGCTTCCAATTGACTTTACATTTCTTTTATTTGAGCGGTCATCTCATGAACAAGTTGTTTGAGTTCATCAATTTCAGTTTTCTGCTGAAGAATTTCCTTTTCTTGAGGATTTTCATTTTGGGGCAACTTTAGCTGCTTTCTGAGGGCAGCTATATCCTCATTTTTCAGTTTAATCAAAGTTTTTGCAATCTCCATGTTAGCAGGATCAGCTCCTGCTTCAATCACCAAATATTTTAGTGCTTTGATCCTTAAATTATTGCCATATAGTGAGGCCTTGTCCAACTTCATTTGATTCTGGAGGTTGAGCACTGTTTTCTCAAGCCTAATAGATTTCATAATCTTACTGACAATTTTAGAATATATCATTTGAATATTGCTCCTATGAAATTCAATTTGATCCAATTCATGAATGGCATCTGCATCAACTTCAAAATCTGTTTTGGAATAATCTGCTACTGATTTTGGATCAGTCACTGCAGGTTTCAAGAATGACATTACTAATTTACTAGATGAATAATCAAATGCTGAAAGAAGTCTGTCTTTGTTTCCAGGATTTTCCTTAAGGAATATAGAATATGCTTGATTATTGATTTCTTCATTCTTCTCTTTAATCTGTCTGAATCTGATCTGAATTTCTAACTCTATGTTGTCAGTTTCCTTAGAGGAAGAAGGCATGTCAACAGTTGTTTGTTTCTCCCCCATGACCGTATCCTTTTGTTGTGTTCCAATTTTGACATTTTGAAGATCTTTAAGTGTTTTAGTCACTATTCTGGTAGCTTCATCACCAGTTTCATTATCTTCAATATTAACAGCTTTATTCCTTTTTTCATCTGTCAATTTACTTTTCTTGCTGTAAGGGATTCTGAATCTTTTGTCCTGAATAGTTTCAGCTATGAAACTATCTTCTTCTCTGCTCCTTTTAAGTGAATTTTGAGTTTCCTTGCTCACTGTAGTAACCTGTGTCTGTTCAACATGTTTATCCTTTCCATTTTTTCTCTACATTTCTAGTGAATTATCATCAACTAGAGTGTTGGGCTCCCATTCAATTCTGTTAGCATACTTTTCAATATGGGGCTTGGATTCATGCAAGAAGACAACTAACTTGCATTTCACTCTTAGTATGCTTAAAACACCTTGTGGATCATAATTCCACATGAAACTATATGGAAATTTGTACTCTTTCAACTTCACATTGATTTCATTGATTTCTTCTCTATTATTTACAATAAATCGCCCAATTTGATTCTTCAGTTTAAACTGGGTCTTTTTCCTAGAAGCTATGAAATTAATTTCATCTGCATTCAATAGTTGTCTCAAATATTCTAATGCAAATATCCTTGTTGTAACAAATCTTGGTAGTTTATATGGGGCCAGACGTGCACCATATACTCTAATTTTTGTATATCTTTTATATAAATACCAGTCCCCTATTCTTCAGCTTTCAGACAGTTGTAAAATTCTCTTAGTCTCTTCATTGATCCTAGCAGTCTACTCTTTGTTCAATAGATTCATAGCAGGTACTAAAAATAGGTCATTGAAATCTGTAAAGCTATATTCTCTATTCCATTTTCTTAGAATTGATGACTAGAAAACAACTGAAAAAACATTTACCTCTGGATCCACTTTCTAAAATTCAATGGGGAACTTATCTGCTTGATAATACAAGAAGAGGTGAAACAAATATGATGTGTATCTGAAGACTCCTTCTTTTGATAATCTTGAAAACTGATAATGCATGTTTTCTGCAATGAATTTAGCAAAATTGTATACTATGGATGGAGATTGACCAGGACTAAGAGCTGAAAAAAAAACCTAAGAGAGCTACATCAGTGAATTTATCACTGGTGTATCCCAGTACAAATGATAGCATTGAGACTATTTGCCTGGTTTCATCTGGGAAGTCAAAGGTATCAAAAGGAGGATTAATTTTGGGAATATCCACTTGTTTAGGACAAAAAGTCTAGAATACTTTGAATTTACAAGCAAATTCAAGTTCTACGTAATTTTGATTCAACTCTTCTATGGATAATGAAGCAGCATTTGAGTCAGGACTCAGTTGCAGCATCAAATTTATTGACTCTTCATTGATGTAAAAAAGGACCTCTTTATCTTTGTTTACAATGCATATTTGATCTGGGAGATAAAAGGATTGACATACTCTGACAAAATCAGGGGATGGATGTGTTTGAGGAGCAATGTGCTTAGGCAAATTGGATTCCCAGACTGGAATATCTTTGTCACCTTTTTCTACAAACCTGCCAAAGCACCAATTGTAAACATCAAGCAAGTTAAATTCTACAGTAGGGTCCAGAATTCTATAATCAAGGTCAATCAAGGGACTATTCTCTTGGGAAAAGACAGGAGGCTAGTCTAGTCTGACTACCTCTGTAGAACTAGCCGTGAGTGCAGGGGTTGGTTTGTCATTTTTGGATGACTCAGGCTGAGGGAATTTTGCAGAGGAATTCTTTTGACACTTTAGGCCTCCATTTTTATGGGTTACTTCTTTCTTTGTCATTTTTAATCCGAACAAAGAAAGCTTAGATGGTTTGCTAAGTTCTATTATGAGAAACTAGGGTTTCTGCATGAGTTTTACTCAAAAATGGGGTTTCTGAGCAGGGTTTTGAGTAAAGCAAGGGTTTTAAAGCTCATAACATATATTAAGATCAATTTTAGCAGTGAAATAAACCAGGATTTGGGAAAAAAACGCTATAAATGGCAATTAGGGATTCCGGGGAAATTTTGACAGAGTTTCCCTTGTAAAATGGACGTTTTTATACAGTTTGATTTGTGCAATTTGGGAAGTTATTTGAAATAACAGGAATTTTGATGTTTTAGTGGGTAAGTTTGAGCAAAAGTACTAAAAAACCAATAAAATTAGGTTGAAGAAATTCACAATAGTGCTTCAGTCTTCAATTCTATGAAATTAGCTTCTCAGAGGGCAATGTGGCACTTTTGTGGTTGAAATTTAGGGTAATGGGCATTGAAAATGGCACTGGTAGGTTGAAAAGGCTCTGCACAGTTTCTTAGGGTTCAAACGGTGCAATTTAGAAGAAAAGGGTTTATCAACGTTTTCACAGGTTTAAAGGGAAAATAGTGAAAATTAGAATGAAAAATTTAAATTTTAATGTACTAACCGATGGTGAAAACCATGGTTAAGTCGCATTAAACTATGGTTAAGAGAGTTGGGTTAATGAATACTACTAGTGGTATTCGTGTTGATGAATGGTGGTAAGTGGTATTGAACTTTGCGAACGCGATAGAACGATATTGTGACACGTCAGCACGGGGTGGTTTGGAAAAACCACCCATTTAGCATGGCTTTGTCGAAGCTTCGATCGTTTGGTTTTGGAGTGCGAAAATGGATAATGGCTGTCAGATCGGGCCTTAGGGAGCGAATGGTCCAGATTAAAAGGGAAAGTGTGGGGAATAAAGTTTTATCAGATTCAACGTGGGCCGTTGATATTGGGAAATGAAGAAGAGATGAGATGGTCAGAATCTTACTCGATGGGGAGTGACAAATAAATTGAGATCTTTCGCACAAGTGCTTTACCGTAGGATCAAATGGATTCTGGGGATCAGACGGTAAAAAATGAATCCGATGGCAGAAGTTTTGTTTAAGTCATATATATATAAATGACTTATTCTTAATGGAAAATCAAGTGCTCAGGAGGGTTACCAAGGCTCTGAACTGTGGTTAGGGTCTGGGGTAATGGATGATATATTGTGAGGTAACATTAGGTTAAAGTTTTAAACTTAGGTTAAGGGACATGGGGCGGAAAATATACAGGGAAACGGTCATTTTTATTTAAGTTTAGTTTTAATCAAAGTTCGGGTAATTTTTTTGTCTAAAACACATATTACACATGTTTTAAGCTCTTTTTCTCATATTTTATTATATGGTTAATCAAATTGGAAGGATTTAACTACTATAGGGGCGGGATTAAGTGTAAGGATAAACTTTAGCCAAAGGGGTTATAAGGGGGGTTTTATTTAAGCATGTGGGAATAAATTACTTTGGCTTAAGTTATAATAAGTGGGTTTTTGGGATTTATTTATAAAAGGAGTTATATAATAGGAAAAGGTTAGTTGTAGGGAATTAATACATAAGTCAAAATTAATATGACAAGGGGACAATGTATACTCAAAACACATTAATATAACTAAGAAAGTGAAGATTTAAAAAGCAAATTTGCATTATAATAACTTCATCACTTAGATTTAGGATAAAATGTGATTTTGAGGGCTTTATGCTTTGAAATGATGTGGGAGGTTAATCAAATGAGGATTAGAGTATCTTTAAGTATAAATGAAGTTTTACGTAGGATTATTCAGGGGAATGAGTGCATGAATGGTAAATGATGTGATTAAGGGATTAAATAGACATTTCACACTTTTAACTAATCAGTCATAAAGCCTTGGGTCCGGTCCCAACAAAAGTCAAGGAAATGCCTTGAGCCTTTTTGACTGATAGTTTAGAATGTTTCATGACTATGGGAAGGGGAAGTTAGTTATTCTGAAGCCCATGATGAATGCTATTTACATTGAAACTATTCACCTTCTTCTACCTACCCATCTTACCATACTAACATTTTTTCTTCTTTTGTAAGGTGCATTTAAGCTAGCAACCTTCACAGCATTTATTTTTTCTGAAAGCAAGTAAACTATCTAATTCTACACTTTTTTCACCCATGAATCTAGATTAAACTGTTGGATTCACTTTATTCTCTACCTAACTACTAAATTGTCATGATTAAACTGTATGACAACTCATTATTCTCCATCTACAACAAGGAAAATTGAAAAATGATAAGTTAAGATTAAACTGTTTAACTCATCATGGACTATGGCATTTATTGACACTCTACCATAGTCAAAAAGCAAAAATTAGTGGCATTTATGCTTGCTCACTTTCACGTTTTATTCATTATTCTTTTGGGGCATCTTATTTTTTCTAAGTTCTTTGATTTTTCTTTTAGGACTTTTCACCCGCTTTTTGATTTTTTTATTTTTTTACAAAAATTAGTGAATACAACTTGCAGAAGGCAAAGTATGTACAAATTTACAAAATTACCAATAGTCAAGTCAAAATTATGACCCATATATTATAGGTTGCTAAGAGACGGGAAATCCTTTTTATTTTTGAGACATGGTTTTGCCGACTTGCTTCCGCAATTACAGAATATTGAATTACAGGGTTTTGTATTCTTTCTAGAGCCATGATGAAACCATCCCTAGTCAAGTCATATTGGACTAGGCTATGACTAATGCTCATTCTAATCAGTCCATGGTGACTTACCACCGTTTCAGGGTGCCTAGCCCGTATTATTCTAGTAGCAGTATCGTGCAATAAATAATTTAAAAGGGATGGCAAATTAACAGTAAATTTTTTCTTTAGAACAGTTAGGAGTTTGAGTTGTTGTGGCCTTACCACATCATGACGTCCATCACAGGTAATGTGTTTCTGGAAGATGCTTGCTAATTCCCTCCATGGTTCTATGAGAGAAGATGGTTGAAAGCCTTTGCCCTTTCTGACCAGTTGTTCACCTTCATCTTTGAAGGTATCCACCGTGTCTTGTATCGATACATGTTTTTGTGCCCATATGCTGCCTTTTGCCGGCAGCCCAGTTACCTCAGCTATTACAGCATCTGCAACTGTAATCCTTCTGCCTTTTACCATGGATTCCCTATTCTACAAATTCTGTAGAAACTCAATAGCAATTTCCTCATTTGAGGGATGAAACCTTGTAAGATAGGATATCCATCCTACTCGAATCATAATTTCTCTTGCTCTGTCAGAGACTTCTAATACTAACGGTTCACAACGCACTATCTTACCACCCATAATGTTCGAATTCTTCTTAGTTTTTCAAAGGATGAATGTAATGGGAATATTCAACAATGCTGAAAAGCACAACAATACTAAAAAGCACAGTAATACTGGAAATCACAGCAATACTGAAAAGAACAGCAAATTTCAAAAGCACAACAACACAGCGATACATAGAGTGATAGAACAACAAGTTGTTAAAACAACTAAGTATAGCTGATGTTGTTAAATTTTCACATGCCGCATAATCATGGGATATCATGTTATTTAATGAAATAGTGACAGCACACGCATAACGTAAGTCCTCTCCCCCTCCGAAATGAGAGGTCGCCTTCGACCGACTAGACGGTAAATGACTATTTCGGCGGCAGGATATATGGATAAAAAATACAGCCATAAATGGGTCAGAGTACATATGAATGATGAGACAATAAGAAATATGGATAGAGTAAAAGCATGGTGTATAATGATAATGAATGATAAGAGACAAGAAGCTTTAGTTGATGATAAGTTAAGTGATAGGAAAGGGAACAACAATATGTAAAAAAAAGCTTTTCTTACAATATTCTAACTGTGTATGATATGATTGAGTAAAAACATAAACGCATGCATAAAGGTTCAAAGTAGGGAAATATTTAGAGGAAATTATCTCTCGAAAAGAAAGATAAATGGGAAGAGGGTATTATAAGAGTTATTGATTGTGGAAATGGAATTTCAATACCATAAACAGAGCTTCTGCTTCTAGCAGGCATCCATAGCCTTGACAAAGTTGATTTTTAATCCATGTGAGCTAGGATCCTCAATTAATAATTGAAAAATTTTATTGCTATTCTTGCAGAAGAGACCAGTGTGCTGGCATGGTAACCAGATAACCACACTGCCATTCACTGGGAAGTAGCAAAAGTGAGCAGGCCGGCTCGTGATGAGACCTCCTATTACAAGGATATTTTAGCCATCCAATGGACCATAACCCTGGTGTGGTGGCCATAGTGGGAATGTCACATTGCTACATCCTTATGAACATGGTAGGCTGGCTCTTAATGAGACCCCCTATCCTCTGTCTGTAGATTAGTTATCATTGCATATTTTTATGATAAATATAGGGAGGCTCGGTACTCCTTAATATTAGGGATGGTGTAAGAAGTTGAAACATGTCAATAATAAGAAACATTATACCCATAATCCCATTGATAATAGACAGAGAGAATTATAACTAGAAAAGTAGAACCAGCATGGTAAATATGATAAATCAATATCATATACAGTAGAAGTTAGTACAGTAAAGTAAAATATAAATAATTGTGTCCCTTTCAATTGTTTTAATCCTATCATAAAGAAGCTGTCTTTTTCAAAGATCATAATGTTAAAAATAGTCACCTTCTTTAATAAAATCCATAGGTCTTTGTCCACATGAAGGTACTGTACTACAGGCCATAAATGGAATCAAAGAAATGAGGGTGAAAAAAAAATGAACTAAAAGTGTTTAAGAAATATATAACAAGGGTGCTATTCAAAACAAACACAAAAAAATGCAAGAAAAAAAACAAAAGAGAGTGTTGTTCCAAAGATGGAACAACAAAACCAGAAAGTGTTGTTCCGAAGAGAGAACAACAAAACCAAAAAGTGTTGTTCCGAAGAGGGAACAACAAAATCAAAAAGTGTTGTTCCGAAGAGGGAACAACAAAACCAAAAAGTGATGTTCCAAAGAGGGAACAACAAAACCAAAAAGTGATGTTCCAAAGATGGAATAAGAAAATAGGAAAAAAAACAAATTAAATCGGCAATCTTATTTACAAAAGAAAGAAAATGAATTTCTACAAAGATGAAGTTGTGGAAGGATTATCTTCTGCAGCTAAAACTTGCATGGTGGAGTCTTTATGTATATGTTGAAAAAAATATTCTATTATAAGTGGTCTTTGGTAGAGGCACACCTGATGCCCATTTGCTTTAAAGGAACAGTCAGACCCATCAATGGTGGTTAACGTAAGAGTGTCATTGTCATCTACTTCCTTTATTTCATAGGGACCTAACCACCTAGTCTGCAGTTTTCCAGGGAAGTCTTGAAACCCAGAATCATAAATAAGTGCCCAGTCACCCTCATGAAATGTCTGTTTCATGATCAGAGAATTGTGCCATTTATCTCTTTGTTGTTGAATGAGTGTAGTATGATACAGAGCTAAAAACTAGATTTCATCTAATTCATTTATTTGTTGCAATCTGTTAATCTGGGCTTCAATTAAATCCAATCCCACTTCCTAGGCTGTCCTTAGTGTTTGTATCTCAAACTCTATGGAAAAATAGGTTCCTTACTAAATACCAGTTGATAAGGGGAGTATCCAGTAGTATTCCTCCAAGTTGTGTGATATGCCCATAAGGCTTCTGCCAGTTGAGTAGCCCAGTCTCGTCTGTGCGATGAGAAGGTATTCGTTGGAATAGATTCAATTACTTTGTCGTTATTTTCTACCTGGCCGTTTGCTTGCAGGTGATATGGAGAGGTAATTATGTGAATAACATGATGATTTTTCATTGTAGCAGCAATCTTGTGGCCTACGAATTGCGGCCCTCCATCAGTGATTACTTCTCTAGGTAACCCATATTGTAAGAAAATTTCGAAAAGAAAGTTTCTCATGGTTTCTTCTGTGGCTCTAGGTAATGCTACTGCTTCCACCCACTTAGTTACGTATTCTTTTGCAACCAATATATATGATTTTTGGTTGGATGATGGGTTGATTAGCCCAAAAAAACCTATGCCCAACACTTAAAAGTTTTTGTGACCAACTGTGGATGTAGGGGAATCTCATCAGATTGGCCAGGGTGACCCATCCTTTGACAACTATCGCAGGCCTGAAAAAATTTCTTAGCATCTTTAAAAATCCTAGGCCAGTAGTAGCCCATTTGTAAAATTTTATGTCCAGTTCTGCGGTCTGCAAAATGTCCAACGCAAGGTCCATCATGGCAGGATTTTAAGATATCATAAATTTCTTCTTCCCTGATACACCTGTGGATGTACATATTGACCCCTGTGTGAAAAAGGTATCCTCCAATCTAGGAGAACCGAGTGCTGCGTTGTACTATTGATTTCCTTTCTCTGGGTGTAAAATGTTTAGGTAGTTTTCCCACTGCTAAATAATTCGCCACATCTGCGTACCATGGTGTTTTCACAGTTACAGTAAACAAGCGTTCATCCAGAAACTGATCCTCTACTGATATTTCGTCATCTGTTCTTGGAACTCGGGAGAGAAATATACCACAAGGTTTTCCTTTCCTGGTCGATCCCTTACAGTTACATCAAAATCCTGCAAAAGTAGCAACCAATGTGTCACTCTTCCATTTGTAATGGGTTTATTAGCTAAGTATTTAATAACAGAGTGATCCATATACAGAATTACATGGTATCAAGTTATATAGTGCTTGAATTTGTTAATAGCATAAATTAGAGCTAAAAATTTCCTTCTCTGTTATTGTGTAATTCAATTCAGCAGGGGTTAAGTTTTTGCTAATGTAATATATAGCGTAGGGTTTCTTGTCTTCTCCTTGGCCAAGAACTGCTCCAATGGATGTGTGTGATGCATTTGATGAAATATCAAATGGTATATCCCAGTTTAGACCTCGTAATATTGGTGCTGTTGATACTAGCCGTTTTAAATTTGTAAAGGCAGTATCACATTTATCAATCCATATGAAATCACTGTTTCCTATTAAGGCATATAATGGTGTAGAAATCTGTGAAAAATTCTTGATAAATCTACGATAATATCTAGCAAATCCCAAAAAACTACATACCTCTATTTGAGTGCAAGGAGTAGCTAATAAGAGAATTACCTGTATTTTTTCCAGATCTACTTGAGTTCTAGCTGCTGAAATGTAATGACCAAAGATCAGGCCTTCTGTCATCATCATATGGCACTTCTCGTGACTTAAACATAGGCTGATAGCAATACACCGTTCCAAGACTTTTTCCAATGTCTGTAATGCTTGCTCAAAGTCATCTCCATAGGGTGTGAAATCATCC
Organism: Pinus albicaulis; assembly: GCA_034641835.2. Classification (NCBI taxonomy): domain Eukaryota; kingdom Viridiplantae; phylum Streptophyta; class Pinopsida; order Pinales; family Pinaceae; genus Pinus; species Pinus albicaulis. The sequence goes on from CM076581.1 coordinate 1,003,720,332, forward strand.
ATGTATACTTCCAATCCTTCATTTATGAAGTTTGAAAAAATAATGAGTATGGCTCTTTGGAATGTGGCAGGTGCATTACACAATCCAAAAGGAAATACCCTGTAGGTGAATGTTCCCCACTGACAGGTAAAGGTGGTCTTATCCTGGCCTTCAAGAGAAATTTGAATTTGGTTGTAGCCACTAAATCCATCCAGGAAAGAGAAAAATTTCTTCCCTGCCAGTGTATCTACGACCTAATCAATCAATGGAAGGGGAAAGTGGTATTTTTGCGTTGCCTTGTTGATTTCTCTATAGTCAACGCATATTCTCCATTTCATATTCTTTTTGGGAACCACAAATAATAGAGAAACCCATTTACTGTCTGATATAAGATAGATAAAATTCACATCTAACATTTTTTGAAGCTCTTCTTTAACAATATATTTTAGGTGAGGATTTAATCTACGCTGAGGTTGTCGAATGGTTTTTACATCCTTTTCAGTGTAGATATGGTGCATGCATAGCTGAGGGTCAATCCCTTTCATATCTAAGTAATCGCAAGAAAAAGCCCCTTTATTTTTCCTAAGGACTTCAATAAGTTTCTGTTGTTGGTCATTACTTAGATTACTATTAATGTTTAGGATCTTCCCTGGCTCAATTTTGACAGGTTTTCTACTATAAATAGTGGTTTTTGGTATTGTTTGATCATGGATATCTCTCAGGGGATCTTCTTCAACTTCGTTGCAAGGACTTCTTTAATCATGTGACATTTCAAACTTAATAATGTGGTAGGATGATTGATAAAAGCATTGATGACATTGTCTTCAGTTTGGTTTTTAAATTCAAGGGCATCTACCATAGTCAATGGTGACTGAATATTTTCTGTTAAGTATGTTGCAGGTTGCTTCCTGGTTTTCATTATATTCAAGCTTGGCTGAGTAGGGGGGTATAAAGCTAAATTTTTCACATCATTCCCCCTGGTTATAGTCATACTGCCTATCCGGCATCTGATATAGGCATAAACAATCACTAGCCAAGGCCTTCCTAATATTAAGGGATGTCCATTTAGCTAGTTCCTAGGATTAATAATCAAGAAATCTGCCGGATATTTCCAAGTGTCAACAGAGACCATCACATCCTGTAATGTTCCCTTTGTTATAATGACTGAGCGGTCAGCTAGTTCCAGTAAAGTAGATGTTGGTTCCAAAGGTGTGATACCCAAAATGTCACAAGTTGTAGTTGTGAGAATATTAATGGCTGCCCCTAAGTCGACTAAAGCATTGGTAAAAGAAAGACCATTTATTTGGATTGTGACAATGGGGTTTCCAGGATCTTCATACTTTACAGGAGTCTCTTTGCCTAGTAATAAATCAGACAAAGTCCCAACAACATGGATAGCAGGGGTTGTTTTTGTTTTCCTCACAGACTTCTTTATACAAAACTCTTTGATAGTTTTGGCATATATTGGAATGTCTTGGATAGCCTGGAGGAGTAGGATTTTTATACAAATATTCTTAAGCTCACCTAGAAGATCAAAGTCAAGAGATTCAATCGGGCGTGGTATCAAGAATCTTTCTGGGAATGGGGGGGAAGTCGCTACGATTTCTTTAGGATTTTTTTGTCTGACTGTATCTTCCCCTTGTTTTATTTCTTGATCATCTAGAGTCAGAGGCTTATTTGTGTGTGGTTCTTCTGGTTGCAAACCTTTATCCTTATCTAGAGTGATTATGCATCCAGATCTCAACTTAAGCTTATTACATTCTTTCAACTCATATTCAGGTTCCAGACCCTCAATGATTTGTATTGACTGGACTGGTCTGTTATTTGGATTTGGATTAGGTTGAGTTGGAAGTTGCGGTCATATATTAGATTGAGGATTTTTCTGCAATCTGTAAGGTGCTGGTAAATTTGGTTGAGACAGAGGAGTGGTCCCTATAGGCTTGTTCATAGATCTTTGCCAATTTGATTGCCAATTCTGATTTTGTTAGGTGGAAGGAGACCATTGGGAGGGATAAGGGTTGTTTTTCCAGAATGGTGGTGGATAAGGTAAATTTGGCCAATTATTATTTGGATTTGACTGATTGGGCCATGGTGGCATAAAAAATTCTTGAGGTGACAAAAAAGGTGGTTGATTCTTCCATGCTACCCCTGAATATTGCTGAGAATTATATTGCAAGGAAGGAAAAAAATAAGATGGATTGGTAGGCATACCTGTCTGATGCGCTTGCCATTGGCGATGTTGGTTCAACAGATATACTGGTTCCATTTCTTCTTCTGCTTCCTTGAAAACTGCTTTCAATCTTGGGAGTGATGGGCAGCTTTCCGTGGCATGCTCTTTAGTGCATATGGCACATGTTCGTATCATATCTAGGGGGCATTCTTTATGACTGTGATTTTTTATGAAACGAGCATAGAAAATAGCCAAATTCTGTTCTGCTATAGCCTACTTTTGCTTAGCTTGCATGACATCCAACTGTCTTGCCATGGTCCCTAGGATATCACTCTTGAAATCTTCCAGCAGATTGCCGATTTTGCTTCGTGTAATGCTTCCTCCTAAGGCTTTTTTGTCTCTGGAGCTTTCATCATGTCCGAATGGTTTCAGCCTTGTACTTCCCCTGGAACACTTAATGCACAAATCTATAATATTGTTATAGCTTTCTTGATAAATGTCACCTTTACCCATTATGTTTAATGTCTCTACCCATTGGTCTTTCATACCTCTAATCAGCGTGGTTTTTAGAACATTATCAGGAAGATTTGTATAAGAAGACCTTTGCAGATTATATTGGAAATGTTCTACATATTATTCCAGGGTCTCGCTAGGCTTGGCTACCATTTGAAAAAATTCGTCTTTTAATTCTCTAGTTCAACAATAATCCTGATATTTTTTAAGGAAATATGTTTTCATTTGGTCCCAATCATTGATGGTGCCTCCACCGAGTCCCATGAACCAACGCAGAGCTGCTCCCTTCAAAGTAGAGGGGAATAGCTTTAGCTTCTGGGGGTCGGTAGTGTAATCATAACCCCTGCATAAAACATCAAACTAGAAAAGGAATGCATTGGCATCTTCTGAAGTCAGCCCATGAAAGGTAGGAATATTGTGTAATGGAATAGCCTTCATGGGGGCATTGAAAACTGTGTCAAAAATAGGGTATTGCAATGTATAAGTTTGAGGTTGCTGGTTATTAGCCATTTGGTAAAAAATATGCCAGTATTCTTTAGGGATCTCCGGAGTTGGAGAGTTATTCCTAGGATGTCTATAAGAGGCCGGAATAATTCTAACAACACTACCTTGATCTGGAATACTAGGTGTCCTCTGTTCAGTCACTACTTCAGGAGATCTAGGTTCTAATAATTTAATTTCAAAACTTCCTGTTTCTCCTTCTCCTTCACGGAGGTTGCAAGAATATCCTTCTTGTGAAGGGCGAGTTTGTGAATTCTCAGTATCTTCAAAACCCTGTTCAATCCCTTTAGTCTTACTATGAATCTCAGCGTTAGCTACAGATGGTGGTCCTGTAGCTTGAAGGGAGTCAATAGGATGTCAGGCAGCAACAATTTGGGGTCCTACATATGACTGAGACTAAGCGTTTCTTAAGGTTTCGTCGATAAAAGTTTATCATCCAAGGGTCACCGGTCCCTTAGGTTTTTCAGGTTTAGAGGGAGGAATTTTGTCTTTTTCAGGTCTTTCCCTCTTGTCATTCATGTAGAAATACAAACATTCATCCCTACTTTAAATTCTCATGCAATTCTACTAGAAAGCGGGTGGATGAGCGAGCATTTTACTCGTTCTTTACGAAATTTCTTACCTTCCATTTTTAATACCCAGTTCTCCCTCAGCAGAAAAAAAAAAAAAAAAAAAAAAACATCAATCAGACATTACTCAGAGTAGCAACACACTCCCTAGCAACGGAATCAAAATTTTGGGTGCTAAAAGGTGTCTTTAAAAACTCCTAATTGCCTCACATTAATTATCAACCAGGGTGGTCCTTTTATCTCAAGTGTGTACACAGTATATGCAAGCTCATTCATACAAGGAGTAATGCTAAAGCCAATATTTGAATATAGATGCAATCATAAATCTAAAGCTTTAAAGAAAGTAATTCATCTATGCATTATAATCCAAAACTGTGATTCATTCTTTAATTCAAATAATTCAATCAACTGAGAGAACTGAAGAATTAATCGAGCTCTTTCAGATGGATCTCAACTATCGAATGCAAGGAAAGTAGTGGAAATAACAGTTTATGCTTTAAGTAATCAAAACCAATACTTTTAACAAACAACTAATAAATTGGAAATGCGTATGCAGAGGAACAAATACATAAATCTAAATCATCAAAAGCAATTCACTGTAAAGTAGAAAAGCATAATATACTTGTAGAAAATGGAAAGGTATAACATAAAGAATAGCAGCGAAATTCACTAGATACCGGGCCCTTAGCCACCAGCGAACACTGCTTAGTTACTCCAGAACAACCGAATGAACAGCAACGTAAACTATGTATTAACCATCGCAATCATTACAATACAAATCTGTCTTTCAAAACTATGTTATGTTCATTGTCAAATGACACACAAATGAAATATACACGACACAATACATGATAAAGTCTGATTTACATTCTTTGCTTTCTCCTATGTCATCCTATCATCTCTCTGTCTTCATATTCTTCTCATTCTTTTATAACTAAAGAAAAGGCAAATGCAATCCCTCAAGATCAGGGGATCTTGAAGGATTCGCAACAGATTACTATTCTGAATAGTTGGTCCTTCTTTCTGATTCGTTTCTTGATTTGGCCACGCCTTCTTTTCCCTCGATTAGATCCTACTACTCCTTTTTGGGAACAACTATTGTTTTATCTATTATTTTCATCATAAAAGCAATGCAAATTAGTTTGGATGGTTAAAACATATCAGGAGTACTTCATTCATTTTTTTTTATCAAAATCCATTCATGAAATTATTATATTGTAGCACAAAAATGGATGAAGAAGATGAAAAAGGACAGTATTTGAGAGTAAATACATACATATTGCAAGGCTCAACAAAGCACAGGCTCCATCCTATCCTTCCAGGCTATGTAATTCGAGCTACCCTCAAGGGAATACCTCAATCGCAACCCATTGAAATACATTTCAATGAATACTCAACTGTCGCACCAAGAAATTTCTGCAGCAAATTCAAATTGTCCACTAGCACTAAACTCTGCACTTATTCACAATTGCAATCTCCAGTGATCAATACTGCTCTGATACCATGTAGAAATTTATTAATACTGATGTATTACCATATTCTCTTGATCTAACAATATTTATCTTCTTGCTAAATACATAATACTTCCACTGTTAAACTTGCGGAAATTTAAAACTCAATTGCAAACACATGTGAATAAATTCAATCGCACATAACCCAATTGTAAAATCACTTTCGGTAATAATCACATATAATGGAACGTTGTCGACGCGTTTCGAACCAACCAGTGTGGTTCATCATCAGGACTAGGTGAGAGATCAGATCAAATCAATAAGCTTAAATAGATGTAGAGATGTTTAAACTAGCCGTTTTTTTACGGCTAGTTTGACTTTTTAATAATTTAAAATGTTTTTAATAAGTAACGGCTAGTTCCTCCTACTTTTAAACCAATTAATAAATTTATTCATTTAGTTAATAAATTATTAAACTTATTAGTTTTAATTATTTAGTAAACATATTAGTTATAAAAAAAATTTAAATTAAAGTGAGAGGTTAAAAAATAAGAAAAGAAAAAGAAAAAAAAAATAAATAAATAAATAAATATAAATAAATAAATAAATAAATATAAATATAAATATAAAATATAAAATATAAATAAATAAAAATAAAATAATAAAATGTAAATGTAAATAAAATATAAATCGAAAAATGAATATAGCAAAATAAAAATAAAATAATAATAGAATAAAATAAATATAAAAAGAGAAAAATAAATAAATAAAATAAAATATCAAACTTTCAAAAAATAAACTAAATAAATAAAAATAACTAGCTAAATAAATAAATCAAATCAAAACAAAATCAAATCAAATAAAATAAAATAAATAAAATAAAAATAAAAATATCTAATATCTAATAAAATAAAAAATAAAATAAATAAATAAACAAATGCAAATAATTAAAAATAATAATAATAATAATAATAATAATAAATAAATAAAAAAAATAAATAAATAAAAAAATAATAATAATACAAAAAAAAAAAATTTAAAAAAAAAAATAATAATAATAATAATAAATAAATAAATAAAATCAAGGACATAAGGCAGGAATCCAACACCTGCTAATGTTCCAACCATCATCTCTGTTGAGATTAAGGGGTCTTTTTTCGATTTCTAAGGCCTCTCTTAACTTACGATGATGGAAATGGTCAATCCTAGCAATGACCTTCGCCTCTTCAATGCAAATATGATGGTTAGTCTTTTCTCCATGTTCAGCTAGGGAAGACGAGTGGGATCTTCCATGCTTAATGTCAGCAGCATGTTCAGAAATTCTTTGATTTATAGAACGACCAGTTTCGCCAATGTAAGGCATCCCACAGGAACAAGGAATGATGTAGACACCTTTCCCATCCCTAGGGTCAATCGGGTCTTTAACCGATTTGAGAGAGCTGCGAATCGTGTTAAGGGGCTTGAAAAACGAAGACACCCTATGCTTCCTAAGGACCCTCGCAATTTTATCAGTGGTTCCTTGAATGAAAGGAAGACATACACTACGGGACCATTGACTAGGGTCTTTATTCTTTTTAGATAGAGGACCCCTTGCTGCTTTAAGAAAAGCTTGAAGGCCTTGCGATCTACTATAACCATTTCTAAGAAAGACACTTAACAGATGAGACTTTTCCTTTTCAAGGTGAGACTCATCAGAGATCCTCAACGCCCTTGTGGCCAAGGTGTTTAGGACACCCAATTTTTGAGCAGGGAAATGGTGTGAACTAGCTTGAAGGTACTGCTCAGTATGAGTTTTCTTCCGAAAAACTTGATGGGAGAAAGAGCCATCATCTTTTTTTTTTTTATTTTTATTTGATTTGATTTTGTTTTGATTTGATTTATTTATTTAGCTAGTTATTTTTATTTATTTTTATTTTATTTTATTTTTATTTATTTAGTTTATTTATTTTTTAAAAGTTTGATATTTTATTTTATTTATTAATTTTCTTTTTTTTTTTTTTTTATTCTATTAATTTATTTTTATTTTGCTATATTCATTTTTCGATTTATATTTTATTTACATTTACATTTTATTATTTTTATTTTATATTTATATTTATATTTATTTATTTATTTATTCTTATTTTTATTTTTATTTATATTTATTTATATTTATTTATTTATTTTTATTTATTTATTTATTTATTTTTCTTTTTCTTTTCTTATTTTTTAACCTCTCATTAAAATAAAAAAAATTTATAACCAATATGTTTACTAAATAATTAAAACTAATAAGTTTAATAATTGATTAACTAAATGAATAAATTTATTAATTGGTTTAAAAGTAGGAGGAACTAGCCGCTACTTATTAAAAACATTTTAAATTATTAAAAAGTCAAACTAGCCGTTAAAAAAAACGGCTAGTTTAAACATCTCTACGTCTATTTAAGCTTATTGATTTGATCTGATCTCTCACCTAGTCCTGATGATGAACCACACTGGTTGGTTCGAAACGCGTCGACAACGTTCCATTATATGTGATTATTACCGAAAGTGATTTTACAATTTTATATGGATCACAGAAGCATAGATTCTAAACATAACCCAATTGTTTAATGGGAAAGCTTAAAGCTAAAAAATTAAACTATAATATATTATTTATATCAATGGAATCATGTAAATATCTCATACAAAGATTAGTACATCAAGCTCTCAGTACAATCAACAATCATTACACACTGTCATGCAGAAATTTGCATGTCTATGCACCAATTTCTTGCCTCTTGATATCCTGCCTCCACTACGCAATCCATGCTGAAGAATACCCCTAAATGAAATCGAATTGGCCTTGCCTTGACTACGCAATCCTCATTGGAAACTCCAATGTGTTTCAGATGCATTGAATGCATCACTATACTCACAACAGATAGTCCATATCACCCTTTCACCTATCTCTCCACTATGTCTCCACTGGAACTGACATGAAAGCAGTTAACTTCCATATTTGTTCATTTTTTAGTGAGTTATTAGTTGTGAATTAATTAACTAATTAATTCACTAAACTCTCACTAGTGTATCTTTCAGTTAGACTAGATACAACTAGCTCAACTGAGTTTAACTCACTTAGCTGAGTTAAACTGAATAACAACTCCCGTAACTACTCTTCCAACTTTGTCATAACTTTTCCACTTCAATTCTAACCAAGTCCTCCATGCATGAGCCACCAATAACCCTAGGAATTGCATAATTTCTTTAGCCCGCTGATTTGCCAAATCTGTTCACTGAAATAAAGTGTTGCAAGAGAATAAGTTGATGTTTATTGTCGGATTATTATTAAGGGTTAAAATAATCAACATGCACCTATTTTTAGATTGAATATCTATAAATAGACTTCGCCCAATACTCTAAAAATATAATTTCATCTATTTTTCACATTTGACCAACCATCTACAAATAGCATCCTGCAACTTATAGAATATGCTCACCATGTCTAAAAATAGACATACACCCAAAAATACCCTGCAGGCACCACTTAGCGAAGGTGCTTACTTTTCACTAAGCTCATCATCTCATTGAATCTCAACATGTGAAGGCCGATACGCTTCAGAGAATTTTTCAGTTAGCCTAGAGCCACAAGGTGCCGCTAGGTGTTGGGGGCATAGCCAGAGCAGCTAAAGGCGTTTTTCAACAAGTGAATAGTCTATTCTAACTATTTTGGACATTATGAATCCATCGAATGGATTTTCAGAGCCATTTGGAGACTTGTAAAGCCGAAGAAGCCACAAGAAAGTTTTAGGCAGCCTACGCCCAATAGAGGTTGGAGGCCTAGATTGGGGAGCCAGAGCTCATTTGGAAAAAATGAACAGTCTATTTTGGATGTCTGTTATATGTTGGAGACAGTAGAAAAAGGTTTCAGTGAAAAAAAAGGATTTCTTAGGGAGTTAGTGCCACATATAAGCTTTGGGAAGCTTAAGGGCACTGTGAGAAGAGTTCAAGTCAAAGGAATCCTAGGTCCATATTCAAAGAGATAGAAGCAATTCCAGGGGTATGATGGTATTATACAAATAATGGTACAGTCCAAATAACCATTGGAGTTGAGTAAGTAACTTGTAAAAGAAATTTTCCATCATAATCCAAAGAGCCAAGTCAATTGACAAGGGCTCAAGGAGACTTAGCTCACAACATTCAGGTGAACTCCTTTATTAAATTTGCTATTATGTGTTGATGTTTATTTGTTGCACTTTATGGTTGTTGTGCATGCTTAATATCAGCAAAAAAAATGTTAATTCCTCACACTTAAACCATTAAAATAGTTTAAAACACATACACCTAAATCAAGAACTCACTTATGCACAGTCAAGTATAAGCAAGATCTTAATTTGTTTAACTGAGTGGGAGGTGCTTGCATAGCATAACAAGTTAGCAACCCATTTCATATCAGTACAACAAGAATCAGCGATATATGGCAGTCAGTTCAGCCGAGGCAGAGTACATGGTAGAAAATCAAGGTATATGTGAGGCCATCTAAATGAGAAAGATCCTGGTTGGTTTGTTTGGTTCTCAGATGGATCTGACTATGACACATTGTGATAACTAGAGTTTCATTAAAATACCGGTTAATCTGGTATTCCATGATAGGTCCAAGAACATAGAAATTTAGTACCACCATCTCATAGATTGTGTTTAGAGGCACATTATGTTACTTCAGTACATTCCCACAGAAGATTAGGATGCAAATATTCTGGCGAATGCGCTCACCAGGAGAAAATTCGAATACCATAGAGGCAGGATCGGGGTGGAAGATAATCCCTTTATTTTTTAGAGGGAGCATTGAAGTCCAACAATAAATTGCAACAAACACACTAGTATGGGACCAATAGGTCCCAGCGATACATTAGTGTGATGGCCAAATTAATTAATTAATTTGGTGCAGTGTCTAACTTAATTTTCCCTTAATTAAATTGGACAATAAATTGAAATATTATCTCATGATCACTTGTAACAGTAAACTGAGTTAGCTCATTTATTTCAGGTTGAGGGTGGTTGGTGAGGCATGCATAGTAATTCTATTAGTTATGGAGTTTGAAATACAGTTGGTGCATTAGTTTAATGCATGAGTAATCAATTAACTTAGTTAGGTGAGCTAGAGTCAGTTGAAATAGTTGTAACTATTTGTTGCACTAGTGAGAGATCAAGTGAATTAAATCATATTTAATTCACAATCAGTGATCATCCATGCAACTGATGATTTACTAGTAATAGCTGCATGCTTGTCAGTTCCAGTTGAGACCCAGTTGAGAGAAAGGTTGAAGGGATGTTAACTATTAGTTGTGTGATTAGTAGGTTGCCTGCATGCAACCAGACATTCATTGGAGTGACCATGATCCTTTTGTTGATTTTGAAGGCCAAAATTCCAAAATAATAGGGATTTCATTCATCAGGAATTCCGCAAGCAAGGAAGGTTGGTTTAGAGGTGGAGAATTGGCTAAGTGTTGGCCAGTTTTGTCTAGGACAATGTGAGATAGTTGTGAGAGTGCAAGAGACTCTTGTGAGAGTGCATTGTAATTGTTTCATGATTCCATGGTTAATATAAAATATAAGATAGAGGGGTTTTGAGTAGTAATCTTTGCCTGGGAAATTATTTGTGTGGTGGTTTGATTTGATTCTTTCTTTGCTTCATGTGATTGGAGATTGTGTTTAATTTCCACAATTGATTTGTATAAGGATTTAATATATAGCTTTAGTACATTGTTAGATCATATTGAATCCATTGATATACACATGTTTTTAGAATTTATACACAATAAATGCACCACAAAATGCAAAAGGTGATTGTGACAATAACATTTAGCATGTGGGAAAAATTCAAACATGATCTCTACTCCCTATCATTATGGCCATCACCCTCATTCCTAAGGCCCCTATGAGTGCCCCTTGGATCATTAAGGCAACCATTAAAGCCCCAATGCCTGGTGGGTGATGAATTTCCCAAATTTAAGGTGGTAATCATTATTATATCTTACACATCATGCTCTTATCCCCTTGAGCCACGAGCAGTAAAATGAAGAAAAATAAATAAAAGGAAAAAGGAAAATGAATCAGGGTGGAAAAAAAAAGGTTGGGGTAACCATGTACCACAATTTCTCCCTCCTGCATTCATATACCCAAGGTTTGGAATTTCCTTGTCATAGTTTCCCTTGTACCAAGACATGTGGCTTTGGGCCTTCCCTCTGTCCCCACTCCATTCCATCATTATTTCACATGAAACCTACCATTTTAAGGGTGTACCTTGTCCCTGTCATTCGCTTAGAGGTTGAAACCACTTAATAGGGTCATTCATTAATTTCTCCTACCCAGAGACATAACACTAATACATGTTAAAAGCCCAAAATTTGGAAGGGAATCCCACTATGAAGTGTCCACTACTTCCCTTGATTAGCAATCCTATTTACTCAATTAAATTAATGAATCCTTGTACTAGAAGGTGAGGAGATGCATTGGATCTTATACAAGATTGCAGGTCAATTTTCATCTTTGAATTGGCCTCCCCATATGAGATCCGAGCCCTTGAGTGGATCACAATGACATTTGTAGGGTGAGCATTGAGAGCCATGGATGATGGGCCATCATCCATATAGATAATTGATTGCCACACCGTAGGCTTCTTTAGCACCACCATTTTCTTTCTCGTGCCCCATTTATTCAGAGATGATGATGCACTTGGACCATGTTTCCCTAATAGGCTACACATTACACCTGACACTTGATAGTTGTTCTAAGGTCTAGAGGAGGTTGTTTCTTTCCTAGGGATACATGTGAGGGAATGTGTACTATTCTAGCCCTCATTGATGAACACTATAAGGAAAACACCCTCTAGCAGATGTTTTTGAGGAAGCCCTTATAAAAATATCCCATATATCCACTTGTAGTGGAGGTTACTAGAGGAGGTTTGCAGGTGGAGGTTTTTGCAGACGTTTTTTTTTCTGGTGTGTTTCTCATCCTACACCGCACCGGTGCGTTCCACTAGAAAAGCACCAGTGTGTACTACAAATTGGCACACCGAGACACAATGATCTCCATACATATCCACCCGGTGCATCTAATTACTGTAGCACACTAGTTCTCTACACAAATTCTGCCCCGGTGCATCCTAAAACCTTCTACAAAACTGAAATAGCCCGGTGGAGTTGGAAGAAACTGCCGAATGCACCTCAAAAAACCGCACACTCGAACATGGTTAAATAAAAATAAATTATAGCCAAAATTCCACATTTTTCACTTCTTTAGTGCTCTATATCTCTCAAGCATCGGTGTGAATTTACCTTGTGTGAGGTTCCCTTCAATCGGTGCTCCCATTGCACGCACTACTACCATCCATTTACCACCATCTCGATTTTGAATTTTGCAAAATGGTGGGAAATTTTAGTTTTGAAAATTCTACAGCAAATATGCCTCCTCGATGCCCAAATGTATAGGTATTCTACTTATTTCTCCATAATTAAAATTTTTAGCAGATTATTTTTCTAAAATAACTTAAAATTTTCCGTTTAAAAGAAAATAAAATTCTCGTGCAGTGTGCTTCAGTTGTTTGGCTAGCACTGGTTTGCAGTGATGCCTGTAAATTTATATATGTATATGTATATGTATATGTATATGTATCTGTATCTGTATCTGTATATATATATATATATATATATATATATATATACACATACCTCATTTAATAAAAAAATTGTAATTAATATGTGAATCATTTAGCGATGTCAAAAGAGAGAAGAGAGGGAACAACATGAACATATGGTAGACCAGTATAACGTGGTTCACCTGTGGGAGGCATGAGAGAGGGATATGTACCCTCACCCTATTACGGTAGCCACCCAGGCGCTCCTAAGGGAGGTAGGCCTCCTCAAGTTTTACGAGGAGGCTACATCCATGAAGAGCCATGTTGGGTTATTGCGACAACTTACCTTCAGGTGAAATGCCCACCGATAGGCTTTCTGGGTTGGTCTTAACCAGTGCTACGTGCCCACTAAGGAGGAAATCTATTTTATTACTAGCCTATTAAGGAGAGGGCAGGATTTTCCCTTGTTCCCAGAGGTCCCCGTCGGCTATGCAACAGGGAGTCAGTTGGTGTACTTCCAGAGATACATTAACACTAATATACTATCTCCTACAGATTTTCAAGTCTCTGGTGGTCAGTTACGTATTTCTTCATTTGGTGGAGAGGAGGTGAGGTCCCTCTTAGTACTGATTTCGACCATTACACACCATACCAGTGACGAGAAACAAATTAGTTGCCCACTTTTATTTTATGTTGATTATTTATTACAGGCACCACCACTTGTGAGGTGGTATAAAATTTTTTTGTGGCATTTCTGTACAGCTTTAGATAGATTTCATGCTTAGGCGCAAGGGAAGGATAAATTCCCTTTTTCTTCATAGCTATTTTTTTTTAATTTTTGAGATATTTCCAGAGATGAGACCTAATTTAGTTTGGTAGCCTCATAGGTTGATGTTGCATGCACAGATGCAGATGTGTGGACAGATAATTCCCAAGAGGGGTGAGTGAGACTTTTCCGCGAGGATATCGCATGATGCACTGGAGTTGCTAGCCAGTGTTGATGACCATGCCTTCGTTCTGGTCCCATGTGCGTATGCTGGTTTGGATTGGTGAGGGTGTGACAATATCCTGTTCACAGATGAGGAGCTACCGGATGATAGAGGTAATATTAGTGTTTTCTTTAAATTTATTCTAACATGTTATTTAACTTGTTTTTATTAAACTATTTAATGAAATTGTCTAATTATTGTTGTGTACTTATATATATTTTGTAGATATTGGTTCATTTGATGGCGATGAGATGCCACTGCCACCAAATTATTGAGGTGTAGATCTTGATGACGAGCAGGAGATGGCAGATGTAGAGGATCTAGCCGATGCAGACATACCTGGTCCTTATGATCATGAACATGTACTGGCTGGTGTGAGGCATAGGCCTGAAACTAGATTTAGGATGGAGTTGGGTGACCAACTCTGTCAACTGTTTTTGGAGGAGGGATTCAGGCCGACCATTATGAGATAGATAAAAAATGATGATAGGCTGACATCGATGTGGAGAGGCATGTGACGTGATATGTTAATCCTGATGCGGGATGTTGCAGGAGCTACTGGCTTAGTGGCATGGTTGAGGAGGGTGCTTCGATGTAGGCATGGTCGAGATGAAGTAAGTCGAAATTCGAGCAACGAAACATCATCTGATGATCAAGATTAGGGGAGTGATCATCGTTCACCTCATGCCAGAGATGAGAATCCTGTAGCATCGACCATTAGTCATGATCATGAGCAGGTTGTACCATCCACATTGAGTCATCATGAGTAGCCTATATCATCCAATGGTCATGATCATGAGCAAGCTGGACCATCCACGTCGAGTCATCATGAGCAGATTGCAACATCCAACAGTCATGATCATGAGCAGGCTGGACCATCCATGTCGAGTCATGATGGGTAGGCAGTTGATCCTGATAAGCATGAGGCACCTCCGACAGATCCGTAGGCACGTGATGATCGACATATATCTCAGCTTGTTGAGGTTGTACCATTGACTGAGTAGGCCTCGACTAGTACTACTATTGATGTACCACCAGCTGATATTTGACATTTATATTACAATTGTATATTTTTGACATTATATATATATATATATATATATATGGTCCATGTATTTTATGTTCATGTTTCAGTTATACTTAATTTACATGTTGGTGATCATCATGATGTGTATATTGTTAGGTCATGTTAGATATGTTCATTTAACGTGCAACTTGCAAATAGATGTGTATGTGATAGCAGTTATTAGAAATAAGATGTATATTTGATGTTTGCGTTGTGATGATGTTATACAATGCTTGTGTTTTGTTAGATGATCATGATCACTATGATTAGATGATGTGAGTGAATTTGAATGTGTTTTTTAGTTGAATATGATGTTTGTACGATGGTTATCATGATCATGATGTTTATTTCTAATATTAAATCATGATATTTATTAAATACTATGTCATGATTGTAATTGAAATTTTAATATTACTTGTATGTAAAATTGTAAAATTGTAATTGTATTTTTAATTGTAATTGCATGTACAATATTTGTAAAATTTTAATTGTAATTGTAATATTTAATTTATTGTGAAATGATTGTAATTGTAATTTTAATTTTAATTGTATGTGAAATTGTAAAATTGTAATTGTAATTGTAATTGTATGTAAAACATTTGTAAAATTGTAATTGTATTAATGTGAAATGATTGCAATTGTAAAATTGTAATTGTAATTGTAATTATAATTGTATCTAAAATGTTTGTCAAATTTTAATTGTATTAATGTGAAATGTGTTAGCCACCTATAAAATTTTGTCATATCAAAGTGGTGGCTAAATCATTTTGGACAGCCTTCAAGAAACAGTTTTGTTGCCAAAATTGTTGATGCTTAAAGTCTTCTGAAGATATTCTATCCTTTGGTTAATTGTCAATGTTGTTCCCCTTTTTACTTAGAAATTTTGTTGTTTTTCCATGAAGAAAAGACTGCTGCAAAATCCCATTTTCCCCTCCACTCAAAACTAACCTTCATTTTATCCCCTTTATTCCCCATAAAATTCCTCTATTTTTCTTGATTTCCCTTCTTCCCTTCATGAAAATCCCTTTTACAAAGTCTAAAAATCATTTTTAGACTTTACTGAAACCCCCAAATCCATCAAAAAACATTGAAATATTTCATAAAAAATAAGTTTTTTTTAAGCTGCAGGCTTAAGTCCCCTTGGGTTAAGCCTAAACCATTTCCCCACATATGCCTTGGTGCTGGAACCAAGTGCTAAGCCCATTTGGTGCTTATCACATTGGATATGTCGGAGAGCGCATGTTTATTTGCCATGTTAAAAGCCTTCGATGCGATTAAGCCCTTTTTTTATAACCCCAAATCATATTATTATTTCATATAACCTGTGGGCCCGCATCTGGCGCTTAAAATGTTGTAATAAACCAGTTTCGATGCATTTTTTCCTTTTAAAGTAAAAAACATTCTTTTTCCTAAGTCTTAGTCTAAACCTGTCGGAACAATGATTTTTAATGTAAATGGGTAGATTGAAAAGCCCCGCATTAAAAGTTCCGATGCGATTGGGCCCACTACATAAACCTCCGCCCCTTTCTATATAAACCTACGCCTAGGACCAAGAGTTAAAGTCCCGAGGCACTAATCGTGTCGGAGAATTAAAATGGGTAGATTGAAAGACCAGCACCGAAGTTTTGATGCGATTAGCCCTTCCTATGTATAAGCCCTGGGATTATGGCTCCTCATATAAACCCACGGCCCCGCAAACAGGCGCCAAGACATTTCATATGTATAATCCGCCCTGAACCATTAAACCTTTGTTTTTTGTTATTTTTTGGTTTTTATAAAGTTTTAAAGGGTTTCCGCCATTTAATATTTGAGACAATCCTCACCATTTATCTAAAGCCAATCAACGGCCCGCGCAAAATCGCATCACAACTTTTCATCGAGCGCGTTAAATATTTCCCCACCTCCGATTGACATCCCCGGATCCATTCCCTACCATCTATCTCATCTGTAGATCGATGGCCCATAGTTAATCGCATCGGCGGCATTCAAGTTTTTTCCCTGCTGATCACCAAGCCTCGATTGCATTTGGGTCGTCCACGTGTCTAGATTGGACAGTCCAGATCGCATCTCCTGACATTCGTTAAAAACATACACCTAGCTTCATAATGTTGTTTCAGCCAATCGCAACCATTGATCTTTGTAGATCGACGACCCTCAATAAAGCTTTCTTTGTCTTTGTATTATTTCATTAAACCCCCCATTTCAATGATGACCGTTGATCTGTTCTATCCAACGGCTCATATTAACCCCACCGAGCCTGACCCCTGTGGGTCCTGCCTCCCTCCAGATCTAATCTTAGTCATCCAATATTTGATCAACGAGTCAGAAAAAAACTGCCCTTCCCGCTTCTAATCGCGCATCTATCCAAAATCGTGCTCACTCCCCCACCGTTGGATCTCAAGCCCCAGATCTAATGGTCGGTATCCCATATTGTGTAACTTTAAGCACGAAAGTTAATCTCCAAAAATTACGCAATATAGGTGGTTTTAAGAAGCCACGTGTGAGGCGGGGATGCATATTGCATTCCAAAAGGAAAAACTGCCTCCCCACATTTTCACCGCGTGAAACCCGTGGTTTTCATCCTCGAAACCATTTTCCCTCTTTTTCAATGTGTTTCATCATGCGCACCTCCCACCGTTGATCTCTGCAGATCAATGGTCCAGATCTAATCTAGCCATACACCATCCCCCTTTTCCATCACCAAAGGTTTTCAACGTACATTCTCCACCGTTGATCTCATGGGCTGATCTCATTCGATGGCCCACGATCATCTCGAAACCCCATTTTCAGTTTTTGTGCATTTTACCTCTGCCAAAGGAAATTTCGCCTATTTTCCTTTGTTTTTCTTCTGAATTTCCATAGTGTGACCATTTGCATTATGTTTTCTCTCGATTAATCTTGACCGCCGATCTCTGCAGATCGACGGATCCGACTTATTTCTTCCCACCGCTCTCCTTTTTTGAACACTATGCGCAAATCTCCACCATCAAATGTTACCATACAATGGCCACACTCCTCTCCATAGCTTCCTAAGTAGTTTTTACTAAATATGAAAGATTTCTTAATTGTTTTTGTATTGTGCAGGATTTAAAAGGGTTTTTCAAATGTTTTAAAAGAAAATGAGAGCCGAGGGTCTCCATCCTCTAGACTTTCGTTCATGATTAAAGAAAGCCATATACAGGGTTCAACTTCACGTTTCATCGATGAATCATGGGCATTGATGCCATATGGACCTTGTACACACCTGCACATAACCAAGACACAGTAATATTAAATCAAATCAAAGAGTATTAGTGTCGAAGACCGAGACACAATAGAAATGAAGGATTAAACATTAATTATACAGTTTAATGGATTATGGCTAAAATTCGATTATCAAAGGCCTTATCCATTGAATTAAACACAGTTAAAGGAAAATCAGGGATATTTATCGGACAGAGGATGCCTCCACTGCCACATCAGAGGCAAATTGATTCCTCTCAGCTCCCAGTTTGCCACCTGTGACTTCACAGCATTCAAACAAAGGCCGAGTAATGACCAAAACAGAGCATATCTGCCCCTTACAGCTGAATAGTTATTTTGAATCAAAGAAGCTAATATAAACTATCAACAGAGTTATTGCAAAAGATGACACAGAGCCTAAAAGTCAACAAAATCTTCCACCAAGCTTAATTCTTAATGTGAAACAATTAATATAGAAAAATATCTGTAAAACTTCTCCATTGAGCCCCTCAAAGGCCGAGAAGCATTAACTGTATTATTGAACTCAGTAGATCTTTTCTCTCTTTAGACCTCGTCATCCCACTATAAAATATTATGGAGGAGTTCATTGGAGTGTTGTTGGTTGGTTGTTTGATTACTAGTCGTAATACTGAAACTCTCTGAAATAATACATAGTCTGTTGAAGTTGAAGAAGAAATTGAAGTCTTGGAAGCCCTGATGATGTTGTTGCATGCTTTTTCCTGAGAAGGCTCTATCATTGGATCCATGAGCTTGGCTGTTTGTGAAGTATTCTAAACTGTTTAACGTTTTCCCCTATTTTCATTTTGTTCCATAAATTCTTACTACAGTAGGATGAAAGTTTTAGGCTAATAAATGACTCTTGGAAGCACCTTAGACCTGTTTATCCTTCACTGTTTTATGTTTTCTCCTGTTGAGGTATTTTAGAGTCTTTAATATCTCTCTTTAGTCCTTATGCTTGTTTATTTCCTTAATAGTTCGAATAATTGGTTCCAGCATGATTTATGGTTCTCCCTACTTGTCTGCTGCCACTTAAAGACTATTATTGAAGTCTCCCTTTGAATTTTCTTTGTTTACAGTGAGCCAAGGAGGTCTATTCTGATCATGCCCCTTGTCCTTGCTTGAAAAATTGGCTTAAAGGTCTTCATAGTTATGATCATAGATGTATTTAGGTGTTCCCTCTTCTATGACCGCAATTATCAGTGAATCTTTTATGTTTTCTAAGTCATTTGAAATAAAGTCTTTGAGGAAATACAGTGTTCCTCAAATGTTAGATTTCATTTTAAAACTTGTTTTGAAGTCATCATTTTCTTAAAGTGTGATTTGTAGAATTCATGGTTAGCCCTATCTATCAAATAGCTCTTTATTGTTGAATTTGTGCTTTCAAATTCCCTTTGTTGAGAGTTAAACTTCTCTTTTAAAATCATTGATGTCCATCTCATTTCAAAGCCAAAGGATCCTGCGACCAAGTGAGATTTTCCCTTTGATATCCCATATCCATTTATAAGTTTGTCATAATCTCTTTTTGACTCCTTTGCCAAATGAAGTGGATATTTCCTCTTTCTATCTATCTTTCCTAGACCTTTTAGGGTTTTTTGTATCAATTCCAGCCAAAAAAACAAATGAACATCTGCACTTAATAACTACTCTAAAACCAATACTCAAAGCACACAAGATAAAACTTTGAAAAAAACAAATAATTGATAGATCCCTCTCTGAGAGCAGGAGGACTAGATCATGTAACTCTAAAGATTAGTTCTGATGTTGCCTTGTCTTTTGATTTTCCAAACTATAAAAACACGGGATACCAACATAATGGTGATCACAGTGGGACCTAATGAGAATACAGTGGATTGAAAACAATTCTTAAAACTCTTTAGGCCCTTAACTTGATAAATAACACCCTTTGGACTTATCCCACCACTCACAGCCAACATAGTGGAAATCACGGTGGGACACTAAGTAAATTCTCTAAAAACAAAACACTCCCTATCCAGTATAACATAAGTAGCCTTTTCAAGCACTGCCGAACAAAATGGTAATCATGATAGGACTTAATTGAATTGGTGACAAACTAAGTGACACTTAGGATTCCTGTAAAACCTTATCAAAACTTGAAGGAAACAATTACCAAGCCATAAGAGTGAACTTTGTATGTTTAAACACCTTAGCTAAGTGTTAAATCAGATTTAGGACACTCTCTTAACCCATAGGAAATAACTTAGAAAAACCCAAAAACATTTCAGTTTGGCTTCATAAGAAACATGGTGGTGGAACCATCCAATTTTTTACCTTCATAGAAGCTAAATAGTTTCCACTTGGCGACTCCACTAGACCCAGTAGGCATATTACTCACCTAGGTCCCTAGATCACTTTACGACTGTGTTAACCAGCCTTGAAGAAGTTTAGAAACCTAGTCCCATACTAGATAAGACATCGTGAGAGGTAAAACTCCCAAAAAACAATCCCTAAAACTTTAAGCCTCTCTCATTTTTGAAAAACACTCTGTCTTCACATAGGATCAACACTAGATCCCATCAAACCCAAATCCTCCTTTAATGATTGACAATCAAGAGAGAATTCTATGGTAGACTTCTAACTCTGGAAAATCATCTGCTAATAGCAGCCTCTTAAGAACAAAATCTGTCCCTGAAAACCTTGTTGTCTTAGAGGATTTAAACTTTGATCTACATCATACAAAGAACATATTTAGAACTAAATCTCAAGGTGATTTAAACCAAACTGATCTTGACATTGCAGATTTGCAACAAAGCTTCAGTAGAGAAGCCTCACCTTCCACTCCTCCTGATTCCCAGCTTCTTCATCACTTTAGCCTTTTCCATAACAAGTATGCTCAAAATCAGTTTGTTGGCCCAAGTGTTTCTTCCACTCCAATCCATACTACCATTGTGTAAAACACTCCTGTTCAGCCCACTTTTACAACTATAAATCCACCTCTTGTAAATCCACCCTTATTTCCAGCCATGGCAGCGTGGTATGCCCCATTAGTGTTACCACAACCTTTGCTTCCCTTAGCAAATTATTACCAATCCAAAATTCCTCACTTCATTGGAAAAGAGTCTACAATAGCTCAACATCATGTAGATAGGATGGAGGATGCACTCGATTACATGGAGATAGAAGAAGAAAATGTGAGGATGAGGATCTTTGCCCAAATTTTAAGAGGAGATGTAAAGAAATGGTTTAAAATCCTATCTCATAACAACATAAATGATCTCCCTGTCTTGCATCAAACATTCATCAACAAATGGGAACTCAAAAAGAACCCTCTCCAAATGCTAGTAGAATATAGCAGCCTCAAGAGAAATCAAGGGGAGAGTGTTCATGACTACTCCATTAGGTTCAATAGCGTTTACAATGCTCTTCCACCTCACATGAAACCTCCCCAAGGCATGGCGTTAGTAAGGTATCCCGAAGGCTTTGATGCTGAAATGGCTTATCAGTTAAGGGAGAGAGATTAATTAACCTTAGAAGACATGCAGAAAGGAGTTGTGAGCATAGAAGCAAACATAATTGAGAAAAGAAATAGGTTGAGATTAGAGAAGAGGGTAACTTATAAAGATTACATTACACCCTCAACTTCAACATCTAACACTAAAATAGACAACCTAGTGAAGGTGATGGAGAGGATGCTTGAGAAGATCAACTTAAATGATAGAGTGTCACCAAGAGAACCTCAAAATAACCAAAACATAAATAGAAATCAGAATTATGGAAGAGAAAACAATCAAGATAAGAAAAAATAAAGTGACCAACAGGTTAGACCTCCCTTCCAATAAAACTATGTGGATCAATACGAGGAAGACAGAGAGATGGAAAGGTTGGGAGAAGCTCATGTAAACCTGATTGGATCATACAGTGGGGATGATGTTTTCCTCACTGAGGAAGAACAAGGTTTCTTCTCTTATCAAAGTAAAAACACTTATGAAGATTCTGATGATTATAGATTGGGGTTTGAAAACTCAATAATGGAGGTACACAAACAATATGATCTTAGGAGCAAAGGGAATGTATAAAATTCAAAAGATAAGAACACTAGCACTGCTGTCAAGAAAAACCCAGAAATTCAACCTAAGAAGATAGCAGACAAACCCATCATTTTGGCTAAAAAACCGGATTTGAGCAAAGAGAAAAATAGCTAGCCAAATGTTGAACAGAGTACCCCTAGCACTTTAGCTAGTGGTCCTAACAAAACTATCCCAATTACCAGTCCAAACAAAGTTCAGCAAATTAAAACTGCTGAAAATAATTCGATTGAAAAGACAGATGTAAACATGAACAAATCAATTTTTCCTTTCAGCCTTGAGGGAGAGATTGCTAAGATAAAAATTACCATCCCCCTAGCTAAACTAGTAACCCAAGAAGTGTATAGAAACCATGTTTTAAAAGCTTTGAACCTAGGAAGTGATACTGACACCTTAAACTTGAAAAATGACAAACTTGAGTTGTTTTTTGGTTCAGAAGTTGAAGGGAAATGTCAAGAAGGCGCTGTCCCTCCCTTCTATGTTAGTTTAAACATACATCAGCAAATTTTACACAATGCCATGTTAGATTTTGGAGCTTCACACAATCTAATGCCCAAGGTAGTGATGGAAAGCTTAGGCTTAGAAATTACTAAACCATACAAATATTTGTATTCCTTTTGACTCAAGCAGAGTCAAATTTCTGGGTTTAATCAAAGATTTGTGTGTTAACCTAGCTCAAATTCCTGCTAAGAGTCTAGTAATGGACATAGTTGTAGCTGACATTCCCCCTAAGTATGGCATGCTCTTATCAAGATCATGGGGAGCCAAACTTCAGGGATGCCTTCAAATGGACATGTCTTATGCTACCATCCCTGTTTTTAACCAAAACATAAGACTATACAGGGAATCTCACATGAAGTACATGGTGAGAAACATAGATAAACCAAAAAACTCTCCAATCTATTCTATTCAATCAAGTTTAGATTCCTTTATCTTATGCAATGAAGATGAAATTACTCGAAAAGAAAAGGAAAACATAGACCCTACTAGTTTACCAGAACAATTAGAACTTCCCTCAAATCAGATACAAAACATTGGAAACCAACAACAACAAGAAAATGAAAATGAGGGAAACATAATTTGGACAATAAACTTTGATGGATCCTGTAATAAAACAAGTGTAGGGGTAGGTGTTTGGATTCAAAATATGAATCAATGTTTTTCATATAAATTGGATTTCCCATGCACTAAAAATATTGCTGAGTATGAAGCACTTATTCTAGGCTTACAGTTGCTTAAACAATTAGAAGCCCAAAAGATATCAATCTTAGGAGATTCTGAAGTTATCATAAGAAAAATCAAAGGAGAATACTCAACTAGAAATCCAAGGCTTAGGGAATATCGGAACGCTGCCCTTGACTTATTAAAAACCTTTGAAAAGTATGAACTTATTTTCATTCCTAGAGCACTAAATCATCTAGCTAATGAACTCGCTTTCAATGCCAGCAACTGCCAAGTACCTGAGATAAATGAACAACTTCGCATGAAGGTAAAACACAGGCATGTTGTTCCTGATAACGAAGATCACTGGCGAGTGTTTGACTCTGACAAACACATAGATGGTTTCTTAAAATTAGAAAATGATTTCAACATACCAATATGAGAAACCAGCCATAAAGAAAATTGTTTGTATATTGAACAAATCCCAGAAGTTGAAATGACATATTCTGCTGATATAAATCATTATGAGAATCCTTTTGAAGTAGATATAATTGACAACGCAGACAAAGAAGACTTGGAAGTTTTACAATGCAAGAATGATACAATTGCAAGAGGTCTCACACGTTTAGAACACCTTTTCAATTTTAACGATGTAGCCAAAGAAATAAGAATGGAGCCTTTGGAAACAAATGTAGAAGAACATAACATAGGCAGCCTAGCAGAACCCAAGATGATCAAACTATCTAGCACTCTCCCAGCTCACATAAAAATGAAATATATAGAGCTGTTCGAAGAGTTTAAAAATGTTTTTTCTTGGGGGTACAAAGACTTGAAATCGTATGATACCAGCATCATTCAGCACAAAATCCCTCTCAAAGAAAATAAAAATCCTTTCAAACAAAAGCTAAGGAGAATAAACCCTCTCTTACTACCTTTACTTAAGGCAGAAATTGAAAAGATGCATGATGTTGGGATCATAGTACCCATTAGATATTCAGAATGGGTATCAAACTTAGTTTCTGTTAGAAAGAAAACAGGGGAAATCAAGCTCTGTATTGATTTCAAAAATTTAAATAGAACCTCTCTAAAAGACAACTACCCCTTGCCCAAGATGGACCATATACTTCAAAGGGTAGTTGGGTCAAAAAGGATATCCCTCTTAGATGGGTTCTCAGGTTACAACCAGGTGTTAGTGCTCCCAAGTGATCAAATCAAAACTGCTTTTACCACACCTTGGGGCACCTTTATGTATGTCAAAATGCCTTTCAGATTGATGAATGCAGGGGCCACCTTCCAAAGGGCCATGGAAATAGCCTTATCTGAAGATATTGGCTATTTCATAATCATCTACCTTGATGACATAACCATTTTCTCAAAAATTGATGAAGAACATTTGACTCACTTGAGAAACATTTTTGAGAAGTGTAGGAAATTTGGCTTGTTACTGAATCTCAAGAAGACACTCTTTGGTCTCCAAGAAGGTAAAATTCTTGGCCATATAATTTCAGAAGAGGGAATTAAAATAGACCCCACAAGGATAGATGGCATATTGCAGATCAACCATCCAAGAAGCCTCAAAGAATTACAATCTTTCATTGGAAATATTAATTTTCTGAGGAGGTTTATCCCCAATTTGGTTGAGCTATTAAAAAACATTACAAACATGCTTAAGAAAGATGTAGGTGTAAAATGGACTTTACCAGCTAAACAATCATTCGAACTGGTCAAACAAGCTCTTACTCAAACACCAGTCCTGATTAGTCCAGATTTTACCAAAGACTTTTATATATTTTCTTTTGCATCTGAGCATACAATAGCTGCAATATTGCTTCAAAAGAATGACTTGGGGCAAGAACAACCAATATCCTTCTTTAGTAGGGCCTTAAGAGATGCTCCTCTCAAATATAACATCATGGAGAAGCAAGCCTTAGCGTTAGTGAAAGCTTTGAAAGACTTTAGAGTCTATATTTTACGCTCTCAAATAATTGCTTTTGTACCACATAATGTTGTCAAGGACATTCTAAGTCAAGACCCTGATGGTAAAAGGGGAAAATGGATTGCAACTGTTCTTGAATATGACTTAGAAATCAGGCCCACCAAACTAGTTAAAGGGCAAGGATTAGAAAAACTGATGGCTGATTCTAACTTCCAAGCACTAGACATGAATATGGTAGATGTGTTGGAAGAAATAGAAGAATCTACTACTCCTTTCATTAAAGACACATTTCTTAATTCTCATTGTTATGCTGACATTATTTATGTGCTTTTATATTTGAATGCCCCTCCTTATTTGTCAAAAACTAAAGCTAGATTTTTGAAACAAAAATCCCTGAGTTATTGCATCTTAGATGGGGTATTATATTGGAAAAATGATGTTGAAATTTTTCTTAAATGTTTGCTTGAAGATGATGCAGGGAAAATCATGCATGAGTTGCATGATGGAGAATGTGGAGGACACCTCTACTGGAAGGCCACAACAACCAAAATTCTTACATCTGGTCACTACTGGCCTACCATTTTCCCAGATACTCAAAAGCTAGTTATGTCTTGCCATAAGTGTCAAATTTTTTATGGAAAAAGAAAAATCCTTCCCTTACCATTACATCCTATCAGAGTTGAGGAACCTTTTCAACAATGGGGTTTAGACTTCATTGAGGAAATTCACCCATCTTCCTCAACTCAACATAAGTGGATCCTCGTAGCCACTGACTTCTTTACCAAGTGGATAGAAGCTATACCCTCCAGAAATGCTAATGACTCTATCATTATCAAGTTTCTTGAAACAAATATCCTATCCAGATTTGGTTGTCCCAGAAAATTCATAATAGATAATGCTGCTGCTTTTAAATCTAATAATATGGTTGATTTCTGTTACAAATACCACATAACCTTGGGCCATTCTACTGCCTACTATCCCCAAGGAAATGAATTAGCTGAATCTTCGAACAAGAGCCTTATCAATATCATCAAAAGACTACTGGAACATAATCAGAAATCATGGCACAGTAAGTTGGTTCATGCCTTATGGGATGATAGGTTAACTACAAAGAACTCAATAAATATGTCCCCCTATCAGCTGGTCTATGGCATGGATGTAGTTTTTCCCACCTCATTTGGAGTTCCAGTTATGAAGCTCCTTCAAGAAGTACAGGTCGAAGAGAATGATATGCAGAGGAGAATCAATCAAATCATCCATTTATAGCAGACCAGCGAAGAATTCTATGAAAGAACACAGTTAGTCCAAGAAAATGTGAAGAAATTATTTGATAAGAGGACTAAAGAAAAAAATTTCCAGGTTGGAAATGTTGTTCTTAAATGGGATTCAAGAAGAGAAGAGAAGGGAAAACATGGAAAGTTTAAGAACTTGTTGAAAGGCCCCTATATTGTTCATGCTGATAGGGGTTGCAATGCATTTTTCTTGAAATAATTGAATGGAGAAGATCTATATGGAGGTCCTGTCAATGGCAGGATGATAAAGCATTACTTCTGCCAAGAATCATGAGTTTCAAATAATTTTATTTTTTCATTATAAATATCATAATCTGAACGCTGCATTCAAAGGTAGAAAAATAAAAATACAAAAATAGTAAAAGAAAGAAAAGAGGGCAGATTGTAAAAACAATAAAGGTACAACCCCATACCAAAAAAGAGAAGCAAAATCTGAAAGTGTGCAAGCTCAAATGCCACTACTGAAACACACTTCTAGTTAGCCATACAACCTAATCATGATTAATTAGTTTTAGATTGACTGCTGATAAGTTAGTGAATTCGATTTGCCAAACAACTTAATCTCGACTTATCAGTAGGTAGGTTAGGTTAGAAATTAAAGGTTCAAACATGCTCAAAATCCGAACCTTAGTTCTCAAAGAGAAGAATGACTCCAATCTGTTTCAAATTCTGAGTCAAAAATAGAGGTAAAAACTAGTTCTAATCGGCTCAAGATGTGAAACAGAGAACAAGCAAAAAACAACTCAAACAAAAATAAAAACAGAGCTGAAAAAAGATGAAGGAATTTCTTGAACTTTCAGACCTTAAGCCTTCCATTTTGTTTTAATTTTCTACAAAATAATGTCTATGTGTAGCTTGTTGTTCTATGCCATAAATCAACAACAAGTTAGACTATCCAATCCTGACTTGTATGCTTTTAAATTTCTGTTTTAGAAATTAGTGAATAAAAATCTGTTAGACTATTTAATCCTAACAGATTAGTAGATTAGGTAGAGAAGCATATGAAATCAACTGTTTAATCCGAGTTCATGGAAACATAAGAAGTAGAATTAGATTATTTTCTTGCTTTCAAAAGAATAAAATGTTGTAAGAGAGCTTTCCAATCCAAGTGCACTCTAAAGAAGAAAAAATGTTATATCAGTAGGATTGGGTAGGTAGAAAGCATGTGTTGATGAAAAATCCATTATTTTTCATGGTTGCTAATATTTTTTAGAGCAAAAGAAGACCATCCAAATGAAGAAAGGTAGCCCAATGAATAAGGCATTGATCAGCCTCCAGAGAATGCAAGTCTGAAATTCTTGATGCCTTCAAGAAGGCACCATCCCCAAGTGGAGCCACTGTTAGCCACCTATAAAAAATTTTCATATCAAAGTGGTGGCTAAATCATTTTGGAAAGCCTTCAAGAAACAATTTTTTGGCCAAAATTGTTGATTCTTAAAGTCTTCTGAAGATATTCTATCCTTTGGTTAATCGTCACTTCTGTTCCCCTTTTTACTTAGAAATTCTGTTCTTTTTCCATGAAGAAAAGACTGCTGCAAAATCCAAATTTTCCCCTCCTTCACTCAAAACTAACCTTCATTTTATCCCCTTTATTCCCCATGACATTCCTCTATTTTTCATGATTTCCCTTCTTCCCTTCATGAAAATCCCCTTTACAAATTCTAAAACTCATTTTTAGACTTTTCCGAAACCCCCAAATCCATAAAAAAAAATTGAAAGATTTCATAAAAAATAAGTTTTTTTTTAAGCTGCAGGCTTAAGCCCCCTTGGGCTAAGCCTAAACCACTTCCCCACATATGCCTTGGTGCTGGAACCAAGTGCTAAGCTGATTTGGCGCTTATCGCATCGGAGATGTCGGAGCGCGCAAGTTTATTTGCCATGTTAAAAGCCTCCGATGCGATTAAGCCCTTTGTTTATAACCCCCAATCATATTATTATTTCATATAACCTGTGGGCCCGCATCTGGTGCTTAAAACGTTGTAATAAACTAGTTCCGATGCATTTTTTCCTTCGTAAAGTAAAAAACACGTTTTTTCCTAAGTCTTAGTCTAAACCCATCGGAACAATGATTTTAATGTAAATGGGTAGATTGAAAAGCCCCGCATCAAAAGTTTCGATGCGATTGTGCCCCGCTGTATAAACCTCCGCCCTTTTGTATATAAACCTATGCCTGGGACCAAGAGTTAATGTCCAGAGGCGCTAATCACATCGGAGAATTAAAATGGGTAGATTGAAAGACCAGCACTGAAGTTCCGATGCGATTAGCTCTTCCTATGTATAAGCCCCGGGCTGATGGCTCCTCATATAAACCCACGGCCCCGTGGTCGGGCGCCAAGACATTTCATATGTATAATCCACCGCGAACCATTAAAATTTTTTGTTTCGTTAGTTTTTGTTTTTTATAAAGTTTTAAAGGGTTTCCGCTGTTTAATATTTGAGACAATCCTCACCATTGATCTAAAGCCGATCAACGGCCCACGCAAAATCGCATCGCAAATTTTCATCGGGCACGTTAAATATTTCCCCACCTTCGATTGACATCCCCCAATCCATTCCCCACCATTGATCTAATCTAAAGATTGACGGCCCACAGTTAATCGCATCGGCACCATTCAAGTTTTTGCCCCACCGATTGCCGAGCCCCGATTGCATCTGGGCCATCCACGTGTCCAGATCAGACGGTCCAGATCGCATCTCCTGACTTTTGTTAAAAACATACACCCAACTTCATAATGTTGTTTCAACCAATCATAGTCGTTGCTCTCTGTAGATCAACGACCCTCAATAAACCTTTCTCCGCCTTTGTATTATTTCATTAAACCTCTAGCTTCAATCATGACCGTTGATCTATTCTATCCAACGGCTCATATTAACGCCACCAAGCCCAACCCCTGTGGGTCCTTCCTCCCTCCAGATCTAATCTTAGCCGTCCAATCTTTGATCAATGGCTTAGAACAAAACCGCCCTTCCCACTTCTGATCGCGCATCTATCCAAAATCGCACTTGCTCCCCCACCATTGGATCTGAGTTAATCTCCAAAAATTACATGATATAGGTGGTTTTAAGAAGCCACGTGTCGGGCAGGGACGCATATCGTGTTCCAAAATGAAAAACCACCTCCCCGCCTTTTCACCACACGAAACCCGTGGTTTTCATCCTTGAAACCATTTTCCCTCGTTTTCATTGTGTTTCATTGCTAGCGCCTCCCACCGTTGATCTCTACAGATCGACGGCCCAGATCTAATCTGGCCATACACCATCACCCTAAACCATCACCAAAGGTTTTCAACGTACATTCTCAACCGTTGATCTCATGGGCCGATCTCATCCGATGACCCACGATCATCCTGAAACCCCATTTTCAATTTTTGTGCATTTGACCTCCGCCAAAGGAAATTTCGCCTATTTTCCTTTGTTTTTCTTCCGAATTTCTGTAGTGTGACCATTTGCATTAATTTTTCTCTCGATTAATCCTGATCGTTGATCTCTTCAGATCAACGGATCCGACTTATTTCTTCCCACCACTCTCCTTTTTTGAACACTATGCGCAAATCTCCACCATCGGATGCTGCCATCCAATGGCCACACTCCTCCCCACAGCTTCCTAAGTAGTTTTTACCAAATATGCAGGATTTCTTAATTGTTTTTGTATTGCGCAGGATTTAAAAGGGTTTTTCAAATGTTTTAAAATAAAATGAGAGCCGAGGGTCTCCATCCTCTAAATTAAATAAAATCAAAGAGTATCAGTGTCAAAGACCCAGACACAACAGAAATTAAGGATTAAACATTAATTATATATTTTAATGGATTATAGCTAAAATTCGATTATCAAAGGCCTTATCCATTGAATTAAACACAGTTAAAGGAAAATCAAGGATATTTATCGGATAGAGGATGCCTCTACTGCCACATCAGAGGAAAATTGATTCCTCTCAGCTACCAGTTTGCCACTTGTGACTTCACAGCATTCAAACAAAGGCTGAGTAATGACCAAAATAGAGCATATCTACCCCTTACAACTGAATAGTTATTTCAAATCAAAGAAGCTAATATAAACTATCAGCAGAGTTATTGCAAAATATGACACAAACCCTAAAAGTCAACAAAAGCTTCCACCGAGCTTAATTCTTAATGTGAAACAATTAATACGGAAAAATATCTGTAAAACTTCTCCATTGAGCCCCTCAAAGGCCGAGAAGAATTAATTGTATTATTTGAACTCAGTAGATCTTTTCTCTCTTTCGACCTCCTCATCCCACTATAAAATCTTATTGAGGAGTTCATTGGAGTGTTGTTGGTTGGTTGTTTGATTACTAGTTGTAATACTAAAACTCTCTGAAATAATACATAGTCTATTGAAGTTGAAGAAGAAATTGAAGTCTTGGAAGCCCTGATGATGTTGTTGCATTCTTGTTCCTGAGAAGGCTCTATCATTGGATCCATGAGCTTGGATGTTGGTGAAGTATTCTGAATTGTTTAACGTTTTCCCTTGTTTTCATTTTGTTCCATAAATTCTTACTACAGTAGGATGAAAGTTTTAGGCTAAGAAATGACTCTTGGAAGCACCTTGGACCTATTTATCCTTCACTGTTTTATGTTTTCTTCTACTGAGGTATTTTAGAGTCTTTAATCTCTCTCTTTAGTCCTCTTGCTTTTTTATTTCCTTAATAGTATGAATAGTTGGTTCCAGCATGATTTATGGTTCTCCCTACTTTTCTGCTGCCAGTTAAAGACTATTATTGAAGTCTCCCTTTGAAGTTTCTTTCTTTACAGTGAGTCAAGGAGGTTTGTTCTGATCATGCCCCTTGTCCTTTCTTGAACAATTGGCTTAAAGGTCTTCATAGTTGTGATCATAGATGTATTTAGGTGTTCCCTCTTCTATGACCACAATTATCAGTGAATCTTTTATGGTTTCTAAGTCATTTGAAATAAAATCTTTGAGGAAATAGGGTCTTCCCCGAATCTTAGATTTCATTTTAAAAGTTGTTTTGAAGTCATCATCTGCTTAAAGTGTGATTTGTAGAATTCATGGTTAGCCCTATCTATCAAATAGCTCTTTATTGTTCAAGTTGTGCTTTCAAATTCCTTTTGTTGAGAATTAAACTTCTTTTTCCAAATCATTGATGTCCATCTCATTCCAAAACCAAAGGATCCTGCGGCCAAGTTAGATTTTCCCTTTGATATCCCATATCCATTTATAAGTTTGTCATAACCTCTTTTTGACTCCATTGCCCAATGAAGCTGATATTTCCTCTTTCTATCTATCTTTCCTAGACCTTTTAGTTTATGCTGTATCAATTCCAACCAAACAAACAAACATTTGCACTTAATAACTAGTATAAAACCAATACTCAAAGCACACAAGATAAACCTTTTCAAAAAACAAATAATTGAGAGATCCCTCTCTAAGAGCAGGAGGACTAGATCCTATAACTCTAAAGATTGGTTCTGATGTTGCCTTGTCTTTTGATTTGCCAAACTATAAAAACACGGGATACCAACAAAATGATTGTAATTTTAAAATTGTAATTGTAATTTTAATTTTAATTGTAATTGTATGTAAAATATTTGCAAAATTTTAATTGTATTAATGTGAAATGATTTTATCAAAATTTGTAAATTTGTAAATTTGTAAAATTGTATATAATTGTAAAATAATAAATCTAGAATAAAATGAATTTTTGTAACATAATAAAGTTTAGGAAATAATGCAAATAAATTCATGTACTTTAGAATTATCATTGTTTTATTATGATATTACATACCAAAAAAAAAAGAACTTTATACAATACGCTATTATTTTTGAGATCATCATAATTGCAAATTATCAGGTGAAATTATTTTAACATTAACACAATGGAAATTACCAATTAATTCAAAATACATATTATAATGTTTCGAAAAAGAGAGTCTTAGTTATAAGTTAATTAAGTCATCTTCTTTATATAAACCCATCTTAAAAAAAATAAATGATGAAATAACACGTGAACCATATCACTCTCGGTTCTCATGAGCACCCTCATTATCTTCCAACTCGCTTGCATGATAACACTATTGTTCTAATAAATATATTTTGATCTAGGTTCATGTCTCAATATGAACCACGAATCCCTATCCAACACATCTGGGTGAAAAAACACCTAGTTGCAGTGTTTTGGGAAAACATAGGGCTCCTTAGCTTCATCCCACATATTTCTAGAGTTGATACATATGAGCCTACTATCGTGATCTTCCTTTACATTATTGCAATCAAAGACATCCCACCACTGGTACATAAAAACAACACATTGGAAAGAAGAGAAATCTACTTCAATGATCTCTTATATATTTTCGACGTAACCTAATGGCCCTCATACTAGTTTTTGATCATGGTGGCTAGATCGACTAGATTGATCAAACTCGACTTTCACTCCACATTATTGTGTCATGTGTTCATCATCATCATTTCTGTGTGAAAATGGTGTCCATATGCCCACATATATGGGAACAAATGCACCTATAAAAATGTTAAAAAATCATAGTGTCATGTGTCTTATAATAACCCAACAGTTAAAATATGAAATATAGATGAAATTATATTTCAAAGGTGCATTATTAATTGTCAAATGCACATAAAGAGATTATTACTAAGTGGATGCACCCAATTCCTACGTTTAGGGCATCCTCTTCAACACATGGGTAACAACCAGTTGCACCGTATTTCTCTCCGACTTGGTCAGCAACCCAACTATTGGGTCATATTTCGGCATATTTTCTTCTAAATGATTAGGATAAGACACTTCTACCATTCAACCGTCTGAATTATTTCCTGTCACCATCCCATTTCATCATCTTTTGTTTGTATAATGCGACCCACGGTTTTGTCGCTCCGGAATTGTAAAGAACAAATTTATTGATTGCATCAATGTATGCATTTGTTGATGAAATAAAACCGACATATAGTACATATGAGGAAAAAAATATAATTTATGTCGAAGTTCAACATGAATATTCACTTTGTGTAAATTTGAAAAATTATAAGTCATTTACTCTTTATCAAGCACCTTTTTCCATTTGTTTGGAGTAGCTCCCCTTGTATTTTGTATTCACCACACTTGCTCTGTTGTCGATTTTCTTGATGTAATCACTAGCATAATAGAAAGAATTATACGATATGTACCCATCTACAATAGACCCCTCAGGTTTTTCCCTTTGTCAAACAAAACCTTTCAATTTCTTCATGTACCTCGCTAAGAAGAACATCCAACGACAAGAAACCAAGCCAGCTAATTCAAACTCATCTATTAGGTCGATTAGAAGATGAACCTACAAGTCCATGAAACTCGTCGACAGTTCCTTCTCAAACATAAAAACAATCTCAACTATCTCTTGACACCACAGTGGAATGATAGCCACATGAATCTCCTTTGATGTGATCGGACATACAAATGCAGATAATTTAGATATGGCACATCCTACGTCTTGGGGGAATTCATGTTTCACACACCCACACACGAACAAAGGATAATGAAACTGCAAAGTTATAAACACGTGCAATAATATACAAAATTAGCTATGTTTTATGATCCCTACATGGGATAAAATTTATTCATATAAAAAATAATAAAATCATGCTTTTGACATTATACGTACTCTTAGAAGATTCAAATGGTCATGCAATTTCAGCCCCAAAAATTGGTCATCCACGGTGAAGCAACATCGTAGTGAAGACTCGTATGAAGATATCACCCTCAAACCCACTATAACTTCATTTTCCAAAGAATGATAATCCTTTTTTAAAATCCATGGGACATCACCTTCTTCCAAATACCATGAATTAGAGGGACCAATGCCTGCCTCTGATCTTGTACTTTCTAATCATCTTGGAAAATGCTTCTTTTTAGTTTTTGAGTAATAGTATCTTTCCCAATAGCCAATGTGTCAATTTGTTTCGATGATATGTGCCTACATAAGGAAGATGAATTTTTTTTAAATAGATGCTCCCAATATAGCAGGTTATAAAAGAGATATTTCCTTTTCATTCCAATGGGACATTTCTCAACATAAATTTCAAGGAATTATAGATCATCGAACATAGGCTCCCCATTTGAATCGAGTATTTCTATGAACACCTTCTCCTTCTCTCTCTCATATGCTCTAAGCCATTCAGCTGATGTCATTATTGGAGGCCTTTGGGTTCTCTCTTGTTTACCATTGAAAGAATATGCTACTTTTCTGTAAGGGTGTTCTTCTGGGAGGAATACCCTGGAGCAGTCATACACCGACTTTCCTAGGTCGCTGGACCATCTAGCTTTGAGAGAAGGTCCACAACATTTACATCCAAAATACCCTTTTGTTACAAGACCTGCGAGATTATTGTGTACAATTTCTATGCATGACACGTTAAAGAATATCATGAACATCAGAACAATTACAATGAATTAAATAACAAATATGCGAAAGAATATTGTTACATATATTAACAAATCAATAAACATGTAATTTACCATAGCAAACTCCTAAGCCTGGATAATCATGTGTCGTGTAAGCACATATTCCATACAACGTAAAACTCCTCTCTGCTCTGATGGGTCTTGATACATCGTATACATTTATCCCATCCCATAATTCCTTCAATTCATTTACTAGTGGTTGTAAGTAGACATCCATATTCTTCACTTGTCTTCTAACAAGGACTATAAGAGCCAACATAAGATGTTCATTCTTCATAGAAAACCATGGGGAGATATTGTTATTGATCACTAATATAGGCCAAACATAATAGTTGGTGTTCTAGAGGGAATATGGGTTGAAGGCATCCATGGCTATGTTGATTTGTCGACTTCATACTTCATCCTTGAATTTTTCGGGTCATGTATCCTCTATATGATTCATGGCTATTGAATCTATTGTGATTCACATAACTCCCAACTCACTTCTGTGTGAGGCATGCCATCCCTACAACATAGCTAATTATTTGCAGTGAAAGGGCCTTTGAATCCTTGGGATTATAGGCATGTGCCTCAATATCTTAAAAGGAGTACCACATGATTTACCCTTATTTTTTGATTTATTATACCTATCATGCCCACATTTCAGACATATCTCTTTGTTTGCATGTTCTCCTCTTTATAGAATACAATCATATGGACATGCATGATATGATATGTACTCAACACGCAACATTTTCAACAATTTATTTTCCTCTTCGCAGCTACCGGGCAAGACATTATCACTCAAAAGAACCTTATCTTTGAATAACCTGTAGTTGGTAATCATGGACAATATTGAATGTACATTAATGCCGATATAATTATTAACATTCATAAATTTGACCATTTTTAATGTTCGTTCTGTGATTATATTTATCAAAATATAAGGGAGGACTTTATGGTTATAGCTTACCTCAAAATTTCTAGGAAACATGCATTCAACAAGAAAAAATTTTCTTTCAAGTTGTACAGTAATATCGTTGTCCCCAACTAGGTGCAATTTGTTTGACTGCTGCTGGGCCGGAATTAAGGTATGTTTTCACCCTAATTTTACCTCGAATTGTCATACATTTTTAGAATTTCTCTCATCTTAACAATAAAGGAAATGAGGGTTAATGAAAAATCAGGACAAATAGACTGATGGTAAAAAGCATGTTTAAAACAACAAGGATTTGAATTATCTCATATTTATTCCTAGGAAAATGAGGCAACTGAATCGATGATGACCAAAGGATAGCTGACAGATAGAGAACATGAATCCAATGTAACCCCTAGAGACGAGAAAAAAGCGAAAAGATAGATTCACATCCGAAGAACTCAAATGACAGCTACGCTTAGCGGGCTGTTGTTTGGAAAAAACCATTCCCCAGAGAAAAATCACCTTTAAAAAGGCCAAGGATGGACGAGAGAAAGGAGAAGAAAAAGGGTGAAATAAGAATTATCTTCCGTAACAGGCATATTAGGACATAACTGTCTGGTTGCATTCACATTTTGATTCTTTTTAATAAAGAATTTTGGTATTTTGAATAGTCATTTCTTGAGTTTTCCATTGCGTTGGACTTCTGGTAATTTGGGCCCAGCCCTAGGAGATTTGACGATCACCTTTGTACTGTACGTTAATTACGGAATTTATGTTCAATTATCTGATGTGTTCTATGAGATACCTTTCTACTTGTTAAACTTCTACGCCTATGATGCTGTAGTTTCCTATGCCACTCAGGCAGCTTATTGCTCATGTTTCTGGTTTACAATAATATTTTTATAACTGTTGGACATTTTCTTCATTTTCTCAATTCCTTTATCTCTGTTTATGAGCTTTAGCACGATCTCTGTTCAATGCTTTATATCACCAAGAATTAGAACTTTCCATCAGTACTACAAGATTTTTTGTTGTGTTTAATACAGAGGAATGTTAGCCAGTTAGTTTGCAAGAGAATTCCATTGCAAAATTGAAATAAGCAATTTTTGTTCAAATCATTGATTTTTTTGTTCCATTTAGTAGGACTGATGTTCAATTCATTGAGTGTGATGTTCAATCATAGATTATTCTCGCTAAGCTTATTTAGACAAGATAGTTAACGGTATTTTACAATCCCATTTCCTTTTGAGTTGATTGAAATTCGAGAATTATTTGATCTTCTTCATAGTAATATAGAGTAGCTATTTCCGATGTCACTCACATATACTGTGCTCACACTCTTGAAATAAGAAGACTTACCCTGGGTTGACAATTGAATGAGAAGCACAGAAGTTGCCTATAATATTCACCTTAGAGAACCAACATTTTTGGTGACGTTTCCGGGGAGAGTGTGGAAGAGTGACATCCTTAATTCCTTGTTCTATGTTGCTGTGAAGTAGTGGGTATTAAAAACAAGAGGTGAGAACCTGTGTACTGGAAAGAAAAATGCTTGCCCCCTAACCCACTTCTCAACAATTGATCAAAGGTTAGTAGAATAGGTGCTCTTGTTTTATGACTAGGAGGAAAAGGATAGATACAAATCAAAATCATTCGCAAAAGTATACGAAACCCAAAGGACAAGTAATCCTAGGTACAATGACATAAATTGACGAAATCATTAAGAGGGTTGAATCCCAAGCATCTGTAGGATCTAGAATCATTCCCACTCAAAGTCCTACTACTCTCCATCAGGCAGTAACCTCACCATCTATAGCCCACGCTAAAATTCACAGTGAAACTGAAGGGTCTGGACAAAGCCTCTAGACTACTAAACACATAAGTACTGAGCCTTCAAGAGAGGGAGGTTCTTACAATTTACAAGAAGGAGAAGGAGAAACTAGTGGGGCAATACAAGTAGGAGCTCTAGAGCCTGAATCCTCTGAAAAAGTGGTCGAGACCAAGACGCTCGATATTCTAGATCGAGGAAGTGCTGTGAAGCCTCCTCCCCACTCGCCACCCAATCCCGCTAAGATCACTCCTCCTGAACAAGAAATCCCTAAATAATACTGGCATATATTTGATCAAATGGAAAGTAATCAAAACCAAAATCAAAGGAACACATTGACATTGTAATATCCCATTGTTGACCATGCTGGTAATGCCCCTATGAAAGCCATTCCCCTACAAAACATCCCCACCTTCAATGGGTTGACCTCGGAAGATCCTAATGCATTTTTATTTGATTTAGACGTCTTATGTAGGGGATACGACTATACCACTGACCCTCAGAAATTGAAATTGTTCCCCTCTACTTTGAAGGGGGTAGCATTATGTTGGTTCATGGGACTTGGTGGGGGAACCATCAATAATTGGGAACAAATGAAGAACATTTTTCTAACTAAATATCAAGATTATTGCCAGACTCAGGAATTAAAATATGAGATCTTCAATATGTCTACAAAAGATAAGGAGACATTAGAAGAGTATGTTGAAAGATTTCAGTATAATCTGCAAAGGTCCCCGTATACTGCATTATTCAAAGACATCCTGAAAGCAACAATAATTAATGGAATGAAAGAAGAATGGGTTGAAACACTCAATATAATGGGAAGAGGGGACATCTATCAAGAAGAATATGATGAAATTATTTCGCTCTATATCAGGTGCTCTCAGGGCAGTACGTGAAATAAGCAAATTGAGCGAGACTTGAAAAAGAAAGATCTCAAGTAGTCTAGTGGCAACGTAACTAGGGCAGAGTTTGGTAATCTTTTGGAAGACTTCAAAACTGAGATTTTAGCTACAAAACTGAGATTTTAGGTTTTTTAAACACGTCTTGATGTCCTACAAGCCAAGTAGAAGCAAGCTATAGCAGAACATAATTTGGTCGACTTCTACACATGCTGTCAGAAGAAGCAAAACCAAAGGGAATTCCCCTTAGACATGATTCAGACTTGTGCTATTTGCACTAAGGATCATGCCATGGATCATTACCCTTCATTCTCAGGACTCAAAGAAGCTTACAAAGAAGAAGAAGAACAAATAGAACCAGTCTACTTCATGAACCAGCATTGGCAATGGAAAACACGACCATGTATTCCTCAAGACCTACCTCCGTTCTTTCCTTCCACACATTTTAACAAAAAAAACCACTCAATAGCTTGGAAAAATCAATTTCCTTTCTCCACTTGGTCGTCTTAGTCATTTCCTATACCGCCTTTGCCAACGCAACCCTCTACAGGGAATAATTGTCCAAGTTTTCCTTGTTCTTCTCCTTATTGGAAAAACAACCCATATCAAACTCAGTGGCCAGAATCCCCTTCTCAAACCACAAATTGGCCTCAAAATTCACAACGACCTATGGGAATGACCCACCCGCCAAAGGGGATAGGAATTAAAAATCAACCTACACTGCCAGCTTCGTACCCTATCCAACACAACCCTTAGCCTATCATCTTTCCTCAGTTACCTCCCAACCCAATCCTAACCCCAAAAACAAGCTAGTTCAGCTAATCCAGATTATAGAAAATCCCAATCCCGAAACTGAACAAAAGCAATGTAATTAACTAAGGCTGAGATCAAGACGTATTATCTCGCCTACACAAGGGACGAACCCACCACAAATGGAATCTGGGACTCCAACAGAGTGTAAAAAAAAAAAATGTAACTGAAGCAGAGATGGAGAAAGAAAAGGAAATGGTTGACCAAGAGAAGCCTGAAAATCTTAGGGTTTTTTCAACTCCTTTCCCTCAAAGTTTAACGCTTCCTAGACCAATGGTCTCCCTATACTTTGATATTTTTGGAGAATTGAGAAACCTTTGCATCAAAATTCCTCTTTTGGAGGCCATAAAAGACATCCCCATCTATGCTAAGACACTTAAAGAACTGTGTGGAAGGAAGCAAGCACAAAGAGAAAATATTTCTCCCACCATTCATGTAATAGGAAAATTTTCTGACTTATTATTGGGTAAGAAGGTCTCCATCAAATACGATGACCCAGGGAATCCCATAGTAACTGTGCAAATCTCCGACCACTTCTGTCCAAACAGACTGGTGAATTTAGGGGTGACCATTAACATCTTAACAACAGGGACTTGCGAAAACTAGGCATATCAGCGTTAAAACCCACAGTTAAACTGTTGGAACTCGCTGACATGTATGTTATCAAGCCAGAAGGAATATTGCAGGACATCCTAGTTTCTATAGACTCATAGGAGTATCTGGCTGATTTCCTAGTTATTAACCCAAAAAATTGAACGGACGGACACCCCTTGATTCTTGGACGGCCTTGGTTAGTAACAACCGATGCTTACATAGGCTGCTGGACAGGCACCATGACCATTTCTAGGGGATATTCCATAAAGAAAATTATCATTTACCCACCTACCAAACCAATTTTACCCACGGTACACATTCACAAGCATCTGCATACATATTGGGAGAAAAATATCCATCCACCTCTGACATTAGTCGAAGCTCTTGAATTTAAAGATCAAACTGAAGATGATG
This sequence comes from Pinus albicaulis, assembly GCA_034641835.2. Classification (NCBI taxonomy): domain Eukaryota; kingdom Viridiplantae; phylum Streptophyta; class Pinopsida; order Pinales; family Pinaceae; genus Pinus; species Pinus albicaulis. The sequence goes on from CM076581.1 coordinate 1,003,760,720, forward strand.
TAATCAATAACTTTATGAATCAACCGCCTGCATCTGAAAACTTGTAATGGAAAATGCTGAAAACAGTTCTTGAATAGGAAACACGGGAAGATATCTTGACAAAACTTGATGATCAACATATACTGGCAACTATTGTATGCAACAACATACCCATTGAGATTGAGCCAGGGAAAATTTTGAATATCAATGGAAATCTGGATGGTGACTAAAGGCAAAAGCTCATAAAGGTGTTACAGAAGTATCAGGGAGAATTTTATTGGGACTACCCAGACATGAAGGGCATAGACCCCCAGCTATGCACCCATCACATCTATATCGACAAGGAGGCTCGGCCTATTTGACAACCCTAGCATAGGTTAAACCCTCATCTAAAAGACATGGTAAAATAGGAACTAAAAAAACTACTGGACGTGAATTTCATTTATCCTATTTTAGACAAAAAGTGGGTCTCCCCTCTGGTAGTTGTCCCTAAAAATAATGGGAAATGGAGAATCTGTGTGGATTATCGAGAACTGAATAAGGCGACACAGAAGGACCACTTACCCCTCCCTTTTATTGATCAGGTCCTGGATACATTTGCAGGAAAGGGTCTCTTTCCTTTTCTTGACAGTTTCAGCAGTTACAATCAAATCCAAATAGATCTCAAAGACTAGGATAAAATGACCTTTACCTACCCATGGGGTACATTTTCCTACACTGTGCTACCATTCGGACTATGCAATGCTCTAGCAACCTTTCAAAGAGCCATACTCAATATTTTTTCTGATTTAATAAATGAGGGGCTTGAAATTTACATGGACGACTTCACCCCATATGGTGATGATTTTGATCAAGCATTAGAAACACTAGAAAAAGTATTGGAATGATGTATTGCCACAAGGTTATGCCTAAGAAATGAAAAATGCCACATGATGATGAATGAAGGAGTAATCATGGGGCACTATATCTCTGTAGCGGGAATACAGGTAGACCCAGGAAAAATAGAGGTAATCCTTTTATTATCCATACCTTGCACACAAACAGAGGTGCATAGTTTTCTGGGGTATGCAGGGTATTATCATAGGTTTATAAATAATTTCTCAAAAAAATTTACACCTTTGTATGCTCTAGCTAGAAATGTCGAATTCCATCAGTCTGATAAATGTGACACTGCTTTTGCAGATTTAAAGAGACTGGTCTCGACAGCACCAATCTTATGCGGTCCTAACTAGGAGCTTCCTTTTCACATTTCTTCAGATGCATCCAATACAACGATAGGGGAAGTTATTGGTCAAGAAGAAGTCAAAAATCCCTATGATATTTATTATATCAGCAAACATATTACTCCTGCTGAATTAAATTACACAGTGATAGAAAAAGAGTTCCTGGTAGTCATTTATGCTATTAATACTTATAGACATTATATAACGGGCTGTCAAGTACTCTTGTATACTCATCACTCTGCCGTTAAATATTTAGCCAATAAACCAATAAAAAATGGGAGAATAACTCGTTGGTTGTTGCTTTTGCAGGAATTTGACATAACCATCAAGGACCGCCCAGGAAAAGAAAACGTGGTCGCAAACTTCCCATCCAGAGTTCCAAAGATAGATGACACACTAGTAGCTGACAATCAATTTTCTGATGAACATCTGTTTGCCATAGCAGTAAAAACACCATGGTACGCAGACGTAGCAAATTACTTGGTGGTAGAGAAACTGCCCAGGCATTTAACATCAAGGGAATGAAAGTTGATTGTACAACATAGTGCCAAGTTCTCCTGGATCGGTGGATACATCTTCCACACAGGGGATGACATGCATATATGCATATGCATCTGGGAAGACGAGATATATGATATCCTATGGGTCTGTCACGATGAACCATGTGGAGGCCATTTCGCAGATCGCAGACCGAGACACAAAGTATTACAATTGGGTTATTATTGGCCGAAAATATTCAAAGATGCAAAAAAATATGTCCAAGCCTGTGATAGTTGCAAAATAATGGGATGCCCAAGCCAAGCAGATGAAATGCCACTAAAACCACAGTTGGTAAGAGAACCATTTGAACGGTGGGCACATGACTTCGTTGGGCCATTCAAACCACCATCAAATCAAAAAACCTACATATTGGTTTCCATGGAATATGTAACGAAATGTATGGAAAAAATAGCCTTATTGTTGTGTAACTAGCTCCAAAAATAGAAGAAAAGAGGTATCGACGCCTTAGAAATAAGCCACTTCGAGGGGGAAACCTCCAATACATTACATAAATGAACAATTCTTGGATGATTCAATTTACAAAACCTCCTTTCTATATATAGGAGTCCATGGGGCCATAATGTAATCCTAGTGGGGCTACAGTGTAATCCTAGCCGACCTAACAAGAATAATTTAGGGGCACAATAATAACAATATGGGGGTTACAAGGGTACAATAATAACAATAAGGGGGTTACACTAACAACAATAAGGGACTATACTAGTAATATAGGGACCTAACATGCCCCTCTCCTTCAAAAAAGTGTTGTCCTCAACACTCGAGTAGCTCTGGGTGCTTCTGTATAAAATTCTCATCCTCCCATGTAGAATCTTCAGTGGGTAAGTTCTTCCACTTGATGAGATACTCTGAAATTGATCGATTTCGTAGTTATCGAGTTCTTGTTTCCGTGACCGCTTCAGGTTCCAATATGATTTTCCCTTCCTCATCAAGTTCTGGAAATATTGCTTGAACTGGAAGATTTTCACCTATAACCTTCTTTAAGCATGAAACATGGAAAACTGGATGTACTCGCGAAGAAGCAGGAAGCTCCAATTTGTATGCCATAGTACCAATCTTTTGCAACACCTTGTAGGGACCATAGTACTTTGGCGATAATTTATTATCCTTCTTTGCTTGCTTGAGGGACATTTGTTTGTATGGTTGTAGCCGTAAAGATACCCAATCTCCTACATCAAAACTTCTCTCGCTACGATGTTGATCTGCCTGTTGTTTCATTCGATTTTGTGCCAAATTCAGGTTATCCTTTAAGAGTTGGAGAACTTCTTGCTGATGCTCGATGTGATCTTCCACTGCTTGAACCTTTGAATTTTTCCTTAAATATGATGTGATGGATGGTGGATGATATCCATAAAGTGCCATAAATGGGGTCATTTTTGCTGCAGTATGGAAGGAAGTGTTATACCACCATTCAGCGAGAGGTAACCACTTGACCCATTGTGTTTGTTTATTAGATACAAAAAAATGAAGATATCCTTCCAAACATTTATTTACTATCTCAGTTTGACCATCAGATTGAGGATGATAAGATGAGCTATGAGCTTATTGAGTACCCAAACAAGAAAATAACTCCGTCCAAAAATTTCCAGTAAAAATGGGATCTCTGTCGCTCACAATAACCCTTGGGCTTCCATGTAGCTTTTGAATTCTGTCCATAAATGTAGTAGCAATTGTACTAGCTTTAATGGATGAGATAATGCACAAAAGTGTGCATACTTGGTAAGTCTATCAACTACCACCATGATGACACTCTTTCCTTTGGACTTAGGTAAACCTGTGATAAAATCCATTGAAATCTCCTCCCAACGTTGACTTGGAATGGATAAAGGTTGTAGAAGTCTTGGGGTCTTAATTGTCTCAACTTTATTCTACTGGAAAACCAAACATTCCGCCACAAACTTTTGAATATCAGATTTAAGGCCATCCCAAAAAAATTCTTTCTTCACCCCGTGGTAAGTTTTTAAAAATCCTGAGTGTCCTCCTAAAGGAGAAGTGTGCAATTCCAAAAGAATCTTTTGTTTTAGTTGGGAATTCTTACAAAGATATAAGTGATCTTTGTACCATGAGGAATCATTTTTCCAACTAAATGTATCAGATGTACTAGGATCTTGCTGCAACTTTTGAATGAGTGTCCATACATCTTTTTCCTTCTTCCATTCATCTCTTGCTTCGGTTATCCAATCTCGTTGGATAATAGAAATGGCACAAAGCAATGCTTCCACCTCTTCATTCTTTCTTGAGAGTGCATCTGCAACAACATTAAGCTTTCCTTTTTTGTAGATTATTTCAAAGTCATAACCCAACATCTTTGTGACCCATTTTTGCTGCTCTTCTGAAGATAGTCTTTGTTCCAAGAAGTGTTTAAGACTATCATGATCAGTTTTTACCTTGAAGTGTCTTCCCATTAGGTAAGTTCGCCATTTCTTTAGTGCATGCAGTATTGCTAACATTTCCTTCTCATAAATAGGTTTATGTAAATACTTTCCTTTGATTGGACGACTTTCAAAAGAAATGGGTCTTCCTTCCCGCATTAAAATAGCACGAATTCCATTTCCTGAGCCATCACATTCCACAATAAAGGTTTTTGTGAAGTCTGGCGTAGCTAAGACCGGTGCTAGGCACATTGCCTCTTTAAGATGTTCAAAGGCCTTAGTTGCTTCAGGAGTCCATGAAAATGCATCTTTCTTCAATAATGTTGTTAGAGGTGCTGCTATTTTCCCATAATTCTTAACAAACTTGCGATAATACCCTGTTAACCCGAGAAATCCTCGCAACTGCTTTATGGTTGTGGGGACTTTCCATTCCTTAATGGCTTTAATTTTGTTAGGGTCTACTTTAACACCCTCGTGAGATACAATATGACCCAGATATTCCACCTTTTGTACTCCAAAGAAACATTTGGATGTTTTTTCATATAATTGTTTCTCCTGCAATAGTTTGAGCACCCTGTCAACATGTTCAACATGATCCTTCCAAGACCTGTTGTAGATTAGTATATCATCAAAAAATACTAGCACAAATTTTCTAAGGGTTTGAAAATGGAATTCATCAACCCTTAAAATCTATAAGGTGCATTTGTAAGGCCAAAAGGCATGACCAAAAATTCATAATGACCTTCATGAGTTCAAAATTCTATTTTTGGAATATCTTCAGTCTTCATTCTAATTTGATGATATCCTGAATGAAGATCCAACTTGGTAAAATAAATTGCTCCATGTAATTCATCCAATAATTCATCAATCACAGGAATGGGAAATTTATCTTTAATGGTGAGCTTATTGAGATCCCTATAATCTGGACACAATCGCCATGATCCATCCTTCTTGTGTACCAATACTACAGGAGTAGAGAAAGAACTTTGACTAGGTTGAATTATACTCACCTCTAACATTTATGCAATCATACGTTCAATTTCGCTCTTTTGGACATAAGGATATCTATAAGGCTTGATGTTTGGAGGAACACTTCTTGGAATCAAATGAATAGCACGATCATGATCACGAATAGGTGGGAGTCCTTTGGGAGTTTAAAACACCTTGGAATGATTTTCCAAGATTTGTTGGAGATCTGCAGAAATAGATGATTTTGATGTTGGAACTTCTAGTGAGAAAAATTGTGCAATTACGCTTCATTGTTCTTTCTTTAGAAGTTTTTCCATGACATTAGAGTTTATTATATTTCTTGGCTTCCTCGCAATACCCTATAATTCGACTTCCTTTCCTTTTGAAAAAAATTTCAAGAAAAGTTCTTGAAAATTAAAAGCTACCATCCCCAAAGATTGTAACCATTGTACTCCTAGTACAACATCAGCACCTCCCATAGGAATGGAAAGCATTGGACTAGTCAATAAATATTCCCCCATGGTTAGCTTGATATTATGGCATTTTCCAAAGCAATTTATAGTTCCTCCATTTGCAACCATCACTTGACATTCTGGTGCTGGGTATAGGAAACAATTTAATTCCTTGGCTACCTTACAATGAATAAAATTATGGGTGCTACCCGAATCAATCAACACTATTACCTTTTTCTTCTTGATTTGTCCTTTTATCTTGAGAGTTTGAGGAGTGGTAATTCCTGCCAGTGCATTACACGATATGGTCGGATTCATTTCTTCCTCTTCTAGGGCTGATTCCTGGTGTATATCCTCTTCTTGTTCATTTTCTTCTTCCTCTTCACAATCTACGTAAAATAATTTCTTCTCAACACACTTATGACCTTTAGTGTATTTGCTATCACAACTGTAGCAAAGCCCTTTTGCTCTTTTTTCTTCCAATTGTTGTGGTGTCAACCTTGTAGGTTGTGGAAATCTAGTCGTAGCAACACTTCCTTCTTTATAGAATTGAGTGGTAGGCTTCCTTGTCGCCATAATTTTACATTCAACTTTTCTTGCCAACCTGAATGCCTTCTCCAATGAACCAGGTTCCAAAACGCGAACTTCATGTTGGATGTTATCCTTTAAAGTGCCTAGGAAGAGATCAATCCTGTGTTCCTCTGTAAGATCAGTTACCCTTATATTCAATTTTTTGGAAGTCCTCAATGTGCTGCCCCACTAAACCCTTTTGTTTGAGATTTATCAATTGGGTAAAGAAGGTGTTGCTCTTTGTATCCTCATAATGTGCTATCATTTCCTCCGTAAAAATTGACCAAGTGACAATTTTTTTACGGGAGCAAAGCCATCGATACCATACAAATGTATTTTGTTCTAAATGTAAAGTTGCAATGCGTACCTTTGTGTGTTTTGCACATTATGGAGATCAAAATATTGCTCCATCTGTAGTATCCATGTTACAGGATCCTTTCCATCAAACTTCCTCATATCCATATTTGGAATATGGTGGTTCTTCCCGCAAACATTAGAGTTTATGAAATCACGATTAACATTTATTTTGTTCTCATCATGAGGTTCTTCTACTATCTTTTCACCATTAGGAAACATTTCTTGTATCAACTTTGTCAAAACTTCCATGTCTGCTTTTAGATCATTCTTCATGTTTTCCATGTTGTCTTTCATGTCATCCATCTTAGCTTCCATGCAAGCTTCCATGCCATCCATCTTAGCTTCCACGCCTTTCTTCAAAACTTCCATTTCATTTTTTGTTGCTCTTTGCGAGAGTGAAATTTGTTGCACTTGCTCTTGTAATTTTGATAGATCATGTTGCAATTCTTCATCTTCATGAGTCATAGTAGACCCTTCTGAAGGCTTAATGGGTGTTGAATTATTTTTATGGGGCATATTTTAGAACCCAATACTGATATATATTCTACAATATGCCCTTGGAATCAATTCAAATTGATTCTTCAAACAAGACTTATGCAATTCGGAAAAAAAAATACACACCTTTTTCTTGCCTTTGAGGAGCTCGATATTGAAATTGGATTATCTCTGTGATTGCAGCACTTAAATATTTGAATTTTAGTATCAATGTAGCCCTCTGAATTCTCTTTTTAATGCTACATATCTGACCTGATTTGATTCTTCAAGACAAAGTTGTGTCCAATCTCCCACAATGACCTAATTATGGACTGGTTCAGTAGAGAAAAATTGTACGACTTTCGACGTGTCACTTTGTTGTCCTTCAGCTCTAAAATTGATAGCCAAGAAACTACAGTCCATTTACTTGCGACCACATTTTACGTCACTCCAATCCGATGCTCAGAGAGAGAGTTATTAATCTTTTCCCACGATCACCTCTTTGAGATGAAATTTAGGAGCCTGAAAAAACACTACCTTCCATAGATCATATCTCCAAAAATATTGCGAACCAAGCTTTGAAATTTTTTGAAAAGTTTCCTTAGGATTTTGGCTTCGCACACTAAAAATTTCAGATTCTGAACCTTAGTAGAAAAAATTTTATAGCCAAAATTCCACGATGACATGTTTAGAGCAGCGAAACCCTAGAATCCAAACCTCTGATACCAAATGTTGTGTAACCAGCTCCAAAAATAGAAGAAAAGAGATATCAACGCCTTAGAAATAAGCCACTTTGAGGGGGAAACCTCCAATACATTACATAAATGAAAAATTCTTGGATGATTCAATTTACAAAACCTCCTTTGTATATATAGGAGTCCATGGGGCCATAATGTAATCCTAGTGGGGCCACAATGTAATCCTAGCCGACCTAAAAATAATAATTTAAGGGCACAATAATAACAATATGGGGGTTACAAGGGTACAATAATAAAAATAAGGGGGTTACACTAACAACAATAAGGGACTATACTAGTAATATAGGGACCTAACACTTATCAAGAGCCATGGAGGAATCTGTGATTAAATTTCTGTTTGAGCTATTTGTGCGAGATGGTCTACCATAGGAAGTGATAACAGATGGAAGGGCACAGTTTGTAGGTAATAAAATCACAACCACTCTACATAATCATCACATCATCCATAGAGTCACGTCTCCCTACCACCCATAGGCGAATGGACAGGTCAAAAGCACCAACAAAGTGCTTGAAGCAATCCTTACTAAAACAGTATCATCACATCGCTGAGATTGGGCCATTAGACTTCCAGAGGCGCTGTTAGCTTATTGCACAACATGGCGAAACAATACTCGATATTCTCCGTATCATCTAGTATTTCGAAGAGAGCCCATTTTTCCCATTGAATTCAAAGTCAAAACTCCAAGGATAGGTAGGATTGGACTTCATGGAGGCCCAAATTAAAAGACTCCAACAAATAAATAAATTGGATGAAACATGGATACTGGCTCTACAGTGCATAAATATCATACAACAACAGTGAGCTAAGTGGCATGAAAACCTCATCAAAAAGAAGACATTCCAGAAATGAGATTGGGAACTTCTCTATGACTCCAAATTCCAAGATTTTTCGGGAAAATTGCAGATAAGGTGGCTCAGTCCATACGAAATTCGAGAAGTGCATAATAATGGTACCCTCACCTTGACCACCATAGATGGGTCTAGTTCTACATTTCGAGTCAATGGGCACAGAGTATGCCTCTATCGCGAACCTCTCATAAAGGAGTCATTCTGCTAGCAGGTATAAAATGATCCCACCATCCAAGTTGTTGAAGAAGGGGGTGATAACCCCACAACCTCAAGTACATGACAGTTTTCTAGCGTCATTTGTAAATATTGTATATAATTTCCTTATAATTCCTAGTTCTTATTTTGTTGTACATTCTTCATACTCACAATTGCATCCTTTTTCTTATCCTCTTTTATTTTTATTTTCCTTATTGTTCAAATTCTTTGAACGACTGTTGTTCAATCAAAATGAACAATTGTTGTTCAATCGGATTGAAAAAATGTGTTTTTGTGTTTTTATTCATATTTATTTTTCCTTGCTATTCAAATTCTTTGAACGACTGTTGTTCAATCCAATTGAACAACTGTTGTTCAATCAGATTGAACAACCGTGGCTTTGTGTTTTTATTTTCCTTGTTGTTTAAATTGTTTGAACGGATGCTGTTCAATTCAATTGAACAGTTGTTGTTCAATTGGATTGAGCAATCGTGTCTTTGTGTTTTTATTTTCCTTGATGTTCAAATTCTTTGAACGACTACTTTTCAATCCAATTGAAGAGTTGTTGTTCAATCGGATTGAACAGTCATGTCTTTGTTTTTTTGTTTTCCTTGTTGTTCAAATTCTTTGAATGACTACTATTCAATTCAATTGAACAACTACTGTTCAATCAGATTGAACAGTAGTTTTTGTGTTTTTTTTTTCCTTGCTATTCAACTTCTTTGAATGGTTGTTGTTCAATCCAATTGAACAATTGTTGTTCAATCAGATTGAACAATCATGTTTTTGTGTTTTTATTTTTCTTGATGTTCGAATTCTTTGAATGACTGCTATTCAATCCAATTGAACAGTTGTTGTTCAATCGAATTGAACAACCATGTTTTGTGTTTTTATTTTCCTTGCTGTTCAAATTCTTTGAACGACTGTTTTTCAATCAGATTGAACAACTGTTGTTAAATTAGATTGAAAAGTTGTGTTTTCAAAAAAAAATTTCGTTCCTTTGTCGATATCTTCCCCTCGATCCACATCCTAGCTATAAAAAGCATCTCTGAGTAGGAAGTGTCAGTTTAAGAGAAGAGGGAAGAAGTAAAATTACCAATATGATGATTCTTTGACACTATAATCTCTAAATTGGAAGCTGATGTTGTACATATATGAAATGAAGGGCTAAGTCATTCCCAGCTCAAATATGTTATCATACAATACATGATCTTATGATGGTATTTCTTTCTGCACTTTCAAGTAGTATTCCCCTCTGATATGAAGAAATAAGAATAAGGGGTATTATTTGTATTGGAATTTCTTTCACTTCTCTCACCATCCCTAACTCTTAAGGAGTTAATGAGCCAGCATTCATGTATAAAGAATAACTATTATGTTTACATGAAAATTTTTAAGAGAGGATAGGGTGTCTCATCACGAGCGAGCCTACCATGATCATAAGGGTTTAACAAGTGACATGCCCACAATGGCCATCACACCAGGGTAATGACCTTCTCAATGGCTTGAAGGACAAGAGGTCTCATCACAAGTTGGCCTGATCACTCTGTTACAATCCTAGTGAATGGAACTGTGACTATCTGGCCATCATACCAACAGAATGACCTCCTCATAAAACAAAATTCCTATGTTTCAAAAAAAATAAGTACTATGCTCATATGAAAATTTTCAAGAGAGGATATGGGGTCTCATCACAAGCCAACCTACCATGTTCATAAGATTTTAGCAAGTGACATGCCCACAATGGCCACCACACTAGGGTAATCACCTTCTCAACTACTTGAAGGAGAGAACGTCTCATCACGATCCAACCTGATCACTCTGCTAAAAATATGGGGAGTGGCACTATGGTTATCTGGCTATCATACCAACACGGTGATCTCTCCACAAAATTGGCAGAATAACTATTTTTACATAAGGATCCTGGCTCATTTTTGGGGTTAAAATAGCAACCCTGTCGAGGCTATGAATGCCTGCTCACAGCAGTGGCTTTGCTTATGGTATGAGATTATGTTTCAACGATAGCCAATTAATCTTACGTATACCTTATCTCCCATTTTTCTTCCATTCTTAACATAAGCCCACTACTCGAATTAGTGATAATTCTAGTCTACCACATAAGCAACTATAAGCGAGATATTATTACATGTTTGAACTTCGGGATGATGGCACCAATCATTACCTATCTTAGTCTTGCTTCCGTCACACTTTATCATTAAAGAAGGACATCCTATCATAATAATAGCTATACTTCTTTCTCCCCCTCTTCGGTCACTTCCACATGAGATACACTTATGAAAACTTCAAAATCTGACATTTACACTGCATGCGCTCATAATTTCCCAATTACTCCTCTTTCCTTGAGCTCCAAAGCCATGGCCTTTGCTCTCACATACAGGCTATGATTACTAAACCCTGACATTCCCCCCATATGCATTCATGATTGATCAAATCGCTCTTGTACTTGAGGACGTGGATTCCCTTTCTTTGGAAGAGGGGGTGTAATTATTCATAAATAAGAAAGCATGCAGATATCTTGCACAAATTCCATTGGATAAACTGATAAGACCAAAGGAGCATCTCAATTAAGGTATGAAGTTTCTTGTAGAAGGCTACAATTTCCCTTTCTCTTGCATACACTGTTCATTCTAAACAACAAGGCCGAAAGAGAACAGAATCAGAAGGAGAAATTAGCTCAAGGAAACACATCATTCATGGGAGGAAACTCTCTCCGGAATGAACCTTCAAACTTCCCGATTTCAGATGCAGCTAGCACTATCCTTCATCAAGATGGCTAGCTTCCATATTTACACAGATTACAAGGATTTGATACATAGATATAAATTTAGTTCCTAAAAAACCTACAGGAGGGACAGAACAGGCTCAGGGGAAGAATTATACCGGTGACAGAAGATATTATTTGTTGAAGTCTCTGGAATACCATTGGAAGGAGAGAGATGGACAAAGAAACACCTTCTCTTACGAGAGGCAGTCGCAACATACCAGGATCCAGAAGAGCCATTGGAGCGAAAAGGAAAAGGGATTAACCCTACCTCTCTACATCAACCATGGCAGGAAATGACGGTATTCATCCAGAGATTCATTACATGCGATGGATGCCAAGACGTGGTAAAACCCTGTCAGCTTAAACTATTGTCTGTGCTTAAACAAAATATTTCAGTTAAACTGCCCACTTTCTTAAATTCTATATTGCATGATACTATTTTTCGAATAAGAAAAGCTAAAAACCCTCAAGAAGTTGTGAGTCACCACAAGCTAATAAAACTAATCACTATCTATGAGTTGGGCAAGCAGGAGATAGCCTGGGATAGATTTGTTAACCCTGCTACATAGGTACCTGAGGAAAACCCCGGCGGGACCGAAATTGAGCTCTCCAGAATGAACATATCTAGAAGGAAAAGGACCTGTGCCTAAAATTTAGAACCAGGCAGGTAAAAGTGGTCCAAAAGACTTCAAGGAACCTCAGACTTCATAGAAAAGGTAGGGCCATCCCACTCACTACCCTCAAGCCCTCAAAATATACCCTTACAATATTATGAGGAGGAGATGGCTAGATTCTTGGAGCAAATGAGGGCATCCCATGAAACTAAAAGCTTATATGAGCAAGATGGAGAACAAGAAGAGACATTAGACCAATCTGCCACTGCCAGCAGCTTCGGCCACACCGAAGTATTACCCTATCAAGAGGAACCACAGGATTTTAGGTCCTTGTCCCCTCTCGAGACTGATGGAGAAAATGAGGGGGAGCATGCAGAAAAGGAGGCTGAATCCGAAAATCAGTCAGGAGACACCATCCCCTTGGAAAAAAACACAAGCATGAAAACAATCCCTCTGACACTTGAGGGAAATATTGTCGCACCCATCTAGGACCCTCATGTAGAAGTAAACTCCAAAGTACAGGTAGAATACACCACCACAAGAAAACCTGAAATTGACACCGCCATCCCTGAAAAAGAGGTTGATGCTCCTCCACCCCTTGCTGAAGCCAAACTAGAAGAAAATTTAGCTGAAAAGAAGTTCAAGAAATTAAGCAGAACCTACAAAAGGTTAAGGAAATTGGTAAAAAATTTGAGGAAGCAGTTGAAAGAGATAAACAAGGCTCAGAAACCTAAGAAAGAATCGACCACTGTCGAAACCCAAACAGAATTGGTCACCAATTTGTTAGATACTACTGAGATTGAGATGTAGACTGACCTAGAAGATGTTGTTGAAGCTGACACATAGACTAACCTAGCAGATACTGTTGAGGCTGAGATGCAGACTAACTTGGAAAGCACCATTGAGATGAAGGTACAAATAGACATGGTGGACACTATCGAAGCCTCTATCTAAACTAGGCAAAAATTCACCAGAGAAAAGGAAACCCAAATGGAGGAAACCCATGCCTATGCTCCTCTAGTTGAAAGAGATGTCAATAAAAAATGGTATAATGAATTAATTCGAACACAACATGAGTTGGCACAGTGCAAAAAGGAAGTAGTACACGCGTAAGAGTATCAGGCACTGCTAAAGAAATTCACGAACCTTTCTACCACAGAAGATGAAACATTTTCCTACCTCAAAGAAGAGAAGGCAAAGGTAAAAAGGGCACAAGACCAGGTGGATCAAGTCAAGAAACAAATCACTATGATTTTTTTTTTGTATTATGATGCACTAACATGCAGTGCACCAGCCACCAACTATGCCTTATTCCTAGTGGAACGATATTTACTGTTGAAAATCAATGCCGTCAGGGCAGGGAAGCCCGCAACCTTCAAAACTATAGAGGAATTTATTCATTGCTGCAATGATCAAGATGAATAGGTCCAATGCCTTTTATGTGAACTTTACATGCATAAATTCTTTCTAGAAGAGGACAGGGACATAAATCCTAGTCCCTTTATAGTAGATGTTTAGTTCTAGGCCTTCCTCTCTTTCGCTAAGAACCAGATTAGGTGGGCCAAATCCTATAATATTTTCCAAATGAGAGAAGATGGCCTAGTCCTATGGGTTAGAGGAGAGCCTACTAAACCCCTGCAGTTTTTCATCCAACACAAGAATTTGATGGGAAGAAAGGTTGTAAGGACTAAGCTGGGACCCATCCATAAAGAAATTATAGAGCATGGGCATGAGTATTTCGAAGACATTCATGAAGCAGCACTGGCAGCAACCAAACAAAGGTGGATTCCCTCCAAGAAAAATGTAAATAATTGGGAGACATTTGGCTACAAGAACTTCAAAGAAGTTTCCTCCAGATTCCTTTCATATAGCAACCTGGTCTTCAACATGGTCCTGCATGGTTAGGGTGTAGGTATAGATGCCCTCTCATATGGTACCCCAGTGAGGGTTATGATCATGACTATGAACTACCATAAGGGCACAAAAACACTGCCTTTGCAAGAATTAGACAGAAACAGGGTTTCAGAGCCTATAAGGAAGAGGTCTACCTCACCTATTCCTTGACACTATTGCATCTCAATAATTTGTTTACACGAGAACCTGCAAATAGGTAAGTGGAGGAGTATGTTGGGCCAGAATTAAGGTATGTTTTCACCCTACTTTTACCTCGAATTATCATACATTTTTAGAAATTCTCTCATCTTAACAGTAAAGGAAATGAGGGTTAATGCAAAATCAGGACAAATAGACTAACGGTAAGAAGCATGTTTAAAACAACAAAGATTTGACTTATTTCATCTTTTTTCACAGGAAAATGAGGCAGTTGAATTGATGATGAACAAAGGACAGCTGATAGACAGAGAACATGAATCCATAGTAACACTTAGAAATGAGCGGAAGGTGGAAAGATAGATCCACGTCCGAAGAACTTAAACGATAGCCATGATCAATGGGCTATCGTTTGGAAAAAACCATTCCACGGAGCGAAATCACCTTTAAAAAGGCCAAGGATGGATGAGAAAAAGGAGAATAAAAAGGGCAGAATAAGAATTATCTTTTGTAATAGGTGTATCAGGACTAAACTGTCTAGTTGTATTCATGTCTTGACTCTTTTTAATAAAGAATTTTGGTATTTTGAATAGTCATTTCTTGATTTTTCCATCACGTTGGACTTTTGGTGGTTTGGGCCTAGCCCTAGGAGTTTCTGCGCTTACCTTTGTACTGTATGTTAATTATGGAATTTATGTTCAATTATCTGATGCATTCTATGAGATATATTTCTACTTGTTAAAATTATATGCCTATGATGTTGTAGTTTCCTATGCCACTGAGGCAGCTTATTGCTGATGTTTCTAGTTTGCAGTAATAGTTTTATAACTGTTGGACATTTTCATCGTTTTCTCAATTCCTTTATCTATTTTTATAAGCTTTATCACGATCTCTTTTCAATGCTTTATAGCGCCAAAATTAGAAATTTCCATCAGTACTATAGGATTTCTTGTTGTGTTTAATACAAAAGAATGTTAGCTAGTTAGTTTGCAAGAGAATTCCATTACAAAATTAAAATAAGAAATTGTTGTTCAATTCATTGAGTTTGTTGTTCCATTCAGTAGGACAGCTGTTCAATTCATCGAGTATGTTGTTCAATCATAGATTATTCTCGCTAAGCTTATTTAGACAAGATAGTTAACGGAATTTTACAATCCCATTTCCTTTTGAGTTGATTGAACTTCAAAAATTATTTGATCTTCTTCATAGTAATATAGAATAGCTATGTCCTATGTCACTCACATATATTGTGCTCACACTCTTGAAATAAGAATACTTACCCTGGGTTGACAATTGAATGAGAAGCATAGAGATTGCCTATAATATTCACCTTAGAGAACCAACAACTTCCAGGTCCAAAGAGAGGGGTGCTGGAAGAAAATTTAAGGCTTTCGAAAAAGGTGTCAGTGATATGAGCATCATCCCCTAGCTGATCATCGTTCTGGAATGCAACTAAAAAAATTGTCTCCATGGCAGTCATATCCCTTAAGTAATCATCCATACCAACCTCTATTTGATTGCTTCCATTGCCATATTGTGAAGAACTACTATTGCTATAGTCATTCCTAATTGGTGAATGTGGATGTAGTGGTAATTGAATAGGTTGTTGATTAAAGCATTCTTGGTATCTTCCAATTCTTTCTCTTAATTCAGCCTTCTCTCAATTTGAAATTGTCGTGGGGTGCAATGGAAAATGGTAGGTAGGTCGCTCATCATCACTGGAATCCTAATAATTTCAAAAAATATATTTGAACATGATTAGTAAAAAATCTATGATATCAATTAGTAAGCACATTGATAATGCATGATTAATTGGTTTGACTTTGAAATAATTACATTAATATACCAAACAGTTATTATTACCATCATTGTCCTAGGATTGCGGCTAGAAGATGCAATATTCTTACAATTGGCAGGGTGAAGCAGTTGTCCATTTTCATCTACCAAATGCGCCTTGTGGTATGCTTCTCCTTATAAGAGCTTCTGATGTTTTGGAGATGTTAGAATATTTTGTGCATATGAACTCGATTCTGAATCTGCATGAACCTGCAAATTTGTATACATTATAAATTTTATCAAGCTGATTGACATGGATAAAAAACATAAATTCAGTTAGATAATGAAAATATAAATAAAATATGAACTAAATATTATTTCTTGATATGGATAGGGAGAACACCGTGATGGACTTTGAGAAGTATTATGTAACGAGCTGGATTTTGAAGAATTTTCCATTCGATATAATTATGATATTTTCTCCCTGCATTTGAGAAAAATCAACAATAAATTTTGGTGTACCCACCTAAAAGTAATTTTGGTGCCTTAAAAATGGACTTATTCTTATTGGTGTTAATGTATAGATAATTGCATCAGTGTGTTTTAGTTACTGCGCACAGGTGTGGTGTTATTAATTGATGCATTGGAGCTGAATAACCGCAAATTAAAAAAACATTCAACTATATTTTTTTTAAGTGAAAAAAGCGGTAAATTGAAAAATGGGTGGAAAAATATTTTCGAAAATCTAATTTCATAAAAAAATTCTTTAAATAGTAAAAAATTTTCATTGTTTCATTATTTTTGTGAAAATTTCGGGAGAGATTGCACGAGACATACCTGGAGCAAGAGAGCATGAGAGCACTATGGTGCCACGAAATACTTTTGCATAGAACTATCCAGACAATCAGAATTCAAAACCTCTGGTGATTCAAACCTTGTAGTACAAAATTTCAAACCATCTGGTGATTAAATTTCATTGTTTTTTTAACATTTTTTGCAGTATTTTTTACGTAGTAAGTAAAAAATTTAAATTTATTGTTTGTTTTCAAAAAAAAAAAAAGAAAAAACAAAAAAATCCATTTTACGCTAAACCCTTGGCTCTTTTTGTTCCTGCCCTTGCTTCGTCCTGTTTCTGTGATTTCAGAATTAGGGCTTTTCATTTTAGATTTATAGGGTTTGTATTTCTTTATATATAGGCATATAAAATCTAACCCATGGGACGACTTGCATAGTCAGATCCCAATCCATGTTAGCCCTTGCGTGAATTTAAAAAAAAACTGATTTTTTAAAATTGGTGCACCTTGTATAAACTAGCGAACCCGTGCGTGTTTTAACACAGGGAACCACGTATGTACTGTTTGATAAAAAAAATTAAAAGCATATTATTTTTTAATTCGTGCGCCATATGTATAATAGGGCACTGATGTGCTATTTCATTATAGCGCATCGTGCCCGTACCGTTAGACAAAAGAATTTTTTTATTTTATGTCCGTGTTAATCGGTGCACCATTTAAGATATAACACACTGGGTCTCCTTGTTGAAGGAGAGCACCGTATGGTGGTTCCCTGTTTGCGCGGTGCATTTATGAGAATATGTTGCACCGCCCCCTCCATGACATCATATGCTACAAAAACGAACACTAGAGGATTTTTATTAATTTTTCTGTGTTAATCAGTGCGCTAGTTAACATATAATGCACATGTTCCCCTTTTTCACATAGAACATCGTACGATGTTTCTACTATTTTGGCAGTGCATTTATAATAACACACCACACCGACGTCAATGTGTACATTGTTATCACAAAAATTGTACTTGATTAGCTGCTGATTGTTGGGGTCCTGTGTTTTGATAGATTGGCTTACCAAAAGACAAGGCAACATACAAACCTAACTTTAGAGCTCTAAGATCTAGCCCTCCTAGTCTCAGAGAGGGATCTCTCAATATGTTTATAAAGATGTGTCGTGAAAGGTTTAGAAGTTGATTTTAGGCTAGTTATGAGGTGCAAGGTTGTTTGTTTGTTTGTTTGGTTGGAAAAATATGTTTCATGTGGTATAGATAGAGCATGGGAATCTACAAGCCATTGGGCAATGGAGTCATGTGAAAGTCCAAATAGTTCTAACAGAGAAGGAAGGGAAACCAAAGGGAAAATCTAACTTGGTCAAGGATCTGTTGAATAATATAGGTGAAATGGGATGAACATTAAGGACTAAGAGTGAAAAACAAACTAAACCCTGTCCCAATGACTTAAAGGATTCAGGGAACGCCCTATTTCCTCCAGTAAGCTCACTGCTTTGGACTCAATCGATATAACACTCAAAGAAAGAGAAATGTAGACTAAACCTTCTAAATGAATTATAGGATTCGGGGAATTCCCTATTTGCTCCTACAAGTTCACCTTTGAGAGCTTAACCAACAAAGACATACAATTGCACTCAAAGAAGAGGGAACACCTTAGACATCTAGGACTGAAATTATAGAGACCTTTAACACAATAATTACAATAATGAACAGAGGGTATGATTGTAACAAGTTCCTCTGTCAAACTGCAAGTATTAATAATCAAAGGGAGACTTCAGATACAATATTCAGTGGTAAAGAATGAGAGAACACCTAAACAGTATTTAACACAACCAAATTAACCATTTCTGAAATAAAACAAACTGAACATAAAGAGAGTTATTAGACTACCCTATCACATTCAGTAGCAGAAAACATATAAACAGTGAAGGATAAACAGGCCATAGCTGCTTCTAAGATACATTTTTCTGCCTAAACTTTTTATCCTACTGTAAGCAAAGCATGTTGGAACAAAGTGGAAAAACAGGAAATAACATTAACAATAAGAAGTACTTCACCAAAACCAGGCTTAGGGATCCAATGGTCCTGCCTCTTTCATCAACAGAAAAACACAGATCTTCACACTCTTTCAGAACACCAAAGCTTCTTCAAAGCAGCAATATGTATTACTTTAGAAATCACAAAATGCCAACCTTTTACAATGAGACTTTGAAGAGTCTTTATAGAGAAAATGAGAAAATTAGGTGGGGATAGTTTTAATGAACATCAGAGATAGGAGAAGGTATTTTTAATGCTCCATTCTGTGCCTTAAACATTTCGTTGAATTCTAGAGAGGATAAATAATTTTGCAGCTCATTTGAGACCATTTTGATATGACAGAAACCACCCGCAGGGTGTCCTTGAGAAGAAAATCATCTGGAGAGGTACTATCATCTTCTCGATGTGAGTTAAGTGAAGAATGGGCTATGAGGACCCCCATACTTCCAAATAATTTCCTCTGACAATTTGTAGTAGCTTCCCTAGTGCAATAACTACTTGGCAGACTTGTGTGCATGGGTAAAGGTCATGTCTGTGTTAGTGATAATTCTGCATCACTAACTGGTCTGTCTCTTTTGTACTTAAACTTGCATAAGCTTTGTTTATGATTTTCCTTTGCTGATTGCTCGAAATGCTTATGTACTGATGCTAGTCTTCTTATGTTGTGTGTCCTATCATCGGGAAATGTGATCATCATATTTTCTAAGTGTTTTGTGTACAGGTGGAGGATTTCGCTGAGCTGGAGGGTCACTAATGGTTCATGGAATATGATATGTTGATTGACACACCCTCGCTTTTTGGTTCTAGTCCTTTTGAATTTGTTCCCTAGTCCTGAGACTGCTGTCTGAACCCATGTGTCACCTCTATGACTGTAAAATATTAATTCCTTCATCGGCCATGAAAAAACCTACAAACATATGAAAACATTGTTATTGAATCCTATGGGCTGGGTTTAAACTGCTGCAGAGGCTCTAGGGTGGCGGAGGAGCAATGAGGAAGAAAGTGATTGCAGCAGAAAATGGGAAAAACACTTGCAGAGCAGCTAACTAGGTGTTTTGGAGTTTTGGGTGCGAGGATAATTGCAGACCGTTAGATCAGGATGATCAATGGTGGAGATCGGTTAATAAAGTCCTTTGGGAGGGAAATGAATGGAGAGTGAAGTGGAAACATGATATAACGTGGGCCGTTGGATTAAAATAATCAACAGCAGAGATATTTTGGTGGGATCATATGAAATATTGGGTGAATAAAAAATGGACGGGGTTGAGATTAAGTCGTGACTGTCCGATCTCAGAGATCGACGGTCCGAATTAAATCAAAAGATACACACCGGAGGGTAGTAGGCGGAAAAACATAATGGTTTTCGCAAAGCATTCAAGTGGTTTTAAGATTTTGGCCAAAAAATGTGATACCACTGAACGACAACTGTCCTTTCAAAACCACCCATATCGCGTAAATTTGAAACATTAACCTTCAGGCACAAAAATTACGTGATATGCAATGGTGGCCGTTGGATCTAGGACCTCAGATCCGATGGTGCGGAAGAAGTGTGATAGGGAGGGAAGATGCACGGGCGGAAAGGTGGGAAGTGTCAATGGCGGATTAAATGCTGGCCGTCGAATCTCGGGAATAGACGGTCGAGATCTGCCGATGGGAAGAAATGAGAAGAGTGGGGTTTGATGATCAGAAGAAACGTGGACCATCCAATCTAACTTGATCAACAACGGAGATCTAATCGGAGGTCGGGATGGTGAAAAGTTATGAGCGGATCACGATGAGATCATGGTCGTTGATTCTTATGGATTCAACAGTCCATATCTAATCGGCAGATGCGATGATGGGGGCTGTGAATCAAAGCGCAATTGAATCCTGACCATTGGTCCTTATGGATTCAATGGCTGGGATCAAATCGCACGATCGGAATCGGAGGAGGTAAGCGAATGGGACCTTTGGTTTTGCGATGTGTGATTGAGTGCTGGCCATTGGATTGCCATGATGATCGAGGGTCAGGATTAAATCAGAGGGGTATGGGTGACAGACTCATAAGAGAAGCGCGATCGAATCTTAGTCGTTGGTTCTTGTGGATTCAACGGCGAAGATTAAATCAGGATATTGGGAAAAAGGGCTCATCGCATTGGGAAAGGAAAGGGAAGGCTGTGTTTGCGCGATGCGATCAAATGATGGCCGTCGGATCGGAGGAGATCAATGGTCCAGATCGCATCGGCGATTGGTGGAGGAGAAACTCATCGCATCAGAAAATTTTGAAGAACAAAGGAAAAGACATGAAATGAAAGCTCCAATTGAAATTTTCAATTAGGCCCTAGCGCTTGGTCATAGCGCGGGTCACATGCAAAAAAGGGGCTAAGGGCTCGGCTGAAAGGGGCTTAAGGCCTTAATGTAAAAATGAAGATTTCCAAGGATTTTCAAGGGTTTTTTTGAGGAAAATGGAGGTTCCAATAGGGGTAAAGACGAGGTTTTAAACCTCATAAAGGGATTTGACAAGGTTTGAAGGGGATTTATAGCCTTTAGAGGCTGAATGGAGGGTTAAAGGACTTAAAGAAGTCTTCATGAAAATGAAGGGAAATAAGTGAAAGCAGGCAGTTTCAGTGACCTTTGGAGCAAATTTCTTTGATGAAACAGCGTGGCTTTAAGATGGAAACAACAGTGAAGATGAACCTCCAGGATGGAGCAAACATAAGACTTCAAGGATGATAGATTTTCAAAGGAAATGTATCTCTTGAGGGCTTGGAAACAAACTTAGCCACCATTTGGTATATCAGAATTTATAGGTGGCTAACAGTGGCTCCACTTAGGGAGGACAAATTTCCCTTTAGGTGTCCAGAACCTCAGTAATATTTGTATTTAGTAGACCAGTGCCTTTCCATTGGGTAGCAGTTTTTCATTCCTTGATTGGTCTTATTTTGATCTGATAACCTTTGCAGCAACCTGAAAACAATTGTCATTCTTCAAAACAACATTTCTACCTACCCATTCCTACTGTCCTAGCATTTTTTCTTCCTTTGAATGCACTTGGACTGGCAAACTCTTTTCCAACATTTTATTTTGCAAACAGAAAAATAAACCTATATAATGCTACCCTTGTTTCTCCAAGAGCCCAGATTAAACAGTTGAACTCTTAATTCTCTACCTAATCTAATACCTGTCAGGATTAAACAGTCTGACAGGTTTTCATTCTCTATATTCTAAGACAGAAATTGAAAATACATTCAAACCAGGATTAGACTGTCTAGTTTACTGTGGGTCCATGGCATAACAGAAAGCTGCACATGAAATGAAAATTAGCAAAAATTACAATAAAATTAGGAAGGCTTGAAGTTATGAAAACTGAAAACATCTTTCCTCCCTTTCCTGACTTGGATTTTGAGCTTTTTAGAGTCGTCTTTTCCTTCATTTCAACTCTGGTTTTGATCTTGTTAGAGTTGTATCATTTTATTTTCCGGTTCAAGTTTTGAGCATGTTAGAACTAGTCCTGCTTCTTCTTCTTATGGCTCAAGTTTTGAGAGAATTAGAGCCATATCTACTTATGCTTTTAGGTTTAGATTTTCAGCATGTTTGAACCTCTCCTTTTGGTATGGGGCTATACCTTTCTTGTTTTATTTCTTCCCTCTTTACTATTTTTTATTTTTTTTGTATTTTCTTTCTTTTTCTTGATGCAAATGGTATGTACAATAGATGAAAAACTCTGAAACTTAAGACTCTTGACAGAAGTAGTGTTTAAGCATCCTGCCATTGACAGGACCTCCTAACACTTCTTTACCATTTAGTTCTTGCAGGAAAAATGCATTATGCCCTCTTAAGGAATGAATAATATAGGCCCCTTTCCATAGATTTTAAAACTTACCGTGTTTTCCTTTCTCTTCCCTCCTTGAATCCCATTTGAGAACCACATTCCCAACTTGAAAATAATTTGCTTTAGTCCCTTTGTCAAATTGTCTTTTGATGTTTTCTTGGACTGCTTGAGTTCACTGGTAAACTTCCTCTCTAGTCAACTACAAGTGGATGGTCTGATTGATCCTTCTCTGCATATCATTTTCTTCAATTTGAACTTCCTGAAGGAGTTGCATGACTGGAACTCCCAAGGATGTTGGGAAAAAAACATCTATTCCGTAGACGAGCTAATAAGGGGACATGTTGATTGACTTTTTGGTAGTTAACCTGTCAGCCCACAAGGCATGAACCAACTTGCTGTGCCATGCTTTCTGATTCTGCTCTAGCAACTTCTTGATGATGTTAATCAGGCTCTTGTTTGAGGATTCAACAAGTCCATTTTTTTGGGGGTAATAGGCAGTGGAGTGGCCTAAGGTGATCTAGTATTTATGGCAGAAATCAGCCATATTTTTGGATTTAAAGGCAACAACATTGTCTGTGATTATTTTCCTAGGATAGCCAAATCTGGACAATATGTTGGTCTCAAGGAATTTAATAATGATAGAGTCAGTAGCATTCCTAGTGGGTATGGCCTCTATCCATTTGGTAAAATAATCTATGGCTCTGAGGATCCATTTATGTTAGGCTGAGGAGGGTGGATGGATTTCCCCTATAAAGTCCAAACCCCACTGTTGGAAGCGTGTTTCAACACTAATAGGCTTCAAGGGTAAGGGAAAGAACTTTCTTCTACCATAAAAAATCTGGCATTTGTGGCAAGACATTACTAGTTTGTGGGTGTCTGGAAAAAGGGTGGGCCAATAGTAACTTGATCTAAGGATTTTATTTGCTGTGGTCTTCCAATTTAAGTGCCCTCCACATTCTCCTTCATGCATTTCACACATGATCTTTCCTGCATCACTCTCAAGTAAACATTTTAGTAGTATCCCAACAACATTTTTTCAGTATAAAACTCCATCTATCATGCAATATTTTAAAGCCTTCTATTTTACAAATCTAGCTTTTATTTTCGACAAAGAAGGAGGAGCATTTAAGTAAAGCAACACATAAATAATATTAGCATACCATGGAGATTTTGAGAATGTTTCTTCAATAAATGGTGCTGGGAACTCTTCTATATCTTCTAAGGCATCAACCATATTCATGTCTAGAACTTTGAAATTAGACTTGGCCATGAGTTTTGCTAATCCTTGTCCCTTGATGAGTTTAGTAGGCCCGATCTCTAAGTTGTATTCCATAATAGTGGCAATCCAATTTCCCCTTTTTCCATCGGGGTCCTGACTTAGAATTTCTTTGACTATGGTGTGTGGCACAAAAGCGATGATGTGTGAATGTAGGATGTACACCCTGAAATCCTTTAATGCTTTTACCAGTGCCAAGGCTTGCTTTTCCATGATGTTGTATTTGAGTGGGGCATCTCTTAAGGCTTTGCTGAAGAAGGATATAGGTTGTTCTTGCCCCAAGTTATTCTTCTGTAGCAATACTGCAACTATTGTATGTTCAGATGCAAAGGAAAAAATATAAAAAAAATTGGTGAAATTAGGATTGATCAGGACTGGTGCTTGAGTAAGGGCTTGCTTAACCAGTTTGAATGACTGTTTAGCTTGCATTATCCATTTGACACCTACTTCTTTCCTAAGCATGTTATTGATGTTTTTCAATAGATCAGCAAGGTTGGGGATGAATCTCCTCAAAAAATTAATCTTTCTGATGAAAGACTGTAATTCTTTGAGGTTTCTAGCGTGGTTGATATTCAGTATGTCCTCAATTCTTTTAGGATCTATCTTGATCCCTTCTTCAGAGATTACATGACCAAGAAGCTTTCCTTCTTGGAGGCCAAATAGTGTCTTTTTGGGATTTAAAGACAAGCCAAACCTTCTGCATTTCTCAAAAACCTTCCTTAAATGTTCCAAATGTTCTTCATCAATTTTGGAGAAAACGGTAATTTCATCAAGGTAAATGACTATGAAATAGCCTATGTCCTTAGAGAAGGCTATGTCCATGGCCCTTTGAAAAGTGGCCCCTGCAATCATCAAACCAAAAGGCATTTTGACATACATGAATGTCCCCCAAGGTGTGGTAAAGGCTATCTTATGCTGACCACTTGGGAGGACTAACACTTGGTTATAACCCGAGAACCCATCCAGTATTGATATCCTTTTTGACCATACTACCCTATGAGGAATGTGGTCCATTTTTGGAAAGGGGTAGTTATCTTTTAGAGAGGATGTATTAAGGTGTTTGAAGTGTATAAACAGCCTAATCTCCCCTGTCTTCTTCCTGACAGATACCAGATTGGAGACCCATTCTGAGTATCTAACAGGAACAATGATCCCTGCATCATACATCTTCTTAATGTATTTTTCTACTGCAGGAAATAAGACAAGGTTTATTCTCCTTAATTTCTGTCTAAAAGGTTTCTGATTTTCCTTCAGAGGAATCTTGTGTTGAATGATGCTAGTGTCATATGATTTAAAATATTTATACTCCCATGCAAAAACATCTATAAACTCTTTGAAGAGTGCTATGTATTGCTGTTTGATGTGGGTAGGAAGGGTGCTAGACAACTTAATCATTTTAGGCTCAGTTGGGCTGCCTATATTGTACTCTTCCACATTAGTTTCCACGGGTTCTATTTTTGGTTATTTAGCCACATCGTTGAAATCAAAGAGCTGTTCTAATGGCGCAAGGCCTTTGGGTATGGTATCACCTTTACACTCTAGAATTTCAAGGTCCTTTTGGTTTGTATCATCAGATAAATTTTATTTGAAAATATGATCAAATTGATTTATATCAGTAGGAGAGGGGGGCTCTGTTTTAGGGATTTGTTCCCCATTTGGACATTCTTTCTCATGGCTGTAGCTTGGTGATGCTGTGGAAAAATCATTTTTTGATTGCAAGAAATCCTCTATATGTTTGTCATTGTTATAAACCTGCCAATGATCTTCGTTATTAGGCACTGCTAGTATTTGTTTTACCTTTATAATGAGTTTTTCCTTGATTTGTGGTATCTGCTAGTTACTAGCAGCAAAAGCGAGTTTGTTTTCCAGGTGATTTTGGGCTCTTGGTATCAACACAAGCTCATATTTTTTGAAATTTTTCAGGAGATCTAAAATAGTGTTCCTATATTCTCTGAGTCTGGGGTTCTTGGTTGAGTATTCTCCTTTGATTTGTCTGATGATTAACTCAGAATCTCCCTGTACTGATATCATTTTAGCCTTTAAATATTGAAGTATGTGCAGGCCAAAGAGAAGGGCTTCATACTCTGTAATGTTGTTAGTGCACGAAAATTCTAATTTTTCAGGCATGTCCTTTGTTTGTGTTGTGTATCCATATGCCAACCCCTGCACTATTTTTGCTGCAAGAGTCATCGAAACTCATTTTCCAAAGTGTTTCTGTTTCATTTTCATTTGTTTTGTGTTGCTCAAGGCTGCTAGGGGTCGAGGCATCTAGAGGTTGAGAGGGAAACAAATCTGAATTTTCTGGTGCACTAATGTCCTACTCGATTTCTTTCTCTATTTGGGTGACCTCATCTTCATTGTATAAAATGAAGGAATCTAAATCTGAATGAGTGGAATAAACAGGGGTGTTGTAAGAATTGTCCTTACTGCTCACCATGTATTTCATGAGGTTTTCCCTATATAATCTTCTGGTTTGACCAAATACTGGTATGGTGGCATATGACATATCCATTTAAAGGCTGCCCTGGATCTCAGCTCCCCATGATCTAGATAACAGCATGCCATATTTTGGGGGAATTTCAGCTACTACTACGTCCATTACAAGATTCTTAGCAGGAATTTGGGATAAGTTAACACACAAATCTTTAATTAATCCCAAGCATTTGACCTTTCTGGAATCAAAGGAGTACAAATCTTTGTAGGGTCTAGTAATCTCTAAGCCTAAGATTTCCATTATTTCTTTAGGCATAAGGTTGTGTGATGCTTCTGAATCCAGCATGGCATTGTGTACGACTTTTTCATGTATGTTTAGACTGACATAGAAGGGAGGCACATTCCCTTCTTGATATTTTCCCTCAATTTTAGGACCAAACAATAACTTTGGCTTATCAGCTGTTAAGTTCAAAGTAGTAGTATCAACATGTATATTTAGAGCTGTTAGGACCTGGTCTATGTACACTTCTTGGGTCACTAATTCAGCCAGGGGTATGTTAATTTTAATCTCTGCAATCTCTCCCTCAAGGTTGAAAGGAACTATCGCTTTTGTTGTATTTACATCTGTTTTCTCACATATATTTCTTTCAGCAATTTTGACTTGCTGGGTTTTATTGGGACTGTCAACCTGAGTTGTCTTATCAGGGCCGCTAGCAGAAGTACTAGGGAAACTCTGTTCAACATTTGGATGGCTGCCTTTCTCTTTGTTTACATCTTCCCTTTTGGCTATTGTGATAGTTTTTTTTGATATCCTTTTAGTCTAATTTTCTGTACTTTTCCTAACAGCAGAGCTAGTGATTATATCATTTGGACTATATATGTTCCCTTTGCTTCTTAGGTCATAATGTCTGTGCACCTCCATGATTGCATTTTCAAACCCCAATCTATAATCTTCAGACTCCTCATCTGTATCTTCCTTTGGTTCTGAAGAGAAGAAACCTTGTTCTTCTTCAGTGAGGAAAACATCATCCCCACTATCTGATCCAATCAAGTTCACATGGTTTTCTCCCAAATTTTCAATCTCCCTTTCTTCCTCTTGATCTACGTAGTTTTGTTGGAAAGGAGCTCTAATTTGCTGGTCATTGTCTCGTTGTCTGTCTTGATTGTTTTCTCTTCTAAAGTTCTGGTTTCTATTCCTATTCTACAGATTTTTTTGAGGTTCTCTTAGTGGCACTCTATCATTCAAGTTTATCTTCTCAAGAATTCTCTCCATCACCTTCACTAGGTTGTCAATTTTGGTATCAGAGGATGAGGTTGAGAGTGCGTAATCATCTTTATAAGTTACCCTCTTCTTCGATCTTAGCCTAGCTCTCTTTTTAATGAAGTTTGCTTCCTCACTGCTCCCTTCTGCATGTCCTCTAGAGTTTCATAATCTCTCTCCTTCAGCTGATAGGCCATGTCAACATCGAAACCTTTAGGATATTTCAATAAGGCCATGCCTTGGGGAGGTTTCATGTGCGGTGGAAGGGCATTGTAGACACTGTTAAACGTGGTGGAGTAATCATGGACACACACTCCTTGATTCCTT
Source organism: Pinus albicaulis (assembly GCA_034641835.2). Classification (NCBI taxonomy): domain Eukaryota; kingdom Viridiplantae; phylum Streptophyta; class Pinopsida; order Pinales; family Pinaceae; genus Pinus; species Pinus albicaulis. Next base: position 1,003,788,646 of record CM076581.1, read on the forward strand.
TTAAGGCTCTGATACTCTGCTAGTATTTGGAGAGGGTTTCTTTTGACTTCCCATTTGTTTATGAATGCTTGATGTAATGAGAGAAGGTCTTGGATGCTATTAGGAGTTAAGCCTTTAAACCACTTCTTTACTTCTCCTCCTAAAATTTGAGCAAAGATTCTCATTTTAACGGTCTCATCGTCTATCTCCATGTAATCGAATGCATATCCCATTCAGTCTACATGTTTTTGAGCTGTGGTAGATTCTTTCCCAGTGAAATGGGGAATTTTAGATTGATAGTCATTTGGTAAGGGAACCAAAGGTTGTGGTAACACTAGTGGGGAATACCACGCTGCCATGGAAGTATTTTGTGGAGGTAAAGGATTATCTTGAACAACAGGTATATGAATGGTAGAACTATATGGTCTGACAACAAACTGTTGAGTAGATTTGGGGTGAGAGAGACCCAAGTTATGAATGAAATGGATATCAGGAGGTGTTGATGGAGGAGTTTCTCTATCACTAATATGTTGACCACTATGTGGTGGTGAGCTTGGAGTCTCAAAATCTGTCTGCTTTGAACCACTAAATGAATTAGTTCTAGGTAAATTTCTTGGTAAGACTAAATCAATTTGAGTATCTGATATAGCTGCAAGGCTTTCAAGTGTTGAGTTAGCTCTATAAATGGGTCTGAAAATAGTTGGATCCCTAGATGTGAGAGACTTCGGAAGAATGCTTTCTAGATTGTCAACTATTTCGGGGGGATTTGGATCAGGATAAGCTTTGGTATGGATTTTTCTTGAAGCCAGTATGTTAATTCACAGATCCAGTAAGGGGAAAACTAGCCAGTTATGACAATCTTTAAGAGGCAAACTATCCCTAAACAAGGAGACTTCATCCTCAGAGTTTCCTTAAGTATGGATGATGTGATGATGAAACTGGTCTCCCAGTGGAGTCTTTTGGTCTTTTAGGAACTGTGGAGTCGCCAGGTGGAAAATATTTAGCTTTTTGTGAAGGTAAAGTGTATTATGGTTCCACCACCATGTTTATTATGAAGCCAATCTGAAATGTTTTTTTTTTTTTGGGTTTTTCTGAGTCTATATAACTATTTAAGGACTTACTGAGACTACAAGAGTTTTCTAGACTATCATATACTCAATATGTCCCACTATGATCGCCATTATTTTGGTGCCCTGTGTTTTGATAGATTGGCTTACCAAAAGACAAGGCAACATACAAACCTAACTTTAGAGCTCTAGGATCTAGTCCTCCTAGTCTCAGAGAGGGATCTCTCAATATGTTTATAAATATGTGTCTTGAAAGGTTTAGAAGTTGATATTAGGCTAGTTATGAGGTGCAAGGTTGTTTGTTTGTTTGTTTGGTTGGACAAATATGTTTCAGTGGTATAGATAGAGCATGGGAATCTACAAGCCATCGAGCAATGGAGTCATGTGAAAGTCCAAATAGTTCTGACAGAGAAGAAAGGGAAACCAAAGGGAAAATCTAACTTGGTCAAGGATCTGTTGAATAATATAGGTGAAATGGGATGAAAATTAAGGACTAAGAGTGAAAAACAAACTAAACCCTGTCACAATGACTTAAAGGATTCGGGGGAACTCCCTATTTCCTCCAGTAAGCTCACTGCTTTGGACTCAATCAATATAACACTCAAAGAAATATAAATGCAGAATAAACCTTCTAAATGAATTATGGGATTCAGGGAGTGCCCTATTTCCTCCTACAATTTCACCTTTGAGAGCTTAACCAACAAAGACATACAATTGCACTAAAAGAGGAGGGAACGTGATGCAGGGGCATTAGACACTAGCCAACAATGTAGGAGGTTTTGTCCACATGTTGTGACTAGGAGGGTTCAAAATCATTGAATTGTAAAAGCTAGGTGTCAATACCTCAGCTGACTGTTTCATTTAGATTTGTTAGAATTTTGGAAGTCAAATAGTTAGGTTCGATCCATCTGTCTTGTTTCAGTTAGTTGAATTATTGTAATTAGGCTTTTGATTTTCTAAATGGTCGTCACAGAGGAACCAAAGAGACACATTGTAATGTATATAAATTGTATCCCTCAGATGTATGGGGGGAGATTCTCTGCAATAAAATATTGTGGGTTGAACAATTGCTTCAGGTTGAATCAATTTTAGTTCCCGTTGATTATCAAACTATCTTGAATTGATATTGTGAGGAAATTTGTTTAACTGTGAGGCGATTGAACTCTGTGCATATATAGTCTCTGAAGGGAACTGTTGTACAGTCTCCGCATCCTTCTATCTAATATTTCTCTTGAATGATCCGAAAAATTTCTGTGAATTAATCCCACTGCAGGCGAGACCTATGTAGAGAAATCGTCGTCGTCGAACTCTGCTTAATGATAGTGCAACCCCGCTTACGCAGAGATAGAATTGTATTTCTATTGGGATCCTGACCCGAGGCCTCAGCTGAGTTAACAAACGGAGAGCGTAGGAAGGAAGGCGATTAACCATGGTCAATCACTGTTCCAAAATCGCGAGTGGATTTACAAAGCCAGATTGCCCATATCGCACCTCTTTTTTGGAGTGAGCGGTATTTCCAAATTGGGAGCGATTCCATTGAATGGTGGACAGGTAGCACACGGTGGGGCTGTGAAAACCACTTTTCCAATCGCCATCGCACGCTAACGTTCGATCAGGGAGGCCGGACGATATTGTTGAACGTCGTCGATCTGGAGGGAAGCCATCGGACGGTGGTCGTGTTCGGAAGATGAATGAAGGTTAACCAAGGTATGGTGTGAGAATTTGATTGGACAATCGATTATATATGTGGGGCCAGAACCAAAGGTCCATTATAAGTTATTTGTTTAAAAGGCGTCGGGTATTTATATAAAGTTAGAAGGATTAAAACCTTGGTTATACGGTTTGGTGGTGGAATATAAAGCCCGAGAGATATATTTCAAATTTTCAAAGGTTGTCGAATATGTTTATTTATCAAATTCCTCGAATTTGATAAATAAATAAAAAATAACACAGAGAAGACCACGTGGAGAAGGAGAACGGGGTTTAACAGGAAAATGCTAACAAAGCTACGAATGGAGACCAACTCTCCTTAGGGGTCGACCTTTAAGTTTTGTTGTCGTCGTTTGTGGTATCAGAGCTGTTGTTTTTGAGTTGTTTTTGCAGAGAATTAACATGGCAGTCCGAGTTGGTAGAGGTGTTGGCAGAAGGAGACCTATTGCCAATGTAGAAGTGTTGGGAGTTTTGCAGAGGTTCGAGGCCAGAATGGATGCCATGGAGTGAAGATAGCCCAGAGATCCTGAAGACATCAACGAACCTAAATTAGAAGAAGCAGAAGAAAATGTTGAGATTCCTCCTGACTTGAGGCTCCTCAGAACTATTCTGGGGTCTACAGTTAAGCCCAGAATTGAAGTGTCGAGTTATGCAAGGGGAATGAATCCAGAGGAGCTAGTTGACTGGATTAACGAAATGAACAAGTGCTTCGACTATGAAGAAATAAGCGAAGATAAGAAGGTCAAGTTTGCAGTAACAAAGATGAAGGGACATGCTGCACTTTGGTGGGATGGAGTGCAGGCAGAAAGGAGGGGAGTTGGCAAGCAACCTATCAAAAACTAGACCAGAATGATGGCTAAATTAAAAGGTAAATTCTTTCCTACTGATTATCAACTGACATTGTTTAGGAAAATGCAGAACCTGAGACAGAGGTTGCTGACAGTAAAGGAGTACATAGAAGAATTCTATAGAGTAAGCATAAGAGCTGGGAAATTTCAAGACACACCAGAGAAGACTGCTAGATATGTGAATGGTCTCGGGCTGGAGATCCAAGATGAAATTGTTCTTCTGTCTCCTAAGACAGTGGAAGAGGCCTACCAGATGGCCTTGAAAGCAGAGGAGAAACTCCTGAGGAAACAGTCTGCCAAGAAGAGAGGTACTTTCCGAGGAAAGAGAAGTCAAGGTGGTAGAGGGAAACCTACTACACCTAGGGATGGAGGTAACAGTAGCTCACCTCTGAATGCATCTACAGAGGATGATGCAAGAGGCAGAAGGGGTTCTTATAGAGGAAAAGGAAGAGGAGGCAGAGACAGAGGCAGAGGTAGAGAATTGAGGTGCTATAGATGTCAGCAAGTGGGACATAAGCACTATGAGTGTCCATAGAATGTGGGTACTGGTCCAAGAAATGCTGTTGTTTCCCAGGCTAGAGAAGAGGCAGAAATTGAAGAAGAAATTCTACCAGAGAGGGGAGAGTCCTTGGTGGTAAATAAGGTCCTGTTGAAGCAAGCCAAAGAGGTCACTGAGCCTGCACAAAGGAAGACTTTTTTTAGAAGGATATGCAAAGTCCAAGGGAAATGCTACCAGCTAGTCAATGATAGTGGCAGCATAGACAATTTGGTTTCCACTGAGGTAATAGAGAAATTGAAGCTGAAGACAAGGGAGCCTCCAACTCCCTACAGGGTGTCTTGGCTGCATAAAGGGCACCAGCTGGTTGTAAAATAACAGTGTGAGATAGAGCTGCAAATGGGAAAATACAAAGATAAGGTCCTGTGTGATGTAATGCCCATGGATGTGTGTCACATACTGCTGGGTAGACCTTGGCAGTTTTAGAGAGTAGCAGTGCATGATGGAAAGAAGAACACTTACAAGTTCTTCAAGGATGGGGTACATCATACATTGATACCCATGGAATAAGGAGAGCCATCCAGTAGAGTGATTGATCCAAAGACATTTTTGATGAACGGGAAGGAATATCTGCAGCAGATAGAAGAAGAAGAGGTGAGTTTTTCTTTAGTTCACAGACCTAAGGTAGTTCTTACTTCTACAAAGATTTCTGATTTGCCAATAGAAAGCAAAGAGATGTTGGAAAACTATTGTGACATTGTTGTGGATGATTTACCTGATGAGATACCACCTGTGAGGAAGATCAGCCATCAGATAGATTTTATCCCTGGTTCAAATCTTCCAAATAAGGCAGCCTACAGAATGACTCCCACAGAAAATGAGGAAATCATGAGACAAGTACAGGAATTGGTGGACAAGGGACTGATCAGAGAAAGTTTGAGTCCATGTGCAGTACCAGCAGTATTGAGCCCAAAGAAAGATGGAGGCTAGAGGATGTGTATTGATTCCAAAGAAATCAATAAGATCACAATCAGGTACAGATTCCCTTTGCCCAGAATTGAGGATTTAATGTATTGTTTGGGTGGTGCTAAATATTTTTCAAAGATAGATTTTAAAAGTGGATATCATCAGATTAGAATAAGAGAGGGTGATGAGTGGAAAAATGCCTTCAAAAGGAATGAAGGGCCGTATGAATGGATGGTAATTCCTTTTGGGTTGTCAAATGCACCTAGTACTTTCATGAGACTTATGAATGAAGTATTAAAAGAATTCATTGGTAAATTTGTGATAGTGTATCTGGATGATATATTAGTTTTCAGTAGAACTAAAGAAGAACATTTAAGGCATCTTAATCATGTCTTGAAGAAGCTGCACCAAGAGAAGCTGCTGATAAACTTAAAAAAATTCTCATTCATGAAGGAAGAGTTGGTGTATTTTGGTTTTGTTGTTTCTGTAGAGGGATTGAAGATGGACCCAGAGAAGGTTAAGGCAATTGTGGAGTGGCCTTCACCCAGGAATGTCTTTGAGGTAAGGAGTTTCCATGGACTTGCCAGTTTTTACAGAAAGTTTATAAGAAAATTCAGTAAGATTAATGCACCCATCATTGAGACAATAAAGAAGAGAAAACAACCATTTAAGTGGACTGCTGAAGCAGAAAGAAACTTTAAAATTTTGAAGCAAAAGATAACTGAGAAGCCTATTTTGATTATGCCTGATTTTACTAAACCATTTCAAGTGAAATGTGATGCCAGTGGAGAGGCGATTGGAGCTGTGTTGAGTCAGGATGATAGGTCTGTAGCCTATTTCAGTGAGAAGCTAAATGACACCAGAAGAAAGTGTTCCTCTTATGAGAAGGAATTCTATGCAATTGTTCAGGAATTGAAAAAGTGGAGCCATTATTTGATGTCAAAAGAATTTGTACTATATTCTGATAATCATGCTTTGTAGTATATTGTACAATAGCCCAAGTTGAATCATAATCATGCCAAATGAGTTGAGTATCTCCAAGGTTTTAACTTTGTTTTGAAACACATAAGTGGCCAAGAAAATAAAGTAGCTGATGCTTTGAGTAGGAGGCACATGCTTGTTCAAGAAACTAATTTTGAAGTTGTAGGATTTGATTTTCTCAAAGAATTGTACAAAACAGATTCAGATTTAAGGAATCATTTTAGGCATTTTGTAACCCTGTTCTAACAGATAGAAGCCAGTGGCTGGATTATTTCTTGCAGGAAGACTTGAGAAACCAACTGTGTGTACCAAGATGTTCCATGAGAGAAAATTTGATCAAGGAGAAGCATAGTGGTGGAATTGCTGGACACTTTGGTACTGATAAAACTTATTAGCAGCTGAGTCACTTATATTACTGGCCCAAGATGAGGACAGAAGTGGATGAATTTGTGAAGAGTTGCAAAATCTGCCAATATGCCAAAGGAAGGAGCCAGAATGCAGGATTGTCACACTCCCTTGCCTATTCCAGACAGGCCTTGGGACATGGTGAGTATGGATTTTGTTCTAGGACTACCCAAGACTCAGAGAGGGAATGATGCAGTCTTCTTTGTAGTGGACATATTTTCCAAAATGGCACATTTTATCCCATCTTATAAAACTAGTGATGCCACCCATGTTGCTAACTTGTTTTTCAAAGAAGTTGTTAGATTGCATGGGTTGCCCAAGAGTATTGTTTCAGACAAAGAAACCAGATTTGTGGGCCATTTTGGAGGACAATGTGAAAGAAAATTGGTACCAAACTAAGTTTCAGCTCAACTTATCATCCTCAGACTGATGGAAAAACTGAGGTAGTGAATAGGAGCCTGGGAAATTTGTTGAGAAGTCTTGCAGGAGAGCATCCCAAGTATTGGGATCATATTTTTCCCCAGGGAAAATATGCATATAATGACTCACCAAACAAGAGCACATGGCAGAGCCCATTCCATATTATCTATGGAATGCACCACAGGGGAATATCAGAGTTAAGAAATCTGGGAAGGGCAGAGATGAGAAGTGTTGATGGTTAAGAATTTGCTTCAGAGATCCAGGCCATACATGAAAAAGTTAAACAACAGCTACAAGGCAGCAGCATCAGATACAAAAGTAGAGCAGACTTTAGCAGAAAAGAAGTTCATTTTGAAGTAGGATATTTGGTTTTGGCAGACTTGAGAAAGGAGAGATTCCCAAGGAAGTAGTACAAAAAACTGAAGTTCAAAAATATTGGGCCATGCAAGATACTTAGAAAGTTTTCTGCAAATGATTATGAGATTGAAGTGCCACTTGATGTTGGAATATCTCCCATTTTTAATGTTGCAGATTTGTACAAGTATGAGGATGATGGTGCAAAATAAGGATCAGCAAACAAGGAACAAATTGAGTGGAAAGAGCAACTACCTCCAGCACAACCATTGCAACCAGAGAATATATTGGACAAAAGAGTCTCCAGAAAGACTAGAGGACGAGAGCACTTTCAGTACTTAATCAAATGGAAGGACAAGCCAGAGGAAGATGCCACTTGGATGACTGAAGGAATGTTGCAGAAGATAGGCAGGTCAGTGGAAGAGCTCATGGACAGGAGCCCATGAAGAAAATTTCCCTCGGGAGTCTGATGCAGGGGCATTAGACACTAGGCAGCAATGTAGGAGGTTTTTTCCACATGTTGTGGCTAGGAGGGTTCAAAATCATTGAATTGTAACAGCTAGGTGTCAATACCTCAGCTCACTGTTTCATTTAGATTTGTTAGAATTGTAGAAGTCGAATAGTTAGGTTCGATCCATCTGTCTTGTTTCATTTAGTTGAATTATTGTAATTAGGCTTTTTATTTTCTAAACGATCCTCACAGAGGAACTGAAGAGACACATTGTAATGTATATAAATTGTATCCCTCGGATGTATGGGGAGAGATTCTCTGCAATAAAATATTGTGGGTTGAGAAATTGCTTCAGGTTGAATGAATTTCAGTTCCTGTTGATTATCAAATTGTCTTGATATTGTGAGGAAATTTGTTTAACTGTGAGGCGATTGAACTCTGTGCGTATATAGTCTCTGAAGGGAGCTTTTGTATAGTTTCTGCATCCTTTTGTCTACTATTTCTCTTGAATGATCTGAACAAGTTCTGTGAATTAATCCCACCGCAGGCGAGGCCTGTGTAGAGAAATCGTGGTCGTCGAACTCTGCTTAATGATAGTGCAACCCCGCTTACACAGAGATAGAATTGTTTTGCTATCGGGATCCTGACCCGAGGCCTGAGCTAAGTTAACAAACAGAAAGCATAGGAAGGAAGGCGATTAACTGTGGTCAATCAATGTTCCAAAACCGCGAGTGGATTTACAAAGCCGGATTGCCCATATCGCACCGCTTTTGTGGAGTGAGAGGTATTTCTAGATTGGGAGCGATTCCATTGAATGGTGGACATGCAACACATGGTGGGGACGTGAAAACCACTTTTCTAAGCGTCATCACACGTTAACGTTCGACCAGGGAGGCCGCATGATATTGTTGAATGCCGTCGATCTGGAGGGAAGCCATCAGACGGTGGTCGTGTTCGGAAGATGAACGAAGGTTAGCCAAGGTACGGTGCGAGCATTTGATTGGGCAATCGATTATGTATGTGGGGCCATAACCAAAGGTCTATTATAATTTATTTTTTTAAAAGGCGTCGGGTATTTATATAAAGTTCGAAGGATTAAAACCTTGGTTATACAGTTTGGCGGTGGAATATAAAGCCCGAGAGATATATTTCAAATTTTCAAAGGTTGTTGAATATGTTTATTTATCAAATTCCTCGAATTTGATAAATAAAACAAAAGAACATGGAGAAGACCACGTGGAGAAGGAGAACAGGGTTTAGCAAGAAAATGCTGACAGAGCTACGAATGGAGACCAACTCTCCTTAGGGGTCGACCTTTCGGTTTTGTTGTCGTCAAAACGCCTTAGACATCTAGGACTGCAATTATAGAGACCTTTAACACAATAATTACAATAATGAATAGAGGGTATGATTGTAACAAGTTCCTCTGTCAAACTACAGGTATTAATAATCAAAGGGAGACTTCAGATACAATATTCAGTGGTAAAGAAAGAGGGAATGCCTAAACAGTATTTAACACAACCGAATTAACCATTTCTCAAATAAAACAAACTGAACATAAAGAGAGTTATTAGACTACCCTATCACATTCAGTAGCAGAAAACATATAAACAGTGAAGGATAAATAGGCCAAAGGTGCTTCTAAGATACATTTCTCTGCCTAAAATTTTTATCCTAATGTAAGCAAAGCATGATGGAACAAAGTGGAAAACAAGAAATAAAATTAACAATAAGAAGTACTTCACCAAAACCAGGCTCAGGGATCCAATGGTCCTGCCTCTTTCATCAACAGAAAAACACAGACTTCACACTCTTTCAGAACACCAAAGCTTCTTCAAAGCAGTAATATGTATTACTTTAGAAATAACAAAATGCCAACCTTTTACAATGAGACTTCAAAGAGTCTTTATAGAGAAAATGAGAAAATTAGGTGGGGATAGTTTTAATGAACATCAGAGATAGGAGAAGGTATTTTGAATGCTCCATTCTATGCCTTAAACATTCCAATGAATTCTAGAGAGGATCAATAACTTTGCAGCTCATTTGAGACCATTTTGATATGACAAAAACCACCCGCGGGGTGTCCTTGAGAAGAAAAGCATCTGGAGAGGTACTATCATCTTCTCGGTGTGAGTTAAGTGAATAATGTGCTATGAAGACCCCCATACTTCCAAATAACTACCTCTGACAATTTGTAGTAGCTTCCCTAGTGCAATAACTGCTTGGCAGACTTGTGTGCATGGCTAAAGGTCATGTCTGTGTTAGTCATCATTCTGCATCACTAACTGCTCTGTCTCTTTTATACTTAAACCTACATAAGCTCTGTTTATGCTTTTCCTTTGTTGATTGCTCAAAATGCTTATGTACTGATGAGAGCACGATGAGATCATGGCCATTGGTTCTTGTGGATTCAACGGTCCAGATCTAGTCGGCGGATGTGATGACGGGGGCTGTGAATCAAAGCGCGATTGAATCCTGACCGTTGGTTCTTGTGGATTCAACGGCTGGGATCAAATTGCATGATAGACATCAGAGGAGGAAAATGAATAGGACCACTGGTTTTGTGATGTGCAATTGAGTACTGGCTGTCGGATCGATAGGATGATCGACGGTCAAGATTAAATCGGAGGGGTGCGGGTGACGGGCTCATAAGCGAAGCGCAATCGAATCTCAGTCGTTGGTTCTTGTGGATTCAATGGCCAAGATTAAATTGGGAGATCAGAAAAAAGGGCTCATCACATTGGGAAAGGAAAGGGAAGGCTACGTTCGCGTGATGCGATCAAGCACTGGCCGTTGGATCGGAGGAGGTCAACAGTCCAGATCGCATCGGCGATCGGTGGAGGAGAAACTCATTGCATTGGAAAATTTTGAAGAACAAAGGAGAAGACATGAACCAAAAGCTCCGATTGTGATTTGCGATTAGGCCCTAGCGCTTGTTCATAGCATGGGTCACATGCGGAAAAGGGGCTAAGGGCTCGGCCGAAAGGGGCTTAAGGCCTTAATGTAAACATGAAGATTTCCAAGGATTTTCAAGGGTTTTTTGAGGAAAATGGATGTTTTGATAGGGGTGAAGATGGGGTTTTAAACCTCATAAAGGGATGTCACAAGTTTTGAAGGGGATTTACAGCCATTAGAGTCTGAATGGAGGGTTAAAGGATGGAAAGAAGTCTTCATGAAAATGAAGGGAAATAAGTGAAAACAGGCAGTTTCAGTGACCTTTGGAGCAACTTTCTTTGGTTAAACAACGTGGCTTTAAGATGGAAACAACAACGAAGATGAACCTCCAGGATGGAGCAAACATAAGACTTCAAGGCTGATAGATTTTCAAAGGAAATATATCTCTTGAGGGTTTGGAAACAAACTTAGCCACCATTTGGTATATCGGAATTTATAGGTGGCTAACACTGATCAAACAACTCAGTGTAACTATTTCAAACCAGCTTTTGACTGAAGCTTAGCCTCTTCATTCTCAAAGGGCTCTCTCATGGATAATTTATGATATTGGTTAATGATAAATATAGATGGATAACTCTATGAATTGTGTCTTGGTTTTGTATGTTTGCAGGTTGAAAAGATGAAGGCTTGCTACCATTGGGCTATGGAGTCAGTGACAGGGATCTTAATGACAAAGTATCTCCTTCTAGAAGTTGAGGCATGTAGATACTTAAATGAAATTAGAATACACACATACATGGTTTACTCAATATATAAATGTTAAACGGAATTTGGAGCATGAGAAACATGAATTATGAGTAATGAACATTAAGATACTGAAAATAAATATCCAATATTTTAATTCTTGAAAGGAAGTCAAAGCATGCAAAGAAATAATCCTGAGTAATAAAACATTAGCTTATTGAAAAAAATTAATAATATACATAGTACATTGTTCATGAAAGTATCAAATGAATCTCAGGTGAAGGATGAAACCAATAGCCATTCTCCATTATTTATCAAAAACCCTGTTTACAATAGTAGCAATCAACCATAACATATACCCAACCCTTTCTAACTCTAAAACTCGGTCTTTTATAGAGTGAATACTCATACAAATGATATGCCACCTTACTCCTCTCGATTTCCACCCTCAGAGACCTATTTAAAACATGATTCCATCAGTTGTAGACTTCCTAGGGATATTTTTGTTTTGCAAAGTTTGAATACAAAAAGGACTCTTCTTTTATTAATAGTTCAAAAAATAAATTTAATAACCCCTATCAACTGCAACCAAATAATTTACTGAGTGTACTAGAATTTTGTTGTTTCATTATGCCATGTGGATGCCGAGGTGGACCTCCTCCAAGTCGAATTTTTACAATTTTTTTACAAATCTGGTTAGTGAAAATTCTGAAAAATAGGCTTCAAAGATGAGTGTATAATTTCAAAAAACTAATGGCTTTGCAGAAATGGAGAGAGGTTTTTGTAGATGGACCTATGCTAAAGAAAAAACTCTTTCTGATTTCCAAAATAATTTTTCATTTTTTTTGAAATAAAACTTGAAGTTGACTGCTAAAACAGTCATGTACATAAATTTTTGTAACGTTTTTTAGTGGCGTGGGAAAAATAGCTTTTTCATCAATATTATTGACTTCTTTGTTGTTCCAACACCTTCATCATGACATGAAAACTTGCAACCATGAATACCCTTCCTTGAATCATGCAAAAATGAACTTTAAAAGCAAAAAGGATCCTACAGGAATTTTTGTAGTGTTCTTTGGCCTTCAAGCCTCGGAAATGCTACAAAATTGTGGAAAAGTGTAGACATTTGCAGTTTATAAATGAACTTATATTTTTGAATCATTGATAGATTTTGCAAAACTGGAGGATTTTTTATAGGTAATTATGTCTTGAAGAAAAACCTCTCTTGGGTTTTTGAAACACATCTCCAGCTGTCCAGAATTTTCATTCTAAAAACATGTATAGAATCGAAAAATTCTACATTATGAAAATAGGGCTGAAATACATCCCTGTATCTCCCAATTTGTAGCATCTTTGAGGAAAGTAAAATATATTATTGTTATTTGACATGTTATTGAAAATAACCTCTCTTAGTTTCTTAAAATACTTCTCTGTTTGCCTAGAAACCACCCTTGAAGTTGACTGCTGAAAGTCAGAAAACAGAGAAATGCTTCATATTCGCTGTGAAACTATCAGTAGTTTTGTAGCATTTTCTACCTATTTTACACTGAATTCGCTACAAAAGTAGGGATTATTGGTTAAAATTACCTTTTAGGAGTTGTAAGTTTGGGAAATGAAATATGTCAGCAAATGATGACTGATGGAACATGATGTGACCTATATGGAGGTGGTTTTGAGATGAAATAAGGGTGGTCTTGAAACTTAGGATAGGTTAAATATGAAAAAATGAAATTTCCTATGCCAACTTCAAAAAGGTTTATGGAGACCTTACCCTTTTGAGGAGTGAATTTTACGACCATGTGAACTAATGACTCAAAAATTTATGAGTGATAACAGTGGCTCCACTTGGGATGGTGTGCCCCTGTGGTACACCAAAGAACCTATAGATCTAGTGCCATCCATCTTCTTGGAAATAAAAAATATGAATATGAAAACTTTGCCAAGATTTTCTGGCCTTCTCCTCGGGCTCAAGCTTGATGATCACATCTGAAAAACCACATTTGTACATACTGAAAGGGTTCTATTACACAACATTTTGTCATCGTCCCTACAATCCCCATCTCGCACATTGGGGGACCATTTATTTAACCTATATGAAGTGTCATGCCTTGCAAAAAGTATCATTGCATCCCTTTCCATGAGGGGAACACTTCATTTGTTGAAACTTCCTTGCGAAGATCAACAAAAACACATTCTTTTGGGTTGGCACTAGCAGACCATTATGGCCTCGCACCAATGAGGAAAATTAAAATTGAGCCCTACACCCATTTGCGCTCTATCTCAGTGAGCTACCCACGCCAAGCTATTTTTGGAATGCTTTTTAAATATCGAGGTGAAGTTTCCGTGCTAACTACTTTGTGAGAGAGTCAGCTTGGGTTGTTCGACTGCATAACCATGAATACCTTCCTTTGGCCTCTAGTTTCCACATTTTGGGGGAACCTCCCAAAGGATAAGGCCTCCCTTCCACCATTTTAGGGATCCCAACCTCCTCCTTTCCCTCTATAAATAATCCTATCTCGAATTGATGCAGCTAGCTGAAGAGGAATTGCTGAACATTTTTTTGCAACAATCTCATATAGTTGGTGGGATAGAGGAGAGAAAGAGACCTTTGTTGAGAGAGAGCTTAGGCTTGTGTCCTCACCTCGTCCCAATTCCTCGACGAACCTTTGAGATGCGCTTCAACTGAACCCACTGAAGGAGGCTACAACTTCAAGACTCCGGTTGTAATCTCTTTCCTTCTATTAATATATACATGAGTGATGCATGGTTCCCATCTTGTGTTGATATGATTTATCTTACACAATATGTTTAATATTCCTTGACTGATTAGCTAGTTATGAATGCAATTATTGTCTTGTATGCTAATTTTGTCCTTTGATCTTTGTGCAGGCACCCGAGTACCATTGCTGAAGGACCACGACCTATCGGGGAAGATATGAAGAGGTCTCGATTGCTACAACTATGACAATCGCGTTGAACTACAGATAGGACAATCTATCCCAACCCGTTTCATTCGTTAACTAGGAATCAAAACATTAGCTTGTCCTCTTGCTGCTAGACCCACCCTAGGGCTATAGGGATCATCTATGTCTGTAGAGGGGATTTACCTACAAAACATATGCTTAGTAAAATTTGAGCTTATTCACACATTCCTACCTACCCTAGAAACTTCAATTTTCATGTTTGATTCAAGCAACATGAAACTTCCAATAAAGTTAGTCAATGATCTGATCTGACACTTGAACCTCTTGACTACAGTTGACCCAAAAGTAAATAGGATACTGCAATGACCAAAGCAACATAAAATGGATTTGATCTTCATAGTGAAAATATAACTATAAATCTGGACTATAAAACTCTTCCATGTAGTCAGGTATCAGATCATAGAAGACAAATTCTGTTTCATAATCCTCAAGACATTTTGTAGTGTTAAAAAAATCATATATGCTTTCTTTAGCATCATAATATTTCAGTTGTGTGTTATCAAACTCATTTTTAAATTGATTTTCAAGAACAAGGTATTCTTCTTCAATATAAAAAGAGAAAGGTAGCACCACCCTCTCTTTGTGTTCTGGAATGGAAAACTTTTGAAAAGACTCATCTGGATCATGAAGACTATAGGATTGAATTTGATCTTCTAAAAATTCAATGACAAAGAAAAAAATTTCTGCACTTCCTCATTAGTGTGATCATTATTTGATGTAGGTTGATGCAAGGAATGACATGAAGAATAAACTTTTTCCTTTACCTGAGGATTATAGAAATTATCTTCCAATATTTCCTCTTGTTGTTTTAAATGATTCTCATACTCCTGATGATCAAAATACTGACAAGTCTGCTGCAAAGTTTCATCAAAATCAAAGGATGTAACATGATTTTCATAAATAAACTCCAGTTGGGTTTCAGTTTCATCCAAGAGAGAGGCTATCATTTCTTCTTGGTGATGAAAGGGATTTTTATGAAGGGTCTCTAAAATTTCCTCATCCATAAACTCATCATATTCATAAAAATTCTCCAAATATTCAATAAAACTCACACAATGTTTACAACAGTCTTTACCAACAATAAGGAGGGATGAAACTCTTCATACATATCATAAAATGAAACATGGAAATCAACAAGAGAATATAATGAACCATTTCAAAGGATTTCGTACCAAGACCATGCTTTTCCCTCTAAAGTGACCATAAACATCTTCATCAGACAATCCTCAGGGAATTGAACCTTAAGTCTGTGTACATGCATATGGAATCTAACCAAATGAAGAGCAACATTGTCTTTCTTTTCATATTTAAATATAAGAAGATCAATTAACCATTTGACCTTTGGCACAGGATTTGGAAAACCATGGATGTGAGACCGATTCATAGGGGCATACCGAGCATATATTCTTGTAATGGAACTCATCTTGAGACTTCATCAAGCTACTGATCTTCAAGGAGTGGAGTCACCTTCCAAATGATTATTTGATGTGTGGAGTCGCTAGAGCAAAAATACAACCAATATGTGCCTAAGTGTCTGCTGCTCTCACACCTTAGAACTGAAATTTTTTCCTTCTTTTGAGGGAAAATTTACACCTTGAGTCCTCGGCAACAGTGCCAAAAAGTTATCATGAAAATTGTACTTGATTAGCTGTTGATCAGACAACTTAGTGTAACTATTTCAATCCAGATTTTGACTGAAGCTTACCCTCTTCATTTTGAGAGGGCTCTGACACTGATAGTTTATGATATTGGTTAATGATAAATATATATGGCTAACTCTATGAATTGGGTCCTGGTTTTGCATGTTTGCAAGTTGAAAAGATGAAGGCTTGCTACCATTGGGCTATGGAGTCAGTGATAGGGACATTAATGACAAAAGCTCTCCTTGTGGAATATGAGGCATGTAGTTACTTAAATGAAAGTAGAATACACACATACATGGTTTACTCAATATATAAATTTTCAAAGGAAGTCAGAGCATGAGAAACATGAATTCTGAGTAATGAACATTAAGACACTGAAAAGCAGGACATTGAGAACGATATCCAATAATTTAACGCTTGAAAGGAAGTCAGAGCATGCAAAGAAAGAATTTTGAGTAATAAAAAATTAGAATATTGATAGAAAGTAATAATATACATAGGAAATTGTTCATGAAAGTATCAAATGAATCTTAGATGAAGGATGAAACCAATAGCCATTCTCCATTACTGATCAAAAACCCTGTTTACAATAGTAGCAATTACCCATAACATATCCCCAACCATTTCTAACTCCAAAAATATATCATTTATAGAGTGAGGAATCATACAAATTATATGCCACCTTACTCCTCTCAAATTCACACCACAAAGACCTATTTCAAACATGATTCCATCACTTTGAGACTTTCTAGGGATATTTCTGTTTTGCAGAGTTTGAATACAAAAAGGACTATTCTTTCATTAATAATTCAAAAAATCAATTTAATAACCATTATCAACTACAACCTACAACTAACTTATTTTATGAGTATAATAGAGTGCTTATGTGTCATTTTTCCACATGGATGCTGAGCTGGACCTCCTCCAAGTGGAATTTTTACAATTTTTTCAAAAATCTGGTTAGTGCAAATTCTGAAAAATAGGCTTCAAAGATGAGTGTATAATTTCCAAAAATTGATTGATTTGCGAAAACTAAGAGAGGTTTTCGTATATGGACCTGTCTGAAACGAAACATTCTTCCATATTTCCAAAATATATTTTCATTTCGTATGAAAACAAACTTGAATTTGACTTCTAAAACAATCATGTACATAAATTTTCGTAGTGTGTTTTAGTAGCGTGGGAAAAATAGCTTTTCCATTAATCTTCTTGACTTCTTTTCTGTTCCAACAGCTTCATCATGTCATGACACCTTTCAAACATGAATTCCCCTCCTTGAATCATTCAAAAGCTAAATTTAAAAGAAAAAATACTCGTACAGGAATTTTCATAGTGTTTTTTGGCCTTCAAGCATGGGAAATGCTACGAAACTGTGGAAAAGTTGAGAAATTTTCAGGTTAGAAATGAACTCATATTTATGAATCCTTGATAGATTTTGAAAACATGGAGGAGGTTTTTGTAGGTAAATATTTCTTGAAGAAAAACCTCTCTTGGTTTTTTTAAACACATCTCCAACTATCCAGAATCTGCATTCTAAAAATAGGGCTGAAAGACAACCCTGTATCTCCCAATTTGTAGCAAATTTGAGAAACATGAAAGAGGTTATAGTTATTTCATATGTTATTGAAAATAACCTCTCTCAGGTTCTGAAAATACTTCTCTTTTTTCCCAGAAACTTCCCTTCAAGTTGATTTCTCAAAGTCAAAAAACAGAGAAATGCTTCATATTCGCTACGAAACTATCAGCAGTTTCATAGCATTTTCTGCCTATTTTACACAAAATGTTCTATGAAAGTAGTGATTATTGGCTAAACTAACCTTTTTGGAGCTGTAATCTTGGGAAATGAAAGATGTCAGCAAATGATGACTGATGGAACATGATGTGACCTATATGGAGGTGGTTTTGAGATGAAATGAGGGTGGTCTTGAAACATAGGATAGGTTAAATATGAAAAAATGAAATTTCATATGCCAAATTGAAAAAGGTTTAAGGAGACATTACCCTTTTGAGGAGTGAAATGTATGACCATGTGAAGTAACGACTCAAAAGTTTATGAGTGATAACAGTGGCTCCGCTTGGGGTGGTATTGTTGGGAAAAATACTGAGAGGGGGGGGTGAATCAGTATTTACTGCATATTCAAAACTTTCAATTTTTCCTGCTTCTAAAATGCATACGCTACTTTCCTGAACCAGACTTGCGTATATACGCGGATACCCTTTACGAAACTCGCGTATACACAGATATCTATTTATGTCATTAATCTTCACTTAAATCATTCCTTCATTTATTCATCGTATATTCAAATCAATGTTTTGCGAAACATGCAAGGAAGAACAATAAATCATCACACAAAGCATCACACATGAACACCAGATTTTTAGGTGGAAACCTGTCTACTAGGAGAAAACCACCGCCGTAGTTGCTCAGCCTTCATATTTTATTATGTAGAAAACATCTTACAACATATGTGGCCGGGCGCAGATTTCGACTCAAGACGCGGTGCACCCACCCGCGCTCGTTTACCGCCCTCTCCCGAAGGAGCTACGACCCCCTCGACTCATTTACCGCCTCGAAGGGAGATACACTTCTGATCTCGTTTACCACTTCGGAAGGGGAGCTGGCAACCCCTGACTGAAGGCTATAACCCTCAGCACCACCTTGGACCACGTTTCATCAATTTTCACACTGGATCCAACCACTTCAATAGAACACAACTTGCAGGCCACAATTCATCATATTTCCAGACCGAACCCTTTCCATACTTTTAAGCACAAACGTACATCATCAACAGATACATATCAACACAGATCAGATAGCAGAAACACAGCAGAACAGATCAGATATTTCATACCCCTTGCTTCAGCAAACCCTAGTTTGAATACGCGCTTTTACTTCACTGATATCGCGTATATACGCGCTTCCGTCCACACAAACCAGCGTATACCTCAGTGTATATTTTATTGCGCATACGCGCTTTCTCTTCGCTGAAGCCGCGTATATACGCGCTTCCTCCGCGGCGAAGTAGCGTATAGATTTTCAATCATTATAGAGCAGCATACTTCATCAGATCAGATATTCAGTTCATATCTACCCTTTTGCTTCAGACACATGTTCGCCTAGATGCTCGCCTCATCATAGATGTAAGCCTTCCATAATCAGATCTAGCAAATACAAGAGCAATTCAGATCTAGATCCCCTTCTTTATCATTGGTGCATCATACATTCAGATTTATCATTCAAGTGTAACCCTTTCCATTCAGATATACTTCAGAGAGAAGTATTCATTCAAGCTCAGACATCTTGCACCCACACTCATGATTTGCACCATGAATTTCTTCTCCTTATATAGGTTTTCCTTTTTCAATACCATGAGCCCCTTTTTTCAATACCATGGGCCAAAACAAAACCATGAGCCCAAAACTACCTGGACGGGGTCAATTAGGCGGATCATTACCCAATACAATGGGTCAATACCATGGTGGTTACCCTTGCTTTTGCACTTTTTGAGCGCTTTGCTCATACGCGACTTCGCACGTATTTTTCCGCGTCATACGCGACTTCCCTAGGCCAATCCGTACAAAGAGACATACTCTTTTCATCATATTTTGAGCACATTCTGAATCATTGTCAGACACACTGTAGAAACATCATATCTGATCACAGGTGGATTGCCATCAAGGACAACATATGTCAACAGTCGTATGTCTTCATCTCCATTTAGTGGGTTGCCATCAAGGACAACACTCTGCATCATATTTCCAACAATCTCCCCCTTTGGACTTGATGGCAACCACGATGGTGTTTGGTTACCACAGTAGATAGATACCATGTCACTCTCAAAAAAATGTCACTCTCCCAAATATTTGACATCATTATCTTCTCTTCATTCAAACACCATGTCACTCTCCCCCTTTGACATCAAGGGAAAAGGGCGGATCAAAAACCAACACTCTCCTCCTCATGTGGAAGAAACATTCTGCAGATCTGATATGTGCTGAAGAGGCCAAGCTCCCCCTGAGTCCATGCTGAATCTTCAAACATATTTGTCAATGAAGTACATGACTCTATGAACTTCCTATCACCAAAGACTCATACTTACATCCAATATCCAACCAAGTGGATTTACATATAAGACTCAAGTACCCAACCAAGTGGGTTTACAAAATTTGACTTAGCTACCCAACCAAGTGGGTTTACAAAAAGACAAGTCCTTACATGACTGAAAATTACAATTTTTTTACATCATGGGTCTCAACAAGACCTTTTCACCAAAATATAAATATGACCATTTATGACCAACACCAGAAAGTCCTCAAGAAAGAGAACATATTTCAGAACCATAATAATGCCAACACTGCATTATACACAGCAAAGCTAATGCTCCCCCTGAATCTGTGCAACCAAGCAATCTTTTCAAATGACTAAGGCTCCCCCTTAGTTTGTCCATCCTGAAAACTTCCACCAACAAATCATCAAGGCATCTTCATCAAAACATTAGAAACATAATTATGAGAAATGAAATACCATCAGAGATACCAAACAGCACAACAGCTATGCTGAAGAGAGCTGGACCAACCAAAAATTGTCAGCAACCAACCATACGCGGTTTTCTGTGAAGGAACTCGCGTATATACGCGACTGTGTTTCAGGAAACCCGCGTATCCACTGCCACATTCTAAAAATTATGCAGATTTGTTCTTTTGACTGGCAGAGAACACTCCCAGCTTCTGTCTTAGATATTCAAACGCTTCCCTGGGCAGAGGTTTGGTAAAGATATCAGCAACTTGTTCTTTGGAAGGAACATACTCCAACTTCACCTTTTGTTCAAGTACTTGTTCACATAAGAAATTATACTTGATGGGAATGTGCTTGGTCTTCGAATGCATAACAAGATTCTTTGAGATACTGATGGCACTTGTATTATCACACATAATGGAGATAGGAGTTGCACATTTGATTTGAAAATCTTGCAAAGTTTGCATCATCCATAGGAGTTGAGTGCAACAAGATGTGGCAGCTACATACTCTGCTTCAGCTGTTGATAAGGAAATAGAATTTTGCTTCTTGCTAAACCAAGATACTAACCGGGGTCCCATATAGAATGCACCACCACTAGTGCTTTTTCGGTCATCAACACTTCCAGCCCAATCTGCATCAGTGTAAGCATGAAGAGTAAGATCAACATTCTTTGGATACCATAGACCATAGTCTTGAGTTCCTTGTAGATATTTGAAATTTCTTTTCACAGCCTGAAGGTGAGACTCTTTTGGATTGGCTTGGAATTGTCCAACAATCCCAACTGCATGCATAATGTCTAGTCTAGTCCCAGTGAGATAAAGTAGACTTCCTATCATTGATCTGTAATCTGGTTGATTCACCGTGGGAGAATCATCATGAGAACTGAGATTG
Source organism: Pinus albicaulis (assembly GCA_034641835.2). Taxonomy (NCBI): domain Eukaryota; kingdom Viridiplantae; phylum Streptophyta; class Pinopsida; order Pinales; family Pinaceae; genus Pinus; species Pinus albicaulis. The sequence goes on from CM076581.1 coordinate 1,003,809,999, forward strand.
CATCCGGTTATCATTGGAGTGCTTACAGGTTTGCATTCTTCCATGCCATACTTCTTCAAAATTTGCTTAAGATATTTTGCTTGTGATAGGAATATACCATCTGTAGATTGATGCACTTGTAAGCCAAGAAAGAAAGTTAGTTCCCCAAGTAAAGACATTTCAAATTCTTGCTGCATGACAGAAGCAAATTTCTGACTCATAGATTCTTCGTTTCTCCCAAAAATGATATCATCAACATATACAACCACAATCAATAGTTTATCATTTTCAACTTTTGTGTATAAGTTGCTATCAGCAGACCCCTTTGAAAATCCTCGTTGATGAAGATATTTGTCAAGACGATAATACCAAGCCCTTGGAGCTTGTTTGAGACCATATAGAGCCTTTTTAAGTCTACAAACAAGATTTGCATCATTTCCCAAAATGAATCCTTCCGGTTGCTCTATATATACTTCTTCTTCTAGATCACCATTAAGAAAAGCAGATTTAACATCCATTTGATAAACTTTGATTTGTTGATAACTTGAAAAAGCAAGAAACATTCTTATGGCTTCAAGTCTAGCTACAGGAGCAAACGTTTCTTCAAAGTCTATACCTTCGTGTTGAGTATACCCTTTGCAAACCAGTCTAGCTTTGTTTCTTACAACATCCCCATTCTCATTTAACTTGTTCTTGAAAATCCATTTAGTTCCAATGACATTTTTATCATGAGGTCTTGGAACCAAATCCCAAGTGTCGTTCTTCTCAATTTGAACAAGTTCTTCATCCATGGCTTGCCTCCAACATTCATATTTGCTATCTTCATTGACATTGTGTGGTTCAATTGTGGATAGAAGTGCCAAATGATTAGAAGATCCCGTAAGAGTTCTCCTTGTTCGTACACCAGATTCCTTGTCACCCAAAATTTGAGATTCAGGATGATTCTTTTGAACATATCTGGATGGAGCTTTTTCAGACAGATCATCTTCAGGTTCTTCATTGGATCCACTGTCTACATCATTGCTATCTGATGTAGAAGGCCATATGTCGCTATCATCTTCATTTGTTGTTTGTTATTCTTCTTTAGGAGCTGCAGGAGACTCATCAATAACAACATCAATACATTCAACAACCTTTCGAAGCCTTTTATTGTAACATGTGAAAGCTTTGCTTGATGATGAGTAACCAAGAAATATCCCTTCATCTGATCTAGGTTCAAATTTGCCAAGCTTTTCATCATTATTTTTGATAAAGCATTTACTTCCAAAAACCTTAAAATGCCTCACAGTGGGAGAATTGCCATACCAGAGTTCATATGGAGTTTTGTCACTATTTACCCAAACATGAGCTTTATTGAGAATGTTAACCGCTGTATGTGCTGCTTCACTCCAGAACATGTCAGGAACATCAGAATCAGCAAGCATAGCTCTAGCCATTTGAACAATTTTTCTATTCATTCTTTCTGCTACACCATTTTGTTGTGGAGTGCCTGCTACAGAGAACTGTCTTTTAATGCCATGTTGTTCACAAAATTAAAAGAATTCATTTGATGAATATTCTCCTCCTCGATTAGATCTAAGACACTTGATTTTTAGATCTAATTCATTTTCTGCCAATGCTTTGAAGCTCTGAAATTTTTCAAGTGCTTGATCTTTGTGTTTAATGAACCCGATCCAACACATTCTAGAGTAGTAATCAATAAATAAGATATAGTATTCTTCCCCACGTAATGAATTTTTCCTCATAGGTCCACAGATATCAGTATGAATGAGTTCAAGAGGCTTACTTGATGATCCTTCTTTGGCATTAAATCGTACTCTGGTCTGCTTACCAAATTGACAAGATTTGCATATGGTACTTTCTCGAAGATTGACCTTGGGAAGATCACGAACAGCTTGAAGTCTGCTTGCTTTGTTGATTTGAGAGAAACTCAGATGCCCCAGCCTTTTATGCCACAGCCAATTTTCTGAAGACTTGCTCAAGTAACATTGATCTATGCCGTTTAGTACATACAGGTTGCTTGGATTTCTTTTTCCTTTTATAATGATTTTACCTGTATCAAGATCACGAACCATACATTCTTTGGAACTGAAGACCACTTCTGCTCCTTGATCACACATTTGACTAACACTTAACAGGTTATGCCTTAATCCATCCACATACATGACATATTTAGCCTTCACCTTTTCTTTTAGAAATACTGAACCTTTTCCTTTAATTACAGCAGGAGTATCATTTCCAAATGTAACTTTCTTTTCCTTTTCTAGAGCATTATAAGTATGAAGTTTGCTTTTGTCACCTGTCATGTGTCTTGAGCACCCACTATAGATGTACCATTGATTTTCTTCACCTTCTGCAAATAATGCTATCCCACAATTTTCAACCGGCGGTTCTTTCTTCTTCCACACTTTGGAGCTTGAGGGAACATGTTCTTTAGGCTGGATCTTTTTCCTGCATTCAGATTCTTCATGGCCAAAGTTATTGCAATAAGTACATTCGACTTCACTTTGAAGAGGAGAAAAATTGTTATAGGTATTCTTCTTTGGTTCAGTATCCAACCTTTTCTTTCTTGCTTCTCTTGTCATGATGGTTTTATATGACATACATTGAATAGCTTTATGACCAAAATTGTGACAAGTGAAACATTGCCCATTGAAGTAGAAATTTATGCGATCATGGAATCTTCTATTTGAGTTTACCTGTTGATTGTAGTGTCTTTGAAAGCTATTAGTGTTCCTTGAATTGAGATGGTCCTGCTTTCCCTGTAGAGATCCTTTATTCCCTTGCTGAGTGGCTGAATGTAGTAAACCACCTGTAACTGCTTTTAGATAGTTTGGTGCTGAAGTTTGAGAAGATTCTCCGATATATCCCAGACCTGTCTTTATAAGAGGAGAACGTTGTACCTTGATAATCTCATCTAAGGTTTTAGATCCTTTAGCAAATCTAAGATTCAAGGTCTTTGCTTTCTCTACTTCTTTTCTTTGAATTACCACTTCACATTCTAGCTTTTCAATATGTTTCTTTGCTTCTTCAAGCTGCTTTTCAACAGTCTCTCTGATCACCTTTTGTTCTTCTAAGAGAATTTTGCAATCTTCTAAGCGAAGTTTGAGTTGATTATTTTCTTCAAGAAAATCATTTTCCTCTAGAGCATCCATAAACATATCCTTTTCTTCCTTTTTTTCAAAGGCCATGAGAAGTCTAAGATCTTCTTCACAATCTTCCTCACTATTAGATGACCCATCACTATCTTCATTAGTATAGTAACTTTTCTTAGAGCTAGATCTGTTCTTATTCCTTCTAACCACTTCTTTTCCTTTATAAGGACATTTTGCAGCATAATGACCAACTTTTCCACACTCAAAACATTTGAAGGGAAGCTTACCTTTGAATCTTCCAGTTCCTAGTTGGAGTTTTCTTACTAAATTTGCTTCTTCTTCATCGGAAATATAGCTGGATTCTTTGACAACTTCCTTTTCCTTTCCTTTTGTAGAAGCCTTAAACGCAGCTTCTCTTACTTGAGAAGGACCTCCTTGTCTCATTTCAAAAGCAGTCAGAGTCCCATGTAATTGAACAATAGTAAGAGTTTTCATATCTTGCCTTTCTTCAATAGCGGAGACTTTAGAGTCAAATTTTGGAGTCAAGGATCTTAAGACTTTTTCAACCAGAGTAGTATCAGTTTTAGTTTCACCCAAATTTCTCATTCGATTGACAACATCATCTAGACGAAGGAAGAAACTGGCAACACTTTCATCACTATGCATCTTCAAATTTTCATATTCAATTCTAAGAGTTTGGAGTTTTGCATTTTTTACCTTTGTATATCCTTCATAGCTCAGAATGATTTTGTCCCATATATCTTTTGCTGAATGTAGCTGCATCACTTTAGCAAATTCTGATTCAGACATGCTTCCCAGCAAAACATTTACTGCTTTGGCATTAGTTTCATACTTCTTTCTTTCTGCTGCATCAGTAGGAATACTTGCCGGGTATTGATAACCTTCTTCCACGATTGCCCATACATCTGCACCAAGACTTTGCAGATATGCTGTTGTACGTACCTTCCAGAATATCAGATTGCTTCCATTGAATATAGGTGGCTTTATAGACATTATTCCTTCTTGACTTCCCATTGCGACGGATCTCCTTTAAGCGATCAAGCTTCTCCACAAGGACCTGCTCCGATACCAATTGTTGGAAAAAATACTGAGAGGGGGGGGGTGAATCAGTATTTACTGCATATTCAAAACTTTCACTTTTTCCTGCTTCTAAAATGCATACGCTACTTTCCTGAACCAGACTTGCGTATATACGCGGATACCCTTTACGAAACTCGCGTATACACATATATCTATTTATGTCATTAATTCTTCACTTAAATCATTCCTTCATTTATTCATCAGATATTCAATAAGCAGTAAACATGTGCAGTAAGAACAGAATAAACCATCACACAAAGCATCACACATGAACACCAGGATTTTTAGGTGGAAAACCAAGTCAGGAGAAAACCACCGCTGCAGTTGCTCAGCCTTCAATATTTTATTATAGAGAAAACATCTTACAACATATGTGCTGGCGCAGACTTGACCAGCACGCAGGCACCCACCTGCGCTCGTTTACCAGCCTCTCCTGGAAGGGAGCTACGACCCCCTGACTCGTTTACCAGCCTCTCCTGGAAGGGAGCTACGACCCCCGATCTCGTTTACCAGCCTCACCTGGAAGGGAGCTACAACCCCCTGACTGAAGGCTACAACCCTCAGCACCACCTTGGACCACGTTTCATCAATTTTCACACCGGATCCAACAACTTCAATAGAACACCACTTGCAGGCCACATTTCATCATTTCCAGACCGAACCCTTTCCATACTTTTAAGCACAAACGTACATCATCAACAGATACATATCAACACAGATCAGATAGCAGAAACACAGCAGAACAGATCAGATATTTCATACCCCTTGCTTCAGCAAACCCTAGTTTGAATACGTGCTTTTACTTCACTGATATCGCGTATATACGCGCTTCCGTCCACACAAACCAGCGTATACCTCAGTGTATATTTTATTGCGCATACGCGCTTTCTCTTCGCTGAAGCCGCGTATATACGCGCTTCCTCCGCGGCGAAGTAGCGTATAGATTTTCAATCATTACAGAGTAGCATACTTCATCAGATCAGATATTCAGTTCATATCTACCCTTTTGCTTCAGACACATGTTCGCCTAGATGCTCGCCTCATCACAGATGTAAGCCTTCCATAATCAGATCTAGCAAATACAAGAGCAATTCAGATCTAGATCCCCTTCTTTATCATTGGTGCATCATACATTCAGATTTATCATTCAAGTGTAACCCTTTCCATTCAGATATACTTCAGAGAGAAGTATTCATTCAAGCTCAGACATCTTGCACCCACACCCATGATTTGCACAATGAATTTCTTCTCCTTATATAGGTTTTCCTTTTTCAATACCATGAGCCCCTTTTTCAATACCATGGGCCAAAACAAAACCATGAGCCCAAAACTACCTGGACGGGGTCAATTAGGCGAATCATTACCCAATACAATGGGTCAATACCATGGTGGTTACCCTTGGTTTTGCACTTTTTGAGCGCTTTTTCCCATACGCGACTTGGCACGTTATTTTCCGCGTGCATACGCGACTTCCCCTAGGCCAATCCGCGTATACAAAGAGACATACTCTTTTCATCATATTTTGAGCACATTCTGAATTCATTGCCTTCTGTACATACTGTAGAAACATCATATTTGACTTCATCAGGTGGATTGCCATCAAGGACAACACATGTCAACAGTCACATGTCTTCATCTTCATTTAGTGGGTTGCCATCAAGGACAACACTCTGCATCATATTTCCAACAGTGCCCATGTGGTACACCAAAGAACCTGTAGTTCCAGTGCCATCCATCTTCTTGGAAATAAAAAATATAAAATTTATGAAAACTTCGGCAAGATCTTATGGATTTCTCCTTGGGCTCAAGCTTGATGATCACTGCTGAAAAACCAAATCTTTAGATACTGAAACGATTATTTTACACAAAATTTTGTCATCGTCCCTGCAAATCCCATCCTGCACATTGGAGGACAATTTCTATGACCTATATGAAGTGTCATGCCTTGCAAAAAGTATCATTGCATCCCTTGCCATGAGGGGAAAACTTTCTCTATTGACAATTCGTTGAGAAGATAAAAAAAAAAAAAACATGCTTTTGGGTTGGCACTGGAAGACCGTTATGGCCTCGCCCCAATGAGGAAAATTAACAATGATCCTCATGCCCATTGGTGCTCTGTCTTAGTGAGCTACCCGTGCTAAGTTGTTTTTGGAATTTTTTTTAAATATAGAGGTGAAGTTTCCATGCTAACTACTTTGTGAGTGAGTCAACTTGGGTTGTTCAACTACATAACTACGAACACCTTCCTTTGGCCTCTTGTTTCCACCTTTTGGGGGAACCTCCCAAAGGATAAGAACTCCCTTCCACAATTTTAGGGATCCCAACCTCCTCCTTTCCCTCTATAAATAAACCTATCTCCCATTGATGTAGCTAGCTAAAGAGGAATTGCTAAACATTTTTCTGCAATAGTCTGATATAGTTGGTGAGATAGAGCAAAGAAAGAGACCTTTGTGGAGAGAGAGCTTATGCTTGTGTCCTCACCTCATCCCAATTCCCCGACGAACCTTCGAGATGCTCTTTGACTGAACCTATTGAAGGAGGTTGTGATGCCAAGGCTCCGATTGTAATCTCTTTATTTCTATAATATATACATGACTAATTTCTGGTTCCCATCTTGTGTTGATATGATTTATCTTACGCAATATGTTTAATCTTCCATGACTGATTAGCTAGTTATTAATTCAATTGTTGTCTTGTACGTTGCTTTTGTCCTTTGATATCTGTGAAGGAACCTGAGTACCATTGTTGAAGGACCGCGACCTATCGGGGCAGATATCAAGAGGCATCCATTGTTACAGTTGCGACAATCGCGTTGAAATACAAGTAGGAAAATCTATCCCAACCTGTTTCATTCGTTAACTAGGAACCAAAACATTAGCTTGTCCTCTTCTGCTAGACCCACCCTAGGGCTAGAGGGACCATCTCTGTCTATAGAGGGGATTTACCTACACAACATATGCTCAATCAACTTTGAGCTTATTCACACACTCCTACATACCCTAACAACTGTTATCTTCATGTTTCATTCAAGCAACACAAAACTTCCAATAAAGCCAGTCAATGATCTGATATGATACTTAAGCCACTTGAATGCACTTGAACCAAAAATAAAAAGGATACTAAAATTACCAAAGCAACATAAAATGGATCCTATCTTCATAATGAAAATATAACTATAAATCTGGACTGTAAAAATCTTCCATGTAGTCAGCTATAGGATCATAGAAGACAAAGTTTGTTTGATAATCCTCAAGACATTTTGTAGTGTCAAAAAACTCATATATACTTTCTTTAACATCATAAGATTTCAGTTGTGTGCTATCAAACTCATTTTCAAACATATTTTCAAGAACAAGGTATTCTTCCTCAATCTCAAACGAGAAAGGTAGCAGCACCCTCTCTTTGTGTTCTGGCATGGAAAACTTTTGAAAAGACTCATCTGAATCATGAAGACTATAGGATTAAATTTGATCTTCTAAAACTTCAATGTATTTCTCAATATTATTAGCAACGTCATCCAAAAATTGAATCTTATCTTCTAACTTGCACTCAAACGACTTTAGATAAGAAGACAATGATAAAGAAACATTTTCCTCCACTTCCTCATAAGTGTGATCATTATTTGATGTAGGATGATGCAAGGAATGACATTAATAATACAATTTTTCCTTTACCTAAGGATTATAGTAATTATCTTCCAATATTTGCTCTTGTTGTTTGAAATGATTCTCATACTCCTGATGATGAAAGGACTGACAAGTATGCTGCAAATTTTCATCAAACTCAGAGGATGTAACATGATTTTCATAAATAAACTCATGTTGGGTTTCATTTTCATACAAGAGAGGCTATTCTCTCTTCTTGGTGATGAAAGGAATTTTCATGAAGGGCCTCTAAAATTTCATCATCCATAAACTCATCATCTTCATAAAAATTCTCCAAATATTCAATAAAAATCACATAATGTTTACAGCAGTCTTTGACCACCAATAAGGAGGGATGATGCTCTTCATACATCTCATAAAATGCAACATGGAAATCAACAAGAGAATATAATGAACAATTTTGAAGGATTTTCTCACCAAGACCATGCTTTTCCCTATAAAGTGACCATAAACATCTTCATGAGACAATCCTCAGCAAACTAAACCTTAAGTCTGTGTACATTCATATGGAATCTAACCAAATGAAGAGCAACATTGTCTTTCTTTTCATCTTTAAATATAGGAAGATCAGTTAACCGTTCGACCTTTGGCATAGGATTTGGAAAACCATGGATGTGAGACTGATTCATAGGGGCATACTTGGCATTTATTCTTGCAATGTAACTCATCTTGAGACTTCATCAAGCTACTGATCTTCAAGCAGTGGAGTCACCTACCAAATGACTATTTGATGTGTGGAGTTGCCAGAGTAGAAATACAGCCAATATGTGCTTAAGTGTCTGTTGCTATCAGACCTTAGAACTAAAAGCTTTTCCTTATTCCCAGGGAAAATTTACACCTTCAGTCTCCAGCAATGGCGCCAAAAATTTATCACCAACAATGTAGTTGATTGGCTGCTAATCAGAAAACTCACTGTAACTATTTCAAACCAGCTTTTAACTGAAGCTTAGCCTCTTCAGTTTGAGAGGGATCTCACACGGATAATTTATGATATTGGTTAATGATAAAGATAGATGGTTAACTCTATGAATTGTGTCTTGGTTTTTTATGATTGTAGGTTGAAAAGGTGAAGGCTTGCTACCATTGGGCTATGGAGTCAGTGACAAGGATATTAATGAAAAAGGCTTTCCTTGTGGAAGATGAGGCATGTAGATACTTAAATGAAAGTAGAATACACACATAAAGGGTTTGCTCAATATATAAATTTTCAAAGGAATTCAGAGCATCAAAAACATTAATTTTGAGAAATGAACATTAAGATACTGAAAAGCAGGACATTGAGAAATATATCCAATAGTTTAATGCTTGAAATGAAGTCAGAGAATGCAAAGCAAAAATTCTGAGTAATCAAACATTAACATATTGATAGAAAGTAATAAGATACATAGGACATTGTTCATGAAAGTATCAAATGAATATCAAGTAAAGGATGAAACCAATAGCCATTCTCCATTACCAATAAAAAACCCTATTTACAATAGTAGCAATCGTCCATAACATATCCCCAACCCTTTCTAACTTTAAAACTTTGTCATTTATAGAGTGAGGACTCATACAAATGATATGCCACCTTAATCCCCTCGAATTAACACCTGAAAGACCTATTTCAAATATGATTCCATCACTTGGAGACTTCCTAGGGATATTTCTGTTTTGTAGAGTTTGAATACAAAAGGATTCTTATTTCATTAATAATTCAAAAAATAAATTTAATAACCTTTATCAACTACAACCAACTTATTTGCTGAGTGTACTAGAGTGATGTTGTGTCATTATGCCACGTGGATGCTGAGCTGGACCTCCTCCAAGTTGAATTTTTACAATTTTTTCACAAATATGGTTAGTGAAAATTCTGAACAATAGGTTTCAAAGATGATTGTATAATTTCCAAACCTTGATGGATTTGCAAAAACTGAGAAAGGTTTTCGTAGATGGACCTGTGTGGACCTGTGAGATTTTTTGTAGCTTGGGAAATGAAATATGTCAGCAAATGGTGACTGATGGAACATGATGTGACCTATATGGAGGTGGTTTTGAGATGAAATGAGGGTGGTCTTGAAACTTAGGATAGGTTAAATATGAAAAAATGAAATTTCCTATGCCAAATTGAAAAAGGTTTAAGGAGACCTTACCCTTTTGAGGAGTGAATTGTATGACCATGTGAAGTAATGACTCAAAAATTTATGAGTGATAACATACATCATTAAAGGTGCACCTGTTTCTTGATATTTGTTTTTTTACTTGAAAATTTTATGATTTATTTATAAAATATATTGATGAATGGTATGGTACAGTTTTCACATTGATAAAGAAATGGATGACAAGAGATTGAGTAACAAAAACACTGATAGCACATCAGGAAAATAAAAAAAGGAAAGTTCTTTGTAAATTCTTTACAAAAATTATTGTTTTTGAACTATATGTAAGTTTAAATAATATGTATTGTTTACTATGTATCATGTAGAGTCACAAAATGACGAAGGTCAATTATATTATTACTGTTCTAGGACCAAAAGAGCATAAAAGCTTGATGGAAAAATTGCAAAAGGATGAATCAAGTTAATGAAAAAATACTATCGATCAAATATGAGTTTCTTTTTTTAATTTTCATTAAAAATATACTTAAAATTATTAGATAACATGTTTCAAACAATATATTAATTCACATATGTTTAATGTTCTACAGCGACCAACAACTCAGAAAAGGAATGTTGTTCTAAGAAAAGAAAAAAAATAGAACATGCAAATGAAAATGAATTGCTCATTATCTCATCTGAAGTGGTGCTACAGGTTAATGAAGGGGGGAAAAACTTTTACAAAACTTTGAGGGATCTAGTGGAACAAATGTATAGATGTTATTTCAACTTACAATACAAAAATAAATTCAATAATTCCAAGAAATAAATTTTATCTAAACTATAGGAGGAGTTTTAGAGAATTGGTCAATGAGACATGTCAGACTTCTAATAGCAAAAACGCACAACAACAGAAAAGAAGGAATGGAAATGTAATATTCCTTTAAATGTTTTTCTAGAATTATATGTATATATTACTAGAAAACAATCATTTATAAATATCATTTTTGTTATATTTACTTTTCATATATCAATATAAAAAATAAATAGTTTATTTTAATGTTTCATTTTTAGCAAGATTATGAAAATCTCAAAGCATGAACGAGCTGATATCAAAAATATGCCAGTAGGAATGTTCAAAAAGGTGTACAAGGAGATGGTCAATGAAATGGACATAATTGCATCGCATGAGGAGCCACCTCAACAACAACGTGCTTCAAATGTAATATGTAATAATTGAATTTTTTGATTAGGTACAATAAATAAACAATCTAGCATTAAACATTAATTTTCAAGTATTTTCTTGTAGAAAAGAAAAGAAAATGGAATCCATTCAGCACGTAAAATAGGACGACAAGGAAGAAAAGGGTTGATATCTAAGTTTGTGAGTAACTATTACTTCCTTATAACAACTTGACTATATTTCATTTTTGTATATTTTAAGTTGTTTTACAACAATCATCATTGAATGTATTCAAACAGGTGCTAACATACAAAGAAGAAACATCAGACAAATTGATTGAAATTGGGTTAATTATGGGATGTCAGTATATGTTGGCATATTAGAAATTAATTGTGGAATTTGTAAGAATCTATCGATATTGTTTTACTTAGATCCGTATATAATTAATAAAACAAAAGAAATATTTCATATTAAAAATATGATTTGTTATGGGGTATAAAACTTGCAAGAAACAAAGTATGAAACTGTGCCGATAGATGAAATCTTGAAAGATGGCATGAAATTTGGTTTTGAAAGAATGTGTATAGTTCATGAGTCAATTGTTGCTATGGTACGTCATTTCTTTTTCATTTACATAGATGTATATTATTTAATATTGCATTTTTTATTATTCTCACCAATATATAGACACTCATTATAGTTTATTTTTATGTTTGTAGATGGAAGGTGAAGAAGAAGAAAACATTCAACACCATGAACAAAATATTCCTCAAAATAACCCAAGTGATGTAAGTAGCTCGAGCAGCAACACTTCAAGCGAAGAATGATGATCATTATGTTTGGATATCAAAACAAGGCATTGTATTTTTTGAAATATTTGTCTGTGAAATCAGACATTTTGTTTAATGTAATGGACATTGTGTCCCAATTGAAAGGGAAAGGGAAACCAATAACTGTCCCATTTTGTATGATAAAGAATGTCTTATTCATATATATATATATATATATATATATATATATATATATATATATATATATATATATATATATATATATTAAAATACGTTTTAATTTATTCTATTGCATTATCCATTGTCGCTATGAAATGTAACACCACTAATTAGATATATGGATGATTAAATATTATAATGAAGAGATGTGAAATTTGATGATATGATATAACAAATTAATCCAAACATCACATTCAAATGCACTAATAAAATTTTTATTGATATGAATATTGTTATAAGATCTATGTTGTCTTTTGATGAATAATGAATTTTAAAAAATCACAATAATTATGATATGATATAAAAAATAAATCCAAAAATCACATTCAAATGCAATAATAAAAATTTAATTGATATGAATATTGTTATAAGATATATGTCGACTTTTGATGAATAATGAATTAAAAAATATCACAATAATTGCACTGTCACAGGTCGATGTTTCTAAAAAATACAAAATGAACACCGGTGCATTTGTGTGATACTGCACACTAGTGCGTTTATGTGAGACTCCTCACTAGTGTGTTTCTACGACCTATGGGAACCGCACAAATACCGATACCAATTAGAATAATCAATGAATTTGTGTGATATTGCGCGCCGATAAATTTGTATAATACTCCGCATTGGTGTGTTGACATGACCTATGGGCACCATAAAAATTCGAATACAAATTAGAACGATCAATGTGTATGTGTGATACTGCTCACCGGTGTGGTTGTATAATACTACGCACTGGTGCGTTGATATGACCTATGGGCAATGCACAAATCCCAATACCAATTAGAACGACCTGGTGCTTTGTATCACCTATAGTGTGCCCTATGCGGTTTTAGACCTTAACGGCTTGATGCAGGCACCTTCAATTGCCTTGAGGTGACTATCTAGAAGACATGCACGAGGACGGTACTAAATGCCCCGGGCCATCCTATATTTGTTTTCCATCCCGGTGCTTGGTAGGTTTGCAGTATTGGTGTGTTCACTCTAAAACGCATTGATGCATTGACACCTGATTAGCGCAACGATGAAAAAAACATTCGTAATAACCTCTAGCTGGCTATTTTTGTTTAGTTGTCTTGAAATTCCATTAGAAGCTCCGCCAAAACCTCTGTTACCAAAAACATATGTTGTAGAAAATTATTTTTGTGACAATTTTGGCCAATTTTATAACACTAAAAGCCTCCTTTATAACCTCTGCTAGAGGGTCTTTTCCTTGTAGTGGAAGCATCGACTTGATCTTGAGCCATTTGGAGACCCATGAGACCCATTTGGAGCTCCAAGGCCCAAATAGGGGTTCCAAATATCTTTTGTAGCAAAAGGAGGGTACCACCTTCTTATCATGATTTTTGAGGCCCTCTCTTGAGTTTCTATAATAAGAGGCCTCAAATCTTGCATTAGAGAGCTATTTGCATGCGTGATGTCATCCCTACCTATGCTAGAGAGAGATAAAACAATAATTATTTAAAATCTATCTTGGTTAGCTTGTAACCAACTGTCTTGCACATCATTTGTTATGTTTAAGGGTTTGCATTTTAGGAATTCGAAATCATATGACATGTATAAGTAGGTGAGACTTATTCTCACCTCAAATCATCATCATACTTTGGATTTTTGATACCTCTATTTGATATTTTGAAACTTGCAATTGTTGATGGTTTTTGGATATTTTCGATGAATTTTGATATTTGGATAAATTCACTATCTTTCTTGGAGCTTCTATTTGGAATTGTTTTGGATGGATATGGTATTAATTATATTTCAAGGGCTATTTATTGATGAATTTGTGATTTTTTTATTATCTAATACATGGAATATTGTCCAATGGTTATTAATGTGCCCTAATTGATGAAACATTGGGGTGAAAATGTGAAGTTGGGAAACACTTATTGCCCTTTTTTGACGTTGAAAATTGTAATTTTCTATGTTTTTCAACTTCAACTCCAGTAAACTCATATTTTTATTGCAAATTATGCTTTGACATAAAAACAAGAATTGTAGAGAATTGTCTTACCTCCATACCCATATTTTCTTTAAAAAAAATATTGACATATCGAGGGGTAAATTTCTTGTTTACTAACTGCATATACTTGAAATTTTCAGGCAAACATAAATAGTCACTTTATAATCCTTTACTTTTTTAGGGAAGGTTATTCATTTTTGGAAAAAAACCATAGCATCATAATCTGCATATATTGCACTAGTGCACAGACTATTTTTCGGTAATTTTCGGATTAAATCACTATTTTTTATTATTTTTTGAAATGGACGAAGACAAAAAAACAGTGATGTTTCAGTACATTTTATTATCCTTTGATTTTCTTTTCAATGTGATCGTCAATAAGAAAAATGAGAGTACCCTTTTGAAGTAGGCAGGGAGAGGAAGTGCACTATGATTTTTTTGAATTTTTTGGTGTCCTCATTTGAAAGTTATTGAATTTTCATTCAGTGCAATTTTTCGAACAATGAAATTCCATAGTGACACAGTTTAGTAAAAAATTAATAAAAAATTGAATTTTTTAATGAAACTCCATAAATATCACATCATCAAAAACTAGATTTAGAGACGAATCTAATGGTACTTGGTCCGACATATAACATTTTGTTTTTGTAGGTGTTCTGTCCCTCCAAAGTTGCAGGTTTCTCAAAACTGCAGAGTTTTCTGAGTTTTTCGTTGACCAGAAACTCTCGGCCGAGAAAAACTCTCGGCCGAGAAAAACTCTCGGCCGAGAAAAACTCTCGGCCGAGAAATTTTTAAAACTCTCGACCGAGAAATTTAAACCAATTTAACGCGCGGGAAAACTCTCGGCCGAAAGTTTTAAAAACTCTCGGCCGAGAGTTTGCGGCCGAGAGTTTGTGCAATAAAACTCTCGGCTGAGAGTTAGAAAAACTCTCGGTCGAGAGTTTTTGAATGTTAAAAACTCTCGGCCGAGAGTTTGCGGCCAAGAATTTTGTGACCACAACTCTCGGCCGAGAGTTTTCAAAACTCTCGTCCGAGAAAATACCAAAATATTTAAATCTCTTGGACGAGAGTTTTGAAAACTCTCGGCCGAGAAATTTAGTTGACTTTTTTTCTCGGTCGAGAAATTAAAAATTTCTCCCGAATTCTATCTCCTGCCAAAAAGTGTTTCCCAACTTCGCGTTTTCGCCCATTGTCTAAAAATTATAACTATTAGGAGATTTTTCATGTATTATGCATAGATTATGAATGAATGTCCCCAGAGGATATATTAAATTTTCATACTTGAAAATCCACTAAAAAGTGTCAACGAAGTATAAATACCTAAAGGTGTAAATTTAGCTACCTACACTGGGGATAACGAAGCTACTTCTTTAGGTATCCTTTGAAGAATGAGTTTCAAAAATTGATATTTTTCTTGACTCCATATCCTCCCAATGGTTAGGAATTGATCCTAAATCAGTGGTGATCACCTTTAACTTGAAAATCATCTGTCTTTCACCTTTGATTTTCATCTTCTTACCTATAATGAGGCCTCTTTAGGGCTTGGTGTGAAATTGATCAGGTGCTCAAAATTATGCTAAGAAATGAAATTTTCAGAATAGTGTGAAACTTGAACAAATTCATATATCTCATCGTATTGAACCTGCTACAACTTGTTTCGTGGAAAACCGAGACTGTATGCTCCCGGAAACACATTCTGTTCATTTTCCAAAACATACGGTTTTTTCAAAAAAATGACAGATGACTGTGCATTTTGGGCCAATGGAAGGCTTTCATGGGGCCTCTTATAGTTGGTTGAAAGATAAATTTTCTTAGGCCAATCTGGCCTTGCCACTTGTTCGAATTATATTGCTTCTATGTGGGAGAATTTTTATTCGTTGGTAGGTGGCAAACCACGTGCCACCATGTGGCCCAACTAGAGGTCTCCACGTGGCAACACGAGGCCACCAAAAATTGGAGAAGTCTAAGCTACACCTTCATGGGATTTGAAATCATGACCTGCTTCATAATAAACCAACGCTCTAACCACTTGGGCTATGGTAGTCCTTATTAAAATATACACTAAAACCTATTCATAAATGTTTAATATGGAATAGGTGGGGGTAAGTGGCCAGGGCTTAGCCCGGCCCCCCCAACACATGGTTACCACATGACCACAGATGGAACCAAGGGCATGAAGGCGGCCCATGAATATTTTATTTAAAAAAAAAATATTTTGACCACCCATGTTTAAATTTAAAAATTAATTTCCGCCAAATTTCATAAATGCGCCATTTTTTTTCAATTATTATTTTTTAATTCAAACCATATCATATGGTTGAAAATGTGGATTTATGGCGTTAGTGGACAAATTAATGGTCCAAAAATTTCGCCTAAAATTTCACGAAATTTTCGTTCTATTAGTGCAATTCAGGGCAAATTTGTAGGACTAGTCCGAATTTTAGGGAAATTGTGGAGCGGTTAGTAGGAAAACTAGGGAGACTCATAACTTCTTTAGCTTTTGACCAAATTCATATCAGAAAGAAGCTAGACAAGAACTTTTTGGCATTTTGGAGTAGATGGAACAAGTTTGAGAGTTGTTTGAGCATTTTAAATATATGTAATTGTTTGGTCAATTTAGTGTGTCCTAAATTGCTAACATAAATTATCAACCAGGGATTCGTAAGCTGACGAAGTGTGCCGCACTATATGTGCAAGATAACCTATCTCTTACTTTTTGTCGTTTTTGGATTTTTATGAAATTCTAAAAGACAAGTATGGTTATGGATATTCAAGGCAATGATGTCCTTTATAATGATTTACCAACTTGAAACTGAAAAAGGAATTTGAAACATACAATGACAAAACTTGAAAGGAAATGAAAATGTGCTAATGAAATGAAAAAGGTGCTGCTAGTCTAATAAATCAAAACAGTGAACTAGTGAGCATGAAACCAAACTATTCTTGCTGCTGTCTAAACACAAAAGAAACTATGCTGAAAGAAATCCAAAAGTTGCAATAAAGTAAATCTAAATCAAATTACATCAACTTGTCTTCTGATCCCTCATCATTAGTCCGGCTATGATTTTCGGAAGTAACCATAAACAACTTGAGTAACTGATATCTAACTTGCAGAAAGTAAACTAATATCAAACCACACATTCATAATTCAATCCCTCACCATCAGTCCAGCTGTGGCTTTCGGAGGTAACTGAAGATGTCATGCACAATTTAATATTTCTAACTTGCAAAAAGGAAACTAATATCAAACTACACATCCATAATTCAATCCCTCACCATCAGTCCAGCTGTGGCTTTCGGAGGTAACTGAAAATGACATGAGCAATTTAATATATCTAAATCTAACTACTAAAGCAAATGTGCAAGACTGAAATAAACAAAGCAATACCGGAATTAAGCAAAAACTAAGAAAAAATAAATTAACAGCAGAACAATATTGATTCCATGTCATTAGTCAAAAGATATGCAAATGCCCGGGCTGCCATGAAAAATTATGCTAAAAGCTATGATTTCAAAAAGCATTCTAAGTAAGGAAATATGACAAAACAGAATTAAAAGCAACTTATCTAGAAAACATGTAAAAGCCTCCTTGGATAGCAGGGGCCCTCTGCTACCAATTTGGTGTAGTTCTTAGCTCCTTGAAGTTGTAATCAAAACAGCATCAAAGAACTGAATTTCTCTATTAAAAAGAACTCACAAATTTACATCCCATTCCATCTTGAACTTTGTTACAAAAGACTTCTCTACTACTTTTTCATTACTTTCTCATTACCTATGATAGAAGAAAGCTTCTCCTATTTATACAAAATATGAGGAGTCATCTCATTAATGGGAGTCCATGAATCTCTCCCTCCATCTCTAGAGTTACAATCAAAATAGGAAATGATAAGACACATGTCTTTCTAGAGTTTTAACACAACTTGAGGAATGAGACACATATCCTCCTAGAGTTTCAATACAACAAGGAAGTGAGACACATATCCTTTTAGAGTTTCAATACAACAAGGAAGTGAGACACATATCCTCTTGATTCCATAATCTTCTCCAACCAAATTCGAATTTGGTCTTAGAGTGCCACATAAGGGTCTTCTAGAAGTCTCCTTTTGACCTACACATGTCACAAAACTCATAACACATATATAGATATATGAAACTATGTTAATTTTCCAGTTTCTAATCATAAATTCACTTAAAATACATAAAATAAATAACTTTGGAAAACAAGGATCCTAACCCATATATTTATGAAAATGGTTACTTGATGTAGGGTTTTAGGTCAAATGGTTATGAAATAAGAGCTAAATGGTTATGACATAATGGAAATATGTATGAATATGGAGAACACTTTTGAGACTCAACAGTAATCACACTTTTGATCATAATAGTTGAGGGCCAAGCCATTGGAAGTTGGACCAAGGAGACGCAGCCCAGGAGGGGTGAACTCCTTCATCTTGTGTTGTTTTGTTACTATCTATGGTGATGTTCATGTCCGTTATATGTTGTTGTTTAGTATTTTTTATGGTAATTTTCTCAACATATTTACATAAAACACATAAAAAATCATGGTTAAACTTGCAATTTACCTCACAATCCTCAAGCACTTTGTTTATATTATGAATTGGAATTTAGCACATGAACAAACACTAACTTTCCGATTGACATTTATTTGGTATCAT
Organism: Pinus albicaulis; assembly: GCA_034641835.2. NCBI lineage: Eukaryota > Viridiplantae > Streptophyta > Pinopsida > Pinales > Pinaceae > Pinus > Pinus albicaulis. The sequence goes on from CM076581.1 coordinate 1,003,828,743, forward strand.
AGCAATAGGTTTACTTTTTCAAGGACGATTTATTTTTTTTTCAATTTTTTAAATGCTTACAAGGTTGAAGCTCAAGAGAGGAGAAGGAAATCTTTTGTGTGCTTGTTCTCAAGTTGGAGCAAGGAGAAGGAGGGCACAGTTGCCACAATATCCACCACAAGATTCAATTCTTGTTCTACCCAAGGCTTCAATAATCATGTATTATGAAGGAGGAAATGATGACATGACAAAAGATGAGAAGGCTTTTAGGAAGGCTTTCTTTGACATGAAAGATATGGTGAAGGTCCTCTATGAAGAGAGGAATACATGGTTGCAGGGTGAAAGCTATAGGCCTCCAAGAGGAGAGGGTTCTCTAGGAGAAGGAGATAATGGAAGTGTTGATAAGATACCATATATTACACCATCATTCTCACCATCATATTCACCTTCATCTTCATCCTCTTCCAGTACTACAACCCTTACTCATACTCATCAACATAACTCAAAAGGAATTGGTAGAAAAACCCTGTTAAAACTTGATATTAAATTTGAGCTGCCTATCTATAATGCTGAACTGAATGCTAAGAAGATTGAAAATAGGGTTCTTTAGTTGGAGGTCTACTGCAGGATTCAAAAGCTTCAGGATGATGACACAAATATTTAGCTAGCTGCCTTGAGATTGGGGGGTGCAACACTAATATGGTGGGAAGCCAAGATACAAGAAGAGATAAAAAACCATGGTAAGGTTTCAATCTATTGGTCTTATTTTATTGCTGCAATTAAAAGACAATTTTACCCTCTATATTATACAAAAAAAGGTATTATGGACTCATAGAATTTTAGACAACAAAAGGGACAAAGTGTTACAAATTATAATCAAGAGTTTATGATAAGAGCACTAGTTGTAGGTGTCAATTTATCTTCTCAAGACACTATTTTAAATTATATTATGGGTTTTCACAACTATATTAGACATTCTATTGTCATGTTCAATCCCAAAAACTTAGATGAAGATTGTGTTCAAACCACACATCTAGAAGCAAGAGGGAAGAATACTAAATATGAGAAAAGTGATAGTTCCCTTGAGTATGAAGGAAATAGAAAGGGTAAGTTTAAGGGAAAAGGAAAGAAAAATGGTTCTATTAAATTAGAGAAAGAGAAACTCACATGCAAACATTGTTTGAAAAATGGCCATGATGAAGACCATTGTTGGAAACTCCATCCAGAGTTGAAGCCCAAAAAACTTAAAACCAAAGAGAACGAGAAAATAAATGAAATCATTGAATATGCCTTAGGTTCATATTCAGGAGATGAAACCAAGATTACAACAATGGGTTTGAAAGGTAAGAACATAGCAAGCACTAGTTCCTTAAGTTATTCTAATGTAACTCGAGATGATGATACAATAATTTATGTTAGGTCCTTATATTACTAGTGTAGTTCCTTATTGTTGTTATTGTATCCCCCTTATTCTTATTTTTGCACCCTTGTAGTCCCCATATTGTTACAATTGTGTCCCATAAAACCCCACTATTGTTATTGTTGTGTCATTACGTTATTATTGTTAGGTCAGCTAGGATTATATTGTGACCCCATGGACTCATATATATATATATATATATATATATATATATATATATATATATATATATATATATATGAGGTTTTTTCATTTGAATCATCCAAGAATTGTTCATTTATGTAATATAAACGAGGTTTCCCCCTCTAAGTAGCTGATTTCTAAGGTGTTGATCTCTCTTTTCTTCTATTGTTGGAGCTGGTTTCATAATATTTGGTATCAGAGATTTTGATTATAGGGTTTCCCTGCTTCAAACAAGTCATCATGGCATTTGAGCTATAATTTTTTTTTTTTTTGCGAAGGTTAAAAGTCTAAAAAACCAACCCATTTGCAAAGAAATATTGATGAACGTCGTGTAAAAATTTCATATCTTGGTTTGCAATATTTTTGGAGATATTATCCATGGAAGTTAGGGGTTTTGTATGCTTTTGAATTTCATCGAAAAGAGGTGACCTTGGGAAAATCATTGTAAATCTCTCTTTGAGCATCGGATTGGAATTCTGTAAAAATAGCTGAAAGTACATGGATTGTAGTTTACTGTGTAGAAACTGCAGAGCTGAAGGAGGAAAAGGTGACATGTAGCATTCTGTAAAAGTTCACTCTACTGAGCCAGTCCATAATTAGGTCATTGCGGGAGATTAGGCATAACTTTGCCTTGAAGAATCCAAATCAGGTTAGACCTATGGCATCAAAAAAAATATTTAGAGGGATACTAAAGGATTGAAGTTAAAATCTCAGGGATCTGAAATTCTAGAGATACATTAATTTCAATATCAATCTCCTCAAAAGTAAGAAAAATGTGTGTATTCTTTTTTCAAATTTCATAAGTCTTGTTTGAAAAATCAGTTTGAAGTGATTACAAGGGCATATTGAAGTATATATATCAATATTGGGTTCTAAAACAGTCCCTAGAAATAATTCAACACCCATTAAGTCCTCATAAGCCTCTAATATGACTCATGAATATGAAGAAGTGCAACATGATATATCTAAATTACAAGACCAAGCGCACCAAATTTCAGTCTCGCAAAGAGAAACAAAAAATGAAATGGAAGTTTTAAGAAAGGTGTGGAAGCTAAGATGGATGGTTTGAAGAATGGCATCGATGGCATGTAAGCTAAGATAGATGAGATGGAAGCTAATATGGATGACATGGAAGCTAAGATAGATGAAAAAATGAAAGAAAACATGGAAGAGATGAAGAATGATATAAAAGAATAGATTGAAGGTTTAAAGGAAATTTCAAGAAAGTTGATACAAGAAATTATTCCTAATGGAGAAAAGGTAGTACAGGAAACTCATGATGAGAAAAAAAAATGTTAATCATGATTTCATAAACTCTAATGTTGGATTGAAGACCTGCCATATTCCAAAGATCGATATGAGGAATTTTGATGGCAAGGATCCCGTAACATGGATACTATAGATGGAGCAATATTTTGATCTCCATAATGTGCAAAATACACAAAAGATATGCATTGCAACTTTACATTTAGAAAAAAATACATTTGTATGGTATCGATGGCTTTTCTCTCGTAAACAAATTTTCACTTCGTCAATTTTTACAAAGGAAATGAAAACACATTATAAGGATACAAAGAGAAACACCTTCTTTAGTCAATTGATAAATCTCAAACAAAAGGGTTCAATATTGGAGAACATTTAGGAATTCCAAAAATTGAATATAAGGGTAACTGATATTCCAGAGGAAGACAATATTGATGTCTTCATATGGAATTTAAAGGATAACATCCAATAAGAGGTTTGACTTTGGGAACTTGATTCATTGGAGAAGGCATTCAAGTTGGCAAGAAAAAATGAAAGTAAATTTATGGCAACAAGGAAGCCTACCACTCACATCTATAAAGATAGAAGTGTTGCTACTCCTAGACTTCCACAACCTACAAGGTTGCCACCACAACAATTGGAAGAAAAAAGATAAAAAGGGCTTGTCTACAGTTGTAATAGAAAATACACTAAAGTTCATAAGTGTTATGAGAATAAATTATTTTACATAGAAACTTCAAAAGAGGAGGATATACACCAGGAACCAACCCTAGAGAAAGAAGAAATTAGTTCGATCATATCCTATAATGCATTGTTAGGAATTACCACTCCTCAAGCTCTCAAGATAGAAGGACATATCAAGAAGAAAAATTTAATAGTGTTTATCGATTTAGGTAGTACCCATACTTTTATTCATTGTAAGGTAGCTAAGGAATTGAATTGCTTCCTATACCCAACACCATAGTGTCAAGTGATGGTTGCAAATGGAGGGACTATAAAATGATCTGGAAAATGCCATAATATCAAGATAACCATGGGGGAATATGTATTGAATAGCCCAATGCTTTCCATTCCAATGGGAGGTGCTGATGTTGTACTAGGAGTACAATGGTTACAATATTTGGGGACGATAGATTTTAATTTTCAAGAAATTTTCTTGAATTTTTTTCAGAAGGAAAGGAAGTTGAATTATGAGGTATCATAGGAAAGCTGTGAAAGATAATAATCTCTAATGTCATGAAAAATATTTTAAAGAAAGAACAAAGAGACATAATTGCACAATTATCCTCACTAGAAGTTCCAACATCAAAATCATCTATTTCTCAAGATCTCCAAAAAGTATTGGACAATCATTCCAAGGTGTTTGAGACTCCCAAGGGACTCCCACCTATTCATGATCATGATCATGCTATTCATTTCATTCCTGGAAGTGTTCCTCCAAAAATCAGGCCTTACATATACCCTTATTTCCAAAAGAGTGAAATTGAACGTATGATTGCAGAAATGTTAGAGGCCTGTATAATTCAACCTAGTCAAATTTCTTTCTTTGCTCTAGCATTATTGGTGCTTAAGAAGGATGGATCATGGCACATGTGTCCAGATTATAGGGATATGAATAAGCTCACTATTAAATATAAATTTCGAATTCCTGTGATTGATGAATTATTGGATGAATTACATGGAGAAATTTATTTTACCAAGTTGGATCTTTGTTTAGGATATCATCAAATTAGAATGAAGATTGAAGATGTTCCGAAAACAACATTTTGAACTCATGAGGGTCATTATGAATTTTAGGTCTTTCCTTTTGGCCTTACCAGTACACCTTCTACATTTCAAGGGTTGATGAATTCCATTTTTAAACCCTTACTTAGAAAATTTGTGTTAGTATTTTTTTATGATATAATAATCTACAAAAACTCTAGGAAGGATGATGTTCAACATGTTGATAAGGTGCTCAAAATATTGGAGGAGAAACAATTATATGCAAAAAACTCCAAATTTTTCTTTGGAGTACAAGAGGTGGAATATATAGGTCATATTGTATCTCACGAGAGTGTTAAGGTAGACCCTAACAAAATTAAAGCCATTAAGGAATAGAAAGTACCCACAACCATAAAGCAGTTGCAAGGATTTCTTGGGTTAAGATGGTATAATCGCAAGTTTGTTAAGAATTATGGGAGGGTAGAAACACCTCTAACAACATTATTGAAGAGAGATGCATTTTCATGGACTCTTGAAGAAACTAAGGCCTTTGAACATATTAAATGAGAAATGTGCCTAGCACCGGTCTTAGCTACGCCAGACTTCACAAAAACCTTTATTGTGCAATGTGATGCCTCATTAAATGGACTTGGTGGTGTTTTAATTCAAGAAGGAAGACCCATCTATTTTTAAAGTCATCCAATCAAAAGAAAGTATTTACAGAAGGCTATTTATGAGAAGGAAATGTTTTAAATATTACACGCACTAAAGAAATGACGACCTTACCTAATGGGAAGCCACTTCAAGGTAAAAACATATCATGATAGTCTTAGATACTTTTTGGAACAAAGAATATCTTCAAAAGAGAAGAAAAAATCGGTGACAAAGATGTTGGGTTATGACTTTGAAATCATCTACAAAAAGGGGAAGCTAAATGTTGCTGGAGATGCACTATGAAGAAAGGATGAGGAGGTCGAAGCATTGGTTTGTGGCATTTCTATTATCCAACTAGATTGGATAACCAAAGCAACGGAGGAATGAAAGAATGAAGAAGAAGTGTGGACACTCATCCAAAATTTTCAGCGAGATCCTAGTGCATCTAATACATTTAGTTGGAAAAATGACTTCTCATGGTAAAAATATTGCTTATATATTTGTAAGAATTCCCAACTAAAACAAAAGATTCTTTGGGAATTACATACCTCTCTCGTAGGAGGAAACTTGGGATTTTTAAAAACTTACCACAGGTTGAAGAAATATTGTTTTGGGATGGCCTTAAATATGATATTAAAAAATTTGAGGCAGAATGTCTGGTTTGCCATCAAAATAAATTTGAGACAATTAAGACCCCAGATCTGCTACAACCTTTACCCATTCCAAGTCAATGTTGGGAGGAGGTTTCAATGGATTTTATCATATGTTTACCTAAGTCTGAAGGAAAGAGTGTCATAATGGTGGTAGTTGATGGGTTTACCAAGTATGTACACTTTTGTGCAATATCTCATCCATTTAAATCAAGTACAATTGCTTCTGCATTTACAGAAACAATTAAAAAGCTACATGGAAACCCAAAGATTATTGTAAGTGGCAGAGATCCCATTTTCACTCGAAATTTTTGGACAAAATTATTTTCTTGTTTGGGTACTCAACTAGCCCATAGCTCATCTTATCATCCTCAATCATATGGGAAAACTGAGTTAGTGAACAAATGTTTGGAAGGATATATTCGTTTTTTTTTATGTTATAAACAAACACAATGGGTCAAGTGGTTACCTCTGGCTGAATGGTGGTATACCACTTCCTTCCATACTGCAGCAAAAATGACCCCATTTATGGAAATCTATGGATATCATCCACCATTCATCATATAATGTCTAAGATAAAATTCTAAGGTTCAAGAAATGGAAGACCACATCAAGCATCAACAACAAGTTCTCCAACTCTTAAAGGATAACCTTAATTTGGCACAAAATAAAATAAAACAACAGGCATATCAACATCACAGTGAGAGAAGTTTTGATGTAGGATATTGGATATTTTTACTGCTACAACCATACAAATAAAGTTCCCTCAAGCAGCTAAGAAGGATCATAAATTAGCGCCAAAGTACTATCGTCATTATAGGGTTTTGTAAAAGATTAGTACTATGGCATACAAATTGGAGCTTCTTGCTTCTTCTCGAGTGCACCCAGTTTTCCATTATTTATGCTTAAATAAGGTTACAGGTGACAAACTTCCAATTCAAACAATATTTCCAGAACTTAATGAGGAAGGAAAAATCATATTGGAACTTGAAGCAGTTGCGGAAAAAAGAACTCAACAACTACAAAATCGATCAATTTACGAGTATCTCATCAACTGGAAGAACTTACCCACTTAATATTCCACATGGGAGGATGATAATTTTATACAGAAGAATCCAAAGCTACTCAAGCATTGAGGACAACAATTTTTTGAAGGAGATTGGCATGTTAGGTCCCTATATTACTAGTTTAGTCCATTATTGTTGTTAGTGTAGCCCCCTTATTATTATTGTTATACCCCTGTAGTCCCCATATTATTATTAATGTGCCCCATAAAATCCCAATATTTTTATTGTTGCGCCCTTACATTATTATTGTTAGGTCAGATAGGATAATATTGTGACCGCATTGACTCCTATATATAGAAAGGAGGCTTTTTCATTTTAATCATCCAAGAATTGTTCATTTATGTAATGTAAAGGAGGTTTTCCCCCTCGAAGTGGCTGATTTATAAGGCATTGATCTCCATTTTCTTCTATTTTTGGAGCTAGTTTCATAACAATTGAACTCTTTCATATTATAATTGTTTCAAATCATACCCAAATAGACACACTATTTGATAGTGGTTCTCAAGCCAATTTGATTTCTAAAGACTTAGTTAAGAGGTTAAATATAAAAAATATTTCACATCCAATACCTTATCCTTTAGGTTGGATATGAAAGAATGCAAACTTGCATATAAAAATGAAGTGCATCCTAAGGTTTGCAATCAATTCAAACTTTCTTGACGAAGTTGAACTTGATGTAGTTCCACTTGAGATTTCAGGTATTGTTTTGGGAAGTCCTTATATTTATCATAGGAGTAAAATATTTCATCTCCATGAGAATAAGTACCACTTGTTCAGGAATGGAATTGACTACATAGTTAGGGCGCATAAGAAGAAGATGATTTTTTCTCTTATGCATGTAGGACAATGAAGACAATAGTGAATGCAAGTCAAAAAATTTCTTTGTTAATGTTCAAGAATAATGATGTTTTGAATGAGACCTTTCAAGAAGATGCATCAAATGAAAAAGATGGTTTCATTAAAGTTTCTAATGGTTGTAATATGATATTTCAAGGCTCTAACATGTTGCCCTTGAAAAGAGGTAAACAAGATGTGAAATATTTGCAGTAGTCTACATCATTGTTGAACAATGATGGGAACAAGATGTTGGTGTTGAATTGTGCAAAAATCAAATAACAAGCGCCAAAGAAATATGACAAAAAAGGAATAGGTTCCACAAGTACTTATTTTGGTTTCAAAGTGTTACATGGCAATGGTGAAAACACTTGGTCAAAATTCAACGAACTACAAGGCAAGACAAGTTAAAAATCACCATGTCAATAGTGTTCGAGGTAAGAAATTTTCAAGTTATTTAAGTTTCCTTTGATTGAAAACTAAGAAAGAAACATGTTTTTTTCTTCAATAATATTTTTTTGTTCTTTAAATTCTAGAAATTGCAGCAAGATGGTATCTACAACAACAAGACAGGGTCTCCAGAATCAAGGAAAAAGATTAGTTTTCATGAAAAGCACAGATTGTTGAATTCAGGAAAATTCCAGTGGATTGAGACAAGAAGGGTGAGGGTGTTGTAACCTCATACAGATGTTTATTAATGAAAGAGATTTTGGGATCCAAAATATTCCAGTGGGGAGGTGTGATCAGGTTCTCAAAAATATGCTAAAAAATGAAAGTTGTTGGAACGGTGTGGAACCTGAATGACCATGTATATTTTTTCATTATGAATTCGTCGCAACTCGTTTTGCGGAAAATTGACACAGCATGCTCCCAGAAACACATTCTATTTATTTTCCCAAACATGCAATTTTTTCAAAAAAATGATAGCTCACTATGTATTTTGGGCCAGTGGAAGGCTTCCACGTGGCCTCTTCTAGTTGGATGAAAGGTAATTTTTTTTAGGCCAATCTGGCCTCGCCACTTGTTCGAATTCTATTGGTTCTTTGTGGGAAAATTTTTATTGGTTGTTAGGTGGCTAGACATATGCTATCACATGTCCCAACCAGAGGTCGTCACATGGCAACACGGGGCCACCAAAAATTGGTTAAGTCAAAACTACACCTGTGTGGGATTCAAAATCGTGACCTCCTTCATAATAGCCCAACGCTCTAACAATTTGGGCTATGGTAGTGTTGGTGTCCTATTTTTTCCAAATTTTGTCACTCATTATTACTATTTTGGGCCTCTTTTGTCATAAGAAGTTCCCTTTTCCTATCCTCCATCTGTATTTTTGCCTAAACCCTGCCAAATCCTTGATAAGAGGTGAAGCATTGCAATAGTGTCATTTTTACTATTTTGTGATTAAAATTAAGTATTTAATTTATGCTACTAGTCTTCCAACTAATCCTTATGGGCTTAGATGTGAATTTTAATGTAGCAGGGCCTACACAGCTAAAGATGGAGGAGGATCATGGCATCAAGTTCTATTTTGAATTTTCACACTTAAACATCCAGGTTTCGGAATAATACTCAAGGTTTGGGAGGCCTATTACACCTTCAGAGCTTCGAAGGGGTCAATGCAACTACCATTGTTCCAGAATGATCTTGATTATCCCTAAGTAGTCAATTTCCAGATCAACAGACAATCAAGCGCGGCCTAAGGATAGCACTTGGTTGGAAGCAGTTAGTTTATGAAAAATAAATATGTACTTTAAATTGGATTTCGAAGGCTAATATTGGCCGTAGATATCTGCATTTTCCATGTAATAAAATATTTTCTATTTTATGTATAATAGTATTGCCTATAAAGGCTAGTAGAGGAGTTAAGCGAGTTAGCTATAGAGGAAAAAAAGATTGAAGCTGTCAGTGTGTATTCAGAACTTCGTCCTACTGCGGACTTTCTTTATCTTAATTCAAGACTTGTTCGAGTAATATAATGGGTGTATGTTGATTTGAATTTTCGTGAGTACCATTGCGATGCATTTATATATTGAATAATTGAATATATTATTCTCATTGTAGGTTTTAACCTTCCAGGTGTGGCAAGGGCCTGCCACAGTCTCGAAATTAGTTCTTTTCTTAGGTAGATTGAATTGAATTATGTTTCTTTTTATTACAGAACTTGTGAATTCTATAACATGATTAAGAAGATCATGATTTGATTCCATTAAGATTTAAATTATATTTGGTCTCATGTTGCTTTGGTTTTGGAATTCATGATAGTTATTGCATATTGTGCTTGATCCATTTTACAAAGAAATATTACTATATTTCATATACGAGGCTGTGTTGATACACTATAAGAAGAACCATATTTAATAACAATATGCACTAAAAATTGATTTAATAGTGATTTTCCGTGTGTGTTTCCATTTATTAGTTATATGATTTGATCATTAAGTGTTTAAGCTTATAGATGTATGTAGTGATAGTCTATATTTTAGGGTTTATATTACACACAGCTTTTAAGACATGTCGTAAATTTTCATTTTCTTAATTTCCACTTGAAAATTAGTTACCTATGGTTTGTAGAACGCTTTAGGCCTTGTAGTTTCCAAAACTAATTCTGGAATAATGTATGTGGTTTGAAAGCCTCGCCTAGATAAATAGCTAATTATATTTCAAACCAAGTACCCACAATTTATTTCCGGATCATGATGTCTGGTTCCACAATTCATTCTTGGTAATTTCATTTAACTTATATGAAAAGCTCATTGATATTTATGCCTTAGTACAATCATTACTCAAAGTATTTCTTAACTGTGTATGTGAGTTCAAAAACTGTGTGATATATAAAAGTGATTGAATTCCATTTTAGATGTTTAGGGTGAGTTTCTTAATTAGAAAATTTGTTGGATTCAGAGTGTCTGCTATAGCAAAATTTCATTCCCATAATTATATTAGAATACTTTTTTTCTATTAAAGGGTTTTGAATTGATAGAAGTCGAGGTGTGAAGTGAATTGGTTTTAAGACCATCAACAATTAGGATTTTCCCCTGTTGGTTTGAATTTTGAATTTATTAGTGTGTGTTCTCCTCAAGACAGAGTGCTCTATTTAGTTTGAATTTTGAGTTCATGATTAAGAGTAGTGTGTGTTGTTTTCATAGTTGTTCTTATATGTTAACATAAGGAGATTGGTTAATGTAAGGAGTAAATAGATTATGGTTTCTTAGATATCATAGAAGGGTTTTGGATTTCAAGTACAATATATAATTCTAGGATTGATTCAGTTACAGTGTAATAATAATCTAATTTGTTTTGTACTTCCTTACAGTGTTTTTGCAGTGAGAGAACTGTAGTGAATGTTAGATGTAGTTTAAGTGCAAATTATCCTTGATTACAGAATGTATTGATTAAAATAGGAATTTCAAGTCAATTGAATTTGATAATTTATTCTTCTTCTTTAATTAGAAATATTTATTTCTATTCAAGAAGATTGGACCTAATCACCAGAAGTGCAAGTTTTAATAGTATGGCTTGAATGAATTAGGTTAAGTCTCTTTTAATATTATTAGTCCGCAAGTGAGATGTGTGTTAGCTCATAGCAGTATTCTTTGTCATTTGAGTACTTAGATCATCATTATTAATGTATGTTTATGCTCTGATCCTAACCCGAACCAAAAACGCAGTAGAACTCGTGTTTATGAGTCTGGGTTGAAAATTCAATATTAGGAGTATTAATTGATCGATTAAAACTCCAAAAAAAATTTGAACTGGGGCCGGGGAACTTTTAGTTGGTTCAGGTAAAAATTATTATTACAAATTTTTCAAGGGTATTGAAGGATTATCAGAGGGCGAAGAGTGTACAGTAAGACGTGAGTGAAGAGCCACACATCCACTATTGCAGGGTTTCTCCAAAGCCTGACCATTGTTGCATATCTTTGAACTTTATTTTCCTTTCCTTTATGTGTAGAAGTAGAAGTAGGCCTAGATATAGTAAAGGTATATTTATTTCTAGTTCACTATTTCTTGAAAAAAATTTCTCGATGAAAATCCCATTAACTAATCCTGCTAATCGTTACGCAGGAACTAAGCACCAACGAGAGGGAGATTTTACAAGGAGAACCCCCCATTAAGGAAGAAGTAAGGCAAATATCCATTGAATCCTTCTCCATTCAGATCAACGACAACTCATCCGCAACCAACATGGCACACAATGAAGGGGAGAATAGAAAAAATGAATGAAATCAGGATGAAAACCATGGAGAGCGGGAAGGCCTAAGAATTCCTTTATTTGGAGGAAATGAAGATGGACTAAGAAACAAATATGGACCTAGGGGAGGACCAGATGATGAAGAAGAAGAAGAAACTACCTTCGGATTACCTATCCATGATATAGCCAGGAACATCACAATGAAAAGCATACCAATGACATCTCTGCCACTCTTCTATGGTAAGCCCTATGAGGACCCTGATGCCTTTATTTTTGAGGTTGATATTTTATGCAAGAGCTACAATTATTATGATGACGCATATAAACTTAAGTTGTTCCCAGCCACCCTGAATGATGTAGCCCTTAGATGGTTCATGAGTCTAGGTGAAAACACTATTTACTCTTGGGATGATATGAAGTCTGTCTTTCTTAAAAAATACCAAGACTTTTGAAAATTATGGATGTGAACGATATTCTTAGAATGCAACAAATGGATGATGAAAGCCTAGAAGAATATCTCGAACATATCCTATATCATTTTCACAAATCCCAAGGGGCACATCTAGAAAAAAAAACTATTTTTTGGCTCCCCGTGATTCGCAATATTGGCAAGAACAACTTTGAAGGGAACCACATCAAACCACTTTGGAGTCCAAGGACCTAGAATTCTTGGATTCAAAGAGGGCTCTCTCTATATTTTTGTTTGTAAATGATATATATTTATGCTTATATTTTCTGATTTTAGGCTAGTTATAAAGTTCTAGGAATATTGGTTTTGTTTGGTTGATTAATTGATTATGTGATTAAGTGATTGAGTGTTTCGGTTGAATAGATAGAATATGGGTAACATTACTCCATTGGGCTATGGAGTTATAAAATGATATAATTCTTCATCAACTCTAAAAGGATTTTCATAGGGAAAGCTAGCTATATCAAGTAGATCTCTTAGATTAGACTAAATATGAAAGGATAGTAAGTCGTGAAATCAGTAAAACTAAAGGGAAATTAAGAATCCTTTAACTCTACTTAAACAAGAAAAGCATTTTGGGTAACTTTTTAAGAAAAACCAAAGGATAGGGCAAAACATAGACTTCTTTGGCTAGACTCTAGTAAGAAAACCTTAAGACAATAATCTAGTAACCCTAGAGAGTAGGACACCCCTAAATTCTCTAGCTATTACTTTCATACAAAGAAAAAATTCAAGATATTAATCAGTATAATTAAAGAGAAATTAAGAATTATTTAATAAAACTTATAAAAAGACCTTTGAAGCAACATTTTAAGACAAATCAAAGGACAGGGCAAACCATATACTTCTTTGGTTGGACTCTACTAAGTAAACTTCAAAGAAGGCCTAAAAAATAACATTTCAAGAAAAAGCAAAGGACAGGGCAAACCATAAACTTCTTTGGTTGGACTCTACCGAATCATTTTCAAGCCAACAAGCTAGGTGGAACTAAAGAACAAGAAGAACCTGAATTCTCTAATCCGACCTTGTAGAAGAAAACATTAAGATGAAAGAAGCAGACAAAATTAAGGTGCCAAGACAACATATCTTAATCTAAAGTTTATGTTCTTTTATCAGAGAAATGATGGAAAATATGGAAACCAAAATAGAAACAATGAAAATGAAGGATAACATCACCATCAAAATAGCTCAAGAATATTGTGAACGTGCTTGTATTACTGATTTTCAAAACAGTTGCAATACTCCAATGCAATAATCTTTGTAGCTTAGAGTCTGATCAAATCCAAATTTAGCAGCTCATCAACAAGCTCAACAACCAACTAACCAACCAACACTAACAATGAACAATACATGCAATATTTATCTGCAAAATGAGGAATTTTCCCTAACCTAGGGTGGTAGATTTGTATTAATTACAGAGATAATGTATTTTTGACCTTTGAGACCATGGAAGGCCCAAGGCAAAATATCTGTGACTAAATCACTGTAATAATAATTTAAAACTTAACTGTTGAGCTAACTTTTGGGATATTGTTGACTTTTATGGCTTTTCATTAACTTCGCAATAACTTTTGAGTAGATGGGAAATATATTTGGCTATTACAATAACTATTTTTGTGTTTAAGCTGTAAGTGTCGAAGGTGTTTTTAAGAAGTAATTGCTAAGTTGCTTAATTATTCGGATCTATCTTCCATGTTAATTTATCTTAGATTTGTCTTTAAACCCTGTTTGGATTTTAACTCTGATTTGTCTCTCTCTTACTTCTTCTTTCTCATCTAATTATATCAATCTACCTTCTGTCTTAATTCTGTTCATTATCATTAACCTTTGACTGATATTTTATCATTTGTATTCATTTATGCCTTTTGATTTAAAATTTTAATCCTTCTTTCCTTTGTCTACTTGGTGACTATGTTTTCCATTTGCTTGTACCTCTGCACAGCTACTGTGCAAACCTTTTCTACCACCGTTCTTTAACAGTTTCATCTTTGATTTGTTTGTGATTTTCCTTTCCTTGTGCTCCAAATCTTTTAAATGAAACAAGACACTCTGGATCGTCACCTAGAGGACCTACTAAAAACAATTTTTGGACCTCGCAAACTCGATTTATGCATTTTTACCATGTATAATCACCTCCACACTAAAAATAATTTTTAATTGAAAACCTGTGTTTGTCAATAGAGTCCGGAAAATGGGACTTGTTGTTTTTCTGCATTTTTTCGAGCATTTCTGGCTTTCGGAGTGTTTGCCGAGGTTTGACAATCGGACGAGGTTTATCAAATTAACACAGGTTTTTAATCATTTGGAAGGGGTCGACAGTTTTGGTTTATGGCATGAGGGTGATGGGGTAGTTTTTCGCATGAATTGGGGGTCGTAAATGGTATTGGAGGAGTGTGCGATGCCATAGGATGAGCGCCACGTGGCAGGGTCTACAATGGTGAATACTGCCCATATCGCAAGACTCAAAGGTTATTAACCTACGGGCTTTTGGATGTGCGATATGCAATGTGGGCCATTGGATTGGGAGGGGTGAGATTGAACGACGGTCGGGTGAGGATGGGTTGCAGGTAGATTTAGATGGTGGGGCCCAGGGGATACATGGTGGAAGGCTTATTATAGTGTGAGGTTTGGTATAATGTGGAGCCCGATGTTTGAATGGAGAGCCAGATGTTAATGCTGTGAGGCTCGGGAATGTTTTAAGTGCCGCACGGGGTGAAAACTTTAGAGCAGGGGGCTCTAAAATACGAATTGATCGGGATTTTACTAAAAAACAAAGTTTTATTAAAATGGAGGCCCTAATAGTATAATTTTTAGTTTAAAACAATGTAAAAAGGGGTTTTTTACATTGTTTTAATGTAATAAGGCAAAATGTTGAAGGTGAGGGGGTTTAGTGGGGAAAATGGGGCTTTATGTAGGAATAAAAAGGGTGAAAAGAGGGATTGATGTCAAACTTGGGTTTTTTCAGATGTTGAGAGTGCTTGGAAGAGGAAAAATGAAAGATAGTAATTTAGGAAAAATAGAGATAATGAAGGTAGTGAGATTTCTAAAAATAGATGATAGTCAAGCAATGTTATTTTCAGCAGATTGTAGAAAATCCATAGTCACCTAGTGATACTATAAAATAAAGGAGGATAACAGTGGGTCCAACTGGGGAGGGCAGCTCCTTTAGGAGGTGTTAATAAACTTAGAGTTCAGATCTCTTGAATTTGTATATTAGTGCCTTGTTTGCACTTGCAATATTTTTCATTCTGCATTTGCTGGTCTGTTGCAATCCTTTGTATATGTGACCTTTTAGATATTTGAAAAACATGCTTCTTGCAAATTCTGCATACCCATCATTCTATCCTAGCACTTTTTCTTCATTTGGGGGCGTTTAGTGTTGTGTAACCAGCTCCAAAAAGAGAAGAAACTGAGATATCAACACCTTAGAAATGAGCCTCTTCGAGGGGGCAACCTCCAATACATTACATAAATGAACAATCCTTGGATGATACAATTTACAAAACCTCCTTTCTATATATAGGAGTCCATGGGGCCATAATGTAATCCTAGTGGGCCACAATGTAATCCTAGCCGACCTAACAATAATAATTTAAGGGCACAATAATAACAAAATGGGGGTTACAAGGGTACAATAATAACAATAAGGGGTTTACACTAACAATGATAAGGGACTATACTAGTGATATAGGGACCTAACATGCCCCTCTCCTTCAAAAAAAGTGTTGTCCTCAACGCTTGAGTAGCTCCGGGTGCTTCTGTATAAAATTCTCATCCTCCCATGTAGAATCTTCAGTGGGTAAGTTCTTCCACTTGATGAGATACTGTGAAATTGATCGATTCCGTAGCTGTCGAGTTCTTGTTTCCATGACCGCTTCAGGTTCCAATATGATTTTTCCTTCCTCATCAAGTTCTGGAAATATTGTTTGAACTGGAAGATTTTCACCTATAACCTTCTTTAAGCATGAAACATGGAAAACTGGATGTACTCGCGAAAAAGCAGGAAGCTCCAATTTGTATGCCATAGTACCAATCTTTTGCAACACCTTGTAAGGACCATAGTACTTTGGCGATAATTTATTATCCTTCTTAGCTTGCTTGAAGGACATTTGTTTATATGGTTGTAGCCGTAAAAATACCCAATCTCCTACATCAAAACTTCTCTCGCTGCGATGTTGATCTGCCTGTTGTTTCATTCGATTTTGTGCCAAATTCGGGTTATCCTTTAAGAGTTGGAGAACTTCTTGCTGATGCTCGATGTGATCTTCCACTGCTTGAACCTTCGAATTTTCCCTTAAAGATGATGTGATGGATGGTGGATGATATCCATAAAGTGCCATAAATGGGGTCATTTTGCTGCAGTATGGAAGGAAGTGTTATACCACCATTCAGCGAGAGGTAACCACTTGACCCATTGTGTTTGTTTATCAGATACAAAACAACGAAGATATCCTTCCGAACATTTATTTACTATCTCAGTTTGACCATCAGATTGAGGATGATAAGATGAGCTATGAGCTAATTGAGTACCCAAACAATAAAATAACTCCGTCCAAAAATTTCCAGTAAAAATGGGATCTCTGTAGCTCACAATAACCCTTGGGCTTCCATGTAGCTTTTGAATTCTATCCATAAATGTAGTAGCAACTGTACTTGCTTTAAATGGATGAGATAATGCACAAAAGTGTGCATACTTGGTAAGTCTGTCAACTACCACCATGATGACACTCTTTCCTTCGGACTTAGGTAAACCTGTGATAAAATCCATTGAAATCTCCTCCCAACGTTGACTTGGAATGGATAAAGGTTGTAGAAGTCCTGGGGTCTTAATTGTTTCCACTTTATTCTGCTGGCAGACCAAACATTCCGCCACAAACTTTCGAATATCAGATTTAAGGCCATCCCAAAAAAATTCTTTCTTCACCCTGTGGTAAGTTTTTAAAAATCTGAGTGTCCTCCTAAAGGAGAAGTGTGCAATTCCAGAAGAATCTTTTGTTTTAGTTGGGAATTCTTACAAAGATATAAGCGATCTTTGTACCATAAAAAATCATTTTTCCAACTAAATGTATCAGATGTGCTAGGATCTTGCTGCAACTTTTGAATGAGTGTCCATACATCTTTGTCCTTCTTCCATTCATCTCTTGCTTCAATTATCCAATCTAGTTGGATAATAGAAATGGCACAAAGCAATGCTTCCACCTCTTCATTCTTTCTTGAGAGTGCATCTGCAACAACATTAAGCTTTCCTTTTTTTGTAGATTATTTCAAAGTCATAACCCAACATCTTTGTGACCCATTTTTGCTGCTCTTCTGAAGATAGTCTTTGTTCCAAAAAGTGTTTAAAACTATCATGATCAGTTTTTACCTTGAAGTGTCTTCCCATTAGGTAAGTTCGCCATTTCTTTAGTGCATGCAGTATTGCTAACATTTCCTTCTCATAAATAGGTTTCTGTAAATACTTTCCTTTGATTGGGCGACTTTCAAAAGCAATGGGTCTTCCTTCCTGCATTAAAACTGCACCAATTCCATTTCCTGAGGCATCACATTCCACAATAAAGGTTTTTGTGAAGTCTGGCGTAGCTAAGACCGGTGCTAGGCACATTGCCTCTTTAAGATGTTCAAGGCCTTAGTTGCTTCAGGAGTCCATGAAAATGCATCTTTCTTCAATAATGTTGTTAGAGGTGCTGCTATTCTCCCATAATTCTTAACAAACTTGCGATAATACCCTGTTAACTTGAGAAATCCTCGCAACTGCTTTATGGTTGTGGGGACTTTCCATTCCTTAATGGCTTTAATTTTGTTAGGGTCTACCTTAACACCCTCGTGAGATAAAATATGACCCAGATATTCCACCTCTTGTACTCCAAAGAAACATTTGGATGTTTTTGCATATAATTGTTTCTCCTCCAATAGTTTGAGCACCATGTCAACATGTTGAACATGATCCTTCCAAGACCTGCTATAGATTAGTATGTCATCAAAAATACTAGCACAAATTTTCTAAGGAAGGGTTTGAAAATGGAATTCATCAACCCTTGAAATGTAGAAGGTGCATTGGTAAGGCCAAAAGGCATGACCAAAAATTCATAATGACCCTCATGAGTTCGAAATCTTGTTTTTGGAATATCTTCAGTCTTCATTCTAATTTGATGATATCCTGAACGAAGATCCAACTTGGTAAAATAAATTGCTCCATGTAATTCATCCAATTATTCATCAATCACAGGAATGGGAAATTTATCTTTAATGGTGAGCTTATTGAGCTCCCTATAATCCGGACACATTCGCCATGATCCATCCTTCTTGTGTACCAATACTACAGGAGCAGAGAAAGAACTTTGACTAGGTTGAATTATACACGCCTCTAACATTTCTGCAATCATACGTTCAATTTCGCTCTTTTGGAAGTAAGGATATCTATAAGGCCTGATGTTTGGAGGAACACTTCCTGGAATCAAATGAATAGCATGATCATGGTCACGAATAGGTGGGAGTCCTTTGGGAGTTTCAAACACCTTGGAATGATTGTCCAAGACTTGTTGGAGATCTGCAAAAATAGATGATTTTGATGTCGGAACTTCTAGTGAGCATAATTGTGCAATTACACCTCGTTGTTGTTTCTTTAGAAGCTTTGTCATGACATTAGAGCTTATTATCCTTCATGGCTTCCCTTCAATACCCCATAATTCGACTTCCTTTCCTTCTGAAAAAAATTTCAAGAAAATTTCTTGAAAATTAAAAGCTACCATCCCCAAAGATTGTAACCATTATACTCCTAATACAACATCAGCACCTCCCATAGGAATGGAAAGCATTGGACTAGTCAATACATATTCCCCCATGGTTAGCTTGATATTATGGCATTTTCCAGACCAATTTATAGCTCCTCCATTTGCAACCATCACTTGACATTCTGGTGTTGGGTATAGGAAACAATTTAATTCCTTGGCTACCTTACAATTAATAAAATTATGGGTGCTACCTGAATCAATCAACACTATTACCTTTTTCTTCTTGATTTGTCCTACTATCTTGAGAGTTTGAGGAGTGGTAATTCCTGCTAGTGCATTACACGATATGGTCGGATTCATTTCTTCCTCTTCTAGGGTTGGTTTCTGGTGTATATCCTCTTCTTGTTCATTTTCTTCTTCCTCTTCACAATCTATGTAAAATAATTTCTTCTCAGCACACTTATGACCTTTAGTGTATTTGCTATCACAACTGTAGCAAAGCCCTTTTTGCTCTTTTTTCTTCCAATTGTTGTGGTGTCAACCTTGTAGGTTGTGGAAATCTAGGCGTAGCAACACTTCCTTCTTTATAGAATTGAGTGGTAGGCTTCCTTGTCGCCATAATTTTACATTCAACTTTTCTTGCCAAGCTGAATGCCTTCTCCAATGAATTAGGTTCCAAAACGCGAACTTCATGTTGGATGTTATCCTTTAAAGTGCCTATGAAGAGATCAATCCTGTGTTCCTCTGGAATATCAGTTACCCTTATATTCAATTTTTGGAAGTCCTCAATGTGCTGCCCCACTAAACCCTTTTTTTTGAGATTTATCAATTGGCTAAAGAAGGCGTTGCTCTTTGTATCCTCATAATGTGCTATCATTTCCTCCGTAAAAATTGACCAAGTGACAATTTTTTTACGGGAGCAAAGCCATTGATACCATACAAATGTATTTTGTTCTAAATGTAAAGTTGCAATGCGTACCTTTTGTGTGTTTTGTACGTTATGGAGATCAGAATATTGCTCCATCTGTAGTATCCATGTTACAGGATCCTTTCCATCAAACTTCCTCATATCCATCTTTGGAATATGGTGGTTCTTCCCGCCAACATTAGAGTTTATGAAATCACAATTAACATTTATTTGGTTCTCATCATGAGGTTCTTCTACTATCTTTTCACCATTAGGAAACCTTTCTTGTATAAACTTTGTCAAACCTTCCATGTTTGCTTTTAGAAAATTCTTCATGTTTTCCATTTTCTCATCGATCTTAGCTTCCATGTCATCAATCTTAGCTTCCATGCCGACTTCCATGCCATCTATCTTAGCTTCCAAACCATTCATCTTAGCTTCCACGCCTTTCTTCAAACCATCCACCTTAGTTTCCATGCCTTTCTTCAAAACTTCCATTTCATTTTTTGTTGTTCTTTGCGAGAGCGAAATTTGTTGCATTTGCTCTTGTAATTTTGATATGTCATGTTGACATTATTCATCTTCATGAGTAATAGTAGAGCCTTCTAAAGGCTTAATTGGTGTTGAATTCTTTTTAGGGGCCATTTCAGACTCCAATATTGATATCTATTCTACAATAGGCCCTTGCAATCAATTCAACTTGATTCTTCAAACAAGACTTATGCAATTCGGAAAAAAAATACACACCTTTTACTAGCTTTGAGGAGCTCGATAATGAAATTGTATTATCTCTGTGATTGAGTCTTCAATATCTGAAATTTAGAACTAAAGAGCGCCCTCTAGATTATATTTTGAATGCCTTGGTCACGATCTGAATTTTGATTTTCAAAACAATGTTGTGTCTCCCACAATGACACTAATTAAAGATGACTGGTTAGGTAGAGCACACTTGTAGGACGTGCCACGTGTCATTGTTTCGTCCTTTGTCTCTGAAGTTAATATCCAAGAAACTACAGTCCGTGTACTTGCAACCAATTTTTACGGAACTCAAATCCACTGCCCAGATAGAGAGTTATTGAACTTTTCCCACGATCACCTCTTTGAGATGCAATTCAGGAGCCTGAAAAAGCACTACCTTCCACAGATCATATCTCCAAAAATATTGCGAACCAAGCTCTAAAATTTTTTGAAGAATTTCCCCAGGATTTCAGCTTCGTACCATATGAATGTCAGATTCTGAACCTTCGTAGAAAAATATTTATAGCGAAAATGCCACGATGACCTATTTAGGAGCTTGAAACAAGACCTAACTTCCACAGATGATATCTCCGAAAATATTGCGAACTAAGCTTTGAAATTTTTAGAAACTCTTCCTCAGGATTTCAGCTTCGCACCCTAAAAATTTCAGCTTCTGAAACTTCGTAGAAAAAAAATTATAGCGAAAATGCCACGATGACCTGTTTGGAGCAGCGAAACCCTAGAATCCGAAAACTCTGATACCAAATTCTCAATAACTTGACTCCAAAAGAAGTGAGATATCAACGCCTTAGAAATGAGCCTCTTGAGGGGAAACCTCAATACATTACATAAATGAACAATTCTTGGATGATACAATTTACAAAACCTCCTTTCTATATATAGGATTCCGTAGGGCCAATAATGCTCTTAATCCTGAGTAGACCCTGATGTAATCTCGTGACCTAACAATAATAATTTAAGGGCACAATAATAACAAAATGGGGGTTACAAGGGTACAATAATAACAATAAAGGGGTTACACTAACAACAATAAGGGACTATACTAGTAATATAGGGACCTAACATTTAGGCTGGCAAACCCTTGACATCATATTTCTTTGGAAAGAAAAAACTATCTACTTCTACCTTTATATTGTCCAAAGGCTCAGATTAGAGTAGTGATCTCTTTTATTCTCTACCTAATCTACTTATCCATCAAGGTTAAATAGTTTGATAGATTTTCATTCTCTAACTATAACCAGGAAATTTAAAGTATGACCAAATCAAGATTAAGCAGTTTGACTGTCATGAACTGTGCAATTTTGGACAAGTTGCTCACAGATTTTATTTTTGTAAGACGTAAAACTAAAAAATGAGGGCTATAATCTGGAATTTTTCATTTATCCCTTTCTTCTCTTATTGGTTCAAATTATCCTTTGTAACCAATATATTTTCTTTCTACCTACACATAAAACAAGTTTAAACAGTTTGGAAAATCTTCATTTTCTAACTTATTAGCAAGAAAATTCAAAAAAAAATTCAATCAGGATTATGCTGTATGATTGAACAAGACTTCCTTTTCAAACATAGTGGCATTTGGACTTGCACAATTTCAAACACATTCTTTTTTGGTATGGGGCTTTACCTTTTTCCTTTATCTGCCCTCTTTTGTTCTTTTATTTATTTTTGTGTTTTTGTCTGGACAATGTTATATACAATGAATAAAACTTTAAATTAAGATCTTCAACTAAAATAATTCTTGAGCATCCTACCATTGACAGGACCTCCAAATAATTTTGTTCCATCCATCTCTTGTAGGAAAAATGCATTGTTACCTCTTGCAGAGTGGATGATGTATGGACCTTTCCATAGATTGTCAAA
Source organism: Pinus albicaulis (assembly GCA_034641835.2). Classification (NCBI taxonomy): domain Eukaryota; kingdom Viridiplantae; phylum Streptophyta; class Pinopsida; order Pinales; family Pinaceae; genus Pinus; species Pinus albicaulis. Next base: position 1,003,851,415 of record CM076581.1, read on the forward strand.
TTTTCCATGCTTGCCTTTGTCTTGTCTTCTTGAATCCCACTTCAGCACTTTGTCTGCAATGTTGAAATCATTTTCCTTGGTCATTTTGTCAAAATATTCTTAATTTATTCGTGTACTTTTTGTGTCCTATTGTACACTTCTTCTTTGGTTTGTTGTAGTTGGACAGTCTAGTTTATTCTTCTTTGCATATCATTTTCTTCGAACTATACTTCTTGGATGAGCTTCATCACTGGCACTCTGAAGCTTGTTGGAAATACTGCATCTGCTCCATATACTAGCTGATAGGGAGACATACCAATTGATTTTTTATTTGTTAATCTGTCTGCCCATAGTGCATGTACTAGTTTGTTGTGCCATGACTTCTTATTCTCTTCCAACAACTTTTTAATGATGTTTACCAAACTTTTGTTTGAGGATTCAAACAACCCATTACCTTGAGGGTAACAAGTTGTTGAATGTCCCAATGTGATCTAATATTTATGGAAAAATTCCACCATTTTCTTGGATCTAAAAGAAATAACATTATCAGTAATGATTTTTCTAGGACAACCAAATCTAGATAAAATGTCGTTTTCAAGGAATATGATAATTACTGAGTCTATGGGAGTTCTAGAAGAAATGGCCTTTATCCACTTTGTAAAATAGTCAATTGCAGTAAGGATCCATTTGTGTTGGGAAGAGGAGACAAGATGGATCTCTCCAATAAAATCAAGACCCCATTATCGAAAAGGAGATTCAACAGAAATTGGATGTGAAGGCAATGGTAGTAGGTTTCTTTTTCCCTCAAAGATTTGGCATTTATGACAGGAAATCACCATTTTATGGATGTCTTGGAAAAGGGTAGGCCAATAGAAACCAACCCTAAGGATTTTATTGACAGTGGTTTTCCAATAGAGGTGGCCTCCACATTCTCCTTCATGCAATTCATGCTTGATCCTATCTGCATATTCTTCTTGAAAACATTTAAGCAATATACCACCAACATTTTTCGAATAACTTTTTTTGTGTAGAATGCAAAAATTCATAGCTTTAAGTTTAAGGAATCTGGCCTTTGTTTTGGACAAACCAGGAGGAATATTTAGATTAGAAAGCACATATATTACATCAACATACCAATATGAGTTCAGAAATTCTTCCTCAATAGGTGTAGTCGCCAACTCCTCTTGTTCATCCAATGCATCAATCATATTGATGTCCAGTGCTTGAAAATTTGTTTCAGCCATGAGGTTAGCTAGTCCTTTCCCTTTGATTAGCTTGGTGGGCTTGATTTCCAGATCATACCCTAATATCACAACAATCAACTTTCCTCTTTTTCCATCAAGATCTTGTGTGAGTATGTCTTTTACTATTGTGTGAGGCACAAAGGCAATGATGTGTGAACGAAGAATGTATAATCTGAAATCTTTCAATGCTTTAATTAAGGAAAAATATTTTTTTTACATTATGTTATATTTCAGAGGTGCATCTTGGAGTGCCTTTCTCAAAAAATGATATGAGCTACTCCTGTCCTTTTATATTTTTCTGCAGTAGGACAATAACAACGGTGTTTTGATGCAAAAGAAAATATGAAGAAATCTTTGATAAAATCAGGGCTGATCAGAATTGGTGTTTGTGTAAGAGACTTTTTTACCAAATAAAAATATTTCTTTGCTTCTATGTTCCATTTGACACCTATTTCTCTTTTCAGCATATTAGTGATGTTTCTTAGGAGTTCTGCAAGGTTTGGTATGAACCTTTTAAGAAATTTATCTTTCCAATGAAAGATTGCCACTCTTTGATGTTTCTTAGATGATTGATTTGCAATATTCCTTCAATCCTCATTGGGTTGATCTTGATCCCTTCTTCAAATATGATGTGGCTTGAAAGTTTCCCTTTTTGAAGGCCAAACACAGTTTTCTTTGGATTTAAAGACATGCCATACTTTCTACACTTTTCAAAGACTTTTCTTATGTGAGCTAGGTGTTCTTCGTCAGTTTTGGATTAGACTGTGATGCCATAAAGATATATCACAATGAAGTAACCTATTTCTTCAGAAAAATCAATGTCCATGGCTCTTTAAAAAGTGGCCCCAACATTCATTAACCCAAAATGAATTTTAACATACATGAAGGTGCCCCAAGGTGTAGTGAAAGTTGTTTTGTGTTGATAATCTGGATATAATAGCACCTGATTGTATCCTAAAAATCCATGCAGCAAGGATATTGATTAGGACCCTACTAGCCTTTGTAATATGTGATCCATTTTTGGTAAAGGGTAGTTTTCTTTTAGGGAGGCTTGGTTTAAATTTCTGACGTCTATGAATAGCCTAATTTATCCTATTTTCTTCCTCACTAACACAAGATTTGAAACCCATTCTGAATATCTCAGAGGGACTATTATTCCAGAATCATACATTTTCTTTATTTCTTTCTCAACCAGTGGCAGTTATACAGGGTTTATTCTACGCAATTTCTGTTTGAAGGGTTTCTGGTTTTCTTTTGAGAGGAATCTTGTGTTGAAGTATCTTAGTATCATATGACTTTAAACCTTCATAGCTCCAAGAAAACGCATTAGTAAATTCTTTCAACAGCTCAAGATATTTCTATTTTATAGGTGTTGGAATTGTTTTTGATAGTTTTATCATTTTGGGGTCTTGTTTACTCCCTATATTGCATTCTTTTACTACTGCTTCAGTAGGTTCTATTTTTGGCTTTTTAGCAACATCATTGAAGTCAAAACGTTCCTCTAGAGGAACCAATCCCTTTGGAAAAGTATCATTTCTGGATTACAGCACTTCAAAGTCTTCTTTTTTTGAGTCTACACACAATTCTTTCTTAAGTGGGTCATCTTTTGTTAACATATTTATATGAGCATCATCAAGAGGCTCTTCTTTGTAAGTTTGTTCCTTAGAAGAGGAGTCTTCTTCATGATCTGAGTCTAAAACTGGCATTTCAAACCCATTTCTGGATGGCAGGAAATCTTCAATCTATTTGTCACCTTCAAACACTTGCCAATATTTTATATTATCAGGGAATGCTGGTCTATATTTGAATTGTACTGTGTATTGTTTGTTATGATAAGGTTTTTGACAAGTACTAGCTGTAAACGCTAGACCGTTGGCAAGGATGTTTTGATTTCTTGGGACAAAGGTAAGATCATATTCTTTCAATTTTATTAAGAGGTCAAGGGATTCATTCATATATGCTCTTAATCTAGGATGTTTAGTTGCATATTCTCCCTTAAGTTGCCTAATGACTAGCTCTAAATCCCCATAAACATAAATTCTTTTGGCTCCTAATTCCTTGAGTAATGGTAGCCCTAGGAGGAGTGTCTCATATTCTGCTATGTTATTTGTACATTGGAAATTCAGCTGATATGAGCGGCCTTCTGCATGGTTATTCTTAGTGTTTTGTACCCACACACCCGCCCCTGAACCAGTTTTACCGCAAGACCCATCAAAGATAATGGTCCAAAGAGGTTCAATTTCAAGCTTACCATTATATTGGTCATTGTGGCTGCCACCATGTTGTTTATTATGCTGTTCATTTTCTATTTGGCCTAGTTCTTCTGAATGTTCCTCCTCTTTTTCTTCTTCCTTTTCATCTGTTTGCTCATTTTCTGCCACTTGTTCATTAATGTTTTCATCATTCTAAAGGATAAATGAATCAAGGTCTGTGTGGATAGAATAGAGAGGGGAGTTATCTGGCTTTTCCTGACTGCTGACCATGTATTTTATATGATTCTCCCTATATAGTCTTCTTGGTTGACTAAAGACACGTATAGTAGCATAGGTCATGTCCATTTGGAGGGTGCCTTGGAGTTTAGCTCCCCATGAGCATGATAGGAGCATGCCATACTGAGGAGGAATATCAGCCACTACAATATCCATTACAAGGCTCTTGGCTACTATTTGTGCTAAATTAACACATAGATCTTTGATTAGGCCAAGACATTTAACTCTACTGGAATCAAAAGAGTATAAATCCTTGTATGGTCTAGTTATCTCAAGGCCTAGCCTTTCCATTATGACTTTTTGCATGAGGTTACATGAAGCTCCTGAATCTAACATTGTGAAGGATTTTTTCATGGATGTTAAAACTGACATAAAATGGAGGAACACCTCCCTCTTGAAACTTACCTTCTACTTTTGTTCTAAACAAAAGTTCAGGTATGTTCATTTAAATTTACAGAATCATAATTTTATCCTATGTTTAAAGCTTTAAAAACTTGGGATCTATATACATCTTGGGAAACTAATTCAATAATAGGTATGGAGATTTTTATCTTGGAAATTTCATTCTCAATACTAAAAGGTGTCTGTGTTTTTGAAAGGTTCAAATCAGTTTTATCAGACACTATTTTTACAACAATTTCGGCTTGCTGATTTTTATTTGGAGTCTCAGTTAAAACAGTGTTGTTAGGACTGTTAGCTGGATTTCTAGTGCTGCTTTGGTCACCACCATGTTGGTTTTTTTTGTTTTTACTTTTATTAGAACTTTCAGCCACTATGTTTGGATTTTCTACTGCCATTTTAGGCATGTTTTCAGGGATCTTCCTAGCATACATTTCAAAGTTCTTTCTCTTGGGAGTATCTTGGGTTTTCTTTCTTCTGAGGTCATACTGTCTATGTACTTTCATGATGAAATTTTCATAACCTTGTTTATAGTCTTTGGATTCTAGGCTTTCTTCTTCAAATTGAGTTGGGGAAAACATACCTTGCTCTTCCTCAATGAGGAAAAAAGTATCCTCATTATTGACTCCCATTAGATTGATGTGATTCTCCGTTATTTCATCAATTATCCCCTCATCCTCATCAGCATAGTTTTCTTGGAAGGGAAGTCTAATTTTCTGATAAGTACCTCTCTATCTTATTTGAGGGGGATTTCTCCTAAAGTTTTGGTTTGGGTTCTGATTTTGATTTATGTTTTGAGGAGATGTTTGGTTTTCTCTAGGGGAAGCTCTCTCATTTATGTTTATTTTATACATCATCCTTTCCATGGTTCTAATTAAGTTATCAATATTAGTATCAGATGATGAGGCCATAGGTTCTTCCTTGTATGTGACCCTCTTTTCAATCCTCATTCTGGCCCTTTTGGCAATCAGATTGGCTTCTACACCTACTACTCCCCTTTACATATCTTGTAACATAAGGGCTTCTCTTTCTCTTAATTGATAAGCCATCTCTGGATCAAAACCATCTAGAAATTTCACTAGGGCTAAACCCTATGGGGGTATCATGTGAGAAGGAAGTGCATTATATATGTTGTTGAACCTAGTGCAGTAATCGTGAACACTTTCTCCTGCACTGCTTTTGATGTTGTCATACTCTGACAGGATTTGAAGAGGATTTTTATTTATTTCCCACTTATTTATGAATGTTTGATGAAGAGCAGGGAGGTCATGGATTCTATTATGGGCCAAGATTTTGAATCATTTATGGGCTTCTCTACTTAAAATTTGGGAAAACATTCTCATTTTGATGGTCTCATATTCTATTTCTTGGTAATCAAAAGCATAATTCATCTTATCTACATGTTGTTGAGAAGTTTTAGGATGATTTCTATATAAGTGTGGGATGTTAGATTGGTAGTCCTGTGGTATAGGAAATATAAGTTGTGGTAACACCAGTGGGGCATACTAGGCTGCCCTGATTTGTGGTTGGGGAAACAAAGGAGGGTTAACAAGTGGAATATTGACAAAAAGAGGTAAAGGGTTAAATAGGGGAAGGTGAACAGTGGGGGATGACGTTAGTACAACATGATTCCGTTGTAAGGTGGATGGGTCTAAAACTATCTGTGTGATCCAACTCTAAGATCTAGTCCTAGACAAGCTTTGTTCTAGGGGTGAGCCAGAGAGGGTATTCTGCAAGTATTTAAGGTTTTCAAGTAGGGAACTTGGTTTGTGAATTGGTTTGCTAAAAGTTGGAATTTTAGATCTATTACATTTCCTAAGGATTCTTTCAGGATTGTTAAATATTGCAGGATGGTTTGTGTCAGAATGGGATCTGGTACAGATTCTTCTAGGATCCAGAAGTTAGATCAAAGGTTTAGAGAGGTTAAAAGTTTGTATAAAAATTGGAAAAACAAACCAATATGTGAAAGGAATAGTTAATCCTCAAAGTATTCTTAACTAGGTTGTTTTGAGTTTTGACGATCTCACGATTTCTCAATAATTTCCCAATGGAGTCTATAGAAAACCAGTGGAGTCAACAGGCCTATTGAAAACTAGTGGAGTCACCAGGTGGATGATTTTGATTGTCTTAAGGCTGGCTTTTGTCCACCATCAGCAACTAGGTACCATTCTTGGCTAACACTTGATTCATCTAAGTTTGGAATAGGGGTTTTCTGAGCCCTTGAATTAATATTAAGATGTTTAATAACTCATTTCCTCAATATGGTCGCCACTATGTTGGCTCCTTGTGATTTGAAATATTGGAAAGAATAAATCTGCAGGGAACCACATCAAACCACTTTGGAGTCCAAGGACCTAGCCTTCATAGATTCAGAGAGTGCTCTCTCTATGTTTGTGTTTGTAAATGATATATCTTTATGCTTGTGTTTTCTGATTTTAGGCTAGTTATAAAGTTATAGGACTATTCATTTTTTTTGGTTGATTAATTGATTGTGTGATTAAGTGATTGAGTGTTTCAGTTGAATAGATAGACTATGGGTAACATTGATCCATTGGGCTATAGATTTATAAAAGGATTTAATTGTTCATCAACTCTACGAGGGTTTCATAGGGCAGACTAACTATATCAAGTGGATCTCTTACATTAGATGAAATATGAAATGACAGTAAGTTGTGAAATTAGTAAAACTAAAGGGAAATTAAGAATCCTTTAACTCTACCTAAACAAGAAAATCCTTTTGGGTAACTGTTTAAGAAAAACCAAAGGACAGGGCAAACCATAGACTTTTTGGCCATACTCTAGCAAGAAAAACTTAAGACAACAATCCAGTAACCCTAGAGAGAAGGACACCCCTAAATTCTCTAGCTATTACTTTCAGACAAAGAAAACATTAAGGATAACAGTCAGTATAATTAAAGAGAAATTATAAATTATTTAATAAAACTTATAAAAATACCTTTGAAGCAACAGTTTAAGACAAACCAAAGGATGGGGAAAACCATAGACTTCTTTGGATGGACTCTACTATGTAAACTTCAAAGACAGCCTCAAAAATAACATTTCAAGAAAAACTAAAGGATAGGGCAAACCATAAACTTCTTTGGCTGGACTCTACTGAATCATTTTCAAGGAAACAATCTAGGTGGAGCTAAATAATAGGATGAACCTGAATTCTCTAATCATACCTTGTAGAAGATAACATGAAGATGAAAGAAGTAGACAAAATTAAGCTGCCAAGACAATATGTCTTAATCTAAATTTTATGTTCTTTAATCAGAGAAATGATGGGCAATATGGAAAAAAAAAAGAGAAACAATGACAAAGAAGGATAACATAACCATTAACATAGCTCAAGAATCTTGTGAACGTGCTTGTATTATTGATGTCCAAAAGAGTTACGATACTCCAGTGCAATAATATTTGCAGCTTAGAGTCTGATCAAATCTAGCTTTAGCAACTCATCAACAAGCTCAACAACCAACTAACCAACCAACACTAAAAATGAATAATACATGCAATATTTATCTACAAAATGAGGACGTTTCCCTAACCTAGGGTAGTAGATTTTTATTAATTACAAAGTTAATGTATTTTTGACCTTTGAGACCATGCAAGGCCCAAGGAAAAATATCTGTGACCGACTCACTGTAATAATAGTTTAAAAATTTATTGTTGAGCTAACTTTGGGATATTTTTTACTTTTATGGCTTTTCATTAACTTCACAATAACTTTTGAGTAGCTAGGATATATCTCTGACTGTTACAATAACTGATGTTACTTTTATTGAACCTGTAGGTGTCCAAGGTGTTTTGAAGAAGTAATTGTTGAGTTGCTTTATTATTCAGATCTGTCTTCCCTATTAATTTATCTTAGATTTGTCTTTAAACCCTGATTTGGATTTTAACTTGGATTTGTCTCTTTATTACTTCTGCTTTCTCATCTAATTATTTTGATCTCCCCTCTATCTTTATTCTGTTCATTATCATTAACCTTTTCCTGATATTTTATCATTTGTATTCATTTCTTCCTTTTGATTTAAACTTTTACTCCTCCTTTCGTTTGTCTGCTTGACGACTATGTTTTGCATTTGCCTGTACCTCTGCGCAACTACTGTGCAAACCTTTTCTGCAACCGTTCTTTAAAAATTTCATCTTTGATTTGTCTATGATTTTCCTTTCCTTGTGCTCCAAATATTTTAAATGAAATAAGAAATTTTGGATCTCACCTAGAGGACCTATTTAAAACAATTTTTGGACCTCAAAAACGTGATTTATGTGTTTTTACCATGTATAATCACCTACACACTAAAAAAAATTGTTAATTAAAAAACTTGCATTTGCGGATGGAGTCCGGGAAATGTGACTTGTTGGTTTTCTACATTTGTTTGGGTTTTTCAAGCTTTCAGAGTGTTTACAGAGGTTTGAAAAGCAGACGGGGTTTATCGCGTTAACACAGGTTTTGAATCATTTGAAAGGGGTCGACGATTTTGGTTTATGGCACGATGGCAATGGGGTGGTTTTTCGCATGGAGTGGGGGTGGTAAATGGTATTGGCAGATGGTGTATGATTCCATAGGATGAGCACCACGTGGAAGGGGGTACAAAGGTGAATACCACCCATATCTCAAGGCTCAAAGGTTATTAACTTATGGGCTTTTGGATGTGAAATATGTGACTTGGGCTATTGGATTGGGAGGGGTGAGGTCTCATGGCGGTCGAGTGAGGATGGGTTGTGAGTAGGTTTAGATGGTGGGGCCTAGGGTATACATGGCAGAAGGCTTATTATAGTGCAGGGTTTGGTTTAATGTGGGGCCTGGCGTTTGAATGGAGAGCAGGAGGTTAATGCTGCGGGGCCCGGGAATGTTTTAAGAAGAGTTGCTTAATATGTTTGAAGGGCCGAGAGGGGTGAAAAATTTAGAACCGGGGGCTCTAAAATACGAATGGGTCAGGTTTTTAATAACACACAAAGTTTTATTAAAAGGGAGGCCCAAATAGTATAATTTTTAGTTTAAAACAATGTAAAAAGGGATTTTTTACATTGTTTTAATGGAATAAGGGAAAATGATTAAGGTGAGGGGGTTTAGTGGGGAAAATGGGGCTTTAGGTAGGAAAAAAAAGGGTGAAAAGAGGGATTGATGTCAAACTTTGGTATTTTTAGATGTTGAGAGTGCTTGGAAGAGGAAAAATGAAATATAGTAATTTAGGAAAAATAGACATAATGAAGGCAGTGAGATTTCTGGAAATATATGATAGTCAAGGAATGTTATTTTTAGCAGATTAGAGAAGATCCATAATCACCCAGTGATACTGTAAAATACAAGAGGATAACACTGTTAAAAATTGTCTTTTTAAAGAGGCTAAGGGATGAATGCATTGGTACCTTAAACCTTCTGAGTGGTGGGTACATTTGTAAAAAACCTTTTCTTGAAGTAGCCGAGCTATGTCGTACTTATTCAAGACATCGGGCTAAAGTAGGCAAGAAACTCTGTGACAATCTCCGAGATGATGTGTCACGAAATAGAAGACCTTCAGCCACTACTGTCACTAGAGTTGAATTAGGAAGCCTATTGGAAAACTTTGAAACAGACATTTTAATCGCCATCGATGACTAGCTTGACACAATGAAACTAAAAAGGAAACAAGAGGATGAAAAGGTTGCCATCAAAATATTTTGTCCAAAATGCAGACAAAAACATATGGAAAGGGAATGTCCCATCAATGCCATTGGGGTTTCTAGGATTTGTTCTTTAGAACATGCAACCGAAAAGTGTCATTCTCTTCCTGATTTACAGGCTATCTATAAAGGGAGTACCAAAGAAAATGACTCTTTGCAAGTAAAGGAAAAACTCTTTTGGAGAAGCCAAAATCAAAACATGCTCCCTGATCGTAACCCCGAAAGTTATGGTCAGAATCAACCTTGGAATTTCTAGCCATCCTACCACCCTTGGGAAAATCCTCAAACACAAAACACTCCTTGGAACTAGAATTGGTGGGAAAATCCTTATGTAAACACACTTCAACCTCAAAATAAATTCTACCCTCCATACTCAAACATTCCTAGTACATCCTACAACCCCACCATTCAACCTTATCAGCAAGGGTACAATCCAAATTTTTATCAACAACCCTCACTGCCACCTCCTCCCCTACATCAACTCCTACCTGATCCTTCAAACCCACCATCTTCACAATGACCAACAACATTTAGCATGCCTCATCCTGATTTGTTACCTGCATAACCCATAGCTAACCATAATCATAATAGACAACCTCAGCCTATGACAATATATAAGTACATCATTTTCCCACTTACATTATTATTGTTGTCCCAATGAATGAGATTCAATTACGATCTGGGAGAGAAATTAATAGAGGGAAATGAGTTGTTATCATTGAAGAAGAGGCCCCTCTAGAGCAAACTAATAGTCACCAAAATGAAAAACAAAAACAAAAGAAGAACTAAATGAACCTACTTTTCCAAGATCGGTTGCTTATTAAGAAATGAGGAGTCTCAATTGAATATGATTTAGAAACTGAATTGATGAATGTATGTATCAAAATTTCATTATTACAATCCATTAGAGACATTCCTATTTATACTAAAATAGTTAAATATATTTGTATTAAGAAAATGGGTAGGAAAGGACATAAAATCAAAACTTACAAGTTATGAGTGGAATGTCCACAATGATCTCAGACTTTCCTGCAAAATACAATCACCCAAGGAATCCCATTGTAACCATTGAAATAAATGGAGTGTATATACCGAATACCCTTCTATATTTATGAGTGTCCATTAATGCTATGACATATGAATCTATGCCATCCTTACAACTACAAGGGATCAAACCTTTACCTATCATTCTGGAACTGGTAGAAAATTCTGTTGTTAAACCCCTAGGAACCTTAGAAGGTATTGTGGTCACCATTTCTTCCTTGCTGTATCCCATATATTTCATTTTCATCTCTCCTAAAACATCTGGACCTGGACACACTGTGGTCTTAGGACGCCCTTGGTTAGCTACTACTGATGCTGTGATAGGGTGCAGAAGTGGAGAAATGGTCATTTCTAATGGGTTAAATAATAAAAAAATTTCAATCCTCCCCCCCACTCAAATTGTTGTTGAATTACCTTTATGTATAGAGAGTCTTTATGGAGATTACGATTTCATGTTTCCTTTACTATCAGTGGGCCAATCTAGAGGTCTCCAGGAACAATTTGAAGATCACATCTTGCAACAATTTTTATTTGATAGTTCTTTCATTGATTATCCCATTTCCTTTAACGGTTATCAACATGTGTTCAATAATGGGTTTCAGGAAACTTTCCATCCATATATATTTTCCTCCTTCGCAGCATTGAAAGAATGCAATGAACTCACTACTTAATCATTTGAAATTTCCGAAGGAAATATTTTCACATCGGTACACAATTGATTGCAGAAGAAAAGCAACAATTGTTGAGCATGATTCAAGAACAATCTGGAGCTTTCTATTGGGATTATTTATATATGAAGGGCATACATCCATACACTTGCACCCATCACATCTATACCAACGAGGATATGAGACCCATCCGACAGCCAAAAAGATGAATGGACCCCGCTTTGAGGGAGATTGTCAAAGATGAGTTACAGAAGTTATTAGCTGCAAAATTTATCTATCCGATCTCAGACAGTATATGGGTGTCACCTTTAGTGGTGGTTTCAAAAAATAATGGAAAATGGCACATATGCGTTGATTACAGGGAGTTGAGCAAATATACCTTACGATATTACTTTCTACTACCATTTATTGGTTAGGTACTCAACACACTTTTTGGTAAGAAGTATTTCTCTTTTAAGGATGGATACAGTGGTTATAATCAAATAAAAATAGCTGAGGAAGACCAAGGGAAGACTACTTTCACTTGCCCTTGGGGTATATATTCCTATAGAGACTTTCCCTTTCGCCTTTTTAATGCCCTAGCCATGTTTCAACAAGATATTTTCACCATATTTGCTGACCTCATACATGGTTGTGTCGAAGTCTATATGGACGAATTCACTTTATATGAAGATGATTTCCCTCAAGCCCTGGACAATATAGAAAATGTATTAATTCGATTTCAGGAAGCTCATGTAGCCCTTATTAATTCTAAATGTAAAGTGATGCAGACTAAGGGTATTTTCCTGGGACACCATGTCTCATTGCAAGGAATAAAAGTCGACCCAGCTAGGATTGAAGTAATCTCGCATATCCCCATTCCTAGTACACAAAAAGAGGTAAGAAGCTTTTTGGGACATGCAGGTTACTATCATTGATTTATTGAAAATTTTACAATAATTGCAGCACCTCTGTTCAAATTATTAACTAAAGCTGTTGATTCTGTTTGGAAGGATGCATGTCAATGGGCTCTCTCGGTATTGAAAGATGGGTTATCCACTGCTCCAGTATTAAGGGGACCAAATTGGACCTTTCCCTTTCATATTTTCACAGATTCTTCAGACACTACACATTGAGCAGTTATTGGACAAAGGGAATATCACTATCTTTATGCTATTTACTTTGTTCGTAGGAATCTTTCCCTTGTCGAACTAAATTGCACGGTTACCAAAAAATAACTATTAGAATTTGTCCATGCCATTGGTAAATTTAGGAATTACATAACCAGTTATGAAACCTTTGTTCATACTGATCATTCTCCCATTAGGTTTTTAATGAACAAATCTATCACTAATGATAGAATTACTAGATGGTTATTGCTTTTACAAGAATTCCATATAACTATGATTGATAGGCCTAGTCGAGATAATTTAGTAGCTAACTTTTTGTCTCAAATGAATATTGTGCAAGATAATGTGCCGACTATTATGCCTGATGAATTCCTGGATTAGTAATTATTTTATGTATCAACCATTACACCCTGGTTTGCAGATGTTTCCAAATACCTAGTTTTAGAGAAGTTGGCCCAGAATATTCCTTCCAGGGAAAAACACAACATTGTACAATGTAGTGGAAATTATTATTGGATTGATGGAGACCTATTTTATCATGAGGAGATGTGTGTGGGAAGATGAGATGATGGATGTGCTGAGAGCCTCCCATAATGAGGCTTGTGGAGGGTACTTTGTAGACAAAAGAACCACATACAAATTCCTCCACACTGGATATTATTAGCCCACACTATTCAAGGATGCCAAAATATTTGTATCTAGTTGTGATGCTTGTCAAAGAATGGGAAGGTTGATTCGTTCTAATGAGATTCCCCTTCAGGCAAAAATAACAATAGGGCCTTTCGAGAAATGGGCATTGGATTTCGTAGGACCTATATCTCCCATGTCTAAATCGAAAAAGTATATTTAGTTTACACCAGCTATGTTACCATGTGGGTGGAAGCTAAGGCTTTGTATGTTGCAACTAAAAAGGAAGTAGTGGAATTCCTTTTTGAAGAAATTTTCACTAGATTTGGATTACCTCGGGAGATTTTCACAAAGCAAGGCACCCAATTTACATATAAGTTGTTCAAGGCTCTCACTTAACAGTATCATATCAAACACCGGAAGTCTACTCCTTAACAACCCAAAGCCAATAGGCAGGTGGAATCCACAAAAACAGTATTAGAACCCATCCTGACAAAGACCATTCACTTACATCATAGGGATTGGGCAGACAAGTTGTTAGAGGAATTATGGGCTTACCGCATAAATTGGAGGAATGTGTATAGACATACCTCGTATGAGCTAGCTTACGGGAAGAAATTGCTACTGCCCATTTAATTTCAAGTGAATACTTTTCAGACCACCATTCAACTTGGAATGAATCCCAATGAAGCTCAAGAGAAAATACTGATGCAAATGAATGAGATCGACGAGATTAGACAAGATGCATACCATAGAATTTCATTGGTGCAGGACTAGAGAGATCGTTATCATGATAATTTTATTAAGAATAATGTCTTCTGACAAGGAGATTGGGCCTTTCTTTATGATAGTAAGTTCAAAAACATCAAAGGTAAATTCTCCACTAGATGGTTAGGACCTTATGAAGTAGCTGAAGTATTTGATAATGGCTCAGTCCGTACTAAGAATATTAATGAGAATCAAAATTCTTTTGTAGTAAATGGTCACCGACTCAAGATTTATCATCAATCGCTCTCTCGATATATTTTTTTGCAAGAAGTACAAAGAGATCCAGGAATGGAGCTCGTTTATGAAAATGACCAACCTCTTGCTAGTTCCTCTAGATTATTCTTTTTATCCCACCTATATTTATGGATATATATATATATATATATATATATATATATATATATATATATATATATATATATATATATCTGATAACTAGTGGGCTATCATTTTTTATATATTTAGGTGTTTCTACCCACAACTCATGTAGAATAAAGGAGATTTTTTTCTTGGGTAGGTTTATTCCTTTATCCAGAATTGACATATTATCTATGGAAAAGGAACCCCATTGGAGTCTTCTTTCGATGATTTCAAACTCTCAAAAAGTGAAACTCCCGAACAGTGACTAATCCAAGTTTGTAAAATTACATGGACCAATAGTAGTGTAGGGATTTCTTGAGTATAGATTTGTTATTTTCCGAGCTCAACTAAATTCTTACGGAAAGGAAAACCCCGTGGAGTCTTTTATGGGAAATTCAGACTCTCTAAATGTGAATTTCCTGAGCAATGACTACTTTAGGCTCGATAAAATATTAAAGTAGTGGTAGTTTAGGATCTTTTGAGCATATAATTATTCTTTTCCGGGCTCAATACAATAACTATGGAAAAGAAGCCCCCTTGGAGCTTTCCTTTAGGTCCTTTCAAGCTCTCTAAACAAGAAATGCCCCAGGAAATCATCATCCCAGGCCTGGAAAAAATTGATGGGATGGTAAGCAGGTTTTTAGTGGCAATACTCAGCAAACTCTGTGGCATTATGTGAAAAAGTCTACAGATTCTATACTCTATTTTCTATACTTAACTGATTCTATACTAAAACTACTTATGTACTTAATTATTTTTGTACTTAACTACCTCAGAACTTGATTGTAAATTTTTTAAAATATCTTCTATCGAGATTACAGTCCTAGAACGTTCGCTACAACACTTATTTGATGCCTAAAATGTTACTCCTATCGGCAGTATTGTTTTTCAGACACTGGTTGTTGCTATTGAAGTGGATTATTTTTCACATTGTTTCTCCTAATACCATTAAAGTGGCTCATGTAATGTACTTAATATTCTTGAATTTGATCATAAATGGTTAAGACGAATACTATTTGTTAATGCACCTCTAACTATTCCTTTCCTAAAAACAATGACTATAATCCCCAAATTCCCTTCCTATGGTCTTACCCTATTTCCACATGGAATTTCCTAAGTACCATTTTTAATCATAGGAAATCCCTCCTCGGCCTTCAAATGATTAATCCCATCACTTCCATTTCACTTCAAAATGGTACTTCCCTTTGCTGTGTTATGATTACATGCTTGTGGAAAATTCAACCACATCATTTGTGGATTGATCGATTATCATGCTGGTCACCATATGATCGAAGAATCATGATGGCGCATCAGTAATTTACCAGGGCACATTTGAAGGTTCCATTGATGCATCAAGGAGGGCTGTGTAATTATTTATTTTGGTTGAGCATATGATATGGTACACAGAGATAGTTTTGCATTGCAGTCGAGGGTATGCATTTCCTTATTACATGCATATTAGACTTCCACCACCATATATTTTCCTCTACTACAGATACGGTATTTTTCATAAGCATTCCTCCTCTGTTAAGAGCCTGTTCCAGGTGTGATTTGAGTTGAAATTTTTGTGGTGTTTTTTACAATGGGAACTGATTGCCACAAGCTGACATTCGGTCAATTTGCAAGAAGCCCATAATATCAATTGTGTAAATGGATTATAGAATAAAGAGGTTGAACGATGTTTCTACAAAATTTTCAAGGCTATAACGATGCAGTGGCCTTGAAATTCACTCAGAGATTTGATGGGAAGCAAGAAAATATTGGGAATTTAAGTCTAAAAGTGACTGAGGAGTCCTTGAGTAAGGCCATATGGTTTTCTGTAGAGGGTGTGAAATTTTTTAAAGGCTGACAACTCAACATTCACAATTTTTGTATGTCTCTAAAGCTTGCATATCAATCACTCAATTGGGCTAAGGGAGTGTTGCATAGCTGAATTAAGGAGAAATGGCTCCCATTAATCACCATGTTGCAACGTTCTCTCACATGTGAGGGCAGGTATGTCGTTGTCTTTCTTTATCACATTCGGCTCCTAACACATTTTACCAAGGATTGATCCATTAATATCCCTCATTTATTATGGCTTAGTATTCATATGATGGCTCGGGGTGTTCAGCCAGAAAGCCGAAAGTGGGAGACGACATTTTACCATCACATTTCAAACAAGATCATGGCTGTTATTTCCGAGTTTCACAAACGTAAGAAGTCATGGGAGGATTGTTACATAGTATTTTTTCACCATCACTGCAATCCCCATCCTGAAAATTGGAGGACCATTTAAGTGACTTATGTGTATTGTCATACCTTCCTATAAGTGTGATTGCATACCTTAGCATGTCAAGAACATATTCTCTGTTGATCATTCCTCAAAACAGACCTTCAAAAACATATGATTTTGGGTCGGCACTGGTAGGCAGTTATAGCCTCGTGTCAATGGAGAAATTAACACTATGACCTATGCCCTTCGACGCTCTATCTCACAAGGGCACCTATGCTAATATATTTCTGGAAATTTTCCTAAAATATAAACGAAGTTTCCATGCTTAAAAACTTCGTGAGAAGAGTCATCATGGTTTGTTTGACTGAATAACGTCAAGTTCCTCCCTTTGGCTTGTAGGTTCCTACAATTGTGAAACTCCCCAAATGGATAGACCTCTCCTCCACCTTATGAGGGATCCCAAACCACCTCCTCCTCTCCTATATATTCTTCCTCTTCACATTGATTCAGCTAGATGAAGAGTCGTTACTATAGCCAATGTGTAGAAGAAGGGAGAGAATAATCCATTTTTGAGAGAGAGTTTCGGCCCATTGCCTCATCGAGTCCAATCCCGAATGAATTATTGAGACACGTCTTGACTGAAACCGTCGAAGGAGATCCACAACATCAAGGCATAAGGTTGTAAAATTCCTCTTCTCTATCATTAATACATGACTGGTTTATGGTTCCAATTTTGTTTCCATTTATATGCAAAGTGTTTAGCTCTCCTTGACTAGCTGAATAGTTGTAGATGAATGTATATGCTTATATGTTGTCATTGTTTGTTCGATATTTGTGCATACGAGTTAACATCGCCACCAATAAGGAGTGCAACGCATGAAGATAAAAATCGAAGGATCGCTGCCACGTGCCATGGCAAAAGCATTGGATGGAGATATGATATATGTCCGGTTCATATCTAATTTATAAGCTAGGAATTCAGGAGTCCAGCATGTTCCCTTGTTGATAGACCCACCCTAGGGTTATACGAATTTCCTCTGTCTATAGAGGGGATTTTCCTTCTCAACAAGTTGGAGAATATACTGGGGAGTCAGTGTGTATGTTAGTATGAATCCTTTGTCGAAGTGTATGAAAAAGGACCACTTTAGCTACGCATAACTAATAGCCCTAACAACAAAAGTGGCTGCCAATATCTTCAGATCTGCGGTTAGTTAGACATGAAAGAGCTGCAAAAAACCAGATCTATGCATGGAAAGACATTAAGCAGAAAAGGTAAGGGTTTGCTCCATATACCAATAGACAAGACAAGAACAATTTTTGAAAGAATTTTTATATTAATGGGGCACCTGGGAGGAAAACAAGAAGGTGTATCCAATTCTCCTCAGTGGGATGGGTTCTTGGAAGTCCTCAACACTTCAGATCTAATATATCTCTCTCTTGTTGGTGTAGAAGACCCACACAAAGAATGGAACTCAAAGGGAGCTCACACAGCAAATCGCAGAAAATGGTGATCAAGTGTAAAGATCCAGAGTGATCTAATAGGCAACAAAAAGTGAAGAATGGTAGGAAAAACCCTCCTATTTATAACAAAATATTGGGTCATTCTAGATCTTGGTGCATGGGTTAACCAGATCTAGATCCACTTTTTATGGAATATTTTATTATATTTGTTGGAGGGAAAAGGTATTTGACTTGGGTCAAATCCCTTAATTTGTCAAAAATAAATAAATAAATGATTTATTTATCTTTTAAGGAAGCGGTTAGAAGATAATCAAATAAATAATGATTTATTTAATTATTTAAGGAAGTGGTTGAAAGATAATTAAATAAATAGTGATTTATTTAATTATTTGTGGGTGATTTGGTCATATTTAACAAGGAATATTATCTAAATAAGGTTTAAATAATTATTCCTAGAAAATAATAAGATAAATAAAAGTTTATCTAATTAATTTCTTTGATTTTGGGTTAAACATGATTGGGAATAATAATTAAATTATGGTTTAATTAATTATTCCATGAGGAAAATCAAACAAATATAGGTTTGTTTAATATTTCCTTTTGGGGTTTCCTATTTTAACATAGTGAAAGCAGTTTTACTTAGGGTAAAACTGGGCTTACATGGTGTACTTGGGTCCATCTAATGATAAAAGGTTAGATGACCAAAAAATGGTGTAACAGATTGCCCCCCAGCGTGCGAGTGTCAGGAGCAAATCGTATGACCGAAGTACGTTGTAAGAACACAATCACTAGACAACAAAGGGATGTCAGAGAGAGAAATGTGAGGTAGATAGTGTGCTGAAGGACTAGACCCTGAGGAGACGAGACTCGCAGGTGCACCAAGTCTCTTTTTATGAGAGGGTACCTGTGCTGAAGGCGGCGGGGGAGGCATAGCTATGCCCGCCAAGAGAAAAAGTACAAAAGAATAGTGTGTCAGTAAACAAGGGACCGAACCATAAAAAGCCACAGCGCATAATCATGAGCCAGATAAAGATAAATAAATCCCACCGCCCACATACGGTGCACAGGATAACGGCCCGGGACTTGTACAATAATTCACGAGTACATGAGATACAAATACAACCCAAATGCCCCTACAACAAATAGGAAGGGCTCTAAAATCTGATGATACATGCAAGTCGAAGAGGTCTTGCAAGTGGGCTATGGCCAACATCATCAAATATACGGAAATTTTGCATCGAAAGTTTTGCAAAGAAGAGGTCATCCGGGCATGTGGGGGATACATGGGGCAACCCCCTCATGAGGGTTGAGACATCTCACACACACCCGAGGAATCATCAGAAGCTAGCTGTGGATCACGGGCCCATACAAACATACGAATCTCGATCATGCTGAAAGGAGCTGGAGAAACAATCAAGTCAAAGGGAAATGAGAGATCCCTTTGCCTGATCCGAGGCACCGAACAAGAGTGGAAGCTGGAACCAAGGTACACCGCCCGCTAGACCTGGCTTCTGGAATGAAAGTGCTAATGTTGACAGAAGGAGGTCCGCCATAGTTGAGGGAGTGAGATGTCCCCAACTAAGGCATGAGAGAAAATACTAGAGCGACGGACAAACTGACACTAATGATGAGAGTGATATGGAAGGGACTAAGTAGCGAATGGACGACTTCCCTTGGTAGAGCATAAAGGGCATGAATGACCTAGCAGTGACTGACACAATATCATAAGGGATAGGGGACAGTGGGACTGAAGGCCATAATGTGCGACACAAGAGAGAGACCAAGCAATGAAGGATGGAGGGCTATAGTGGGGTACAAAGGGACTCGGGATAGACTCCATGAATGCGATAATGACTCAACTTGGATGCTCTAAACAAGGGCGACTTGACGGTGCTGACGGGGGACCATGAAAACATGAGTACAAGATGGTAACTCATGACGAAAATCGACACGAACAAAGACAAGTAAGTTGGAAAAATGGTGCCCCAAGTACAAGTGTTGTCAGTGAGGAAGTTTGATTTGAAGGAGAGGTGAAGTGATCCTTCTTAGACAAAATAGCTCCTGGCGAAGGATGAAAGTACAAAAAAGATGATGGCTATCTAACAGAACATAAAACACACATCTCAGAAGGGAAATGCTAAGGGTAATATTTCTTAAGATAGAGTGCATTGCGAGGATTAGGAAGATGATTGCCTTCAAAGTCCTCTAAAAGGTATGCCCCCTTACCAAGATCCTTACTGATAATGTAAAGGCCTAGCCATAAAGATTCGAACTTCCCGTGACCAAGCACATCATGGGCTTGGTCACATACTAGAACAAGGTCGCCTTTGTGAAAAGGATGAGGCTGGACTTTTCGGTCATATTGAGCTTTGGTGCATTTCTTGGCCGCTTCCATGGTTTGCAATGCAACATGGCGGTCTTCAGAGGCATGCTCAGGCATGATAAGTCATTGTTCTAGAGGTTGGGTGTCAGGGAGAAGTTCAACAGCCAGATGAAGGGAAGGGATTTCACACTCGATTGGTAATACAACCTCCTCTCCAAAAATGAGGTGAGGAGGGTTATGGTTGAGGGGCATAGGTTCCCCCGAGCATGGTGTGGTCGTGCCAAAATGTATTTAGAAAAAAGGGGAATCTAAACACATTTAAATGATGTGGTGTGCCATTTTTTCTCATTATGGTTATGCAGTGTGAGAAAGGAAATGGTGGATTACCAATCTCTTTTGGTACTGCATATAGGGATCAAATGGACTTTAAGTTTCCGAGTTGGCATACCTGGTGTCACTATCCCAAATAGAGGATTTGGAGATAATGAACTGATGCTCTCTTGGAAAACGTGTAGGTTGGTCAACAACAAGGTCGAAAAGACTGGGTTGCTGATGTAAGATAAAGGAACGATAAGGGGTATCATCCCGAGAGTGATCTGAAGTGATATGGGACTTTAGAGGTTTTTCTAAATGTGGAATAATAATGGTACTAAAGTCGGCACGACCAGATATACTAGGAGAGTTGTAGAGAATTGCATCTCTTGGCCTCTTAAATATGGGTGCCCCCTTACTCAAACATTGGGTTTCAATGTAATGGCCACAAGGTGTATGTGGTGTGAACGCATGGGTTCGATGTAAAGGGGCATAGATAAAGTTAGGGGTGGTGATTTCTTCCATAATGTCATCATCTTGATAAGAGATGGGGTGACTGGTGGAAGAAAGACCGCTTGACACGGCGAAGCTTCCTGACTCATCATCATGAGAAGAGAGGGTCACATGCGTGTCGTCACAAGGGGGAAAAAAGGAGTAAGTAGGTAAAGGATCTACAAATGTTGAGCCCAAGGTGATCGCCGAAGGAAGGTCAAGTGAAACAACAGGGGAGGATTCAGAGGGAATGTTCCCCGAGGGTCTCATGGATGATGATAGGTAGAAAATGGTGGACGAAGGCTCCATCATCTTGACATCAGGAGGGGGAATGTCAATGGGAGCAGGCATGTCCGGTAGTTCTACCGAAGCAAAATGTGCAAATAAGGGAGAGGTGGACTCATTACGCTTGGCCTCAAATTGGCGGACCGCGAGCAGAGAGGAGGGGAGGAAATCCTCGAGGCGGGGACAAGATGAGTGCAAGGCGGTTGGGATCATACAAAGCACAGGGGCGGTTGGTGTCAATAGTCTTTGGGTTCTTGGCGTGGTGGGTAATCATAATTGGTTCAGTGCTGGACTCAAGGAACGTGACATTAACCATGGGCTTGGGAACGAAGCACTCCGGGACGGGTATGGGTGGCGGTAACTGGAAACCAACATCCACAAACACCTTGGATGGTATGCTGGAGGCCGAGGAGGGGCAGGGTTTGTCGGGGCAGCCTTGTCCTTTGATGCCCCCTTGCGAGCTTTGCCCTTCTTACCCGAAGCGGTCACAACAGGAGGTGGTTCCTGTTGAGGTGACTGAGGCACTATTGCAGCAGGAGAAGTCATGGGGACCGGTTGAACCGGGGTCAAAGCAATATAAGGTTTGGGTTGACCAGGCGGGGTTGCGGCTGGAGGATCATGGTACCAGACGGGAATCCCAAGGGTCAAGTTAGGAAGAGAGAGGGTGGCCATGACCGGTACCGTGTACACTCCTGGTGGGGGAGCTAGGAACGGTATCTGCCCAGCAGGGTAATGACTAGGAGGGACGGCTCCAAGATGGTTAAGGCCAGGGGGAAGCGATCTAGGAGGATAAAGGGGTTCAGGGATACTAGCTGTAGGGGGAGGGCCAGAAGGAGGAGGTCCGGCTGGCTGAAATGAATGGCTAGGAGCGGGTTGCGGAGGGCGAGGGGGAGGTTGCTGACTAGCCGAGTCAGGCCGCTTACGGGCAGCCTGAGACAATTGCATCATGCAAACATTCGATAAGCTGGGATCAGTGATAGGAGGAGGGGGAAGGTTAGGGAAAGTTCAAAGCAGGGAGGAATCTTTGTAAATGCCAGGGGAGACACTGGTCAAGGAATCGACGGTTTTCTTGTTGGCTACAGAAGATATGGTCGTCTCAGGTGAGGTCTGAGATTTTGGCTCATGATATGTCAACTGGTCAATGGTGACTATCTTTCCATTATGGGGGAAAGAAATCTTGCGAAAAATCGTGTATGGGACAGCAGACATAGCATAGGTGTAGCTTCACCCCAATAGAATGTTGTAATCTAGCGGGGCGTCGATGACTTCAACGTCAACGCAAACAGTCTTACTGGCGAGGGTGATAGGACAATTACGAAACAGGCCTATGGACTAGGAGGCATGGTCGTCCCACGCTCGAAGGGTGATCGTGGAAGGGGCCAGCTCAGGAGATCCGAGTTGCTTCCAAACCGAAGCAGACATCACACAGGTTGATGCCCCCTCATCAATTATACACCGAGAAACGTTGGCGTTCCAGATTTTGACTGGGATTTGGAAGGCGACGGAAGCAGGAAGAGGAGGATGGTCCGATTGAGAGGCGTCGAAAACAATCATTTGGTCATCAGCAGGATCTACAGCGCCCACGGAAAATATTAGAGCCTTCTTTTGGGAAGGGCACGACTGGAGGAGTTCCAGTGTGGAAATGGCAGCAGGAGATTGTGCCAAATCATCTACTATGCTATACGAATGAGCAGCTCGACCAGAAGCAGCATTTCGATGTAACGGTCCTTTAGGAATCTTGGTATGGACCTCAACTTTGGGTTGAGGGATATGTAAGGGACCATTGGTTGTCGAAAGAGGCTCTGTAGAACCGGAAGAAGGGGACTCGGGGGCAGACTGAGCGAGAGGCGTGGGGTACTGGCGAGACCGAGTTTGAAGGTTAAGGTCGACAGTTAGAGGTGGATCAGCGTTCATCATGAGGATCTGGTAATTGGAGGAACCAGAAGGGGAAGGTGGAGTGGCCACCTGTCCGTTAGGTGGTTGGGTAGCCATGAATCCCTGCTGTGCATCCACCGGCTCTTGAGGGGGCGGTGACTGCTGTTGCAGGGGTTGAGAAGGCAAGGGAGGCGAAAGCGCATATGCTGGAGGAGCTGGCGCACCAGGCTGCGGATAAGGGTAATGGTTAGGTTGGGCAACATTGAGGTAAGCAGGAGGTTGGGAAAAAGGATGAGGCATGCCGTATCCTAGATGCGTGCTACCGGGAGGGGGAGAAGTGCAGGGAGTGGTGCCCCCTCCCCCAGGAAAACCATAGCTCATGAGAGGTTGAGCAGATGGATGAGAGATAGATCCAACGATACTGTCAGCGGCATGAGGTGCCCCCGGTGTATGGGCATCACCGGGTTTGGGGAGATCAGGTAGGACAGTAGGATCATAACCTGTCTGAGCATAGATCAGGTCATACTTTAACGCCATTTGGAGGGCATCTTCTTCGATTTGAGGAAAATGCGATGTGACATCTTTCCCGATAGGGGACAATAGAGATCTAAGGAACTAGTCCATGTAGACACGGTCTTCGAAGGGAGGAGATTGGCATAGGCTCCGTCTTCTTCGCCATTCCTGGACATGGGTAGAAAGGCGGGTCGAATAGGTTTGCTTGAAGGAAGTCAAGAGTTCGATACCAGTGTCATAAGGAAGGGGAAGCTGGAAGTAAGATAAAAAAGCCTGGGCAAGAGTTGCAAAGGTGCTATGGGAGGAAGTGGGCTGATCAACATACCACTTAGAAGCTTCGCCTGTAAGCGTGCGTTGGAACAATCTAAGACGAACAGAGTCATCGGTAATGGAGGTAGATGAACACCACATGTGGAAAGATCGAACATGATTGGAAGGATCTTCTCTAGCACGGCCTTCAAACTTTGGGATGTCGGAAGGGAGCTTTGTCAGCATAGCAGGCCAACTAGCTTCATGGTGTATAGGGTCGTTTGTCAACCGGTCCAAATCGGGGAGGCTGAGGCCTGCCAAGAAGGGGAGCACGGGTGCAGCCGAGGTAGTTCCTGTCGCGGTTCCGCTAGTAGTAGTTTTGGCATTAGGGCCGGGAGCACTGCTAGCGTGAGGCCCTGGACCAGACATAGTGAAGGTGACAGGGGGAGAACTAGAAGTAAAAGGAGAACCCGATGAATTAGGAGAGGAGTCAGAGTGCGGACTCGAAGGAGGATTGGCTCGACGACGGCGGGGCGGAGCAGGTCGACCAACCGGAAACTGAGGATGAAGGCCAAGAAGTATCCGGGAAAGGCGCCTTGGGGGCGCAATGATGATAGGAAGAAGGAAACCGACAAGGGCAGAAAGGGACAGAATCAAGAAAGGTCAAGGGCAGACAAGGTGCAGTGACAATTTATTTTAGAGTCTTTTCCAGGCGGTGTTAACCAGGCGCTTCTTCACTTAGGGTCAGTGTGTGATGTGCGTTAATTTTTAAACACTTTTTGTTTTGAAAGAAAGAAAAAGTGTGCTGCGTAACTGAAAAGAAATCTGCAGAGAACAATATATAATGCTGAAATAACAGAGCATTTAACAGCTAAACATGCATCAATCTAACCCAAAAAGGTGGGACTCTCAAAACTAATCTAATCAAAACACACTAAAAAGAGGCCAATAGATCTAGGGTCAAAAGGGACAGAGATCTAAAGGGTAAAGCTGCTGAAAAGAGGTGCAGATCATAGCCAAGAGACAAAGGCAAGGTGGTTGGAAAAAAGGGAAGAAATCAGCAAAAAAAAGAAAGAACAGGGAGGAGGTCATAAAGAGAGGTCCAAAAAAAACGAAAAGAGGTGATTTGAAAGGAAGGAAGGCTGATTTAAAGGGATCGGAGGATGAGGTATCAGATCTGAAAAAGGGAAGGCTGAAACTCTAAAAATTTAGACACTTACAGTAGCTAAAACTCTTCCACAAAAAGTGGAGGGTACTGAAGCCCTAGGGGGCTAGATTCCCACTTAGTTGAGTAAAAAAGAGCAATAATAGGTCTAAACGGGCGGAGACGAAGGTCAGACAACCCTGACAGAGGTTCAGACAAAACCCAGAAAAATTTCAGAAAAATTCCCAAAAAAAAATTTTGACCTGTTTTTCGCTCAGGTAGCAGTTTTTGGGCTGTTTTCCGCTACCCAGGTCGCAGTTTTTGGGCCAAAAAGTGCGACCTGGGGGTCCAGGTCGCAGTTTAGGGGCTGAAAAGTGCGACCCCCAACTCCGGTTGTCTCGGCGGCAGATTTTCGCAAAAGTTGTCGTCTCAGTTGCGGCTGATGTCTGTCACCTGCGCAATAGGGCCAGAAACACACGGAAGTTAGAAATTTGAAGGTTTTAGGGTTTTATGTGAGAAAAAAAACATAAAAATAGGAAAAATAAACAGCTGAAAAGAAACCCTTGGGTCTGAAGTAGCTGGATATGCAGGAATATGAAAAACGACAGCGGTCGTAATTTAAAACCCGTGTGGAGTCGCCATTTGTTAGTATGAATCCTTTGTCGAAGTGTACGAAAAAGGACCACTTTAGCTACGCATAACTAATAGCCCTAAAAAAAAAAGTGGCTACCAATATCTTCAGATCTGCAGTTAGTTAGACATGAAAGAGCTGCAAAAAACCAGATCTATGCATGGAAAGACATTAAGCAGAAAAAGTAAGGGTTTGCTCCATATACCAATAGACAAGACAAGAACAATTTTTGAAAGAATTTTTATATTAATGGGGCACCTGGGAGGAAAACAAGAAGGCGTATCCAATTCTCCTCAGTTGGATGGGTTCTTGGAAGTCCTCAGCACTTCAGATCTAAGATTTCTCTCTCTTGTTGGTGTAGAAAACCCACACAAAGAATGGAACTCAAAGGGAGCTCACACAGCAAATGGTAGAAAAGAGTGACCAAGTGTATAGATCCAGAGTGATATAATAGGCAACAAAAGGTGAAGAATGGTAGGAAAAACCCTCCTATTTATAACAAAATATTGGGTCATTCTAGATCTTGGTGCATGGGTTAACCAGATCTAGATCCACTTTTTATGGAATATTTTATTATATTTGTTGGAGAGAAAAGGTATTTGACTTGGGTCAAATCCCTTAATTTGTTAAAAATAAATAAATAAATGATTTATTTATCTTTTTAAGGAAGTGGTTAGAAGATAATCAAATAAATAATGATTTATTTAATTATTTAAGGAGGTGGTTGAAAGATAATTAAATAAATATTGATTTATTTAATTATTTGTGGGTGATTTGGTCATATTTAACAAGGAATATCATCTAAATAAGGTTTAAATGATTATTCCTAGAAAATAATAAGATAAATAAAGGTTTATCTAATTAATTTCTTTGATTTTGGGTTAAATATGACTAGGAATAATAATTAAATTATGGTTTAATTAATTATTCCATAAGGAAAATCAAACAAATATAGGTTTGTTTAATATTTCCTTTTGGGGTTTCCTGTTTTAACATAGTGAAAGCAGTTTTACTTAGGGTAAAACTGGTCTTACATGGTGTACTTGGGTCCATCTAATGATAATAGGTTAGATGACCAAAAAATGGTGTAATAGTGTATGTCATTTCTTGTTGATTCATTAAGAGTTTTTCTTGTCTATTTGACTTTGGCCGGATTGCCATTTCTCTTCTTTGCTTTTCTTATCTAACGATTTCAAGCCATCTTACCTATTTTTAGAGTGTTAAGCCTGGCTTTTCCTCAGCTATTTTTTCTCCTTTCCTTGGTTTTCTAGCTCGGCGCTTCTGTTTCCTTGACATTCGCACTGATTGGCGTGGGTTGCCTGTTTTATAGGTGCGATTTCCCCTGTTCAGCGCAGATTATAGTTGAACAGTCATGCCGAATCCTGTAGGTTTGGATTTGGTCCTCCTCCTTGAGTTTTTCCAGTGCATATTGCCTCTGGATGGTTTTTCCCATGTGGATTAGTCCACTTGAATTGTTTTTTACCTCCCTGTCTCATTATTTTTAGTTGATTGTCTCTCATATGATCAGTGTGGTTTCGTCATCATAGGGTTTTGTAGGTGTCTTCTATTGCTTGTTCGAACGGATGTTCAGTGAGCTTCTGACTTGGGTATGATTCAGTCTAGTCTCTTATCTTTTCATCTTGTGGACTGATTGTTTGGTATTTTCTCTCAATTCGGTGTGTTGTTGGGTCATTCAACTATCATCTTGGTGTCTGTTTGACCTTCCATATGTCACCTTGAGCATAGATTAAATTTCTCACTAAGTCGATTTGAAAGTCATATTTTGCGTGAAGGAATGCATGTCTATTTTGAGTGTGTTTTCATTCGTGTTGGATTAGTCTCTTTGTTTTTGGTCATTTCATTCGACTTGCTCAAAACTAGTATTCATTTTTTCCTTTTAGTATAACAGCGAATTATTACTTCTCATTCATCTAAAAGAACAAAATTTGCATTTTATCTCTTGATTTGAAAATGAAAAGTAGTCTTTTGCATTAGTATATTTCTCTTTGAAAATTGAACAACAAGAGAAAATCCTTTCATTTTCTGCTTTGGTTGTGTTAGGAGCATTGGGAAAAGTTCTTCTTGCATTTGATTGATTGCTGCTTCATTGTGAATTTCTATCCCTTTCCTAGCTATTTTTTCATTCAATTGGAATGATGTTTTTTGGCATATAGTTGTGCATTAGAGATTTGAGATTACATTCGGTAAGGCCTTGAAACTGAAACATAATTTCAAGATTAAATTTAAAATGAACTCAATCGATCTAAGGAAGCATTGAAACATAATGTTCACATTTTAGAGGTCTAGGCTAGTGTCGTGTTCCGACATCATTAAAACTAGTAGCTGTCGTTTGCCATCTGGCATTAGACAGCGCTAGCACAGACTTGTGCTCCCTGTACCATCGAGTATATAAAGGGAGAAAATGATAGGTTGCAATCCTTTATCCATAGGAAGTCGAGGCTACCGCCCTGTAACCGTGATACACTGAACACAACATTCGGCGAGACTTCCTACATGTATGTTAAGTTCTTGGTCATTTTCCTTTCATTTGATCACCAAGGTGTATATTGCAATTCACGGGAGCTTGGTACACACTCTAGCTTATATTTCCTAAGTAGTCATTTTTATCTTTCTGTGACTCTCTAAAATTTGAAAATATCATTGAGAAAATTTCCTTTCAAGCTCGTCCAACTTGAAAGTGACTAGAGTCAACTTTTTCCCTTTTCTCGACTCTTAAAATATGAAAAGGCAGAATTTTTTTCAATGTCATCAAATTGATTATGTACAATTACACGCCCATTAAAGTTATTTTCTTGGCTTGTTCATTATTAATTCCTTAGTGATTTGTCTTGAAGCATTGAATCAATCATCTCTTTTCTCTATTTTTGAAACAAAATCACGGTGGCAGAACAATCAGTTTCGTCGTCCCCTTCATTACCTTGTACTGAAGATCCTTCTCCCGAAGTTTCTTCGGAGACACCTCAGTCTATTAGGACTCTAGGCTACTGGCATTATATTATTCCATGTATTCAACCTCTTGCCTCTCGGTCTCCTCCTGAGGAACTATTTGATATCAATTGGCAACCTCTGAATGTTTGGGACTCTTTTAGGGAAGATCCCCCTTTACCCTCGAAACTGCTTGCATCACAATTAACCCATGCTTTACTTGCCACTTCTCATTTCCTTTTTGCCGACATCATTTCTTCATCCAACATGAATTCCATGAGTCCTATTTGTAGTGAAGAGACTTATTTTTCTAAGAGAGTTTAATATTCCTAAATTAGCATGCAGCTAATAGGAATATTAATTTTTCTCTTCACACATAGTTAGATGAATAAATGGGTTGGGAGGCCCATAGATCTTTTTAGCAACAATAAAATCCCTCTTAGTGGGAAAAGGGATCATACTCATAGCTGGGTAGAACACCTTCATGTGTGAAAAAATGCTAATGCATGTGGACAAGGTCAAGTTTGACCAAGTCAACAAAGCTAGTATGGAGGAAGTGGAACATTAATGAATATTACCCAGTCGGAATATGGATTAGCTTAGATAGTTATGTTGGAACGCCTAGTCCTACATGCGTAGGTGTGGAATGCGAAAATTCACAATGGAGTCCAAGTGACCTTGGAATGTGAAACCAAGAGTCACACCATTGTATTATAAATGTACATCATGTATAATGGAAAAATAAGAAAGCCTCACGCTTATCCTTCATTGTGTTGAGTCTCTTGTGTGTGTGGTTGTTCATGTTTCTCCTACACCATGTGTGTGTTTAACATGGTGTTTAACATGGTATCAAAGCGGGCAATTGCTGGCCCTGCTCCAAATTGAGTGAGCCATTTTTGTTTATGGCCTATGCATATCTGCAAAAAAATTTGGCATTTTTGCAGCACTCAGAGTTTTTGTAGCAGTGATTTTGCAGCATTTAGAAATTTTATCTTGGAGAAGAGTAGCATTCAAAATCCCAGCATTTAGAAATTGGCAGCATTCTAGCATTGGCTTTGAAGAAAGGCAGCACTGCCCATCTGAAGGTTTTCATTCTAATTTTTCTGCAATTTTTGCTTATTAAAATCTGCAATTTGAAGAGCTACTGGATACTATTTATATTGGGTTTCTGAAAAAGATTCTGGATTTTCACTGCTATAATTTCTTGAAAAATTCTGCTGATTTCTAGAAATCACCTGAGTCTCTTTATTCTGCTGCCATTTTAAAATCAATTCCTTATTCCTCTCTGTTGTTTTAAAAAAATAAAAAAAATAAAAATAAAAATAAATAAATAAATAATTTCTTCAACCCCTATCGTCCTTTCAGCCCTGCATTCCCTATGCACTCTGCACTACGCACACTACTCTCGGCCCCCTCTATACACATACTACTCCCTCTCTCTGCGTTAGCCTCCACCTGTGCACGCCCTTCCAAAAAGCAGCTACCTCCACACGCACGTTCCCATACAGCGGAATCTACCCTCCATTCCCACGCAATCTCTCATCCCTCACTGCAATCTTCCTAACCAATACAACCAGCAGTGCTCATCTCAACTCACAATCCGTTCCCACTAACCCTCGCCTCACCTTACAGCGCTTCTTATCGCTCCTCCCCTCACCTCTCGGCAGTCCGCTCCCCTTACCCACGCGCTCTCACACTCCAATTCTCCCGCGGCCTTTGTATCTCTCCCTCACTACAA
Organism: Pinus albicaulis; assembly: GCA_034641835.2. Classification (NCBI taxonomy): domain Eukaryota; kingdom Viridiplantae; phylum Streptophyta; class Pinopsida; order Pinales; family Pinaceae; genus Pinus; species Pinus albicaulis. The sequence continues at coordinate 1,003,881,959 of CM076581.1, forward strand.
ACACGCTCCCCACATCCTTATCACTCCGCCTGCCAATGCCTCCCTTATCCCTCTGGATTAAAATTTTTTAACATCCCCATTTTCGAACATTCGCTCTCCCTTTTTTAAAATACGCACACACCCACCCCCTCACGGCCCTCCTCCCACGAACCTGCACTCTTAACCTCCCCCTCACATATATCTCACCCACTCAAACCCTCATTATGCCTTTATCCTCTCATTCCCCTTACCACCTCCATTTACAATAAATCCCCCTTTTATACTTTTTATATTTTTTAATTAATCCATGCTTCCCATATTTTATTAATCCCAATATTTATTTTTTAAATTGAAATCTCCCCCCTCCTTTTTAAATTCATTCCCCTCTCTGTTTAAAGTTAATCCCCTCCCTTTTTAAATTCGTTCCCACTTTTTCATTTTAATTTTTTATTATTAAAAAGCCCTTTTCCCATTTTAATTAATTCCCTTTCTTTAATAAATAAATAAATAAAAATAAAAAATAAAAAAATAAAAATCCCCTTCCCATTTTAATTTTTTATTTAATATCCCCCCTCCCCCATTAATAAACCCCTCCATATAATACCCCCTTCCCCTCCCAATAAATTTCCCTCTCCTTTTAAATTCCCTCCATTTTTAATTAATTTATTTTTTAATTAATTTTTAATTTAAAAAAAAAAAAACAGCAGAGAGAGAGAGGAAGGAAAGAAAACAAACAATAGAAAAATGAGGACATGACATGTGAGCAGATGGACTGAATATTGCAGATTTGACATTGTGTGATTTGTGGCATACGGGTAATTTTCAGAAGAAATTGACATTTGAAGACAAGTTTGCCATCAGTTTTTAAACAGCTCTTTGAAAAAAATTCAACTGCATAGTGTTTTCAGCTGCACATTTACAAAATATTTTTGCAGAGATATTGACATTGTATTTGCATCTTCATTCATAGTTGCAATCATAATTTGAGTTGTTGAAAAACTGTTGATTGTCCTCCATCATTTGAGGAGCACATTTTGTACTTTGAGATTTCCATAGTTGGAAATTCTTTGGAGTCATTTGTATTTGTTGTTGAATCACATTGTAAACGGGTGCATTTTCGGTTGAAGCCGACACCCTTTCATTTTTTGAGCCTAAGTTGTTGAAATGGCCAAAATCAATGAGGCATTAGAGTTCTTGAATGACCTCATTCATTCCAATGTTGATGACATGATAAAAATGAGCAAGGATGCTCTTTGTAATATTCAGACTTGTTTACAAGATGCACATGAAAAGATCGAGTTTTTGCAGTTGGAATCTCAGCTCCAACAAGATGAACTTCAGCAAAAGAGTCACCATTCTGAACCTGTTTCTGTTCAGAAGATTGTGAAGGACTCTCATCAGAAGAAAGTAAATTTGAAGTCGATCCTCATTCAGCTCGTCGCACAAGAAAAAATGTACAGCATGTGATTACAGCCCGCACTTCTCAAGCCCATCATTAGACCTTGGGAAGAGCTTGTCCACAAAAAGCATATAACTAGTCTTGGATATTACAAGGATATGTCCTTTCTTATTCTAGACTACGCAAATCCTATCAAATTTCGTAGTTCCGATTCCTATATGACAATTCACTTGGTAAATGCTCCGCATCCCCGGCTCCGCTTACAACAACATCAGATCGTAAAATGCCAACACTGTGATCGAGTTGGCCATATGAAAGATCACTGTTTTGATCTTCATCCATGCAAGAACTGTGGTCGGCACACTCATTCTTCAGACAGATGCTTCAGACACAAGCCTCCTGCAAGAACCAAGATTCATCTTGGATGGATCGCTTCTTGGCAATGGGCATCAGCAGCCAAGAAGATGTTTACGACACATGTTAGAACTTGTTCACGCATATTGAACAAACTTGCAATTGAGTTTTCGCCATCATCTCACCTTGTCCCTGACAGGGGGGAAAATGGTGGTCATGTACAAGCTTCGACGACAGATCAAGCAAGCCTGAGCCACAATCTCTCATTCCATGTTCAGAGTTGTAGCCAGAGACACAGCAGTTCAAGCGAGCCTGAGCCACAATTCGCCATTCCAGATTCAGAGATGTAGCCAGAGACACGGATGCCCATGAGCATGCCTTCGGTTGGTGGACAACCTTAAACCATCATCTTTGGTTGGTGGATAACCTAAAACCATCACAGGTAGTAGACCTCCCTTCTTTTAAGTCGAAGGTCTCCCTTTCATATATGAGGAACACTTCCTCTAGCAGAAGCCTTCAGCTTAGCAGCCTTCAGCTTCTTGCCAGCATTGGTTGAGTTCCAGGAAATGCTTCAAGCATTCCAGAGTTGTTGGTAATCCTAAAACCATCACAGGTAGTAGACCTCCCTTCTTTTAGGTTGAAGGTCTCCCCTTTTTATGAGGGACAATTCCTCTAGCAGAAGCCTTCAGCTTCTTGCCAGTTTTGGAAGAGTTCCGAGAACTGCAACAAGTTTTGCGTTCCAGTGTTGGTGGTCATCCTTAAACCACCTCTTTTTTCCAACATTTCAGAGAGTTGATTCAGCCCAAGTGTTGCCATGTATACTTTGCAGATTTGTATTACAACTCTTTTCTTGGACTCACACATACCCCTTCGGATTAAGGGGGGATGTTGGAACGCCTAATCCTACATGGGTAGGTGTGGAATGCGAAAAGTCACAATGGAGTCCAAGTGACCTTGGAATGTGAAACCAAGAGTCACACCATTGTATTATAAATGTACATCATGTATAATGGAAAAATAAGAAAGCCTCACGCTTATCCTTCATTGTGTTGAGTCTCTTGTGTGTGTGGTTGTTCATGTTTCATTGTGTTGAGTCTCTTGTGTGTGTGGTTTTTCATTGGTTGTCCATGTGTGTGTTTAACATGGTGTTTAACAAGTTAGAATAAATCCACCTTGTTTATGGAAGAATACATTGCATGGAGATCCAGTCAAGGTTGACCAAATCCAACAACGCTGTTATGGAGGAGTGGCATTGATGATGGGACATTGCAGTTTTGTAGGGAGATTCATTGCATGAAGATGAGAACCCTAATGAGTGGGACCCAAGGTGAGAAGGCTCACATTTTTTATAAGGAAGAGGATGGTAGCCATATGAGGTTAGCTTATGATTATGATTTTTTGAATATATGGTCTATTTAGACATAAAAATTTCTCTTGCTGTTTAGCTGAGATTGGATGTTGTTTAGCATAGGGTGTTCCTAATCAGGAATCCCACCTCTTCCATTTAGGAGCTCTTGGAGGAGTATTGCACTATATTTTCCACTATCTGGCTTAAGGCCAAGCTTCACCTTTCTTTGAAAATTCCGATCCTATTGAGGGTTTGGTTGTTTTAGTAAGCTTTAGCAAGTGGAAACTAGATCTCTAGACCTAGGCCATTTCAGTGCTCGTTTTCAGTGGAGGAGGTTTCTACTCCATTGGGATATCAGTCTTAGATGTATTGAGCTTCATTTCCAGATCTTGGAATTAGGCCAACTACATTTTTTCCCCTAAAACTCAGTATAGATCCAGATCTGTATAATTTCTGAAAGTACAGTTGGAGGGTGGTTCAACACACCATTTGGAGAGTTGATTTACTAAGTGTTAGGGATCTGCCTTTCATTTTGGAGATCTATTGGAGGAGGTCATGCTTTTATTCATATCTGATCAGAACCAATTTATAGATCTATAATTTTCAGTAGATCTGTAGACTTAAAACTTAGATCTACAATTTTTACTTGGTGTTTTTCTAAAAACCCCAAGGGCGTCCTTTAGAGGAGCTTGTATAGTGCATGGATCTGATACATATCTAACTTTTTATGCACATAGTAGCTCTAGATCTGATGTACAACCTACTATTATTGCAGACCCATTAAAATAACATTGTCACGGTATCTCAGATTTTATACATGGTCGCAGCTCCTCTTTTTGCATGATTTTTGAGCAATAATGGCTTGGGAGGCTTGTTTAACTAAGCTGCCATGATTTGTTTCATATCTCCTTTTGTATTTGGCTATTATAATGTATAAATGAATGGATCCGTAGGCTTCATTTAACTTTGATTGTATACATTTCTAAAAAATGCATTTTCTATGCATGTATTGTTGAGTTGGGAATACTACAGTGGTATCAGAGCATGATCTTTGGCTTAGCCTGTGAGTCTCAAACCAATATGCTATAAGAAGAAGAAGAGAAGGAAAAGAGATCAGAATGATGGAAAGAATGATTTTTATATCATCTCCTTTTAGATCTAAGAGGGACCTCACCAAGGAGGTCAAGCAAAGAAAAATGGAGAGAAGAAGTGAAACCACATTAGGGTTTCAAGATGAGGAAGATCCATGTACTTCCTATCAGAAAAAATAAGATTTGGTATTTCACAGAGCTCCAAAGAAACATACTATGGCCTTTTCTTTTGAAGACAAGAGGCATAGAGATGGAAAACACTTAGATCATGAGATTCTAAGTGAGTACCTTATAGAATATATGTCTCAACCTAGAGCTTTCAAGGAGAATCTGACTCTCCCATAGTTCATTCAGCTCAAAGAAGTAATGAGACTTTGCACTAATAGAAGAATAAAGGGAAATAGATTTATATTGTCTAACTTTGATGGGTCATCCTCATGCACAACAAAATCTTGGCGAAAGAAGCTCGATGCATTTTTTCTGCTACATCCAATAGTAGAGAAAGAAGCTGTTGAGATTGTAGCGTTGCACCTTGAGGGTGAAGCAAACATTTGGTGGTTCAACCATTTGGGTCAAGCAAAAGCGACTACATTTGTATCTTTTACTCAAAGGTTGATCAAGAAATTTGAAAAGAAGAAATCAGAGGAGAAGAAGCCCTCACCACCCCTTGCTTTAGGAGCACTTGCTTCAGGAGGGAGGACACGTGCACCTTTGCAATGTGGTCTTGATCTCTTTACATCTAGAGTCCCACGCACTATTCTAGAGATGCATGAGGAGGAGGAGATTTGTACCAGTGTTGAGTAGACATCATCATAAGTAATTGGGGAAGCCATCACACCGGAATGAAGAACCCTTTTAGCAGTACAAGATGTTCCCAAGTTTTACCAAGGTATGCATAAATTTCCACTTTCTGTTATTTCAGCACATCTTATGGAGGATTGTGGGAATGTACCATTGCATGACCAAGGGTCAAAGTACATTGCTGATTTGAAGCAACAGACTATCACTATGCTGAGCAAACTTGATTTTTTCAAGGAGGAGATATACAATCATCCTAGTGTATCATTTTTGAGCTACACACAACCCTTGGTGTTGGAATGCAGATTCTTGGAGGTTGGGATGAGGATTGCCTTGAACAATGCAATACAAAACCATGTGTTCATCACTAAGCATGATCTTGAGACAACAAATGCACCGTTATGGAGATTAGCAGTGATGTTATTGAGCAGCAGTGATGAGTTGGGGGCCCAACCATTGTTGGAGCATTCCAATGACCTTCCCATATGAATAACAGAGGGTAAGCAGATAGATGATGGAGGACATCTTATGATGGATAACATCTCTCATGATTGTTATGGATATTTATTAATGAGCATTTCACATCATGATGGGAGGTTTTTGCCTACTGCCTATTTGGATCCTTATGGGGTCAATTTGGTCATTGATGGGTGGCCTTCATTTGGAGATCTCCAAGAGATTGCATTTCAACATCCCATGAAATGCAAAGACAAAAATTTGATTTGGGAGGATGGTATTCTCCATTGGAGGAATGCCAATTTTGGACATGAAGATAGACACTCACCATGGGTCGTATGGGTGATGTTGACAAGAAAGATGTTTGGAAAACACTTACAGATCTGTAATATTCCAAAATGGAAAAGACAAGAATACAGAACATATGCAACATTCCAAATAAATCAAAATAGGAACATAGCACTAAAATCTCAAAAATGCTAGAAATATGTTGCAACCGGAAATTACATTAAGACATCATAATATATGAGCAGAAAAAAATGGATCCATATAATTATATATAAAATAAAATGAAATTACATAGTGCTCCAAAAGTAATGCACTCAAGCCACAAGATGGCTAAAATACACTAAAGAAACCAAGAACTGGAAATGTTGTGCTGCTACTGCTACTATTGTTGGAAACTACTGCTAATGAGGTGAAGAAATGTGTGCGGAAGGATATTAGAGTTCTTAGAATGATCCGTGCTTTTAACCACGGATTCTATTGAAAAAACCCAGAAACACCCAAAAATGGTTTGGCCAGATTTTAAGTTTGGATTTTCGGCCATTTTTGAGTTGCACACTGCACCCCTACTGGCTGAGTTACGCACTCCTTGAAGAAAAATTCTGATGTGGGGCTGAAATATTGATACATCAGCTATAAAAACACCCAATCAACTCAATAGGATAAGGGATAGTCCCCTCACTAGAAAACAAGCTCATAAATTGGAGATCTCTCTCCTCCACTGCTACACCCTGCAACAAAACACAACTTTGAACAAAAACTGCACTATAGCTGAAGACTGAAGCTTGGCCTGATGCCTGGATGTCGAATATACAGCTCAAAAATCACTCTTGAGTAGGATGAGTGTGGGATTCCCACTTGGGAACACCCTTGTACTAAATAGTACAACAAACCCTGCTAAACAGCAAAAGCATGCATAGAAATGTCACCTGACAATTTCCCGATCCAAAAAGATCAAAATCAATAATCATATAACATAACCATCTATGGCTACCTGTCCTTCCTTGTAAAAAATGTGAGCCTTCTCACCTTGGGTCCCAATCATTAGGGTTTCCACTATCATAGAGACTTCCTCCCATTCACATTGTGCTACCTCTTATTGATGATCCACTCCCTCCATACCAGCACTGTTGACTTGGTCAAACATGACCTTGTCCACATGCATTAGCCCCTATTCACACATGAGGGTGCTTTATCGAGTTATGAAGATGATCCCTTTTCACATTAAGAGGGATTTTATTCCTACTAAAGAGATTTATGGGTCTCCCTACCCATTTATTCATCTAACTAAATGGAAAGAGAAAAATTAATATTCCAAATAGCTGCATGCTAATTTAGGAATATTACAAGATCTATGACACCGGGCAGTAGGAGGCAACACTGTATTGGTTTCTCTTGAAAGATTTTGGTCATCCTATGATGCATTCTATTTCAAAGATTAGGTTGATGGATGGAACTTGGCATGGCACTTACATCATATAAAAACAATAAGTTTGGGTGTATTGGGGTGATGTGATATCTTTCATATCAACTATCATGTTGTTGCTCCATGATTTATATGATGACGGTGTGGGGAGGCAACAAGTGTAGTTGTTGCTTTGGTTTTTCTTGAGAGAGTATGGGATGATCTTCTCCCATAATTTGCATGATGTTGCGGGAGTAGGAGGTGGCACTATCATGGTGCAAAGGGGCTACTCAGACTTGGAAGATAAGGAGGTACTTCCACTTTGGAAGGAATCTCCCACATATAGTAGCATTATGATTGATGGCTTTGACATGTGGAATGTCAAAGGATGGAGCTATGAAATGACAAGACCCTTATTACAAAGGCCAACAACACTGTCACTAGGGAGCTTGGGTTTATTGATGGAGTGTCCCCAGGATCACTTCACATATGATGCACTTGATGGGAAATAAAGAGATGAGGCGGATGGATTAGTGGGTAGAGACATCTATTACCATGATATGATCTTCTTGACTTGGATTTCCAAGCATAAGAATAAAGATCTACATGAAGCACATAGTTCATTCCTTTTCATGGGACTATATCATGCCATTATGGAGGGCTCACTTATGGATTTTATTATCATATTGCTCTCAATATATGGTAATAGTTATGCTTATGCAATTATTGATTATCTAACATAGTATTTGCATTCTCTTACCATCCTTACACAGTGCATTTCTGCACAAGAGGGAAAGCCTCTATTTGAGCTTCATGGTCATTGTGAGACCAACACTTATGATGGAGAGAGCCATTTATTGTATGGATTGGGGAAAGTGTTGTAATATTTCCTATATGCTCAGTTGATCTACAATGCCATTTAATATTTCCTAGTAGATGACATAACATGCACAACTAGCAAATTGTTTGAAGACAACTTTCCATATCATGTTCTGAAACCGCAGTTAGTAAAAATGCGTTGTGACTACTTGAGAAACTGTTGGTACCTTCCAGCACTATGTAAAACCTTCAGTACTTCTCCTATTTGGATTCGAGAAGGTGATAATGTCATATTCATTTTGTATGGGATGATTTGAGCAAGAACCAAAGGGTGGACCCTTGAGGACCCTATTTCCTTTTTGCTCCATGAAGGCAACATCATTGCAGCCCATGTTTAGTAGTAGCTCTACACTTATCATAAGTGGAGAGAGAGACAACGTGCGATGGAAATTTTGATCCATCATATTCAGCTATGCAACCCAACTTCTTTTCAGGATCTTAAGGTGGAGGAGATGTTTCAGGAGTTACCATGTTGGAGGGCGACTAAATTTTTGTGGATGATAGCTTGGGGATGGAGGCTTCAAATTGGGATGATGATTCCCAATATATTTTAGATTCCATGCCTTAAGAAGGCCTCTAGACCACATATTGTTGTTTCCATGGATATTCCACCTTTTCATGATGAGAGCCATTTTGATTTTTGACCAAAGGCATACTTTTACACATGGGAGGAACAACTTAAGAACACATTGATGAGAAAGCATCCTGTTCTTTGGAGGAACTTATCACTTGAGGATGCTACAGGAGGAAGAGGAGAGGCTCTTCAGTTCTATCCTTTCAGTTTCTTTAGGACAATCAACATTTGGGACGGGAGGATTGTAATATTCCTAAAGTAGCATGCAACTAATAGGAATATTAATTTTTCTCTTAACAAATAGTTAGATGAATAAATGGGTAGGGAGGCCCATATATCTTTTTAGAAGAAATAAAATCCTTCTTAGCGGGAAAATGGATCATATTCATGCTAGATAAAACACCTTCATGTGTGAACAAAGGCTAATGCATGTGGACAAGGTCAAGTTTGATGAAGTCAACAAAGCTAGTATGGAGGAAGTAGAAAATTAATGAAGATAACCCAGTGATAATATGGATCAGCCTAGATAGTTAGAATAAAGCCAGCTTGATTGCGGAAGAAGACATTGCATGGAGATCCAGTCAAGGTTGACTAAATCCAATAGCGTTGTTATGGAGGAGTGGCATTGATGATGAGACAACACAGTTTTGGAGGGAGATTCATTGCATGAATAGGGAAACCCTAATGAGTGGGACCCAAGTTGAGAAGGCTCAGATTGTTTATAAGGAAGAGGATGGAAACCATATGGGGTTAGTTTATAATTATGTTTTTTTGAAGATATGTTATTTTTAGACATAGAAATTTCTCTTGCTATTTAGTTGATATTGTATGATGTTTAGCATAGGGTGTTCCTGATCAGGAATCCCACATCCTCCATTAAGGAGCTGTTGGAGGAGTCTTGCACCATATTTTCCACTTTCTAGCTTAAGGCCAAGCTTCACCTTTCATTGAAAATGTAGATCTTGTTGAGGATTTGGTTGTTTCAGTAAGTTAAAACAAGTGGAAACTACATCTTTAGATCTAGGCCATTTCAGTGTTCATTTTCAGTGGAGGAGGTTTCTACTCCATTGGGAGATCAATATTGAAGGCATTGAACTTCATTTCCATATATTGGCATCAAGAAAAATAAATTTTGTCCCCTACAGCACAGTATAGACCTAGATCTATGTAATTTCTGAAAGTACAGTTGCAGGGTGGTTCAACACACCATATGGAGAGTTGATTTGCTAAGTGTTGGGGATCTTCCCTTCACTTTGGAGATCCGTTGGAGGAGGTCATGATATTTTTCATATATGATCAAATCCACTTTCCATATCTGTAATTTTCAGTAGATCTGCAGACTTAAAACTTAGATCTACAATTTGTACTTGGTGTTTTGCTGAAAACCCCAAGGGGGTTCTTTAGAGGAGCTTGTATAGTGCATGGATATGATATAGATCTAAATTTTTATGCACATAGTAGCTCTAGATATGATTTACAACCTACTTCTATTGCAAACCCATTAAAATAACGTTGTTAGGGTATTTCAGCTTTTATACACGGTTGCAACCCCTCTTTTTGCATGATTTTTGAGCAATAATGGCTTAGGAGCCTTGTTTATCTAAGCTGCCATGATTTGTTTCAGATCTCATTTTGTATTTAGCTGTTATAATATATAAATGAATGGATCCATTGGCTGCATTTAAATTTCATTGAATATATTTCTGAAAAATGTGTTTTCTATTCATGTATTGTTGAGTTGGGAATACTATAGAGAGAGTATCAATTTCCTTTGGATAATTTTCCTTATGTCTCGGGTCAACCTTCCTCACAACCCTCATCTCCTCCTAGTGGTTATCGTTCGTTGAGTCAGATAATTTCTGGTGATACCTCTTTGTATTAGAATTCGATATGGTCCAGTATGTCAGCTCCTTCAGAGGGGTCGTTTGTATCAGGTCCATCCCCTTCGACTCCTATCGCGTGTTACATCTGTCCCAATCTAGCCATCTGTTTGTGTGACTTCATCTGCACCTTCTATTACTGTGATTCTATCATTGCCTCCATCTTCTACTATTCTTGGGACTATTCCTATTCCTTCCATGATACCTATTGGACCCATCGTGAGTGGATCACAACCTCACGTATTAGGAGTTCATCAACCCACTGGTAGTACACCTATCTCCTCTAGTCTGATTCCTAGAGGTTTGACATATGATCTATATATGATGGCCATTCAGCAACATAAATACTTCCCTTAAGGTTCTCAACAGGTTCAAGCTCCCATAAATCCTCCGCATTACTACGTTGAGCACATAAATGACATCTATTACCATGGGCCCATTCCACACGTCCTTTGTATGTTCAAATGACACAAATATTAGTTAACCCCTACCAATTTACGTTCCTACAGGGACAACCCTATGGTCCACAAGGACAACACTCTTGTAGAAAACCTTCAGTCCAATAGGGACAACCTTATGGTTGTACTGGTTAACCTTATACTCCTCAAGTGAAAACCTATCCATCTTAGGGATAAAATTTTGTGCAACAGAACCATTTTTACATTCAGAAAGGCCCAAATTTTCTACAGCAAGGCCAACCATCCATTGCTCAGCCAGGCCAACTTGGTTTTCAGGGGCAACTTGGATCATCTCAACCATCGGGTCAACCTATGCTTCAGGGACAACCCGGTGGATCTCAGCATCCAGGCCAACCTGCACCCCAGGGATAGCTTATCCAAACTTAGTGTCTAGGTCAACCTGCACCCCAGGGGAAACCCGTGCAACCTGAGAGCCCACCTTTTATTCCTTAAGGTCAACCTTCGATGGTATAAGGTTCGCCCCAAGTCACTGCTTACATTCCGTAACAAAATCTATATGTTTCCCAGACAGGACATGAGTGGTTCGCTCAGAACCAATATCCTGTTCCTCAACCAGTGTATGGGAAGAATTATCAGAATTATAACCCTTATGGAAAAAATCCTCCGGGACAGAACATATGGGGTTAGAATTTTTCCCACCTTGGTTGGAATCCAAATGTTGGTCTCTATCAAAGGCCTACAATTCCTTTCAATCTGCAATTTCCCATTCTTGTTATGCTGGAACTGCCCAATGTATCAAATTTGACAAATGATCCTATCCTTCATAATCCATATTGGCCCCGAGTTCCTACCAAAATCCCTGGTGATTGTCCCAAATTTGAAGGCAAGTCGGGAGAATACCCCCAAGTGCATGTTATGACATACCATTTTTGGTTCTCCTCTAACTCTTGGGTTGACGATTCAATTTTCCTATGTCTTTTCCAAAGGAATCTCACTGATGTCGCTACAAAGTGGTACATTAAGCTCTCCCGTGAAATATTTCAATATTTCAATTCTCTTTCCATGGCATTTCTCATGCACTTTCAGTTACCGGTTTATTATGAAACTGGGACGCATCTCCTAAAATCCTTGAAATGGGATCGAGCTACTCATATCTACGATCATAGTCATGAATGGAGGTGGCATCGTCGTTTGATCAAGTTTGAGATTCCTGATCAAATTCTGACTGAATGGTTCACTAACTCTTTTATCAATAGGATTGCTAAGGACATCGCTATGGGGGAATGTGTTATTAAGGAACAAGCCATCTCTCGTGCCTAGTACCTTGATCTCATGTACTCTCAATCTAGGACATGTATGAACTCTTGCCTGATGCTCCACTGTTGGAAATACTGAGAGAGGGAGTGAATGTTAGGTCCCTATATTACTAGTATAGTCCCTTATTGTTGTTAGTGTAACCCCCTTATTGTTATTATTGTACCCTTGTAACCCCCATTTTTTTATTATTGTGCCCTTAAATTATTATTGTTAGGTCGGCTAGGATTACATTGTGGGCCACTAGGATTACATTATGGCCCCATTGACTCCTATATATAGAAAGGAGGTTTTTTAAATTGAATCATCGAAGAATTTTTCATTTATGTAATGTATTGGAGGTTTCCCCCTCGAAGTGGCTTATTTCTAAGGCGTTGATATCTCTTTTCTTCTATTTTTGGAGCTGGTTACACAACATTTGGTATCAGAACTTGGGATTCTAGAGTTTCGCTGCTCCAAACAGGTCATCGTGGAATTTTCGCTATAACTTGTTTTCTACGAAGTTTCAGAAGCTGAAATGTTTAGGGTGCGAAGCCGAAATCTTGAGGAAGCTTGTATAAAAATTTCAGAGCTTAGTTCGCAATATTTTCGGAGATATCATCTGTGGAAGTAAGGTCTGTTTTCAAGCTCCTAAACAGGTCATCGTGGTATTTTCGCTATAAATTGTTTTCTACGAAGGTTCAGAATCTGAAATTCACATGGTGCGAATCTGAAATCCTGGGGAAATTCGTCAAAAAATTTCAGAGCTTGGTTTGAAATATTTTTGGAGATATGATCTGTGGAAGGTAGTGCTTTTTCAGGCTCCTGAATTTCATCTCAAAGAGGTGATCGTGGGAACAGTTCAATAACTCTCTCTCTGGGCAGTGGATTTGAGTGCCGTAAAAATTGGTCGCAAGTACATGGACTGTAGTTTCTTGGCTATCAATTTCAGAGAAAAAAGACGAAACAGTGACACGTGGCAAGTCCTACAAGTGTGCTCTACTGAACCAGTCCAGAATTAGGTCATTGTGGGAGATTGGACACAACTTTGTCTTGGGGAATCCAAATTAGATCAGACTTGTGGAATTTGAAAGAAGCTTCAGAGGGCTACTACAGAGCTTAATTTCAGATATTTAAGATTTTCAATTACATAGATAATTCAATTTCAATATCGAGCTCATCAAAGCAAGTAAAAGGTATCAATATTGGATTCTAAAATGGCGCCTAAAAAGAATTCAACACCCATTAAGCCTTCAGAAGGCTCTACCATGACTCATGAAGATGAATAATTGCAACATGATCTATCAAAATTACAAGAGAAAGTGCAACAACAAATTTCGCTCTCACAAAGAACAACAAAAAATGAAATGGAAGTTGTGAAGAAAGGCATGGAAACTAAGATGGATGGTTTGAAGAAAGGCGTGGAAGCTAAGATGAATGGTTTGGAAGCTAAGATGGATGGCATGGAAGTGGGCATGGAAGCTAAGATTGATGACATGGAATCTAAAATGGAAAACATGAAGAATGATCTAAAAGCAGACATGGAAGGTTTGACAAAGTTGATACAACAAATGTTTCCTAATGGTGAAAAGATAGTAGAGGAAACTCATGATGAGAACAAAATAAATGCTAATCATGATTTCATAAACTCTAATGTTAGCGGGAAGAACCACCATATTCCAAAAATGGATATGAGGAAGTTTGATGGAAAGGATCTTGTAACATGGATACTACAGATGGAGCAATATTTTGATCTCAATAATGTGCAAAACACACAAAGGGTACGCATTGCAACTTTACATTTAGAACAAAATACATTTGTATGGTATCGATGGCTTTGCTCCCGTAAAAAAATTGTCACTTGGTCAATTTTTACGAGGAAATGATAGCACATTATGAGGATACAAAGAGCAACACCTTCTTTAGCCAATTGATAAATCTCAAACAAAAGGGTTTAGTGGGGCAGCACATTGAGGACTTCCAAAAATTGAATATAAGGGTAACTAATATTCCAGAGGAACACAAGATTGATCTCTTCTTAGGTACTCTAAAGGATAACATCCAACATGAAGTTCATGTTTTGGAACCTGATTCATTGGAGAAGGCATTCAGGTTGGCAAGAAAAGTTGAATGTAAAATTATGGCGACAAGGAAGCCTACCACCCAATTCTATAAAGAAGGAAGTGTTTCTACGCCTAGATTTCCACAACCTACAAGGTTGACACCACAAAAATTGGAAGAAAAAAGAGCAAAAGGGCTTTGCTACAGTTGTGATAGCAAATACACTAAAGGTCATAAGTGTGCTGAAAAGAAATTACTTTACATAGATTGTGAAGAAGAAGAAGAAAATGAAAAAGAAGAGGATATACACCAGGAACCAGCCATAGAAGAGGAAGAAATGAATCCGACCATATCATGTAATGCACTGGCCGGAATTACCACTCCTCAAACTCTCAATATAGTAGGATAGATCAAGAAGAAAAGGGTAATAGTGTTGATTGATTCAGGTAGCACCCATAATTTTATTCATTGTAAGGTAGCCAAGGAATTAAATTGTTTCCTATATCTAGCACCAGAATGTCAAGTGATGGTTGCAAATGCAGGAACTATAAATTGCTCTGGAAAATGCCATAATATCAAGCTAACCATGGGGGAATATGTGTTGACAAGTCCAATGCTTTCCATTCCTATGGGAGGTGCTGATGTTGTACTAGGAGTTAAATGGTTACAATCTTTGGGGACGGTAGCTTTTAATTTTCAAGAACTTTTCTTGAAATTTTTTTCAGAAGGAAAGGAAGTCGAATTACGGGGTATTGAAGGGAAGCCAGGAAGGATAATAAGCTCTAATGTCATGACAAAGCTTCTAAAGAAATAACAACGAGGCGTAATTGCACAATTATGCACACTAGAAGTTCCGACATCAAAATCATCTATTTCTGCAGATCTCCAACAAGTCTTGGACAATAATTCCAAGGTGTTTGAAACTCCAAAAGGACTCCCACCTATTCGTGATCATGATCATGCTATTCATTTGATTCCAGGAAGTGTTCCTCCAAACATCAGGCCTTATAGACATCCTTACTTCCAAAAGAGAGATATTGAACGTATGATTGTAGAAATGTTAGAGGCGGGTATAAATCAACCTAGTCAAAGTTCTTTCTCTGCTCCTGTAGTATTGGTACACAAGAAGGATGGATCATGGCGAATGTGTCTGGATTATAGGGAGCTCAATAAGCTCACCATTAAAGAAAAATTTCCCATTCCTGTGATTGATGAATTATTGGATGAATTACATGGAGCAATTTATTTTACCAAGTTGGATCTTCATTCAGGATATCATCAAATTAGAATGAAGACTGAAGATATTCCAAAAACAGCATTTCGAACTCATGAGGGTCATTATGAATTTTTGGTCATGCCTTTTAGTCTTACCAATGCACCTTCTACATTTCAAGGGTTGATGAATTCCATTTTCAAACCCTTCCTTAGAAAATTTGTGCTAGTATTTTTTGATGATATACTAATCTACAGCAGGTCTTGGAAGGATCATGTTGAACATGTCGACAGGGTGCTCAAACTATTGCAGGAGAAACAATTATATGCAAAAACATCCAAATGTTTCTTTGGAGTACAAGAGGTGGAATATCTGGGTCATATTATATCTCACAAGGGTGTTAAAGTAGACCCTAACAAAATTAAAGCCATTAAGGAATGGAAAGTCCCCAAGACAATAAAGAAGTTGTGAGGATTTCTCGGGTTAACAGGCTATTATCGCAAGTTTGTTAAGAATTATGGGATAATAGCAGCACCTCTAACAACATTATTGAAGAAAGATGCATTTTCATGGACTCCTGAAGCAACTAAGGCCTTTGAACATCTTAAAGAGGCAATGTGCCTAGCACCTGTCTTAGCTACGCCAGACTTCACAAAAACCTTTATTGTGGAATGTGATGCCTCAGGAAATGGAATTGGTGCAGTTTTAATGCAGGAAGGAAGACCCATTGCTATTGAAAGTCGTCCAATCAAAGGAAAGTATTTACAGAAACCTATTTATGAGAAGGAAATGTTAGCAATACTGCATGCACTAAAGAAATGGAGAACTTACCTAATGGGAAGACACTTCAAGGTAAAAACTGATCATGATAGTCTTAAACACTTTTTGGAACAAAGACTATCTTCAGAAGAGCAACAAAAATGAGTCACAAAGATGTTGGGTTATGACTTTGAAATAATATACAAAAAAGGAAAGCTTAATGTTGTTGCAGATGCACTCTCAAGAAAGAATGAAGAGGTGGAAGCATTGCTTTGTGCCATTTCTATTATCCAACCGGATTGGATAACCGAAGCAAGAGATGAATGGAAGAAGGACAAAGATGTATGGACACTCATTCAAAAGTTGCAGCAAGATCCTAGTACATCCGATACATTTAGTTGGAAAAATGATTCCTTATGGTACAAAGATCGCTTATATCTTTGTAAGAATTCCCAACTAAAACAAAATATTCTTCTGGAATTGCACACTTCTCCTTTAGGAGGACACTCAGGATTTTTAAAAACTTACCACAAGGTGAAGAAAGATTTTTTTTGGGATGGCCTTAAATCTGATATTCAAAAGTTTGTGGCGGAATGTTTGGTTTGCCAGTAGAATAAAGTGGAGACAATTAAGACCCCGGGACTTCTACAACCTTTATCCATTACAAGTCAACATTGGGAGGAGATTTCAATGGATTTTATCACAGGTTTACAGAAGTCCGAAGGCAAGAATGTCATCATGGTGGTAGTTGATAGACTTACCAAGTATGCACACTTTTGTGCATTATCTCATCCATTTAAAGCAAGTACAGTTGCTACTACATTTGTGGACAGAATTCAAAAGCTACATGGAAGCCCAATGGTTGTTGTGAGCGACAGAGATCCCATTTTTACGGGAAATTTTTGGACGGAGTTATTTTCTTGTTTGGGTACTCAATTAGCTCATAGCTCATCTTATCATCCTCAATCTGATGGTCAAAAAGAGATAGTAAATAAATGTTTGGAAGGATATCTTCGTTGTTTAGTATCTGATAAACAAACACAATGGGTCAAGTGGTTACCTCTCGCTGAATGGTGGTATAACACTTCCTTCCATACTGCAGCAAAAATGACCCCATTTATGGCACTTTATGGATATCATCCACCATCCATCACATCATATTTAAGGGAAAATTTGAAGGTTCAAGTAGTGGAAGATCACATCGAGCATCAACAAGAAGTTCTCCAACTCTTAAAGGATAACCTGAATTTGGCACAAAACCGAATGAAACAACAGGCAGATCAACATCGCAGTGAGAGAAGTTTTTATGTAGGAGATTGGGTATTTTTACAGCTACAACCATACAAACAAATGTCCCTCAAGCAAGCTAAGAAGGATATTAAATTATCGCCAAAGTACTATGGTCCTTATAAGGTGTTGCAAAATATTGGTACTATGGCATACAAATTGGAGCTTCCTACTTCTTCGCGAGTGCATCCAGTTTTCCATGTTTCATGCTTAAAGAAGGTTATAGGTGAAAATCTTCCAGTTCAAACAATATTTCCAGAACTTGATGAGGAAGGAAAAATCATATTGGAACCGGAAGTGGTCACGGAAACAAGAACTCGACAACTACGGAATCGATCAATTTCAGAATATCTCATCAAGTGGAAGAACTTACCCACTGAAGATTCTACATGGGAGGATGAGAATTTTATACAAAAGCACCCAGAGCTACTCATGCGTTGAGGACAACACTTTTTTTGAAGGAGAGGGGCATGTTAGGTCCCTATATTACTAGTATAGTCCCTTATTGTTGTTAGTGTAACCCCCTTATTGTTATTATTGTACCCTTGTAACCCCCATTTTGTTATTATTGTGCCCTTAAGTTATTATTGTTAGGTCGGCTAGGATTACATTGTGGGCCACTAGGATTACATTATGGCCCCATGGACTCCTATATATAGAAAGGAGGTTTTGTAAATTGAATCATCCAATAATTGTTCATTTATGTAATGTATTGGAGGTTGCCCCCTCGAAGTGGCTTATTTCTAAGGTGTTGATATCTCTTTTCTTCTATTTTTGGAGCTGGTTACACAACAGTGAATCAATATTACTTTCAATTACAGAATTATTTAATATTTAATTGTTATCAATGTTTGTACAATGATAGCAAGAAACAAAAGGAACACAAATGCACACAATTTTTAAGGTGGAAACCCTCTTCGAGACAAAAACCACCTGAATTTTTTTCTAATAATTCTCTAATATTCAACTCCAATTGAATATAAAGCTCCAACTCCCTTGAATCTAGAATATCATTCTTCTCCAGCTCCCACTAGATGGACACTCCAATGCCTAAGATTCTTCAGTAGTCAACTGAACAGATCCCCAAAACCCAATGAGCTACAACTCACCCTAGCACCACCCTACCACCCTGTAGAAGAATAAAAGAAGAATGGACTCCTGTACTAGGGAAAATGGTCCACTTTACCATGATATAAAATGATGTAGAAGAGGAAGACACACTAGACCATAACCCCAACTATGACACAACCACCTAATGATGATCCTAGACCTCCTGGCATTTCCTCTTCAACTCTTGGTAGATAAACACTAGTACAATTTTTACAATGATGTATTTATGATGACTTAGTACAATGATACCTTTACAGTGACTGTATGCAGTGCTACCCACTTGAATTCTTCATGTGATGAAATTCTTGCTATTGTTCTGCACCTTTATTGCTGCTCTTTTCATGTTGCCCTCTGCCGCACCTTGCTTCCCTAGAAAGTTTGGTACTTTACAGCCCTTGACAACACATGATATAGTTTTTTCTTGCCTTCTAGGAGCTCGATATTGAATCTTGAAAAGAATTTTTCAGATCCCTAATATGTGATTTTTAGTTTTGTAGTATTACTCTGAGTCTTATTTCCAATGCCATAGGTCTAACCCAATTTGGATTCTTCAAGGGAGATTTATGGCCAATCTCTCACAATGACCTAATTATGGATTGGTTCAGTAGAGAAAAATTGTACAACGTGCTATGGAAAAATTGTACAACGTGCTATGCGTCAGTGTTTCTTCATTAGTCTCTAAAATTGATACAAAAAAACTATTGTCCGTGCACTATCTGTCACTTTTTACAGAATTCCAATCTGATACTTAGAGAGACAGTTATGATGATTTTCCCAAGGGCACTTCTTTGAGATGAATTTCAGGAGCCTGCAAAAACACTGACGTCCACATATCATATCTCTACAAATATTGCGCACCTTGATCCGAATGTTTTTCAGGAACTTCCTCAGGATTTTGGCTTCACCTCGTAAAAATTTCAACTTCTGAACCTTCGTAGAAAAAAAGTTAGAGCAGAAATTCCATGATGACCTGTTTCAGGTAGTGAAATCCCTACATAAGGAGGATATGAGGATCACAATGTATATAAATTCTTAGGTTGAGGGACTTAAACAAGTGAATGTGGGAGGGATTTTAGGAGATTAAAAAATATTTATTATTGAATTTTCAATGACCCATGCCATAACCCCATGGGGTTTTAGCCCACTAACTGGGGTTACAAACCTCAAACATGAATATATCTCAAACAGTGAGGAATTACATGGCGTGCCATATATCAACAGAAACATCTCGACAATTCAAAGCCATAAAAAATATTCTTGACCCAAAATATAGTAATTTTATTGGTCAAAAATTACCATGGAAGATCGGGGTAGCCCCTGGTGCTGCTTGGGTTGACATCAATGACAGCCACTGACCAAAAATCTCCCCCTTTGGCATTGATGGTAACACAAGTACCCCCCCATGATCATGGCACCTCTTCCTACAACATTTTCTCCCCCTTTTACATCAATGGAAAAGTGTAACCCCCCCTGACACACAACCATCTTGCAAAACTGTACACACTTCCACTCCCCCTTTATATTCTGAATAAGGAAAATCTAATGAGAACTTGGGAGAATCCCAAGCTTTTGGCAAATATATTCCAATTCTTCATGAGTACTCTTACGATCATCAATGCTTCCTTCCCAATCTGCATCTGTAAAGGCTTGAATAATGAGATTGTTACCCTCAGGATAACACAAGCCATTTTCTGTTGTTCCCTTTAGATATCGAAGAATTATTTTGGTATCAATAATATGTGATTATTTTGGTGCTGCTTTGAATCTTGCTACTTGTCCAACTGCTTGCATAACATCTGGCCGAGAGGCTATTACATATAGAAGACTACCAATCATAGATATGTACAAACTTTGATCCACATCCTTAGATGATTCATCTACACTCAATTTGAAACCTATTACCATCGGAGTAAGGATGGGTTTGCAATATTCCATTTTGAATTTCTTGAGCTTTTCCTTGATGTACTTAGATTGACATATAAATATTTCTTTCTCTTGCTGAGATATTTGAAGCCCTAATAAGTATGTCAACTCACCAGGTAAAGACATCTCGAACTCACTTTTCATATTTGTAGAAAAGTTATTACTTAGTCGATCATCATTGCTACCAAATTTTATATCATCCTCTTTAGCTATTAGACATGCTTTAGTTGATTCATCCTATTATGAATCTGTAATTTTCAAGATTGGAAAATACAAATTGTAGAGACAACACTGTTTCAACCACTTTGGGATTCTAGGATCTAGCCCTCCCGAATCCTGAGAGGGATCTCTCCAATAAGTGCAAATATTGATTTATCTTTAAAGCTTTTTGGATAATAATATTAGGCTAGTTATGAAGGCTGAGGTTTTTTGTTTTGTTTTGGATGGTTGAGCATGATTATTAGTTGAGTGGAAGTCCTAAATGGGAAAAGTTTCAAAGATGTGAAGTTGAAAGCAATCAGAAAAAGCTTTGGCTAAAAAGATAGATAGAATGCTGGTTTTTAGTCCATTGGACTATGGAGTCATAAAAGGGCTTTAATTGTGCAACAATTCAAGAGTGATCCAAGGGGAAAGTCATCTATATCACAAGATCATTGAGATTAAATGATGGAATTGAAACAATAAAAGTGTTGGAGGGGTGGAAACAGATAATAATTTCAACTAGGATTTATAGTCTGTCCAAACAGGAAAAGCCTTTTAAGCAACTTTTTAAAACCAACCAAAGGGTAGGGCTCACCGTAAACCTCTTTGGACAAGCTTGTATTGAAGACAACTCAAGAGACAAGAAATCTAGTAATTTGAATAATTAATTTCAGAAGGGATGAAAACACATAAGAGAAACAAAGTGCAACTTAAGATCAGATAAGATACTTTTAAATCTAGTCTGCTTTCAGCAAACACCGAGGGAAACTTTCAGAATTACCTTTGGAGAAAGAAGCTAGAAAACAGGGCTTTCCATCACTTTTCTAGTCTAACCGTAATAAGAAAACAATGAAAATAACATTTAAGAATAATGTTTAAAGCAAACAGTAGGACGAGGGAATGCCAGCATTCCTAATTGCTTCAACCATATTAAATCATTCTTAAATAAACAAATTGGAGGAAAACATTGAGATAAAGCTTATCAGTCAGAGAAGGGTACTGTAAACAGTAAATCCAACTCTATGCTTCTTGTTCTTTATCAGAGAATAATGAATAATATGGCATACATGAAAGGAAAACAAATAACAAAGAAAGAAGCACTTCACCAGTGATATAGACTAGGATCACAAGAAGCAGCTTGTATATTGAAGTTAAACCAGTTACACCTTGAAGTCCAATGTTTCAGTTCAATAATCATCTTCACTTCTCAGCCTAACTTATTTAATCACAAACAGAGCTTCAAGAGCCTTTCAACACTATTTACACATAGAAGCTTTGAGCACAAGTATATTTCAAAGTTCTGCAACCAACATTGTCCTATATTCTACAGAAGTATTTATAGAAGAAATGAGGAGGTGGGATGGGATAAAAGATCTCCCAAGTTCAATTAATACAGATAAATGCTTCTCGGCCTTTGAGGGGCTCGACAGAGAAGTTTATAGATATTTCTTTTGTTTTAATTGTTTTACATTAAGAATTAAGCTCGGTGGGGAGATTTTGTTGACTTTAAGGCTCTCTGTCATCTCTGTAATAACTTTGTTTGGTGTGGAATAATTGTTCGGCCATATTGAGGAAAATATCCTCAGTTCTGGTCATTACTAGGCCTCTATTGAACGTCGTGAGGCTACAGGTGGCTTTGGTAGCTGAGAGGAATCAATTAGCCTCTGATGTGGCAGTGGAGGCCTCCTATGTCTAATAAATATTTTTGATTTGCCTTTAACTGTTTTTAATTTAGTGGATTAGGCTTTTTATTTTTCATCTTAGCCGTAATCCACCAAATCTACAATTCTACCTTCAATTCTTCATCTCTAGTTTGATTTGGTATTCAATACTAATACTCTATTTTTTAATTATGCTTCACTGTGTCTTGTTGATGTGCAGGTGCCACAAAGGGTTCGTATGGCATCAGTGCTCATGATGCACCGATGAAACGTGGCGTTGAACCCTTCGTAGTAATCATCTTTGATAAATGAAAGCCTAGAGGATCGTCATCCCCGGCTTTTGTTTTCTTTTAAAATTATTTTGAAAAACTTTAATACCTGCATAAAACAAACAACAGTTAAGAAATCTTGCATATATGGATAAGACTACATTGGAAGTTTCGGTTTGGAGCATAGCCGTTGGATGAAAGCATCTAATGGTGGAGATTGGCTTGTGGGCGTCAGAGGAGGCGGTTGGAAAAAATGGTGCAGAGATTAAGTTATGGCCGTTGTGTTGGGAAGGATAATGAGAGGGGGGGGAGGGGTGAATCAGTATCTTGATCTGTCAATAAAATTTTTACTTTTCTTTTGTCAAAAACCCATACGCGGATATCCTTAAGGAAATTTGCGTATGCTCAGATATCTTATTATGCAGATAATTATTATCTTATATTATTGCATCATTCACTTATTAGATGTTAGTAGGCAGTAAAAATGTACAGTAAGAACAGAATAAATCAACACACATAATCATCACACATGAACACCAGGATTTTAGGTGGAAACCCAATTCGGGAGAAAACCACGCTGCCGTCGTCTCAATCTTCAATATTTATTATAAAGAAAACATCTTACTACTATGTACTGGCTCAGACTCATACCAGCACGTAGGCACCCACCTACAGAAGGCTACAATCTTCTCTCGTTTACCAGCCTCTCCTAGAAGGGAGCTACAACCACATGCTCTCGTTTACCAGCCTCTCCTGGAAGGGAGCTACTACCCCCTGCTCTCATTTACCAGCTATCACTGGAAGGGAGCTACTACCCCCTTACTGAAGGCTTCGACCCTCAGCACCACTGTAGACCACGTTTCATCAATTTTCAAACTGGATCAAACAGCTTCAACTCAACCCTTCATTTTTCAACAAACATATTTTGCCCAATGCTTCAAACAGAACAGTGAAACCACTGTAACCAGAATATTAGAGATTACCCAGACTTCAGAATAGATATGCAGAAACACATTCAACCATGAGCAACCATTAGTTCAAATACCATACGCGCTTTTATTTAAACAAACCCGCGTATACACGCGCTTTTCATTAGACGAACCCGCGTATACATCTGTGCATTTTCCAGTAAGCCCTAACTTCCCATACATGCTTTTATTATATGATATCCGCGTATACACGCGCTTTTTCCACAACAAACTCGCGTATAGATCTGTAAATGAAATATTTTCAGAACATACCAGATCTATAAACTTACTCAGATTTCTTCATTACCTTCAGCAAAATTTGCGCCAGATCTTCACCAGTTCTTCTTCTGTAGATCATCTTAGAGATTCATCATCATCAGATCTAAGGATTTTGAAACATCCATGGGGGCATCATAGATTTAGATTTATCAATCAAGAACAAATTTCAATCATGCAGATATACTTCAAAGTGAAGTAGTCATTCAATATCAGACACATGCACACCCTTGCACAATGATCTTCTTCTCCTTATATAGGTTTAGCCTTTATCAATACCATGAGTCACAACCACACCACTTCTGATTGTATTCCTGGACGGGACCAAATATATAATCAAGTGCTCAATACAATGGGTCAATACCATGGTAACACCCCTTGGTATTCTAAATTTGGAGTGCAAAAGGGCATACGTGACTTGGCACGTACTTTTCCGCGTGCATACACTACTTTGCCTTAACAAACCCACGTATGCTTTGTGACACATCATATTTATCATTTTTCTGGCACTTCCTTTCTTCTGTTCCTTCTGAGCTGATCTGTAGATACATCATCCTTCCTTTTAACACACAGATACATCATCCTTACATATTTAACACATAGGTTGCTTATCATAGGCAACTCATCAAGAACAACTTCATCAAATAGGTTTCCATCAAGGACAACACATGCCAAAAATCTCCCCTTTTGTACTTGATGGCAACCATGATGGTGTTTGATCACCACAACAATAGATAGATACATTGATTATAACCATTATGAAAACACCATGATATTCTCCCCCTATTCAAACACCATGCTACTCTCCCCCTTTGACATCAAGGGAAAAGGGCGGATCAAAGCCAAGACAATGTTTTTCTCCACATGTAGAAAGAAGAGCTCTGTAGATCTGATGTGCATTGAATTTACCATGCTCCCCCTGAGTTCATGCTGAGTCTTCAACATAATATTCAATGAAGTACATGACTCTATGACCTTTCCTATCACCAAGGACTCATAATTACATCAATGATCCAACCAAGTGGATTTACATATGTGACACAAGTACCCAACCAAGTGGGTTTACACATTTTGACTCAACTACCCAACCAGGTGGGTTTACAAATTTGAACAAGCCCTTTACAAGACTGAATATTACAATTTACATCATAGGTCTCAACATAACCTTTTCATCAAATTACAAATATGAATTTTTATAACCAAGACCAAAAAGACCTCAAGAAAGATCATATTTTAGAACCATCATAATGCTAACAATGCATTACACTCAACAATGCTAATGCTCCCCCTGAAACTGTGCATCCAATGCATCCTTTCCACATGACCAGTGCTCCCACTTAGCTTGTGCATCCTGAACACTTTCAACAGCAACTCATCAAGTCATCTTTATCAAGAGACATCAGAGAATGAAACATAATTATGAAAACTGGAACACCACCAGAGATACCATACAGCATCAGAGATACCAAACAGCACTGTAGTTGTGCTGAAGAATGCTGAACCCAAGTAAAATTTGTCAGCAACTAACCATACGTGGTTTTATTTGCATAAACTCATGTATATACGTGACTTTCGTTCAGGAAACCCGCGTATCCAATTTAATCTTCTGAATTTAAGCAGTTCTGATTTTCTGCAAGGCAGAGACTACACCCAGCTTCTGTCTGATATATTTTAACGCTTCCCTGGGAAGAGGTTTGGTAAATATATCAGCAACTTGTTCTTTGGAGGGAACATACTCCAACTTCACCTTTTGTTCAAGCACTTGTTCACGTAAGAAGTGATACTTGATGGGAATGTGCTTGGTCTTGGAATGCATAACAGGATTCTTTGAAATACTGATGGCACTTGTATTATCACACATAATGGAGATAGGAGGTGTGCACTTGATTTGAAAGTATTATAAGGTTTGCATCATCCAAAGAAGTTGTGTGCAACATGATGCGGCAACCACATATTCTGCTTATGCTGTAGATAAGGAAATAGAGTTTTGCTTCTTGCTGAACCAAGATACTAATCGAGGCCCCATAAAGAATGCTCCACCACTAGTACTTTTCTGATCATCAACATTTCTAGCCCAATCTGCATCAGTGTAAGCATGAAGAGTAAGATCAGTATTCTTTGGATACCATAGTCCAAAGTCTTGAGTTCCTTGTAGATATTTGAATATTATTTTGACAGCCTGAAGATGAGACTCTTTTGGATTATTTTGGAATCGTCCAACAATCCCAATAGCATGCATAATGTCCAGTCTAGTCCCAGTGAGATAAAGTAGACTTCCTATCATAGATCTGTATTCTGGTTGATTCACCATGGGGGAATCATCATGAGAACTGAGATTACATCCGGTTCTCATTGGTGTACTTATAGGTTTGCATTCTTCGATTCCATACTTCTTCATAATTTTCTTAAGGTATTTTTCTTGTGATAAGAATATACCATCAGTAGTTTGATGTACTTGCAAACCAAGAAAGAATGTTAGTTCCCCAAGTAAAGACATTTCAAATTCTTGCTGCATGACAGAAGAAAATTTCTGACTCATAGATTCTTCATTACTTCCAAAAATGATATCATCAACATATACAACCACAATTAAAAGTTTATCATTTTCAATTTTTATGTATAAGTTGTTATCAGCAGACCCCTTTGAAAATCCTTGTTGGTGAAGATATTTGTCAAGACGATAATACCATGCCCTTGGAGCTTGTTTGAGACCATATAGAGCCTTTTTAAGTCTACAAACAAGATTTTCATCATTTCCGAAAATGAATCATTCTGGTTGTTCTATATAAACTTCTTCTTCTAGATCACCATTGAGAAATGCAGATTTAACATCCATTTGATAAAATTTGATTTGTTGAAATCTTGAAAAGGCAAGAAACATTCTTATGGCTTCAAGTCTAGCTACAGGAGCAAAAGTTTCTTCAAAGTCTATACCTTCTTGTTGAGTATACCCCTTGCAAACAAGTCTAGCCTTGTTTCTTACAACATCCCCATTCTCATTTAACTTGTTTTTGACTATCCATTTAGTTCCAATGACATTTTTGTTATGAGGTCTTGGTACTAATTCCCAAGTGTGATTCTTTTCAATTTGATCAAGCTCTTCATTCATGGCTTGGACCCAACATTCATCTTTGCTATCTTGATTGACATTGTGAGGTTCAATAGTAGATAGAAATGCCAGATAACTAGAAGATCCCACAAGATTCCTTCTTGTTTGTACACCTGATCCCTTAACTCCCAAAATTTGAGATTCTGGATGATTCTTTTGAACATATCTGGATGGAGCCTTTTCAGATAAATCATCTCCAGGTTCTTCATTGGGTTCACTGTCTATATCATTGCTATTTGATGTAGAAGGACATAAGTCACCATTGTCTTCATTTGTTGTTTGTTTTTCTTCCTTTGGGGCTGTAGGAGACTCATCAATAACAACATCAATACATTCAACAATCTTCCGAAGTCTTTTATTGTAACATTTATATGCTCTACTCGTAGAGGAGTAACCAAGAAGTATTCCTTCATCTGCTCTAGGTTCAAACTTGCCAAGTGTTTCATCATTATTTTTGATAAAGCATTTACTTCCAAAAACTCTAAAATGCTTCACAGATGGAGAATTACCATACCAGAGTTCATATGGAGTTTTGTCACTATTTACATGAACATGTGCCTTGTTGAGAATGTTTACCACTGTATGTGCTGCTTCTCCCCAAAATGTGTCAGGTGTTCCAGAATCATCAAGCGTAGCTCTAGACATTTGTTGAACAATTCTATTCATTCTTTCTGCTATGCCATTTTGTTGTGGAGTTCCAGCTACAGAAAATTGTCTTTTTATGCCATGTTGTTCACAAAATTCAAGGAATTCATTTGAAGTATATTCTCTTCCTCGATCAGATCTAAGACATTTGAGTTTTAGATCTACTTCATTTTCAACCAGAGCCTTGAAGAGCTGAAATTTCTCAAATGCTTCATCTTTGTGCTTCAGCAACCCAATCCAACACATTCTAGAGAAATCATCAATAAATAAGATATAGTATTGTTCACCACGAGGTGACTTTTTCCTCATAGGTCCACATATGTCAGTATGAATGAGTTCAAGAGGCCTACTTGATGATCCTTCCTTGGCATTAAATTTCACTCTGGTCTGCTTGCCGAATTGGCAAGATTTGCATATGATATTTTTAGGTAGAGTAATATTGGGAAGACCACGAACAGCATTAAGTCAACTTGATTTGTTGATTTGAGAGAAGCTTAGATGTCCCAACCTTCTATGCCATAGCCAATTTTCTGGAGATTTACTCAAGTAACATTGTTATTTGCAGTTCTTCAATACATATAGGTTGCTTGGAGTTCTTTTTCCTTTTATAATTGTTTTACCTATATCAAGATCACGAACCACACATTCTTTTGAACTAAAGACAACTTCAGTTCCTTGATCACACATTTGAATTACACTTAACAGGTTATGCCTTAATCCATCCACATACATGACATCATTAGCCTTCACCTTTTCCTTTAGAAACACAGACGCTTTTCCTTTAATTACAGCAGGAGTATCATTTCCAAAAGTAACTTTATTTTCCTTTTCTAGTGTACTATATGCACGAAGTTTGGTTTTTTCACCTGTCATGTGTCTTGAGCATCCGCTATCAATGTACCATTGATTTTCTTCACCTTCTGCAAATAACGCTATGCCACAATTTTCAACCTGTAATTCCTTATTTTTCCATACTTTGGAACTTGAAGGAAAATGCTCTTTTGGCTGAACTTTTCTCCTGCATTCAGATTCTTCATGCCTAAAGTTATTGCAATAAGCACATTCAACTTCATTTAGAAGAGGAGAAAAATTGTTATAGGTATTCTTCTTTGTTTCAATATCAATCCTTTTCTTTCTTGCTTCTTTTGTCATGATGGTTTTATATGCAACACATTGAGTGGCTTTGTCACCAAAATTGTCACATGAGAAACATTATCCATTGAAGAAGAAATTTCTACGATCATGAAATCTTCTACTTGAATTTACCTATTGATTGGTGTTTATTTGAAAGATATTCCTATTAGTGTTCTTTGAATTGAGATGATCATGCTTTACTTGTAAAGATTCTTTATTCCCTTGCTGAGTGGCAGAATTTTGTAAACCAGCTGTAACTGCTTTTAGATAATTTGGTGCTGAAGCCTGAGAAGATTCCCTGGTATATCCAAGACCTGTCTTTACAAGAGGAGAGCGTTGTACCTTGATAATCTCATTTAAGGTTTCTTATCCTTCATTAAATCTAAGATTTAGAGTCTTTTCTTTCTCAAAATCTTTTCTTAGACTTACCACTTCACATTCTAATTTCTCAATGTGTTTCTTTGCTTCTTCAAACTTCCCTTTCAGAGTCTCTATGGTTATTTTCCTTTCTTCTAAGAGTATTTTACATTCTTCTAAGTGTATTTTGAGTTGATTGTTTTCTTCAAGAAAATCATTGTCCTCTAAAGCATCCACAAAAGTATCATTTTCTTCTCTAGATTCAAATGCCATGAGAAGTCTAAGATATTGTTCACATTCTTCCTCACTATCAGAAAAATCATCACTATCTTCATGAGTATAGTAAATTTTTCTAGTGCTAGACCGGTTCTTATTCCTTCTTGCTACTTATTTCCCTTTTGCAGATATTTCTTTATAAGGACACTTAGCAGCATAATGACCAACTCTTCCACAATCAAAACATTTGAAAGGAAGCTTACCTCTGAACCGTCCCGTGCCAAGTTGAATTTTCTTTACAAAATTTACCTCATCTTCTTCTGAGATATATCCTGATCCTTCTGCTTCTTGCACTTCTTTCCCTTTTGTAGAAGCTCTAAAGATGGCTTCTTTGACTTCAGATGGTCCTCCTCTTCTCATTTCATATGCAGTTAGTATCCCATGAAGTTGCACTACAGTAAGATTTTGAAGATCCTGTTTTTCTTCAAGAGCGAAACATTGGACTCAAATTTTGTCGTTAGAGATCTTAAAATTTTCTCAACCAAAGTAGATTCGGTTATTGTTTCTCCCAGATTTCTCATACGATTTACAACATCATCAAGACTTAAAAAGAAACTGGCAATACTCTCATCACTATGCATCTTTAAATTTTCATATTCAATTCTCAGAGTTTGGAGTTTTGCACTTTTTACCTTTCCATCACCTTCATAGCTTAGAATGATTTTTTCCCACATTTCCTTTGTTGTATTTAGCTGCATAAATTTGACAAATTCATATTCAGTCAGACTTGCCATTATAGCATTGACCGCCTTTGCATTTGATTCATAATTCTTCTTTTCAGTCGGATCTGTTGGTATTGTAGCTGAATATTGATATCCCAGTTGAACAATGGCCCATACATCTGTTCCCATAGACTGAAGATAGGATCTCATCCTTGTTTTCCAGAAGATTAAATTGCTTCCATTAAAGAGGGGAGGCTTGATAGATGTTGTTCCATCTTGATTGCTCATCTTGCTTGATCTTCCTTCTAGCGGCTAAGCTTTTTCAGAAGGACCTGCTCTGATACCAATTGTTGGGAAAGATACTGAGAGGGGGGGTGAATCAGTATTTAGATCTGTCAATCAAATTTTCACTTTTCTTTTCTCAAAAACCCATACACTACTTTACAGAAAAAAACTCGCGTATATACGCGGATATCCTTAAGGAAACTCACGTATTCTCAGATCTCTTATTATGTAGATAATTCTTATCTTATATTATTGCATCATTCACTTATTGGATGTTAGTAAGAAGTAAAAAAGTACAGTAAGAAGAGAATAAATCAACACACATAAGCATCACACATGAACACCAGGATTTTAGGTGGAAACCCAATTCAGGAGAAAACCACCACTACCGTCGTCTTAGTCTTCAATATTTATTATAAAGAAAACATCTTACAACTATGTACTGGCGCAGACTCATACCAACACGCAGGCACCCACCTGCAGAAGGCTACAACCTTCTCTCATTTACCAGCCTCTCCTGGAAGGGAGCCACTACCCCATGTTCTCGTTTACCAGCCTCTCTTGGAAGGGAGCCACTACCCCCTGCACTCATTTACCAGCTACCACTGGAAGGGAGCTACTACCCCCTTACTGAAGGCGTCGACCCTCAGTACCACTGCAGACCATGTTTCATCAATTTTCAAACTGGATCAAGTAGCTTCAACTCAACCCTTCATTTTTCAACAAACATGCTTTGCCTAATGCTTCAAACAGAACAGTGAAACCACTGTAACCAGAATATGAGAGACTACCCAGACTTCAGAATAGATATGCAGAAACACATTCAACCATGAGCAACCATTAGTTCAAATACCATATGCGCTTTTAGTTAATCAGACCTGCGTATACATCTGTGCACTTTTCAATAAACCCTAACTTCCCATACGCGCTTTTATTAGATCAGAGCCGCATATACACGCGCTTTTTCCTCAACAAACTCGTGTATATATCTGTAAATGAAAGCTTTGCAGAACAGACCAGACCTATAAACTTACCCAGATTTCTTCATTACCTTCAGTAGACTTTGTGCCAGATCTTCATTAGTTCTTCTTCTACAGATCATCTTAGAGATTCATCATCATCAGATCTAAGGATCCATGGGTGCATCATAGATTCAGATTTATCAATCAAGAACAAAGTTCAATCATGCAGATATACTTCAAAGTGAAGTATTCATTCAATACCCAGACACATGCACACCTTTGCACAATGATCTTCTTCTCCTTATATAGGTTTAGCCTTTATCAATACCATGAGTCAAAACCACACCACTTCCGATGGTATTCCTAGACGGGACCAAATAGATAATCAAGCGCTCAATACAATGGGTCAATACCATGGTAACACCCCTTGGTATTCTAAATTTGGAGCGCAAAAGGGCATACGCGACCTGGCACGTACTTTTCCACGTGCATACGCTACTTCGCCTTAACAAACTTGCGTATGCTTTGTGACACATCATATTTATCATTTTTCTGGCACTTCCTTTCTTTTGTTCCTTCTGAGCTGATCTATAGATACATCATCCTTCCTTTTAACACACAGATACATCATCCTTACATATTTAACACATAGGTTGCTTATCATAGGCAACTCATCAAGAACAACTTCATCAAATAGGTTGCCATCAAGGACAACACATTGCATCATATCTCCGATAGTCTTATTTCATCAAATAGGTTGCCATCAAGGACAACACATGCCAACACGTTGATCTTGCAGAGATCAACGGTCGGGAGAAATAGTAACAACATAATGCGACATGATCACATTTTGTGAAAATAGAAGAAAAACAAAGGAAATGAGGGAAAATTCCTTTGGCGGAGGTAAAATGCATAGGAAAGAAAACTGGGGTTTCTAAATGATCGTAGGCCATTGGATAAGTTTGGACCCTAAGATCAATGATGGAGATCGCTTTTTAGAAGTCCCTTGGTGAAAGGTGGAGGGCGATGAAACAATGCCAGAATGATCTGGGACCATTGATCTGCAGAGATCAATGGTCAAGGAGAAATGCGATAAAATGCAATGAAAATAAGGGAGAGCGGTTTCAGAGGAGAAAACCAATGGTATCGCGTAGCAGAAGGGGAAGAAAGCGGTTTTAGTTTTTTGAACATGATATGCGTCCTCGCCCGACACGTGGCTTTTGAAAGAAGCTTATATATCGTAATTTTTGGGGATTAACGGTCGTGCTAAAAGTTACGCGAAACTATGGGCCAGCTGTCAAATCTGGGGTCTTAGATCAGACGGCTGTGAGAGAGCGCGATAACAGATAGGTGCGAGGGCGATAAAACGTGGGGCAGGGGAAGGCGGTATTAACCTAGACTATTGGATCAAAAGATGAACGACGGAGATTAAATCTGGAGGTTGAATAGAACGAAATACGAAGCAGGGAAAAGGTCAGTAGGGGCCGTTGATCTGCAAAGATCAATGGTTGAGATTTGGCCAAAAAACATTATGAAGTGGGGCGTATGACTTTTAGCCAAGGTCTGGAGGATTGATTTGGGCCGTCCGATCTTGACACATGGACGATTTGGATGTAATCGGAGCCTTGCGATCGGCGGGGGAAATAGAAAGAGGGGTGCCGAAGCGATTAACTGTGGGTCGTCGATCTGTAGATCAGATCGATGGTGGAGGATGAATAAGAGAAGTGACCAATCAGAGGGGGAGTAATAAAACAATTAACTGCGCCAATGGAGATCCTTGATGCGAAATAGCGCGATCTGTTTAATTGGCCCAAAATCAACGGTGGAGAAAGGGTTGATATGGGCCGTTGATCTACAGAGATCAACAGCTGAGATTGGCTAAAAGAACATTATGAAGCGGGGCGTATCATTTTTAGCCAAGGTTGGGAGGAAATATCTGGACCGTCAAATGTTGACACGTGGACGACCCAAATACAATCGGAGCCTTGCGATCAATGGGGGCAATGGACATGGGAGTGCCGAAACAATTTACTGTGGGTTTTCGATCTGTAGATTAGATCGACAATGGAGGATGAATCAGAAGACCGCCAATCGGAGGTGGCGAATAAAATAATACATTGCGCCAATAGAAATCTCTGATGTGATATAGCGCTGGCCGTGGATTGGTCCGGGATCAACGGTGGAGAAGAGCTCCGAAAAATGAACGGGCGAGACCCTTTATTAAATATGACAATCAATAATTTATGAAATACAAAGGTTTTATGGTGTCAAGGCGGGTTATATAATGAGGCTTGGTGCCTGATTGCGGGGCCTGTGAATATATGAAGAGGTTAAAGGAACCGGGTTTAAAAAATATAAAGGGCCAATCGGCATCGGAAGAAAGGTGATGGTGTTTCAATCTACCCATTTGTAAATCTCCGATGCGAGATTCTGTTGACTGTTGATTGGGTTTTTAGATCAATGGTCTTTATTGTTTAATAACATGAACCGGCGGGTTTAGACAAAAACTTAGGAAAATGGGTTTTTTCGAATATACAAGGGGAAAAAGTGATAGGAAATGCTTTATTCACAAAGTTTAGCACCCGATTGCGGGCTCTATGGTTATATGAAGAAGAAGCAAGCTCGGGGTTTATAAAAAGAGGTCAATCGCATCAGAACTTTTTGTTAACACAAACAAATGCACCCATTGATTGTTTCTGATGCAAGACTTCACAAACCATTTGATTGGTTTTTCAATCAATGGTTGAGATTGATTTAAATCATAAAAAGTGGGTTTCCCTTATAAGATAAAAAAAAAATGGGTTTTTATGATTTTTCAAAGGAAAAATCAAATCGGGAACGGTTTACTGCTTTGTTATAGGCGCCCGATTGCGGACCTTTGGTTATGTGAAGCGGTAAAAGGATTGGGGGTTAAGTATAAATGGGCTAATAGGATCGGAGGTTTTAACAAAAAAAATAGACTTGCGTGCTCTGATCATTTCCGATGCGATAAGCGCCTGATGGGTCTAGCGCGTGGTTCTAAGGTGTGGGAACATGTGGGGAAGTAGTTAGGACTTAGCCTAAAGGGGCTTAAGCCTATAGTCAAAAAACTTATTTTTTATGAATTTTTCAAGGTTTTTTGGTGGATTTCGGGGTTTCGGCAAGGTTCAAGTAAAAAGGGATTTTATGAAGGGAAGAAAGGAATACATGAAAAATAGAAGAATTTCATCGGGGAAAAAAGGGAATAAAATGAAGGTTAATTTTGAGTGGAGGGAGGGGTAAAATGGAGTTTTGCAGCAGTCTTTTCTTCATGGAAAACAACATAATTTCTGAATTCGAAAGGGAGACAACAATGAAGATTAAACAAAGGGAATGATGTCTTCATGAGTCTTCAAGAGATAAAAATTTTAGCAATAAAACTTGTTTCTTGAAGGCTCAAAAAATGATTTAGCCACCATTTAATATGACAAATTTTATAGGTGGCTAACAGTGGCTCCACTTAGGGATGGTGCCTTCTTGAAGGCATCAAGAACTTCAGGCTTGCATTCTCTGGGCGCTGATCAGTGCCCCATCCATTGGGCTGCAACATTCTTTACTTTGGATGATCTTCTTTTGCTCTTGAAATATTAGCAGCCATGAAAAACAATGGATCTTCATCAACACAAACTTTCTTACCTACCCAATCCTACTAATCTAACATTTTTTCTTCCTTAGAGTGCACTTGGATTGGCAAACTCTCTTACAACATTTTATTCTTTTGAAAGAAAAAAATATAATCTACTTCTACTTCTTATTTCTCCATGAACTCAGATTAAACAATTGAGTTCATATGCTTCTCTACCTAATCTACTAATTTGTTAGGATTACACAGTCTAAAATATTTTTACTCACTAATTTCTAAAATAGAAATTTAAAAGCATACAAGTCAGGATTAAATACTCCAACTTGTTGCTGATCTATGGCATAAACAACAAGCTGCACATAGACATTATTTTGCAGAAAATTAAATCAAAATGGAAGGCTTAAGATTTGAAAGTTCAAAGCACGACCTTCTCTTTTTTCAGCTCTGTTTTTTACTTCTGTTTGAGTTGTTTTTCCTTTATCTCTGGTTCAGATTTTGAGTTCATTAGAACCAGTTCAACTCTGTATTTGACTCAGAATTTTAAATAGATTTGAGTCATTCTTCTCTTGAAAACTGAGGTTCATATTTTAAGCTTGTTTGAACCTTTTAATTTCTATCCTAATATACCTAAATGATAAGCCAAGATTAAGCTGTTTGGAAAATCAAATTCACTAACCTATCAGTAGTTAATTTAAAACTAATTAGCCATGATTAGGTTGTATGGCTAACTAGGATTGTGTTTCTAAGGAGGGGCATTTGAGCTTGCACACTTTTAGATTTTGTTTCTCTTTTTTGGTATGAGGTTGTACCTTTATTGTTTTTAAAATCTGCCCTCTTTTCTTTCTTCTTTTGTTTTTGTATTTTTTGTTTTCCAAACTTTGAATGCAATGATGGGTGAAATATTTATAATGAGAAAAAATAAAAAATGGCTTCCAGAACATGATAGGATCAAGAGAAGTAATGTTTAAGCATCCTACCATTGAGAGGACCCCCAAACAGTTCAGCTCCATTCAACTCCTGCAAGAAAAAGGCACGGTTACCAACAACAAAATGAATGAGATAAGGGCCAAGCCATAAGTTGTCAAATTCCCATGCTTGCCCTTGTCTTCTCTCCTTGAGTCCCACTTCAACACTTTGTCCCCAACATTGAAATTGCTGGCCTTTGTTCTTTTGTCAAAAAGCTTCTTGATGCTCTCTTTATTTTGTAATGCTTTGTTATAAACCTCCTCTCTGGTTTGCTGAAGGTGAATGGTCTGATTTATTCTTCTAATCATGTCATTATCTTCCTTTTGCAACTCTTGAATCAACTTCATAACTGGTACACCAAGGCTGGTTGGAAAAATTGCATCAACACCATACACAAGCTGGTAGGGTGACATCCCAATAGACTTCTTCAATGTTAATCTATCGGCCCATAGTGCATGAAGTAGCTTTGTGTGCCAAGACTTTTTGTTTTCCTCCACCAACTTCTTGATTATGTTCACCAAACTCTTGTTTGAGGATTCTGCTAGCCCATTACCTTAAGGGTAATAAGCAGTGTGATGGCCCAATGTAATCTGATATTTGTGACAGAATTCAACCATCTTCTTGGATCCAAATGTTGTTTCATTATTAGTGATGATCTTCCTAGGACAACCAAATCTAGAGAGGATGTGAGTCTCAATGAATTTTATGATGGCAGAGTCATTAGCTTGCCTAGAAGGGATGGCTTCTATCCATTTGGTGAAGTAGTCTATGGCAGTGAGAATCCATCTATGTTGGGCAGATGATGGTGGATGGATTTCTCCTATGAAGTCAAGTCCCCACTATTGAAAAGGAGCTTCAACAATGATTGGATGCAGAGGTAAGGGTAGTAGCTTCATTTTTCCTTCAAAAAGCTGGCATTTATGACAGGCAATTATCATCTTGTGTACATCTAGAAAGAGAGTGGGCCAATAGTAACCAGCTCTAAGGATTTTTTTGGTTGTTGTCTTCCAGTAGAGGTGGCCTCCACATTCTCCTTCATGAAATTCGTGCTTAACCTTCTCTGCATCAAACTCAGGCAAACATTTAAGCAATATCCCACTTGCATTTTTCCAATAAATACATTTATCTACAATGCAGTAGTTTACAGCTTTTAAGTTCAAAAACCTTGGCTTAGTTTTTGATAAACCAGGAGGTGTATTCAAATTAAGAAAAACATAAAGAATATCAACATACCAAGAGGAATTCATAAAATGATTTTCAACAATGGGAGTTGAGATTTCCTCTTGTTTATCTAACGCATTTATCATATTAATATCAAGAACTTGAAAATTTGATTCAGCCATTAATCTAGCTAGACCTTGGCCTTTGATGAGTTTAGTGGGCTTGATCTCTAAATCATATTCAAGAATAACAGCTATCCACTTACCTCTCTTACCATCATTGCATTTGTAATGGCCCAATGTATATTCTGAAGTCTTTTAAATCCTTGACCAAAGAAAAAGATTTCTTTTCCATAATTTTATACTTCAAAGGAGCATCTATCAATGCCTTGCTAAATAATGCAATAGGCTGCTCTTGTCCCTGTGGATTTTTCTGTAAAAGGACAACAGCTATTGTATGTTCTGATGCAAATGAAAAAATATAAAAATATTTTGAAAAATCAGGACTTATTAGGACTGGTGTTTTGGTTAACGCTTGTTTCACCAGCTCAAAGGACTTCTTTGCTTCCAAGGTCCATTTAACCCCTTGCTCCTTTTTCAGCATGTTTGTAATGTTCTTAAGGAGCTCAGCCAAGTTGTGTATGAACCTTCTCAAGAAATTAATCTTTCCAATGAAAGATTGGAGTTCCTTGATGTTTCGACGATGAGAGATTTGCAATATTGCCTCAATCCTCTCTGGGTCTATCTTTATACCCTCCTCAGAAATAATGTGCCCAAGAAGTTTACTTTTTTGGAGACCAAACAGTGTTTTCTTAGGGTTTAAAGATATCCCAAACTTTTTGCATTTCTCGAAAATTTTTCTCAAATGTTCTAAGTTCTCTTCATCCGTCTTTGAGAAAACAATGACATCATCTAGGTAAATAATGATGAAGTAGCCTAATTCTTCTGAGAATTCTATGTCCATGGCTCTCTGAAAAGTTGCACCAGCATTCATTAGACCAAAGGGAATTTTCACATACATTAAAGTGCCCCAAGGTGTAGTAAAGGCTGTCTTTAATTGATCATCAGGATGAACTAAAATTTGATTGTATCCTGAATAGCCATCAAGAAAAGAAATTATTTTTGAACCAACTACCCCTTGTAAAATATGGTCCATCTTGGGTAAAGGGTAGTTTTCCTTGAGTGAAGCTTTGTTCAAGTCTCTAAAGTCTATACAAAGCCTAATCTCTCCTGTTTTATTCCTAACTGACACTAGATTAGACACCCACTTAGAATACTAATAGGGACAATAATACCAGCTTCATACATTTTATTGATTTCCTTCTCAACCAAAGGTAACTGAACAGGGTTGATTCTACGAAGCTTCTGTTTAAATGGATTTTTGTTTTCCTTGAGAGGGATTTTATGCTGAATTATTTCAGTGTCGTAGGATTTTAAATCCTCATAACTCCACGCAAAAACATCGGAAAATTCTTTAAACAACTCTATGTATTTGAGTTGAATGTGAGCTGGTAAAGTCTTAGACAGTTTAATCATCATTGGTTTTAGTTCACTACCTATATTACACTCTTCAACCTCAGTCTCTATAGGTTCTAGTTTCGGCTTCTTGGCCACATCGTTGAAATCAAACGAATCTTCTAAAGGGGCCAAACCCTTTGGCAAAATCTGATCTTTAGAGTGCAAGATTTCTAAGTCCTTTGTTTCTAAATATGCAATCATCTCTGTTGTATTTTCAAGTTTCCTTGACAATAGATTTATATCAGCGAGCTCAGGAGATGGTTCTTCTTCACCAAGAAAATTTTCTTCACTAGGGCAGTCTGTTTCATAATCTGAATCTGAACTTGGTAGTTTGAATTCGTTTCTAAACTGCATGAAGTCTTCTATTTGTTTTTCTCCATCAAACACTTGCCAATACTTTTTGTTATCAGGAACAACTAGTCTAAATTTAATCTGAGTTGTACATTCTTTGGTTTCATATGGCGTTAAGCATGTTCTAGAAATAAAAGCTAAGTTGTGGGCCATGATATTTTTTCTTCTCGGGACAAAAATCAAATGGGATTCCTCAAAAGTTTTAAGTAAATCCACGACATCATTTCGATAGGCTTTACGTCTAGGGTGATTAGCGTTGTATTCCCCATTGACCTACCTAATGATTAGTTTTGAATCCCCATGCACTTTAATTCTTTTAGCTCCTAACTTCTTCAACAAATGTAAGCCTAAAAGAAGGGATTCATATTCCACTATGTTATTCGAACACTGAAAGTTTAATCTACAGGAAAGGCTTTCTGTGTGGTTTCTCTCAGTGTTGCGTATATAGACCCCTACACCGGCATTGCTCCTAGTGCAGAACCCATCAAATTTCATACTCCGCAGAGGATTACTTTCAGGTTCTTCAGTTTGGTTACTATCATCTTCAACTAAGTGCTTTCAGCTTGTTCTTGAAGATCAACACTCTGTTGAATCTGTTTTAATTCCTCAGGTTTCTCATTAAGTTGAGGAATGCTTTCTTGACTGTCAAGGTTAAAAAGCGATGGACGCATGATTTGAAGTTCAAGACCTTAGTGTTGTTTGTTGTTGTTCACAGGTTCAACAAACTGTTTTGACACTTCTGTTACATCTTGCTCCTCCTCTCTATCGGCCATTAATTCAGTTAAAGTGACTTGTTCAATGAATGTTTCATCGTTAAACAGGATAAAATAATTGAGGCCTGTATTTACAAAATACAGAGGAGAGTTTTGTGGTCTATCTTGGCTAGTAACCATGTACTTCTTATGTGACTCCCTGTATAGTCTTCTTGTCTGGTTGAAAATAGGGATGGTCGCATAGGTCATGTACATCTGCATAGTTCCTTGTAACTTAGCCCCCCAAGACCTTGATAATAGCATGCCATACTTTGGGGGCACATCAGCCACAACAATATCCATGACCAAACATTTGGCTGGAATC
The DNA here is from genome assembly GCA_034641835.2 of Pinus albicaulis. Taxonomy (NCBI): domain Eukaryota; kingdom Viridiplantae; phylum Streptophyta; class Pinopsida; order Pinales; family Pinaceae; genus Pinus; species Pinus albicaulis. The sequence continues at coordinate 1,003,921,950 of CM076581.1, forward strand.
TGGGCTAAGTTAATGCAGAGGTATTTGATTAAACCTAAACATTTTACTCTACTTGAGTCAAAGGAGTAAAGGTCTTTATAAGGTCTGGTGATTTCTAGACCTAGGCTCTCCATTACAGCTTTTGGCATTAAATTGTGACAGGCTCCTGAATCATGCATAACGTTCTGAAAAATCTTGTCATGAACATTTAAACTTACATAAAAAGGAGGAATAGGTCCCTCTTGATATCTACCTTCAATCTTAGGACCAAAAATGAGCTTTAGCTGGTCATCGTTAAGATTGACTCTGTCATTATTGTCCTCTATGTTTAAAGCCTTAAAAATTTGGGTTCTATATACATTCTGGGCAGCTAACTCAATAAGGGGAATAGAGATTTTAATTCTGGAAATTTCCTGCTCGAGGCTGAAAGGAATCTGATTCTTTGAAGTGCTTGTTTCAGCCTTGTTAACTGCCACTCTCTTAGCAAAGTCAGTTTTCTCATTTTCTCTATTTAAATTTGACAAAATTGTTTTAACAGGAGTACTAGCTAAAGTGTTAGTACTGCTAAGGTTTGCACTCTGTTTTTCATTGTTTTGAGTGCCTTTCTCTTTACCTTTATCAGTATTTCCAGCCACTATTTTTTATTTCTGTTTTACAATTTTGGGTTTATTTACAGTGTTGTTTTGTGAAGATTTGTCAGAGGTTTTGGATTTTGGATTTTCTTGATTGGTTTTACTTCTAAGGTCATACTCTTTTTGAGACTCTATGATGACATTCTCCATGTCTTGATAATAACGTTCATCATTATCTCTTTTATCATCATAGGGTGTATAAAGACCTTGTTTTCTATCATAATTAACTTCAAAGTCATCATTATCTACTCCCAACATATTGATATCATCATCCTCTGTTTGCTCATATTTTTCTTCAACCTCGCTCACATAGTTTTGATGAAAGGGAGGAGTGATCTATTTATCATCATCCCTTCATCTATTTTGAGGCTGGTTCCTTCTGAAATTCTGATTTTGGTTCTAGTTTATGTTTTGAGGAGTAGTTTGGTTTTGGCTTGCTTGTGCTCTCTCAAGGATGCTCATCTTCTTCATCATCTCCTCCATCATTCTTTCCATCTTTGAGCTAGAAGTGGAAGGTGTGGATTCCTCTCTAAAGGACACTCTCTTCTCATTCTTCATTCTGGCTCTTTTCTCCATTAAGTTGACTTCCACTAGAAGAGCCCCTTTTTTCATATCTTCAAGAGTTAAAGGGTCTCTCTCTCTCAACTGATAGGCCATTTCAGGGTCAAACCCTTCAGGAAAATTGTTTGACGCTGAGCCTTGTGGAGTTTTAGAGTCTGGGGGAAGGACATTATACACACTATTAAACCTAGTGCAATAAGCTTGTACACTTTCCCCAATGTTTCTGTGGAGGTTCTTGTAATCAGAAAGTATTTGAAGAGGGTTTTTACTTACTTCCCATTTGTTTAAGAATGTCTGATGGAAGGCTTGGACATCATTAATACTGTGAGGGGTTAAGCCTTTAAACCATTTTCACACTTCTCCTCCGAAGATCTGAGCAAATAATATAAGTTTTACAGATTCATCATCAATTTCATTTCTGTCAAAGTAGTCATTCATCTTATCCACATGTTGTGATGCAGTTGTAGCATTATTGGCATCATACAATGGTATTTTGGACTAATAGTCTTGTGGAAGACTGACTAAAGGTACAGGAAAGACTAAGGGAGCATACCATGCTACCATGATAGGAGGTGGGGGTGGATTTACATGAGGTGGATTAACAAGAGGGAAAGTGGGCTGGAGTGGAGTGGTTTGAACAGTGGATGTTGGATGAATAGATGCGGATGGACCAAGAAAATATTGCTAAGCTGATCTTGGATGCGAGACACCTAAATTGAAAAGAAAATGTAAATCAGGTGATGTTGTTTCTCTACTACCAGGATGTACACTTGTTTCTGGAGATGACTCCATTGGGCTATGGAGTCATAAAGAGGCTTTAATTGTGCAATAATTCAAGAGTGATCTAAGGGGCAAGTCATCTATATCACAAGATAATTGAGATTAAATGATGGAATGGAAACAATAAAAGTGTTAGAGGGGTGGAAAAAGATAATAATTTCAACTAGGATTTATAGTCTGTCCAAACAAGAAAAGCATTTTAAGCAACTGTTTAAAACCAACCAAAGGGCAGGGCTCACCGTAAACCTCTTTGGAAAAGATTGTATTGAAGATAACTCAAGAGACAAAAAATCTAGTAATCCACATAATTACTTTCAAAAGGGATGAAAAAACATAAGAGAAACAAAGTGCAACTTAAGAATAGATAAGATACTTTTAAATCTAGTCTGCTTTCAGCAAGCACCAAGGGAAACTTTCAGAATTACCTTTGGATAATGAAGCTAGAAAACAGGGCTTGCCATCACTTTTCTAGTCTAACTTTAATAAGCAAACAATGAATATAACATTCAAGAATAATGTTTAAAGCAAATAATAGGATGAGGGAACACCAACATTCCTAACTGCTTCAACCATATTAAATCATTCTTAAATAAACAAATTGGAGGAAAACACTGAGATAAAGCTTATCAGTCAGATAAGGGTACTGCAAATAGCAAATCCTAACTCTATACTTGTTGTTCTTTATCAGAGAATAATGAAAAATATGGCATACATGAAAGGAAAACAAATAACAAAGAAAGAAGAACTTCACCAGTGATATAGACCAGGATCCCAAGAAACAACTTGTATATTGACATCAAACCAGTTACATCTTCAAGTCTAATGTTTCAGTTCAACAATCATCTTGACTTCTCAGCCTAACTTATTTAATCACAAACAGAGCTTCAAGAGCCTTTGAACACTATTTACACATAGACGCTTTGAGCACATGTATATTTCAAACTTCTGCAACCAACATTGTCTTATCTTCTACATAAGTATTTATAGAAGAAATGAGGAGGTGGGATGGGATAAAAGATCTCCCAAGTTCAATTAATATAGATAAATGCTTCTTGGCCTTTGAGGGGCTCAATGGAGAATTTTACAGATATTTATTTTGTATTAATTGTTTTACATTAATAATTAATCTCGGTGGGGAGATTTTGTTGACTTTAAGGCTCTATGTCATCTCTGTAATAACTCTGTTTGGCGTGGAATAACTGTTCGGCTGTATTGAGTAAAATATCCTCAATTTTGGTCATTACTCGGCCTCTGTTGAATGCTGTGAGGCTACAGGTAGCTTTGGTAGCTGAGAGGAATCAATTATCCTAACTGTGTTTAATTTAGTGGATTAGGCATTTGATTTTCGATCTTAGCTGTAATCCACCAAATCTGTAATTCTACCTTCAATTTTTCATCTCTAGTTTGATTTTGTCTTCAATACTGATACTCTCTTTTTTAATTATGCTTCACTGTGTCTTGTTGATGTGCAGGTGCCACAGAGGGTTCATATGGCATCAGTGCTCATGATGCACCGATGAAATGTGGCGTTGAACCCTTCGTAGTAATCCTCTTTGATAAATGAAAGCCTGGAGGATCGTCATCCCCGACTTTTGTTTTCTTTTAAAATTATTTTGAAAAACTTTAATACCTGCATAAACCAAACAATAGTTAATAAATCCTGCATATATGGGTAAGAATGCTTTGGAAGTTTCGGTTTGGATCATAGCCATTGGATGAAAGCATCCAACGGTGGAGATTCACTTGTGGGCATAAAAGGAGGCAGTTGGAAAAAATGGTGCAGAGATTAAGTTAGGGCTGTTGATCTTGCAGAGATCAACGATTGGGAGCAATAGTAACAACATAATACGACAGGATCACATTTTGTGAAAATAGAAGAAAAACAAAGGAAATGAGGGAAATTTCCTTTGGCGGAGGTAAAATGCATAGGAAAGAAAACTGTGGTTTCTAAATTATCGTTGGCTATTGGATCAGTTTGGACCCTGAGATCAACAGCGAAGATCGCTTTTTAGAAGTCCCTTGGTGAAAGGTGGGGGGAAATGAAACAATGCGAGAATGATCTAGGACCGTTGATCTGCAAAGATCAACGGTTAAGGAGAAATGTGATAAAATGAAATGCAAATAAGGGAGAGCAGTTTCGGAGGAGAAAACCAGCAATATCGCATAGCATAAGGGCAATAAAGCGGTTTTATTTTTTCGAACATGATATGCATCCCCGCCCAACACGTGGCTTTTGAAAACAACTTATATCGCGTAATTTTTTGGGATTAACGGTAGTGCTCAAAGTTACGCGAAACTATGTGCTAGTTGTTAGATTTGGGGTCTTAGATTGGATGGTTGTGAGAGAGCGCGATAATAGATAATAGATAGGTGCCCAGGTGATAAAAGGTGGGGCAGGGGAAGGCGGTATTAACCTGGACCATTGGATCAAAAGATGAATGACGAAGATTAAATCTAGAGGTTGAACAGAATGAAATACGAAGCAGGGAAAAGGTCAATAGGGGTTGTTGATCTGCAAAGATCAACGGCTGAGATTTGGCCAAAAAAAATTATGAAACAGGGCGTATGATTTTTAGCCAAGTTTGGGAGGATTGGTCTGGGCCGTCCGATCTTGACACCTGGACGACCCAGATGTAATCAGAGCCTTGCGATCGGCGAGGGAAATGGATAGAGGGGCACCGAAGCGATTAACTGTGGGCCGTCTATCTGTAGATCAGATCGACAGTGGAGTATGAATCGAAGGAGTGACGAATCAAAGGAGGAGTAATAAAATAATAAACTACGCCAATGGAAATCCCCGATGCGAAATAGCGCGATTTGTTTGATTGGCCCAAAATCAACGGTGGAGAAAGGGTTGATATGGGCCGTTGATCTACAGAGATAAACAGTTGAGATTGGCTAAAAGAACATTATGAAGCGGGGCGTATGATTTCTAGCCAAGGTCAGAAGGAAAGATCTGGACCGTCGGATGTTGACACATGGACGGACCGTATACAATCGGAGCCTTGCGATTGGTGGGGGAAATGGACATGGGAGCACCGAAGTGATTTACTATGGGCTTTCGATCTACAGATCAGATCGACGGTGGAGGATGAATCAAAAGACCGCCAATCGGAGGCGGCGAATAAAATAATACATTGTGCCAATGTAAATCTCCGATGCAATATAGCACTGGTCGTGGATTGGTCTGGGATCAACGGTGGAGAAGTGCTCCCACCAATGAACGGGCGGGAACCTTTATAAAATATGAAAATAAAAAATGTATGAAATACAAAGGTTTTATGGTGTCAGGGCAGGTTATATAATGAGGCTTGGCGCCCGATTGCGGGGCCTGTGAATATATGAAGAGATTAAAAGAACTAGGTTTAAAACATATAAAGGGCCAATCAGCATTGGAAGAAAGGTGATGGTCTTTCAATCTACCCATTTGTAAATCTTTGATGCGAGATTCTGTTGACCATCGATCGGGTTTTTAGATCGACGGTCTTTATCATTTATTAACATGAACCGACGGGTTTAGAAAAAAACTTAGGAAAATGGGTTTTTGCGAATATACAAAGGGAAAAAGTGATCGGGAATGCTTTATTCACAAATTTTAGCACCCGATTGTGGGCTCTGTGGTTATATGAAGTGGAAGAAAGCTTGGGGTTTATAAATAGAGGCCAATCGCATCGAAACTTTTTGTTAACACAAACAAACACGCCCATTTATTGTTTCCGATGCGAGACTTCACAAACCATTTGATTGGTTTTTAAATCAACGGTTGAGATTGATTTAAATCATAAATGGCGGGTTTCCCTTGTAAAATAGAAAAAAATGGGTTTTTATGATTTTTCAAAGAAAAATAAATTCGAGAACATTTTATTGCTTTGTTTTAAGTGCTCGATTGCTAGCCTTTGGTTATGAGAAGCGGTAAAAGGATCGAGGGTTCAGTATAAATGGTCTAATCGGATCGGAGGATTTAACACAAAAAAAAGATTTGCGCACTCTAATCATTTCCGATGCGATAAGCGCCTCATGGGTATAGCGCCTGGTTCTAGGGCGTGGGCACATGTGGGGAAGTGGTGAGGACTTAGCCCAAAGGGGCTTAAGCCTATAGTCAAAAAACTTATTCTTTATGAATTTTTCAAGGTTTTTTGGTGGATTTCGGGGTTTCGACAATGTTCAAAAATGAGTTTTAAACCTTGTAAAAAGGGATTTTATGAAGGGAAGAAAGGAATACATGAAAAAAAAAATAATTTCATGGGGGGAAAAAGGGAATCAAATGAAGGTTAGTTTTGAGTGGAGGGAGGGGAAAAATGGAGTTTTGCAGCAGTCTTTTCTTCATGGAAAACAGTAGAATTTCTGAATTCGAAAGGGAGACAGCAGTGAAGATTAAACAAAGGGCATGATGTCTTCATGAGTCTTCAAGAGATAACATTTTTAGCAATAAAACTTGTTTCTTGAGGGCTCAAAAAATGATTTAGCCACCATTTTATATGAAAAATTTTATAGGTGGCTAACACATCCAGAACATATATGTCATTTGGAGCTCGACTTGCTATAGCCATAATTTTACCATACATGCCTTTCTTGATTTCACATTTTTTTGGAGTTCAATAGTATTGTGTGTCCTTGATCACATATTTGTCCAACACTGAGTAGATTATGATTCATGTTTTCAACCAATAGTACATTCTTGGGTAGAGCATATTTGCTTTCGAGAGTGATGGTACCTAATATTATAACATTTGAAGATCCATAATTTCCAAAGGACATGGTTCCATCCTTCTTCTCTTTCAAATATACAATTTTCTTTCTATCTCCAGTCATATGCATTGAGAAACCACTATCAACATACTACACATCTTTGTTGTTTTAAGCCTTGAGAGTAAGAGCACAATTATCAGTCTTATTCTTCTTCCATATTCGTTCATTCTATGGCTTCGAAGATTCTTCTTGAGGATTTTCAAGTCTGCAGTCTCTAGCTATGTGTCCAAAGTTTTGAAATTTGTAACATTCCATATTATTTCTTAAATGTTCAAATCTATTGATGTTTCGTTGAGCCCTAGGAGGTTCATATTATACAGATCTCCTGGAATTGTATTGGTTCCTATGGTATGTGTGACATTCTACAAATTTATGACCAAATTTTCCACATGAATAACAATAGCCATGAAAAATATGTTGGTACATGGATGGAAATCTTCGTCGAGGAATTGTCTTCCAAGGATTTTCTTGCAAATCCTGTCCAATGAAGTCTACATGCATGTCATATCTCATAGGTTCAATGTATTTTTTTGTAGAAGGTCCTACTTCTTCTTCTTTGTAACCGAGGCTAGTTCTCTCGTTGTAAGATCGTTGATTGTTGATGAGTTATTCCAATGCCCTTGAGTTGTTGGCATAGTTTTGGACGATTTTTCCCTTCTTCACTTCCTTACGCAACGAGACTACTTCGACTTCTAATGCTTCCCTTTCTTGGTTGCTTTATTCCATCTTATTTTGAAGTGACTCTTCAATACATTTGTGTTCCTCAACTTCAATTTTGAGACCTTGAACTTGTTCTTCAAGTGTATTGGAAGGGATCTTCTCAGCCTTGAGCTCTTTTATAAGCTTGATTACCTCCTTAGAAAATTCTTCTATGGTCATCCCTTCTTCTTCATTTTTTGATACCTCTTGTTTAATGTGCTTAGCCATAAACAATACTCTCTCATTGGCTTCTACTTCACTGTCATTGTCTTCATTGGATGATGAGCTATCTTCTTTAGAGAGAGAGTTCCTTTTAAATCCTTTATTTTTTCTTTGCTTGTCGAATTTCTAAAATCCTTTCTTTTCCTTCAAGTTTCCATTACTTCTGTTTGGAAATTTTACTGCGAAATTCCCAACCTCACCATAGCTGAAACATATTAATGGAAGTTTACCCTTGAATTTTCGCTTACCATTTTTTAGTTTTCTCATAAAGTAAGCATATTCTCCATCTGAAAGACCTTCTTCATCATCTTCATTTTCTTCACACTTGCAGGTGCAGGTCTGTGCCTTTTAAGGTTATTTCTCCTTATTGGTTTTCTTAGATGCCGAAAACACATTTTCTAGATGCGAAGTACCCTCTTCTTCATCGAGTATCATTTCATATGCTATGGGAACTCCATGTAATTCCTCTTTGCTGAGTTTGTCCAGATTTTCACTATATTCTAAGACCAATACCTTTGAGTTGATTCTCACTGCTAATGTTCTAAGGATATTTCATATAATAGTCTTCTCATCAACAGGCTCTCCCAATCCTTCCAAAGTGTTGGTTATTTGATCAACGTGTTGGAAGTATGCAACAATGTTGTCATCTTCTTTCATTCTGAGTTGCTCAAATTTTGCTCTGTAGATTTGAAGCTTTGCTTCTTTGACATTTCAGTCACCTGCATATATATTCTCAAGCTTGTCCCATACATTTTTAGCAGTTTTACAACCCAACACCTTATGATAAGAAGATTTAATAAGTCCATTGATAATAATATTCCTTGCTTTTGCATCATTTACCAAATTCTTCTTACCTTGTTTATCCGTGGTTGATGTAAATCCATTTTGAACAGTTTCCCATACTTCATAAACTTGCGCCAAGAGATAGACCTCCATTCTTCCTTTCCAGAGTGCATAATTATTTTGATTGAACAGAGGTACACCATTTTTGGTATGCTCCATGACCTCCTTCTAGTTGTTAATCTGTTATTGAAGGAACTAAGCTCTGATTCCAATTTTTGGAAATACTGAGAAGGGGGGTGAATTAGTATTAATTTCAATTAGAGCATTAGTTAATCTTCAATTATTATCAGTGTTTTTACAATGGTAGAAGTAAAAAAAATGAACACAAATGCACATAGTTTTTAAGGTGGAAACCCTCTCTGGGACAAAAACCGCCTGAATGCTTTTCTAATAATTCTTTAATATTCAACTCGAATTGAAAATAAAGCTCCAACTTCCTATAATATAGAAAAGAATTCTTCTCCAGCTCCCACTAGATAGACGCTCCAATGCTCGAGGTTCTTTAGTAGTCAACTGAATGGATGCCCCAACACCCAATGATCTACAACTCACCCTACCAGCACCCTACCACCTTGTAGATGAGTAAAAGAAGAATGGAATCCCGTACCAGGGAAAATGGTCCACTTTACAATGATATAGAATGATGTAGAAGAATAAGACACACTAGACCATAACCCCAGCTACGACACAACCACCTAGTGATGATCCTATACCTCCCGGAACTGCCTCTTCAACTCTTGGCAGATAGACACTAGTACAATTTTTACAATGATGTACTTACAATGACTTAGTACAATGATACCTTTATAATGACTGTATGCAATGGTGCCCACTTGAAGTCTTCATGTGATGAAATTCTTGCTGTTTTTATACACCTTGATTTCTTCTCTTGTCATGCTACCCTCTACTGCACCTTTCTTTTCTTTGCTTCCCTAGAAAGTCTTGTCCTTTGTAGCCCTTGACAACACATGATCTAGCTTTTTCTTGCCTTCTAGAAGCTCGATATTGAAGCTGGTGTATCTCTGTTATTTTAGATCCCTGATATTTGATTTTTGGTTCTGTATTAGTCCTCTGAGTCTTATTTTCAATTCCATAGGTCTGACCCAATTTGGATTCTTCAAGAGATATGTATGCCCAATCTCTCACAATTACCTAATTATGGACTGGTTCAGTAGCGTGAACTTGTACGATGTTCCACGTGTCAATGTTTCTTTATTAGATTCAAAAATTGATATAGAGAAAGCTAAAGTCCGTGAACTATCAAACATGTTTTACAGAACTCCAATCCGATACTTAGAGAGAGATTTATGACGATTTTCCCAAGGGCACTTATTTGAGATGAAGTTCAGGAGCCTGCAAAAACACTGACTTCCACATATCATATCTCCGAAAATATTGCGGAACTTGATCTGAAATTTTTACAGGAGGTTACTCAGGATTTCAGATTCACCTCAAAAAAAATTTGGCTTCTGAACCTTTGTAAAAAAAAATTAGAGCGAAAATTCCATAATGACCTGTTTCAGGTAGCGAAATCCCTACATAAGGATGATATGAGGATCACAATTTATATAAATTCTTAGGTTGAGAGGGGCTTCAACAAGTCAACGTGGGAGGGATTTTAGGAGCTTAAAAATTATTTATTATTTACTTTTCAATTACCCATTCCACAACCCCATGGGGTTTTAGCCCACTAACTGGGGTTACAAACTTCAAACATGAATATCTCTCAAACCGTGAAGAATTACATGGCGGGCCATATATCAACAGAAACATCTTGACAAGTAGAGGCCATAAAAAATATTATTGAACCATAATATAGTAATTTTTTACGTCAAAATTAGAATTCAAGATTGGGGTAGACCCTGGTTCTGCTTGGGTTGACATCGATGACAACCACTGATCAACATCCACGACATGGAACTACCAAAGCATCGATGATGCCATATTTTGATGGTATCACTGGTTGCGTGTCTCATATTTCTCGTAAGTCTTCTCCAAATCCTGTGAATCAAAAATCTACTTATTCCAATGATACTGCTTCAAAGCCACCCCTGAATCCTGGTAAGATCGCGGAAGTGAATGTCGGACAGTCCACTCCAGCGGATAAGGCTTCAAAAGTTAAGAAGAAGTGTAAATGGAAGGCTGAATCCGATGCCCAAAAATAGGATTCTCTGAAATCTAGTGTTGATGATGGCTCGGAACGTAAACTGAAGTATCCTTGTTTGGTTTGTGATGATGATAATTACACCAAGGATTTTACATGATGGGTTGAGGTAAGCCGAATTCTTAAAGGCACTCAAGGGACTTCGACAGTTCTTAAAGAACCATTCCCATCGCAGAAAACGCAGATGGTGGAGCAACCTTAGTCCTCTGCCCCATTTGGCTCTCAGGTTTTCATGATGCATGTGTTGCACCCATCTCTATTGCTACCTGATCAAAAGATTATATCAAACTGCTTCAGGTAGGAGGGAAAGAGATCATTGATGGTCCTCCTGCCTTATCTGCTTTTGGCCCTCTTCACATTTAAAGGCCCAGTCTCGAGCTCATTTTACAACCACCTTCCAAAGGTGTACTTAGAAAGTCTTCCTATAACCCAAATGCTTGTGCTGCTCAGTATTACAATTTTGTTGAGGATTTGGCTCAGGTGCCATCCACTATGTTGGCATTGGAAGTACTCCAGAGCTGCCCATCATAATGGAAGGCTTTTCTTTCTTCCATTGGAGGAGCTAACCCCATTGATTTCAGCCTTATCACTTTTGATTTGGAAAATTTTGTTCCTCGTCTCCCTCACTAGCTTGAACTGATTATCCAAGTTGGGATTAATGGAAATAATATCCATCGAGTAGTCATTGATGAGGAAACATCTACTTGAATCATGTCTTCTACATGCTAGAAAGCCATTGGTTCTCCAACCCTCAATAAATCTCGAAATGCTTTAGAAGATTTTGACGGAAGGGAATTTCACCCTCTTGGTGTTATCTCCATTTTACCTATCACATTAGAAGGGAAAATGGTGAATGTTGAGGTTGAATTTGTTGATGCCAAGCTCAATTATAATCTTCTCCTCGGTCATAGTTGGATTCATGCTATGCTATGTGTCACATCCACTCTCTTTCATGTTCTTTGATTTCAGCATGAAGAAAATATCATCAATGTTAATCAGTTGTAATTTTCACTTCGATGTCTTTGGAGAGCAATGTTCCATATGTAGATCTTATTCCTATGCCTTATGAGAGCATAGGGTTGAGACTTTTCAAATATCCCACCCATATGGGTCTTTTTTTCTCTTCCTCCACCCAATACTGCTCAGGTAAATATGATCTCCACATATTCTACTTAGTGGATCATACCTTTGCCCAAGAAGATTGATTATTTTGATGACACGATGTCTTTAAGCCCAATATAAGTTGATTATCATGAACTTATTTCAGATTTGTCTCCTCCTCCCTCTAATCATAATCCTTTGAGTGTGTCTCTTGACACATATTCTCAATCCACTGGGCTTGACATTTCGGATTCTCCAGACCTCTTGAATGAGATATTTCCCACTTATGAGGCCATCGTGGAAACCATGTCTCTTAAGGATCCTCCTTGGGATGATAGTCATCATCATTCCTCCTTTATGCTTGGCCTTGGTGCCATGTCTACTTGTCTTGAGAATTTAGTTTCCCAAGCTCCTTCCCATATGCTTCAAATGCCCATATTGACACATGAAGTTTTCTCAGAAGGTAACCTTGGAAACATTCGCAAACGATGCCTATTGAAATCTTCGTTAAACCGGGGGTTTTTGAGAATGTCCACAATGGGGTGACCTATTCTCCTAATGAGATCAAGGTCTATACTAGTCTCTTCCGAGAATTTCAAGACATTTTTTCTTGGTCCTATAAAGAAATTCCCGACATCAATTCGAGTATAGTCGTGCACGAGATTCCTACTTATCCTGATGTGAAGCCTGTTCACCAACGTCTTGGTCCCATGCACCCTAGAAAGGCCGCTACCATCAAGGAGGAAGTTGAAAAACAACTTAAAGTTGGCTTCATTTATCCAATCCCCTTGACAAAATGAGTTTCTAACATCGTTCTTGTAGATAAAAATTAGGGTACTATTTGTGTCTATGTGGATTACCGTTACATAAATCACACTTGTCCTAAGGATAACTATCCCACTCCTTTCATCCACCAGATCATTGATGATTGTGTTGCGAGTGAGATCTTTTACCTTATTTATGGGTTCTCTGGTTTCAACTAGATCAATATTCTACCTGCTGATCAACACAAGACCGCCTTTATCTGTCCTTGGGGTGCTTTCACATATAAGAAGCTCCCTTTTTGTCTTAAGAATGTTGGGGCCACATTTCAATGAGAAATGTCATACGCTTTCCATGATATTAAGCACATTGTTAAACCTTACTTGGATGATGCAAAATCGGGCATCGATTTTATGAGGTGTAACCCTCACTCGGTTGGGGGGAGTGCTTATATTATCTTAGCCATGGACTAATTCACTAAATGGGCCGAAGAAATGCCTACACTCACAACTAACGGTAAGACAGATGCACAATTTCTGTTCAGTCATGTGATTACCAGGTTTGGTGTCCCTTAAGCCATTGTCACCGATAATGGCTCTCATTTCCTCCATTACATGATGGCTGAGTTGACTTCTACATTGGGTCTTCATCATGATAGCTCAACACCGTACTACCCTCAGGCCAATAGCCAGGTTGAAGACGTGAACAAGGTTCTAGTCACTATGATTTATCATGCGATTGGGATGAACAAGTCTAAATTGAATCTCATGTCATTTTCAGCTCTCTGGGCTTACTGGACCTCGGTGAAGGATGCAATTGCATTTAGTCCATTCCATCTTGTTTATGGTCTAGAAGATACCCTTCCAATTGAATGCAAAATCCATTCTCTCAAGATAGATGTTGAATTACTACCTAATACATCGTCGCAGGAAGAGCATCTTTTATATTTGGAGAGGTTAGATGAAACTCGTCGCTTCGTTGATCTAGTCATAGAAGCACAAAAAAATCTATTCAAAGCTCATTTTTGTCAGAATTTTTCCCCTTGTATTTTTGTATAAGGAGACCTAGTCCTCTTGTATGACCAAGTTCATGAAAACATGGGGGCAGGAAAATTATAACTCATGTGGCATGGGCCCTATATCATTAAGAACGTTTGCAGAATGAGGCTTATGAGCTAATTGACTATGAAGGCTATCCTTTGAATCAGACCAGAAATGGGTTGTACCTAAAAAAATACTATGCACGAGTTTCTCGTGCTTGTCCTTTTGTACATAAGTGGGTTTTTCATTTTTGTACATTTTTTGGCTTGTTGTGTTGTGCTTTGCTTATTATGTTGTTGCTTACTATCAAAATGTCTATCACTCATGTTGTTTTCATGGATAGTTCCTCCCGCAGTACCCGAAATCTATCTTCCACAGCCTGGGTGATTTATAATCCTAATGGTGAGTTGATAGACCTTCTAGGTATTTTTCTAGGATGAACAACTAACAATGTCACTGAATACATTGTCATCATTGAACTCTTACCCGAGGCCATTCATGCATTATTAGTGAACCTAGAATCTCAACTTCTTGTTCTCCAGCTTAACGGGCATTACTCTATTGGAAATCCTCAATTTTAAGGTTGTATTTTTGTGTTCATTTATTATAAAGGAATTTTGATTATATCACATATCGACATATTCCTAGAAGAATGAATGCATTAACTGATGCAGTAGCCAATATTGTATAAGATAGACATTTGTGTAATTTGTAAAAGCATCATCATCACATAATACGATTTAAATAGGAAAATTTATATATATATATATATATATATATATATATCGATTGTTTGCATCCATGTGCATCATAAGTTCAAAAAATATGTGTGTTTTGGTTACATCCCAAGACATCATGTCTCTCAAAAAATATGCAGAAATAAAGGATAGGCATCTAATCAAAATGATGCTCAGGATAACATGTCACTGCACGCATTAGCCGCCTCAGTAAATGGTGAATGTGGTTAGACACCCCTGCAGTTTGCCTTTGATACACATGAGGAACATCCTTGAATCTCACGTAATATGGGATCCCACTTGTGAGTCCCTCCAAGTTGCGCATGATGTCCTCTTCCTCGCTTCCCTCACCTTGAGGGACTGCCTCGAAATTGTGTGGGACCCTACGTGCTATGGGGGACATTCCTCCAGATCTCTCTGGGCCAACGTCTGCAATGCATGGACAAATATCAGAATATATATAAACAAAAAAAATCATAATACTCATCAAAATGAAAAAATGATTTTTTACCCAATGATTCATCCCAATCCTCAACTTCTGGGAGTGGAAGTTCCAGATCACCCCTGAAATCAGTGTTGGTATATGGCCATTCTTGTACGACGATGAGTTGTCAGCAGAACCGGTCGAAGAATTTCGGCTTCCGTGACATATGTTGACCACCTTTCGGTCGAGGCATCAACTCTGCCTGAGGGACCATCCATGGCTCTCGTGCTAGTGGTGCAGGTGCTACCACCTCCTGGCATTGAAATATTGGCAACCGTTCTAGGATGAACGGTATCAAGATGGACCCATATCCAAATTGTTTTAGCTTTCCATTCTTGCACTTTTTTAATTGGAGATTTAGGTTGATTGTTACAGCTTCCGCCTAATTGAAAATGGTTGGAGTCATATAATCTACAACAATTTTAAGATGAGTATTTGTAGCTTCGTGAGGGGTCTGAGATCTAGTAGCTCGTGTTATAGTGTGCAACACTACCTTTAATGCCAAATTAGGTATTGTCTAAATATCTATTTTCCCGCTCTTCGGTCCATTCTTTGCTCCTTGGAAAAATTTGTCTATTACATGCTCTCACCCATGGGCCAAGAAACTGTCGTGATTGGTTTTTCTCCCCTCTGTGATAATCCAATGATGAAATATATGTTAGAGACTTCTATCTCCAACTCTTGATCGTGAATCATAAATATTTCTCTATCGGTGTCCCACACATTGATCAGATACTGAAGTAATTCCAACTGAGCTCATAGACACAGTGTTAGAAAGAAATTAAAGAGACCACAGTCTCTCAAAACTGTCATTGGGGCTTCCATTAGTCAAATAATTAACTTTTGAACCATCCAAATCAGACTATTTAGGATAATCTTCATACAATTGTGGTCGTGGTGATTGGTGCTGCTATTTTACAAATAGTGGTGCTGATTGGCACCTCCCCTTTATAATTTTAGGTGATTCAATGCAATTCCGTGCCTAGAACCCATGTCGCCCATTGCGCCCAATCTTTGACAAAATTCCCCCAAATGCATAAAAAATTATGAATAGAGGACATAAAACATAGTTTAAAATGCAGGGAAAGTTGAGAGCTCTTACATGGAGAAAGCAGATTTGTGAAAAATAATTGGGGTACTTGCCAGAAATGGTGGGGGGAAATGGAACCAGTTCTTAGTCGTGTTGAAAGTATGCCACTCTTGAACATGACACTTGTCTGTAGTTTGTGTCAGGTTGGGGACATCCCACAATTGTCATTTTTCCTCCATGGGTTTGGGTTATTTTTTTTTTACCTCTCACCTCCTCTTTGCCATGTCATCATGACCTCAGATCCCATGATGTCAAATGCTGCCAATTTCTGGAGTTGTGTCGCCAATATGTTCAAGAGACATTTCCTTCTGCATTTTTCAATTTCGATCCTCTGTTTGGTCTCGATTCACTATCATCTTATTCCTTTGTCTCGTGTCGATGATGTGGGAGACATTATGGCCCTCCTTCGATAGGTCACTTCTAGTCGACTTTAGCCCATTATCCAGGAAGTTGATCTAGAGACTCACTTCTAGTACCTTAGAGCTTGCATGCCTCAATGGAAAGTTCTTCACATTCGACGATAGGTCCTCATCATTGGCCTTCGATCGAGTGATTTCGCGGGTCTTCGACTTCAACTCACTATTCACATACCATGAATTGTACTAGTGGTACTGTTAGTGTCAGTATTTTCATACTTCCACCAGCGATCAAAACAAATTTTCATGTTCATCTTAGGCGTCCCATTCTGAAGAAATTTTCAATCATTTTATTAGTTCATGATATAAAATTGTTCCACTAGTGGTTATCCTTTTCAAGTGTACCATTTTCCTTCAGAAGCATATGCCTGCCGACCCTCTTACATGTTTTCATCATGATGAAAAAAAGTATGCTCTCATTCCACTTTTAGTCAAAGTCATTCATTGAGTTAGTTGTTTTAATTTCTCATTAGGTCACTAGGGTTTCATTAGGTCAAATCATTTTATTTTTTCATTTTCAATAAAGGGCAGTAGAAGGTGCGAAGGTGACCCAGAATAAACTCATGATTTGCTTCATTCAATTCAAAGGTAATAACTATTCATTCTCCCAAAGGCTTCCAACTCAGAAATCCACATGCCAACACATCAAATGTCAAAATAAGTTGTCTTTTCCCAAAGGTTCCCAAGTCATCATTGTTCAAAAGCACTAAACCCTAAATTTCCTCTCCCACTGAGCTAGGGTTTGTTATGGAAACATGAAAATTGAGAAGAGGAGCCATAGGGTAGGTCATATTGGTAAGTATGAGGTAATTTTAGCTCATAAACATCATGTCTCCATCATTTTTTAAGAAATCATTCCAAGAATCAAGCCATTTGCCAATCATAGGGCCATTTTTGCTTCAAACTATGTTTCTAATTAAACATAGATGAAATTAACAAACGTGAGAGAGGTTTTTGTCCCTCATAGGTCAATAATGAAAAAAATACTTCATATTTTACACAGGTGTCATGGTTTTAGAGCAATGTAAAAAATACAAGTGCCATGGGAGAATTGCTACACTTCTAGAGTGACCTTGGGAAAATCATAGTTTCTCAGAGTTGGAGTGTCCAAATGACTTTATTGATTATTAAAATGATAAATAGATAGAGAGAGATATCCAATTAGCTATCATTAGCTCAATTTGAGTTGAGAAAGGCCTCCAAAGTTGCCTGCACTAGCACTCTGCATTTCTGCACCCTCATTCAACACTTTTTTACTAGTCTTGGGAACATCAATTTTTGACCAAGAAAATGAAATCCAAACAAAAAAAAGTATATTTTTAAATTAGACAGGATACACTTTCCAAAGAGCTATCCTAGGCCCAATTTGGACACCAGGAAGGCCTCCAAATGTGGTATGAAAAACAATGTTTTTTGGCATTGCGCGTTGAGAAGGTTGGCAGTGCACTTTGAACCGGCGATCCATGCATGCCCAGTGGTGCTATGCCCTTGCCAAGAGAGATCAGTGAAAATTTCAAAGGCGTTGTGTGATCGGACAGTGGTGCTGCATGTTTGGATAAGTGTTGTGCACTCAGACAGTGGCGTTGCGCACCTACACAGTCAAGTTTGCTGAGGGTTGTACCACTTCAAACAAACTTCAAACTTTTCCTAATCCCTCAAAGGTTGTTCTAAATAGTAAGTACAACCATATTTCCTTGTTTATAATGCTATTTTGTGACTCTTTAATGTTTTTAAGTGAAACCCTAATGAAACCCTAATTTGAATTTATGGTCATTGTTTATACACCTTGTTCACTTTCCTTAAACATATATCAATCACAGGCAGGGTAAATTTCATTCACCTATGGTTTTCATTGACCTAGTTTGTTCATTCAATTCATTCCCTTCACTCATTCCCCTCACTTTTTCAAGCTATCCATTTCATCCCCTTCCCCTTCATCTCATTCAATTTGTATCATAGGCCTTCACAAGTCAGAGTTTAGAATGTCTAAAGAAGGGTCAGGCAAAAATGACAAGAAGAAATGATCACAAAGGAGGGAAAATTAATAGGTTTGAACCCAAAACCACAAGGGAACTCATGGCCTCTCCTCTCATTGTGTCTTGTTTCAAGCATGTGGGTTGTTTTGAGTTTTGTGAGAGAGTGCAGCAAATTCAAAATCACCTAGGGTTAACAAGATTGTTCATCACTAATCTACATGATAAACATGTCACTCTTGATGGGATAACCTTTGATATGCCCACCAATTCGATTGTAGCTGTTACAGAGATCCCTAGTGTGGGAGAGAGGTGGTTTAAATAAGAAAATATTGATATGAGTTATTATGGACCATACCTCAAACCTAGGTACAAGAATGAAAAGACATCAATTTTACCTTTCTCTTATCTCCTTGACTGATATGCCCCTATCATGAAAATAATAATGAAGTATTTCACTTGTGAGGGGAGGTTTACCTGAATCTACTCATATCATATTAGACTCCTCATGCATTTCACTAGAGTTAGAATGCTACACATACCTTACTATATTTTTCGCAGCATTGACAAGATGGCATACATTGTACAAAAGAGGCAGTATAATCATCAAATGCTTAGCTTGTTTCACCACTCCCTCATCAAGATGGTGGTCATGCATCAGCTGGAGTAGAAGAAAATTTCTTGGGATACTTTCATTGCAAATGAAATCTTCACTTCCCCACCTAGTCATCATGAGCAGAGTATCCCTTCATCATCTCATCCTCCCATATCCATTTCTCAATCTCAGCCTCTTGTTCATACATCACCACCCACACAAAACCATTCACCTCATGTTGATCCTACCTCATCACCTTTATATAACCCTTCACCATCATATCATGATACTGGAGCATCAAGAAGTGAAAGGGACATTGAGGCGGCTTGCACTAAGATGACTGATATTGAGCCATTCCCTAAGACATATCAGAGAGGAAAAAGGAATTTTTTTTCTTCACATAGTGTGAAAGGGGCCATGCCTTCTTGATCAGAAAAATAGGTAGGCAAGGGCAAGGAAAAGGCTACAGAGCATATTATTGTTGAGTAGGAGGAAAAACATGGTACTGAGAAGGTGTTTCAGTTTATTGAGATTGATGAGGAGGATGAGGATAGAGTCACTAGTACAGTGATCAGAGGCAACGAGGCTAGTATTAGTGAGCTTCAAGCTAATATTGATAGAGCACAATACGTGATTGAATTTCTTGAGTTGGAAAAACAACAGTTGAAGACTAAGAAAACCATCAGTGAGGTTAAGAAAATCAGAGCTCAGAGAGAAGCAGGAAAGGCCAAGGCCTTGCTAGAGGAAACCTTGGGCAGATTTGATGATAGTGATGGTGAGGAAGATCAGCTTCCGAGATAGAGACCGAGGACAATTGGGCTAAAGAGGGCTTTAGCTTGGGAAAGGCAGAAAGAGGCTGAATTGGAAGAGCAACTCACTCCAAATGAGCTGCTTGCCATAGATATTAGCAGAGATAGAGAGTCTTGGCTTGAGAGAGGCAATTTGCATTTGGATGGCCTGCTAGGGAAGGAAAATAAAGACATTGACATTCAGAGGAAGATGGAAAAACACTATGCCATGAGAAACAAGATTGCAAGGGCTAAGCTCAAACGAGCCCATGCAAAGGTTCGAGCTTTGACTGAGCCAAAGAAGAAGGAGAAGTTGAAAATTCTTGCTAAGGCGTCTCTCCATGCCTCCAACCCTTGATCAACAAGAAAATTCACAATTTTGGTACACCTTGTGCAAATTTTTATTTTTGGACAGTTTGGCACACAGAAAATTTGCTAAACGCGTAGTGCCACTAGCGCTGCGCTCTTTTTTGGGACATCCAAATGGAAAATGGTTAGAATCCTCATGTTCATAATGATGAATACATCAACCTCAGGAATTTTCCATATATTTGGGGTAGAATGCGTCCCTCAAAGAAGAAAAAAACGACCAAAAAATCATGTTTCTACCCTCTTTTTGACGTTGACGTCGCGCATTTAACAGTCTTGGGAGAACAGGTTTTTGGCAGGGTAAATGGATACCATTTTGGAAACTGGATGCTTATTTGGAAGCTAGACATAGAGAGATTTCCAATGAGCTATCATGAAGCGGATTTAGACATTGGGAGGGCCTCCAAAAGTTGGTTGCAAGACAGGCCATTTTTTCTATCATGGCACTGCGCGTTTACCAAGGAATTGGCAATTTTCACTGTTTTCAACATTTTTGACTTTTTGACTTTTTTATTGGGAAAATGGGAAAATTACTGATGTAAATGGTCAATATGACTGTAAATGTAATGTTTTAGCTTTTATATAGGGTATATACATTGGATAAGTCCTGTAGAAGTCAAATGAATCAGTTTCCTCTCTTTTAGAGGCAAATTGTTGAGTTTTCCTAGTCTTCAGATTCTTGTTTGGGAGTAGGTGAAACTGATCCCTATCTCATGGATTCGACTCCCTGAGGCTAGGGAGAGTGGTTTTGAGGTATATTTGATGTATTTACTCAATAATTGTAATGTTTGGACTCACTTAGAGCTTTGGCATACCAAGAGACATTTTGTATATCAGTTTGGCTTGGACATTAATAGAAATTTGCAACTATTTTCTTGGGATCCATGTGGTATGAGTTTTAGACATAGTTTCCTCTCTATTATCAATTTGTTTGAATTTATTTTTAATTCATCAACCATTTCATGTCTATAATATAATATATTTCAAGTGTCAAAGGCAAAATCCATATGTATTTATGCTCATTTTTGGGAAATTTAGTATAATATGTTCATTCTCCCCAGTTTAGGGAAAATACATTTCAGATGCTCCCCCTAACTCCTCACCAGTCACTTCATTTCACCATAATCATATTTTCGTGTCAAAACCTTCTACCTACCTTGCCCCTTGGAACCCCTACAAATTTTGACCTAATTTCCTTGCCCTAGTTGTTTGACTCCTCCTGATCCAACAAACCCTACAAAATCAAAATCAAAACCTTGAGCTACTATACTTAGCCTAAAATCTCTTTCCTCAGTCGTTTTGACTGTGATCTATATGGAGAGAGCCCTCTCTTGGCCTAGTAGGGATAGCTACTTGGCTAAGCGTGGTTTGAGGTTACCTCAGGATTGCCTCTCTCTGCCCGAGGTTCAATCTGAGTGATAACATTTTTGCGACCATACTGGGGAAGAAGACGAAAGATCATATCTTCCCTAGGAAAGAACGACAAAATTTAGATCTAGTTGCTAATGGTGGACGACAATCAAATGCATATGAAGGCTGAAATCTTCAGCTGGTGACTCCAACTTGATGTAAAGACTCCACTGTAGGATCGACCTTGCCAACAGGAGAATGGACGGATCTTACACAAAGGTAAGATATTCAAAGTGGAATTGAATTCAATATCTAATATGTTTTCTTGTAAATTACTTATTTTCTTTTCCTAAAACTATCCTAAAATTTTTCTGGAGTTTTTAGTATAATAAAGATCATAAAACACTTGATTCTACCTATTCGAAAAGTGTAAATACCGAGATTTCATTTGACTTGGTTCACATCCCTTTTTTGAATCTTATGATGAACATCTTCAAACTGATGAGCCTAAAGAGACCAAGACTAATCCTACAACTTTGGTACATATTCCCACACCTTGTAAAATCCCGGATCGATATAAACCACTCATCTCATGGCCTGTACTCCATGCTTTCCATGAAAATAATTACCTATATTTTCCGAGGTTTGATGGCGAATATGACAACATCACTGCTAAGAGAAATATGTAGAATTTTGAGACTTTCCTTGATTTTTTTGAAGTTTACGAAGAGGATGTTAGTATCAGGATATTCGTTCTTTATTTGAAAGGGCAGGTCAAGAGTTGGTTCAAAAAATTTCCTACCGGGAGCATCTCATATTTTCCACAGTTCATCAAAGTTTTCCTTGATAGGCGAGTGGTCAGACAAAACCATTTCCTTATTCTATAAGAGTATGCCCAGCTGAAAAGATAGCTAAGGGAGATAGTACCACATTTTTCTGCCAGATTCAATCAAGTATATTATTCGATACCTAGTGATATAAGACATCCTCCTGGCTCGACTCTCTTACATTACCCATATGCCTTTGATCTGTAAATGGAGTTTCAATTGAGAGAAAGGAACCCTGCAACACTTGAAGAGATGGAGAACCGTGCAGTAGATGTAGAGGCTAATCTGCTGATTAGAAGGGAAAAATTGAAGGAAGAAGAGAAGAAGAACATTGCAGAACACCTGACATCTTCAGAGGTAAAGCTTGACATTTTGGTAAGTACAATAGAGGAAATGATGCAAAGGATCACCATGAGAGATGATTTTTTTTTTTCAATATCATCATGACCCAGTTATCCCAGAAAAAGAAAAGATTGCAAGCCCTAAAAATTTTCTTGCTAATCCCAGCTACCATAGATCATAAAATGGATTTGCAGATCAATCTGAGGAGAAAAACTCTGATAATATAATGTGTATGATGGGTGATATTACTTATATTGATGATTTTCCAAAGTTTTTATCAGTATGATGATGATTATGTTCTCCAAATAGAAGCTAATCTTGCAGAGCAATCAACAGTTGGTTTGTGGGAGGAAGTTTAGTTTTAGCAACTTGAAAATAGTAATCAGTCGATGCATATCAGTTATGACAGTGATGAGGAAAGTCTAGAAAATTTGGAAGTAAGTGAAGGATCTTTGCCTTTATGTTTTTCTTCATTTCAATTTCCGAAAGAGAATTTTTCCAAGATTATAAATCAGCAGTCTTTCAGTTTTGATGTTGAGGTTGAGGTAAATAATGAACTTCTTGAGCAATTTGTTAATGAGAAACCTTCTACTGAAATTGTTGAGGAAATAATTTGTGACATAGAATCATCCTTAGCTCCATATTTTCAGCCGTTGAATCTTAGGTTGCAGATGAAGGCTTGGAAATTGAAACATATGATCAAATGATGCAAGATGATTCAGTACCACTATGTTTTGAAGCATTTCAAATTTTAAAGAAAAATTTTCATAATATCTCGAAGGAAAAGGATGAGCAGCCTGTAGAGTGTCATGTCATCTGATTGAAACCGATGCATATGTTTCAATAGTATTTTCATGTTTTTCGTGACCCAATAGTTGATGTGTTAAATGATATTTGCAGTAAAATTCCTTCTACATTAGCTAACTGTGAGCCTGAAAAGAGTGTTGATATAAACTTGATCCGATATCCGACTTCATTGTCTTGTTCAACAAGTGTTTCATTATAAAGTTCATACCAAGATTTGCAGTCATATCAGGATATTAATGAAGAAGATTTTTGTTTTATTTTTGATCAAGAAACAATATCTATTCATGCGTTTCAGGATCCTTTTGTCAACTTGCCGCAGTCGTCGAAGAAATAAAGCACAGGTGTTAGGAAAATTTCAAAACCAAGGTACAAAGACTACCTAGAGTAGAGCAGTAATGTATTAGATGGGATGGAAATCAATATGCATTCCTATTAAGATTCTTTGGTAGAATTCTTGAGGTCAGTCGATGTGCTCGTGCTTTGAAATTTCATCAAGATTCGATCTGTTGACAAGTTTTCATGGGAGTTGCCTTTCAATAGTTTTTTCTTCTTGCTCATAAGCAAGCACTTGCGAAGAATTCAAACAACAGCCAAAACGCTTACATGGTTGCATTGTTTGTTCCATTTCACTTGATCAGGTGATGTATGGATCAATTAGAGTAGGTTTTGATGAATAAGATCAATTCTAAGCATCTTTTTTAGTTTGTCAGATGTGTTTTAGTTTGATTAAGTCTTAAGTCAGTTTTTTGAGTCAAGTTTCTTTTAGTATTCGGTTTGTTTTTAGCTATTGACTCCATGCCCAATGGAGGCACTTGGTCTATGGCGTTCTTGGAACCTCCAAGGAGCTACCATCCCCAGTTGGAGCCAATGTTAATGTCATTATTTGCATACTTCCACCAGGGATAAAAGCACATTTGCATGTGCATATTAGGTGTCCCATTCTAAAGAAATTTTCAGTCATTCCATTAGGTTATGATATAAAATTGTTCCACTGGTGGTTGTCCTTGTCAAGTGTCCCATTTTCCTTCACAAGAATATGCTTGCTGACCCTCTTCCATGTCTTCATCATGCTGAAAACAAGTCTTCTCTCATTCCAATTTTAGCCAAAGTCATTCATTGACTGAGTTTTTTCATTTCTCATTAGGTCACTATGTTTTCATTAGGTCAAATCATTCCATTGTCTCATTTTCAATAAAGGGTAGCAAAAGGTGTGAAGGTGACCCAGAATAAATTCTTGATTTTCTTCAGTCAATTCAAATGTAATAAGTATTCATTCTTCCAAATACTTCCAACTCATAAATCCACATGCCAACATATCAAATTTCAAAGAGAGTTGTCTTTTCCCAAAGGTGCCCAATTCATCATTGTTCACAAACACTAAACCCTAAATTTCCTCTCCCACTGAGTTTGGGTTTGTTATGGAAACGTAAAATTTGAGTAGAGGATCCATAGGGTAGGCCATATCAGTAAGTATGAGGTCATTTCATCTCATAAACATCATGTCTCCATCATTTTGTAAGAAAGCATTCCAAGAATCAAGCCATTTGCCAATCATAGTTCCATTTTCGCTTTAAACTATGTTTCTGACCAAAAAGAGAAAAAATAAACAAAATTGAGAGATTTTGTTGTCCCTAATAGGTCAATAACAAAAAACCTCCTTCATATTTTACACAGGTGTCATGGTTTTAGAGCAATCTCAAAAATACAGGTGCCATGGGATAATTGCAGCACTTCTAGAGTGACCTTGGAAAAATAACGTTTTCTGATAGATGGAGTGTCCAAATGACTTTCTTAATGAATTAAATGATAACTAGACAGATATAGCTTTCCAATGAGCTATCATGAGCTCCGTTTTGAGTTGAGGAAGGCCTCCAAAAGTTTCCTGCACCAACACTTTGCATTTCTGCACCCTCATTCAACACTTTTTGACCAGTCTTGGGAAACTCAATTTTTGGCTACGAAAATGAAATCCCAATAGAAAAAAAAGGTATATTTGGAAATTATACAGGATAATATTTCCAACGAGCTATCCCAGGCTCAATTTTGACACGGGGAAGGCCTCCAAATGTGGTTTGCAAAACAGTGCTTCTTGGCGCTACACGTTCAGAAGGTTGGCGTTGCGCACTTGCCCAGTGGTGTTGCACCCTTGCCAGAAGATCTAAGTGAAAATTTCAAAGGAGATGCATGCTCAGATAGTGGCACTGCACGTTTAGATAAGAGTTGCGCACTCAGATAACGGCGTTGTGCATCTACACAATCAAGTTTGTTGAGGGTTGTACCAATTCAAACCACTTCAAACGAACTTCAAACATTGCCTAATTCCTCCAAGGATGTTCTAAACAGTAAGTACACCCTCATTGACTTATTTCTAATGCTATTTTGTGACTCTTTTTTTTTTTAAGTGAAACCCTAATCAAACCCTAATTTCAATTTATGATCACTCTTTATACACCTTGTTCACTTTTCTTAAACCTATATCAGTCACAGGCAGGGTAAATTTAATTCAACTAGAGTTTTCATTGACCTAATTTGTTCATTCAATTCATTCCCTTCATTCATTCCCTTCACTTGTTCAAGCTAGCCATTTCATCCCCTTCCCCTTCATCTCATTCCATTTGTTTCCTAGGGTTTCATAAGTCAAAGTTTAGAATGTCTGAAGAAGAATATAGTGATTTTGGTGAGGCACAAATGCCAAGAAGAAATGATCACAAAGGAGGGAAAATTAATAGGTTTGAACCCATAACCACAGGGGAATTCATGGCCTCTCCTCTCACTGTGTCGTGTTTCAAGCATGTGGGTTGTTTTGAGTTTTGTGAGAGAGTGCAACAAATTCAAAATCACCGAGGGTTAACAAGATTGTTCATCACTAATCTACATGACAAACAGGTCACTCTTGCTGGGGTCACCTTTGATATGTCCACCAATGGCATTGTAGCTAATATAGGGATCCATAGTGTGGGAGAGAGGTGGTTTAAACAAGAAAATCTTGATATGAGTTATTATGGACCATACCTCAAACCTAGGTGCAAGGATGACAAGAAATCAATTTTCCCTTTCTCTCATCTCCTTGACCGGTATGCCCCTATGATGAAAATAATAATGAATTATTTCACTTGTGAGGCGAGGTTTACACGACTCTAATCATATCATATTCGAATCCTCATGCATTTCACTAGAGTTAGAATGCTACACATACCTTACTATATTTTTCACAGCGTTGACAAGATGGCATACATTGTACAAAAGAGGCAGTAGAATCATCAAATGCAGAGTTTGTTTCACCACTCCCTCATCAAGATGGTGGCCATGCATCAGTTGGAGTAGAAGAACATTTCTTGGGACACATTCATTGCAAATGAAATCTTCAGTTCCCCACCTAGTCATCATGAGAAGAGTATCCCTTCATCATCTCATCCTCCCGTATCCATTTCTCCATCTCAGCCTGTTGTTCATACATCACCACCCAATTAGTTCCATTCACCTCATGTTGATCCTACCTCATCACCTTTCTATAACCCTTCACCATCACATCATGATACTGTAGCATCAAGTAGTGAAAGGGAAATTGAGGTAGCTTGCACTAAGATGAATGATATTGAGCCATTCCCTAAGACCTATCAGAGAGGCCATAGGCATGTGTTTTATTCACATAGTGTGAAAGGGGCCACACCTTATTCATCGAAAAAATAGGTAGACAAGGGCAAGGAAAAGGCTACAGAGCCTATTATTGTTGAGCAGGAGGACAAACATGAAAATAAGAAGGAGTTTCAGTTGATTGAGATTAATGTGGAGGATGAGGATAGAGTCACTAGTGCAGTAATAAGAGGCAACGAGGCCAAGATTAGTGATATTCAAGCTAATCTTGATAGAGCACAGTACGTGATTGACTTTTTTGAGCTAGAAAATCCGCAGCTGAAGACTAAGAAAACCATCAGTGAGCTCAAGACAATCAGAGCTCAGAGAGAGGTAGGAAAGGCCATGGCCTTGCTGGACGAAACCTTGGGCAGATTTGATGATAACGATGATGAGGAATATCAGATTTCAAGATAGAGATTGAAGAAAATTGGGCTAAAGAAGGTTTTAGCTTGGGAAAGGCAGAAAGAAGCTGAATTAGCAGAGAAGCTCACTCCAAGTGAGATAATTGCTATAGGGATTTACAGAGACAGAGAGTATTGGCTTGAGAGAGCCAATTTTCATCTGGAGGGCCTACTAGAGAAGGCAAAGAAAGACATTGACATTTAGAGGAAGATGGAAAAATAGCATGCCATGAGAAATAAGATTGCAAGGGCCAAGCTCAAACAAGCCCATACAAAGATTCGGGCTTTGAATGAGCCAAAGGAGAAGGAGAAGTTGAAAATTCTTGCTGAGGTGTCAATCCATGCCTCCAACCCTTGATTAGTAAGAAAATTCACAATTTTGGAAAACCTTGTGGAAATTTTGATTTTTGGATAGTTTAGCACACATAAAATTTGCTAAACGCGCAATGCCACAAGCACTGTGCTCTTTTTTTGGGACATCCAAATTGAAAACGGTCAGCATCCTCATGTTCATAATGATGATTACATCAACCTCAATAAGATTCAGGATATTTGAAGCAGAACTTGTTCCTAAAAATGGAAAAAAAGCACTGAAAAATCATGTTTCTGGCCTGTTTTGACCCTGGCACTATGCGTTTACCAGTCTTGGGAAAACAGGTTTTTGGCAAAGTAGATAGAAACCATTTTGGAAAATGGAGGCATAAATGGAAACTAGAATTAGAGAGCATTCCAGTGAGCTATCATGGAGAGTATTTTGACACTGGGAAGGCCTCCAAAACTTGGCTGCAATACAAGCTATTTTGTTTCTCATGGTGCTACGCGTTTACCAAGGAATTGGCAATTTTCACTATTTTCAACATTTTTGACTTTTTGATTGGGAAAATGGGAAAATTACTGATGTAAATGGTCAAGATGAATGTAAATGTAATTTTTTAGCTTTCATATAGGGTAGATACATTGGATAAGTCCTTTAGAGGTCAAATGAATTAGTTTCCTCTCTTTTAGAGGTAAATTGTAGAGTTTTCCTAGTCTTTAGCTTCTTGTTTTGGAGTAGGTGAAATTGATCCCGATATCATGAATTGGACTCCCTGAGGCTAGGGAGAGTGGTTTTGAGGTATATTTGATTTCTTTCCTTATTCATTGTAATGGTTGGACTCACTTGGAGCTTTGGGATATCAAGAGACATTTTTTATATCAATTTGGCTTGGACATTAATAGAAATTTGCAGCTATTTTCTTGTGATCCATGTGGTATGAGTTTTAGACATAGTTTCCTCTTTGTTATCAGTTCGTTTGAATTTATTGTTAATTCATCAAAAATTTCATGTCTATAATATAATATATTTCAAGTTTTAAAGGAAAAATCCATATGTATTTATGCTTTGTTTTGGGAAATTTAGTATAATGTGTTCATTCTCCTTAGTTTAGGGAAAATAGATTTCAGATGCTTTCCTTAACTCCTCACTAGTCTCTTCACCTCACCATAATCATATTTTCATGTGAAAACCTTCTACCTACCTTGCCTCTTGGAACCCCTGCAAATATTGACATAATTTCCTTGCCCTAGCTGTTTAACTCCTCCTGATCCAGCAAACCCTACAAAATCAAAATCAAAATCATGTGCTACAATACCTAGCCTAAAATATTCTTTCCTTAGTCATTTTGACTGTGATATATATGGAAAGAGCCCCCTCCTGGCCTAGTAAGGCTGGCTACTTGGCTAAGCACTGTTTGAGGTAACCTCGGGATTGCCTCCCTCAACCTGAGGTTCAATCTGAGTGATAACAGGTACCTTGAGGACCATTGTCATTATTGGTGGTTTCTCTTGCACCTATTAACATATTTCATCATTGTTTGGTAATCAGGTGATTTTATCACATGTTTGACTTCAATTAATTCATTCGAATGCTTGAATTTGTACTTGTTTGGGTCAAGATAGAGTGCAAGACCCTTGGGTTTTGTCTAATAAAATCCAAGTTGTGCGACGATTTGGTTTATCATGACTATATTAATGACTCTTCTGATTTGATGGATGGGACCATACCTAAGTCTATTTGATGATCCTTCTTACTGGATGATTGTGTCTATATGTCAGATATTGTTTTTATATGTACTCTACTGTGCATGGCTATGCCCATACCACATATTCATGTATCAGAGATATCAGTTTTACTTTTTCTTGTAGGTCTTTCGATGCCGACATTTTGATCTGGGCATTTTCTCATAAAGCATTTCACCTGTCCCTCTCTCAGGGCTCATTCTTTATGGGCCATCTGTTACATAGTATTTTGTCACCGTCCCTACAATCCCCATCCTGAAAATTGGAGTACCATTGCAGTGACTTTTCTGTAGTGTCATACCTTTCCATAAGTATCATTGCATCCCTAGGCATGTAAATAACATATTCTATATTGATAATTCCTCAAAAAAGACCTTCAAAAACATGTGATTTTGGGTCGGCACTCATAGGTACTTATGGCCTCGCGCCCATGGAGAAATTAACATTGGGCCCCGCGTCCATGGAGAAATTAACACTGGTCCCCATGCCCTTCAGTGCCCTGTCTCAAAAGGGCACTCATGTCGAGTTGTTTTTGGAATTTGTTTTTAAATAGAAAGGGAGTTTCCATGCTTAATAACTTTGTGAGTGGAGTCATCATGGTTTTTTCGACTGAATAATGTTGAGTTCCTCCCTTTTGCTTTTTGTTTCCTACAATTTTGAAACTCCCCAAAGGGATAGAACTTACCTCCACCTTATGAGGGATCCCAAACCACCTCCTCCTCTGCTATATATTCTGCCTCCTTAAATTGATTCAGCTAGCTGAACAGTCATTACTATAGCTAGTGTGTAGAAGAAAGTAGAGAAGAATCCATGGTCAAGAGAGAGTTTAGGTCAATTGCCTCATTGAGTCCAATCCCAAACAAATGCTTGAGATGTGCCCCGACTGAACCCGTCAAAGGAGATTTGCAACGTCAAGGCATAAGGTTGTAAACTTCCTCTTCTCTATCATTAATACATGACTGGTTTCTTCCAATTTTTTTTCCATTTATATGCAAATTTCTTAGCTCTCCTTGACTAGATGAATAGCTATAGATAAATGTATCTTCTTGTATGCTATCATTGTTTATTTAATCTTTGTGCAAACGTATAAAAATTTCCACCAATACGGAGTGCAAGGCATGAAGAAAAAGATCGAAGGATCGCTGCCACGTGCCATGTCAAAAGCATTGGACGGAGGTAGGATATCTGTCCGGTTCATATTTCATTTATAAGCTAGTTATTAAGGATTCTAGCATGTTACCTTGTTGTTAGAACCACCCTAGGGCTAGAGGGATCACCTATGTCCACAGAGGGGATTTTCTTGCTCAACAAGGATTTCTTGATTGAAAATTTCTCTAGAGAGGAAACATAGGTGAAGGGGTTCCAGAGACCAGTGGTTCGAGCCCTAAAGCAGAAGAAGGAAGTCCCTATGCCTAGTTCCCAAGCAAGCCCTGCCTCCCCTACATCTCCTGCTCCTTATACCTCCCCCACCTATGAAACCCCTAAAAGAACAACCCCTTCTTCTAGTAAGGTGGAAGTAATGGAAGTTTTGAAGAAGCAAACATTGAAGAAGCAAAAAGTGAAGTGAAAGAGGGAAGAAAAAAAACAACCTGAGGAAAGCCCTATGAAGGAGGAATGAGTCGAAGATCCTCGAATGAAGATTCCTCTAGTCCACGATGATCCTAAACCTAAGCCAAAATGAATAAAGACTCTGTTCCCTGCTAAAAAACCCCTAATCCCCATCGTGGAAACTTTTTCTCAAGGCCAATGACAAACTCGTAGTATGAATCGAGCCACATTCTATCTCAAAATTTCCTAGTTCTACACATGTTCATACCCCATAATCCCTTGATCAAAATGCTAAGCAAGAAAGTTTGAGAAGTGAAGACGTAGTTACCCCCTATTTGAAGAGGACATTTCTCAGGTTGGTACTGAAGATCTAGTAGATCTATCCCTTCCCCAACCTATACCCAGTAATACTAAAAAAAAACAAAACCAATGTTCTACCACTAATAATCGTTCCACTGGTCATCTTAAAGGAGGCACAACTTCACAACAGTCTATGGCGCCTGTGCAACTGTCTCATGTTATTGATGTAAATAATCTACAAACCCTTGTAGAGAAATTACAAAGGAAAAATGCCAAGTTGTGGGAGAATTCACACAGGTATAAAAATTTTCTTCGTTATGCTTGAGAAACAAAAAATTAATATGAAGAAAGCAATGATTCCCTCATATCACATAATGACTCCCTGAAATTGAAGAACAAACAAC
This sequence comes from Pinus albicaulis, assembly GCA_034641835.2. Taxonomy (NCBI): domain Eukaryota; kingdom Viridiplantae; phylum Streptophyta; class Pinopsida; order Pinales; family Pinaceae; genus Pinus; species Pinus albicaulis. Next base: position 1,003,953,607 of record CM076581.1, read on the forward strand.
TCCTTCGGTGGAAGACTGCTCGATTTCGATTAGTCAAAATGGTAAATGCTTAGAATCTCTTTTCATACTTTTAGAAGGTTTTGGAGTCACCCCATCATCATTTGGAGGATTTAATAAAATCAATAGGAATTTAGGATTAGGTCCCTCCAATTTTGACTTTTTGCTAGTAGCAGAAGATGTATGAGGACATGCATCAAAATAAGCTTGGGGGGATGTTGGTGTCCTGTTTTGTCCGAATTTTGTCACTTATTATTACTATTTTGGCCCTTTTTTGTCATAATAATTTCCATTTTTCTATCCTCCATCTCTATTTTAGCCTAAACCCTTCCAAACCCTTGATAAGAGGTGAAGCATTGCAATAGTTCCATTTTTACTATTTTGTGATTAAAATTAAGTAGTTAAGTTATGCTCCTAGTCTCCCAACTAATCCTTGTGGGTTTAGATGTGAAGTTTAATGTAGCAGGGCCTAGATAGCTAAATATGGAGGAGTATTGTGGCATCAAGTTCTATTTTGAATTTTCATACTTAAACAACCAAGTTCTGGAATAATACTCAAGATTTGGGAGGCCTATTAGACCTTCAGAGCTTTGAAGGGGTTAACGAAACTACCATTGTTCTAGAATGAGCTTGATGATCCATAAGCAGCCAACTTCTAGATCAACACAGAATCAAGTACAACATAACGAGAGGACTTGGTTGGAATCAGTTATTTTATCAAAAGGAAATATGTAGTTGAAATCAGATTTCGAAGGCTAAGATTAGTCATAGATCAATGGGTTTTACATGTAATAAAATATTTTCTATTTTATGTATAACAATATCAACTATAAAGGTAAGTAGAGGAGTTAAGTGAGTTAGCTAGACAGGAAAAAAATATTGAAGTTGTTAGTGTGTACGTAGAACTTTGTGCTATTGAAGACTTTCTTCATCTTAATTCAATACTTGCTACAGTAATATAATGGGTGTATGTTGATTTGAATTTTCGTGAGTACCATTGAAATGCATTTTTAGCTTCAATAAGTGAAGATCTTCTTCTCACTATTATTTTTAACCTTCCCAAGTGTGGCAAGGGCCCACCACAATTTGGGACTTTGTATTTCTCTTAGGTAGATTATATTAATTTGTGTTTATTTTTATAACATAACTTGTGACTTCTATAGCATGACTAATTAGATCGTGATTTGATTCCATTAAGATTTAAATTATATTTGGTCTCATGTTTCTTCAGTTTTGGAATTCATGATAGTTATTTCATATCGTGCTTGGCCCTTTTTTATAGCGAATTAATCTATTTCCATAAGGCACTATGTTATGTTGAAGAACTTACGGGTAGAACTATATTGAATGATTATGTGAATGCAGTAAAACAATGATTTAATAGTGCGATTTCTTTGAGCGTGTTTTCGATTAGTAGCAGTGGATTTGATTGTTTTTTGAAGTGGGAGTTCATAGATGTATGATGTGATAGTGCATAATAATGTATTTGTAATTACAAGTTGCACATATACAACACTTGATTTCTTTTGAATTGCATTCGAAACTTAGAAGTTACTCCTGTGTTTGAGAATTTATTTTCGAGCCTTTGCAATTTCAAAGTCATCAAACAATGTGAGAGTGTTTTGAAGGCCGACCTTAAAGACATTAATGTGAATTTGAACTAGCATCCACTGTTTTATTTCTAGAGCAGTAGCGTCTTAAGCTCAAAAACGAATTACTCATGTGTGAGTTTCATTATCTCGTAGTGTAATTTTTATTGATGAGAAGTGTGAGTTTTATCATTGAATTATATTTCTTAACTATGTATGTGAGTTCAATAGATGTGTGAATTTAAAAGTGATTGAATGCCATTTTAGAATTTTAGGGTGAGTTTCTTAATTAGCAAGTTCATTGGATTCAGAGTGTTTTCTATAGAAGAATTTTAGTCCCATAATTAGATTAGAATAATTTTATTTCTATTAAAGGGTTTTGAATTGATAGAAGTCGAGGTGCAAAGTGAATTGGCTTTAAGACCAACAATATTTAGGATTTTCCCCTGTTGGTTTGAATTTTGAATTTATTAGTATGTTTTTTCCTCAAGACAGAGTGTTCTAGTTAGTTTTAATTTTGAGTACATGATTAAGAGGAGTGTGTGTTCTTTTTAGTGTTTTGGTTATATGTTAACATAAGGAGATTGGTTAATGTAAGGAGTAAATAGATTATGGTTTCTAAGATATCATAGAAGGATTTTGAATTTCAAGTACAATATAGAATTATGGGATTGATTTAGTTACAGTGTGAGAATGATTTGATTTGTTTTGTACCTTCTTATAGTCTTGTTGCAGTGAGAGAATTGTAGTGAATGTTAGATATAGTTTAAGTGAAAATTATCCTTGAGTACATAATGGATTGATTAAAATAGGAATTTCAAGTAAATTTACTTTGATAATTGATTTTGCTTGTTTAATTAGAAATATTGCTTTCTTTTTAGGAAGATTGGACCTAATCACCAGAACTACAGGAAGTTTGAATAGTATGGCTTGAATAAATTAGTTTAAGTCTCTTTTAAGATTAATATTCTGTAAGAGATATGTGTGTTAGCTCATAGCAGCTTTCTTTTTCATTCTAGTACTTAGTTCATCATTATTAAGGAATGTTTATGCTCTGATCCAAACCTGAACCAAAAGCACAGTACAACTCGTATTTACGAGTCCGGGTTGACAATTCAATATTAGGAGGATTAATTGATCGATAAAACTCCCAACAGGTAGTCCTTATTAAAATATACATTAAAACCTATTCATAAAGCTTTCACATGGAAAAGGTAGGGGTAAGGGGCCAAGGATTAGCCCCATTCCCCCCCCCCCCCCACATGGTTACCACATGACCACGGCTGGAACCAAGCGCATGAAGGAGGTCCACAACTATTTTATAAAAAAAAAATATTTTGACTGCCCATGTTTAAACTTAAAAATTAGTTTCCGCCAAATTTCATAAATGTGCCATTTTTTTAATCAATTTTTCTTAATTCAAGCCATATAATATGGTTTAAAATGCAAATTTATGGCATTAGTGGACAAATTAACAGTTTGACAATTTCGTCCGAAATTTCGTGAAATTATTGCTCTATTAGCATAATTCAGGGGAAATTTGTAGGACCGTTCCAGATTTTGGGGAAAGTGTAGAGTGGTTAGCAAGAAAACTAGGGAGGCTCATAACTTATTTAGTTTTTGACAAAATTCAGTTCAGAAATGGGCTAGAAAGGCATTTTTGGGCATTCAGGAACTGATGGAATAGGTTTGAGAGCTTCTTGAGCATTGTAAATGTATGTAATCACAATTTTGAGCATAATAGAAGAGGGCCAAGCCATTGGAAGGTGGACCAATGAGATGTAGCCCAAGAGAGGTGAACTCCTTCATCATGTGTTGTTGTGTTACTTTTTATGGTGATGTTCATGTCTGTTATATGCTGATATTAAATATTTTTTTTATGTTAATTTGCTCAATAAATTTACATAAAAAACATAAAAAAAATCATGGTTAAACTTGCAATTTACCTCATAATCCTCAAGAACTTTTTTTCTATTCTTAATTTGAATTTAACATAACAAACACTAACTTTCCCATTAAGATCAGAAATCCTTTGGAAGTAGGCATTTTGAATTTCATTTGGATAAGACTCTTCCTTAGTGTCTCCTTTATGGATCCTAAAGTTATTGAGGAATTCTCACAGTGGAATGTCCGAAAAATTGATGCCCTAGCCATCACATCAGGAGGGAACCCTAGAAGTTAATCCTTCAATTTGGGGATTAATTAAAGGCATTTGCTTTAGTACTTACTGATTTAAATCCTACATTCACTTTTCTCTCTTCTACCTTGACCTTAGATGCACTCATATATTGTCATATATCTCAACCCTAAGTCTTGTGTATCCATCTTTCAAAGGGGTTTTTCATGGAAGGTCTTAGTAGCTTCTCCTAAAGCTCATACTTTGTTGAACCCTTCCATTGAATGATCCACCTCTCCTCACTTCAAACCAATAATAGACATACGTATATCACAAGTGAGTTATACTAGACTCCTCCCATCGGTGAAAATCTTAGAATAGTAGGGGACTTAGGTTGTGGTGACAATGGGCCTGTGTCCCAAGTGCTGTTGTGCCTTCTAGCTTCCCCCCTTTAAAAATCATGTTAGTTGTGCATCAACTAAGCCATTTTTTAAAACATCAACATTAATAAAAATACCTAAAGGTCTAGAAGTTAAGAGAATAAAAACATCCAGGAAAAAAATGGAAAAAATAAGCAATCCATATCAAGTGAAGGATGTTAATTACAAACACAAGATTTAGTTTTGTAAGAAATACTGAACTAAGAATTACATAACAAGAAAGAAGAGAGAATGAAATTTTGTTAAAAAATCCAAATTAGCTCAAGGTACCAATTCAATTTACTTCATAACTCGTGTTTGTTTTATTTCTTGACATTAATATATATATTTATAACTCTCCCTTGAGAGGGGACCATCATGCACTAGGTTGGGGTTCCATAGTGCATGCACACTAGAAAATAGAAAAGCAGTTTTCTTGATTAGCTAGTAGTCTAAAATTGGTGTTGGATACTTTTATATAGAGTGAAATTATGAAATAGGGATAACTAAATATAAAGAGAGTAAAAAAAAAAATGGAACTAAATTAATAAATATTTCATGCAACTCCTAACTCAGAAATAACAAGAAAAATTGAAAATAGGATTCAAAGTCAATGGCCAAGGTGATAAGGAAGTGCACATTAGTAAATAGAAGCCTATGGATAAGGTAATGTGCACTAGTAGATAGAAAATATCCATTCATTTCCTAGTTTGGGCCCAGTCACTACCACATGTCATTCTAGGAAATACCCCCTTATCAAAATAAACTTACTAACAATAGAAAAATGCTAAATATAGAAAGTGATCCCAAATGGTAGGGAATTTTTAGTAGATGAAAAAAGTGGTCACATATGGAAGTAATTATGTATGGAATAGGTCATGCCTATGCATTTACCCTAACAACAAGCATTTAAAAACTACAATAATTTATTTTCTTTTCAAAATTGTAATTTATAAACCAACAAAAGCAAAAAGACAAGAACACTAACACATAAACATGGGAAAGCTGTTGATATATACAAATAGTGGATACCCAAAGATAATATTTTTCCAACCTATGACTCAAATTAGACAACGTATACAAAATGACATCAAATATATCTATAAATGCATCTCATCATAAATAATCATCTATAATGACAAATATAGAAACTTGTTATAATTTCCTCTCCTCCTTTTATGGGAAACGTTCAATGCTACTAGAAGTCCCTATATCATCCCTATGATGATCATTAGTACATATGTTTTCATACAAGGTGCCATTGAGGTTACCACATAATATTCCATGGTGTCAAAGTACTTGTTAGGTCCCTATATCACTAGTATAGCCCCTTATTATTGTTAGTGTAAACCCCTTATTGTTATTATTGTACCCTTGTAACCCCCATTTTGTTATTATTGTGCCCTTAAATTATTATTGTTAGGTCGGCTAGGATTACATTGTGGCCCACTAGGATTACATTATGGCCCAATGGACTCCTATATATAGAAAGGAGGTTTTGTGAATTGTATCATCCAAGAATTGTTCATTTATGTAATGTATTGGAGGTTGCCCCCTCGAAGTGGCTCATTTCTAAGGCGTTTATATCTCTTTTCTTCTCTTTTTGAGTTGGTTGCACAACATTTGGTATCAGAGCTTTGGGATTCTAGGGTTTCGCTGCTCCAAACAGGTCATCGTGGAATTTTCGCTATAACGTTTTTTCTACGAAGCTTCAGAAGCTGAAATTTTTAGGGTGCGAAGCTGCAATCTTGAGGAAGGTTGTCTAAAAATTTCAGAGCTTGGTTCGCAATATTTTCGGAGATATGATCTGTGGAAGTTAGGTATTTTTTCAGGCTCCTAAACAGGTCATCGTGGCATTTGCGCTATAAAACATTTTCTACGAAGGTTCAGAATCGAAAATTCATATGGTGCAAAGCTGAAATCCTGATAAATTTCATCAAAAAATTTCAGAGATTGGTTCGGAATATTCGTGGAGATATGATCTGTGGAAGGTAGTGCTTTTTCAGGCTCCTGAATTTCATCTCAAAGAGGTGATCGTGGGAAAATTTCAATAACTCTTCGGTAGAGATTGGATTGAGGTTACCGTCATATGGTCGCAATTACACGGCCTTTAGTTTCGTGGATATCAATTTCAGAGACAAAGAACAAAACAAGACACGTAAGGGTGCCCGGTGACAAGTTCGCCTTTACCGAACCAAATTCAAAATTAGGTCATTGTGGGAGATTGGACACAAATTTGTCTTGAAGAATCCAAATCAGGTCAAACCTGTGGCATGTGAAAGAAGCTTCATAGGGTTACTACAAGGCTGAATTTTAGATATCGAATATTTTCAATTACAGAGATAATTCAATTTCAATATCGAGCTCCTAAAAGCTAGTAAAAGGTGTGTATTTTTTTTTCCGAATTACATAAGTCTTGTTTGAAGAATCAAGTTGAATTGATTCCAAGGGCAACTTGTAGAATAGATATCAATATTGGATTTTAAAATGGCCCCTAAAAAGAATTCAACACCCATTAAGCCTTCAGAAGATTCTACTATGACTCATGAAGATGAAGAATTGCAACATGATCTATCAAAATTACAAGAGCAAATGCAACAGTTTTCACTCTCGCAAATAGCAACAAAAAATGAAATGGAAGTTTTGAAGAAAGGCATGGAAGTGAAGATGGACGGTTTGAAGAAAGGCATGGAAGCTAAAATGGATGGCGTGGAAGCTAAGATGGATGGCGTGGAAGCTAAGATGGATGGCATGGAAGTGGGCATGGAAGCTAAGATGGATGACATGAAAGACAACATGGAAAACATGAAGAATGATCTAAAAGCATACATGGAAGGCTTGATGACAAGCTTAAAACAATAAATGATTCCTAATGGCGGAAATATAGTAGAAGAACCTCATGATGAGAACAAAATAAATGTTAATCGTGATTTCATAAACTCTAATGTTGGCGGGAAGAACCACCATACTCCAAAAATGGATATGAGGAAGTTTGATGGAAAGGATCCTGTAACATGGATACTACAGATGGAGCAATATTTTGATCTCCATAACGTGCAAAACACACAAAAGGTACGCATTGCAACTTTACATTTAGAAAAAAAATACATTTGTATGGTATCAATGGCTTTGCTCCCGTAAAAAAATTGTCACTTGGTCAATTTTTACGGAGGAAATGATAGCACATTATGAGGATACAAAGAGCAACACCTTCTTTACCCAATTGATAAATCTCAAACAAAAAGGGTTTAGTGGGGCAGCACATTGAGGACTTCCAAAAATTGAATATAAGGGTAACTGATCTTACAGAGGAACACAGGATTGATCTCTTCCTAGGCACTTTAAAGGATAACATCCAACATGAAGTTCGCGTTTTTGAACCTGATTCATTGGAGAAGGCATTCAGGTTGGCAAGAAAAGTTGAATGTAAAATTATGGCGACAAGGAAGCCTACCACTCAATTCTATAAAGAAGGAAGTGTTGCTACGCCTAGATTTCCACAACCTACAAGGTTGACACCACAAAAATTGGAAGAAAAAAGAGCAAAAGGGCTTTGCTACAGTTGTGATAGCAAATACACTAAAGGTCATATGTGTGCTGAGAAGAAATTATTTTACATAGATTGTGAAGAGGAAGAAGAAAATGAACAAGAAGAGGATATACACCAGGAACCAGCCCTAGAAGAGGAAAAAATGAATCCGACCATATCGTGTAATGCACTGGCAGGAATTACCACTCCTTAAACTCTCAAGATAGAAAGACAAATCAAGAAGAAAAAGTTAATAGTGTTGATTGATTCAGGTAGCACCCATAATTTTATTCATTGTAAGGTAGCCAAGGAATTAAATTGTTTCCTATACCCAGCACCAGAATGTCAAGTGATGGTTGCAAATGGAGGAACTATAAATTGCTCGGGAAAATGCCATAATATCAAGCTAACCATGGGGGAATATGTATTGACTAGTCCAATGCTTGCCATTCCTATGGGAGGTGCTGACGTTGTACTAGGAGTACAATGGTTACAATCTTTGGGGACGGTAGCTTTTAATTTTCAAGAACTTCTCTTGAAATTTTTTTCAGAAGGAAAGGAAGTCGAATTACGGGGTATTGCGGGGAAGCCAGGAAGGATAATAAGCTCTAATGTCATGACAAAGCTTCTAAAGAAAGAATAGCGAGGCGTAATTGCACAATTATGCTCACTAGAAGTTCCAACATCAAAATTATCTATTTCTGCAGATCTCCAACAAGTCTTGGACAATCATTCCAAGGTGTTTGAAACTCCCAAAGGACTCCCACCTATTCGTGATCATGATCATGCTGTTCATTTGATTCCAGGAAGTGTTCCTCCAAACATCCGACCTTATAGATATCCTTACTTCCAAAAGAGCGAAATTGAACGTATGATTGCAGAAATGTTAGAGGCGGGTATAATTCAACCCAGTCAAAGTTCTTTCTCTGCTCCTGTAGTATTGGTACACAAGAAGGATGGATCATGGCGAATGTGTCCGGATTATAGGGAGCTCAATAAGCTCACCATTAAAGACAAATTTCCATTCCTGTGATTGATGAATTATTGGATGAATTACATGGAGCAATTTATTTTACCAAGTTGGATCTTCGTTCAGGATATCATCAAATTAGAATGAAGACTGAAGATATTCCAAAAACAACATTTCGAACTCATGAGGGTCATTATGAATTTTTGGTCATGCCTTTGGCCTTACCAATGCACCTTCTACATTTCAAGGGTTGATGAATTCCATTTTCAAACCCTTCCTTAGAAAATTTGTGCTAGTATTTCTTGATGATATACTAATCTACAGCAGGTCTTGGAAGGATCATGTTGAACATGTTGACAGGGTGCTCAAACTATTGCAGGAGAAACAATTATATGCACAAAAATCCAAATGTTTCTTTGGAGTACAAGAGGTGGAATATCTGGGTCATATTGTATCTCACGAGGGTGTTAAAGTAGACCCTAACAAAATTAAAGCCATTAAGGAGTGGAAAGTTCCCACAACCATAAAGCAGTTGCGAGGATTTCTCGGGTTAACAGGGTATTATCGCAAGTTTGTTAAGAATTATGGGAGAATAGCAGCACCTCTGACAACATTATTGAAGAAAGATGCATTTTCATGGACTCCTGAAGCAACTAAGGCCTTTGAACATCTTAAAGAGGCAATGTGCCTAGCACCGGTCTTAGCTACGCCAGACTTCACAAAAACCTTTATTGGGGAATGTGATGCCTCAGGAAATGGAATTGGTGCAGTTTTAATGCAGGAAGGAAGACCCATTGCTTTTGAAAGTCGTCCAATCAAAGGAAAGTATTTACAAAAACCTATTTATGAGAAGAAAATGTTAGCAATACTACATGCACTAAAGAAATGGCGAACTTACCTAATGGGAAGACACTTCAAGGTAAAAACTGATCATGATAGTCTTAAACACTTTTTGGAACAAAGACTATCTTCAGAAGAGCAACAAAAATGGGTGACAAAGATGTTGGGTTATGACTTTGAAATAATCTACAAAAAAGGAAAGCTAAATGTTGTTGCAGATGCACTCTCAAGAAAGAATGAAGAGGTGGAAGCATTGCTTTGTGCCATTTCTATTATCCAACCAGATTGGATAACTGAAGCAAGAGATGAATGGAAGAAGGACAAAGATGTATGGATACTCATTCAAAAGCTGCAGCAAGATCCTAGTACATCTGATACATTTAGTTGGAAAAATGATTCCTTATGGTACAAAGATCGCTTATATCTTTGTAAGAATTCCCAACTAAAACAAAAGATTCTTCTCGAATTGCACACTTCTCCTTTAGGAGGACACTCAGGATTTTTAAAAACTTACCACAGGGTGAAGAAAGAATTTTTTTGGGATGGCCTTAAATCTGATATTCAAAAGTTTGTGGCGGAATGTTTGGTTTGCCAGCAGAATAAAGTGGAAACAATTAAGACCCCGTGACTTCTACAACCTTTATCCATTCCAAGTCAACGTTGGGAGGAGATTTCAATGGATTTTATCACAGGTTTACCTAAGTCCGAAGGAAAGAGTGTCATCATGGTGGTAGTTGATAGCCTTACCAAGTATGCACACTTTTGTGCATTATCTCATCCATTTAAAGCAAGTACAGTTGCTACTACATTTATGGACAGAATTCAAAAGCTACATGGAAGCCCAAGGGTTATTGTGAGCGACAGAGATCCCATTTTTACCGGAAATTTTTGGACGGAGTTATTTTCTTGTTTGGGTACTCAATTAGCTCATAGCTCATCTTATCATCCTCAATCTGATGGTCAAACTGAGATAGTAAATAAATGTTTGGAAGGATATCTTCGTTGTTTTGTATCCGATAAACAAACACAATGGGTCAAGTGGTTACCTCTCGCTGAATGGTGGTATAACACTTCCTTCCATACTGCAGCAAAAATGACCCCATTTATGGCACTTTATGGATATCATCCACCATCCATCACATCATCTTTAAGGGAAAATTCGAAGGTTCAAGCAGTGGAAGATTGTTGAGGAGGTAAATCCCCTCTACGGACAGAGGCGATCCCTACTAGCCCAGCAGGGGTCTAGCAACAAACAAACAATGCTATGACGCAAGCTCCTAGTTACGAATGAAAGACTTGGGATAAGAGCCTACCTGGATTCCAACGCTAGATCCGAAGAAGAGATGTCCCCGTCCTTCAGCCCTGGCAGATCACAATCCTTCCGCGATCTCCGCGGATGAACACCTGCACACAGAAGAAACGAACAGATACAAGCATAGGAACCAACATACGTAACTAAACATCGGTCAGAAAAGATATTACTCGCATTAACATGATGGAAAAAGGAGTGGAACCATAATCATAGTCATCTATTAAAATGATAAACGAAAAGAAGTTACAACCAAGTTCTGACGTCGCAGCTTCCTTCGAACGGGTCTCCGGTCGTCCACGTCTCGCAAAGCTCGCCAAGGAAAGGGAAACCTCTCCAGAGTCTCGTAACAATGGTCTCCTCGCTTGAATGGGCCTTAAAGGAAAGAAGGGATTCTTTACAGCACAAAGGCACTTGGGAATAGGGAGATGCAAAGCTTCAGCACTTCAAGACTAGCTTGCCATGGATCTGAGCAAGCTTTTATAGATGGGGAAGGAGGGAGTTGGGATCCCTATTATTATGGAATTGGCCCTATCAACAAGGAAGGTTCCATAGAAGGTGGCAAAACTACTTCCCTTCCATAGAACTCCCGTAGCCAAACCTCCCAACTCAAGATAGGCAGTGGTTGTGAGTTTGTTTGAACTCAACTTCCGCCATCCATATATAAAAAACAGTCCCTAAAATGGGTGGCGCGATTGCCGCTCTATGACAGAGCGCCAAGTGGCGCGACCTCTTTACAGGATTTCCCTGAGTGGCGCGAGTACTGAACTGTCTACCCGCGCCAATGCAAAAAGAGCTGTTTTTCATGGATTTTGCAAGGAGATGTCTCAAGGGGAAATGAAGCTCATACTTAGAGGGATGCATTGATGATGTTTTCAAGGCATGACAGTGTTCACAGGTCACATAATGGGTCCTCCATTGTGTGGGACGGGGAATGGTAGGGACGGTGAAAAATTACTGTGTAACAAAAGATCACATCGAGCACGTTGGAAGAAGTTCTCCAACTCTTAAAGGATAACCCAAATTTGGCACAAAATCGAATGAAACAACAAAGGCATCAACATCGTAGCGAGAGAAGTTTCTGATGTAGGAGATTGGGTATTTTTACGGCTACAACCATACAAAACAATGTCCTCAAGCAAGCAAAGAAGGGATAATAACATCGCCAAAGTACTATGGTCCTTACAAGGTGTTGCAAAATATTGGTACTATGGCATAAAAATTGGAGCTTCCTGCTTCTTCACGAGTGCATCCAATTTCCATGTTTCATGTTTAAAGAAGGTTATAGGTGAAAATATTCCAATTCAAACAATATTTCCAGAACTTGATGAGGAAGGAAAAATCATATTGGAACCTGAAGCAGTCACGGTAACAAGAACTCGACAGCTATGAAATCGATCAATTTCAGAGTATCTCATCAAGTGGAAGAACTTACCCACTGAAGATTATACATTGGAGGATGAGAATTTTATACAGAAGCACCCAGAGCTACTCAAGCGTTGAGGACAACACTTTTTGAAGGAGAGGGGCATGTTAGGTCCCTATATTGCTAGTATAGTCCCTTATTATTGTTAGTGTAACCCCTTTATTGTTATTATGGTACCCTTGTAACCCCCATATTGTTATTATTGTGCCCTTACATTATTATTGTTAGGTCGGCTAGGATTACATCGTGGCCCCACTAGGATTACATTGTGGCCCCATGGACTCCTATATATAGAAAGGAGGTTTTGTCATTTGTATCATCCAAGAATTTTTCATTCATGTAATATATTGGAGGTTTCCCCCTCGAAGTGGCTTATTTCTAAGACGTTGATATCTCTTTTCTTCTCTTTTTGGAGTTGGTTACACAACAATACTCCTCTACATGCCTAGCTCACTATTGTTTCTACTACCCTACCCCCTAGAGCTACTATTCTCACTCCTCCTCTAATCATTTATGTGTCTCCTTCGTAATCCGTCTCCTATAATTCACCCTCCACTGACATAATATGTTAATATTTCCTAAGTAAATGCCATCCATTTCACATATTTTATCAAGCCACCTCACCCAAAGTTTTTTGAGATCGTGGTGTACATAAATCATATCATTCAAGTGTTGAAAATGTAACCTATAAGATGGTAATATAAAATATAATGAGACTTGAGGGTCATTAATATGTTAAGAGGGTAAAATAATGTTTAATATGGCACCATGAAAGATTCTGCTTTAATTTGCCCTTGAATTAAATTAGAAGAAAATTGAAATTCCACAACTCACGACAATTTTTGTGAGTTAACTAAGTTATTTTGACTTATGTGGTTCAGTTAATTCGAGCTGAAGGTATAACTTGAGTCATATAGAGTGGTTCCTAAATTTTAGGAGCCTTAGTCAAGTTTATTTTGAGTTTTAATTAATTAATTCAGTTGATCTCAGTTCAATTCAATTTAACTAGTTTCAATTGTTGGAGGAACTAGTGGAAGGTCAAAGTGTGGAAGTGGAACTTGAACCACACTCAATGATAAACCAGAGAACTAATAGATCATTGATAAATAACTCATGCATGTGTGAACTGAGAGTTATCCAGTTGATATTGAAGTTCAAGGATAGTGTACTATTAGTTATATAATCATCCAAATTGTACAGATGGTGCATGCATTGAGAGAAAGGCATTCTATGGATTACACAGTGTTGGATGGGTATTTCAATAATTAATAGGGGCTAGTTACCTAAGGAAAAGAAACAATGAAAAACGGACTTGGGCAAGCCAAAATTTGGTTAAGTATTGGCCTAGGCTTTTGTAGGAAGTACTGAGACAGATAAAGATAGTGCAGAGGTTTCTCAGGCTTGAGAAAGGAATTTTAATATTCTCATATTTTATGACTAATGATATATACATATAGCAAGGTTTTTAGTTTTGGATTTTCCCATGAAATGATTGTGTAAAGTGTTGATTGAATTCTTTATCTTGTATGATCCGTGATTTGGTGACTATTTATTGTTTCCAAAATTGGTAGAGTATATTCAAGTCTATTGTTTTAGTAAATTACAATTATAAGTTTGAATCTACAAGGAATTTCTAAATGGTATCAAATTTGAAATTTCTATAGAAGAGAATAATATGCGTTTGTTCTCCGTAGGCCAATCGAATTTTCAAAGTCATTCTTCAAGATCAACACGATGTTGTTCTTCAGGGTCAACATGATGTCGTTCTTGTTCCTAAGAGATAGACCACAAAACCACTTTGGAAGCTAGGATATAGCCCTGCTACCTTCAGAGAGGGATCTCTCTATTAGATTTAGATTTGTTTATATTGAGATATTAAGCTAGTTATGAAAGCTTAGATTTTGGTTTTCGAATTGGTTTGGTTGGAAAAACTAGGGAAGGCCATTAGGAAATGGATTCATAAGATTTTAAGGTGATCAAATGCAAAAATAATCAAGCTTAAGTGCAACAGGGCAAGAGAGGCATACTACTGGATCCTTGTAGTTTATGAGATGGAGAAGGAAGAATGTTGGGAAAAATACTAAGAGGGGGGGGGGGGGGTGTGGGTGAATCAGTATTTAGGGAAAACTCAAATCTTTTTACTTTTCCTTACTTCAAAACCCATATGCTACTTTCCTGAAGCCAACTCGCGTATACACGCGGATATCCTTAATAGAACATGCGCATGCATAGAGATCTTATTATGCAGATATTTCTTAACTTTAGATCTTTGCAACATTCATTCATCTGATGTTTATTTTCATCTGATGTTTATTTAATAGTAAGCATGAGTAGTAATAACGGAATAAACCATCACACATAAGAAACACACATAAACACTAGGATTTTTAGGTGGAAACCCAAGTCGGGAGAAAACCACCGCTGCCGTTGTGTCAGCCTTCAATATTTTATTATAGAGAAAACATCATACTTACCTGCGAAGGAGTGCCTATACTAGCACGTTGTGAAACCAACTCGCAGAAGGCTACAACCTTCTCCTCATTACCAGCCTCTCCTGGAAGGGAGCTACAACCCCCTGCTCTCGTTTACCAGCCTCACCTGGAAGGGAGCTACGACCCCCTGACTGAAGGATTCAACCTTCAGCACCACTGCAGACCACATTTCATCAATTTTCAAACTGGATCAAACAGCTTCAACACAACCCTTCATTTATCAACAAACATACTTTGACCATTGCTTCCAACAGAACAGAAAAACCACTGTAACCAGAATATCAGAGATTACCCAAACTTTAGAATAGATATGCAGAAACAAATTCGACCTTGATCAACCATTGGATCAGATACCATACGCGCTTTTATTTAATCAGAACCACGTATATATGCGCTTTTCATGAAGCTAACACATGTATACATCTGTGCATTTTTCCAGAATAACCCTAACTTCCCATACGCGCCTTTGTTTAAACAGATCCACGTATACACGCGCTTTTTATGAAAGGAACCTACGTATAGATCTATAAAAGATAATTTTTGCAGAACAGTTCAGATCTATGAACTTACCCAGATTTCTTCAATTTCTTCAATAGATTTGCGCTAGGTCTTCAATACTTCTTTTCAGATCATCTTAGAGATTCATCAATTCCAGATCTAGAGATTTTGACCCTTCATCATATTCATAGGTGTATCACAGATTCAAATCTATTGATTAAGAACAGAGTTCAACCATACAGATAAACTTCAGAGTGAGGTATTCATTAAAGCCCAGATACTTGCACGCCCATTGCACAATGAATTTCTTCTCCTTAAATAGATCTAGCCTTTGACAATACCATGAGACAAAACCATACAACTTCTAATGGTATTCCTGGACGGGATCAAATAGATAATCCAGCGCTCAAAACAATGGGTCAATACCATGGTAAGAACCCCTGGTTTTACAAATTTGGAGCGCAATTACACATACGCAACTTAGCACGTACTTTTCCGCGTGCATACGCTACTTCTCCTAAACAAACCCACGTATGCTTTGTGACACACACTTTTCATCATTGTTATGGCCCTTATTGATATTTATTTCTCTAGTACTTCTGAGCTACTTGTAGAACATCAGATTTACATCATTAATAAACTCATCAACCATCAATAAAAACTCCATTAAGTAGGTTTCCATCATCTCCATCAAGTGGGTTTCCATCAAGGACAACACTCTGCATCATATTGCCAACAATATCCCCCTTTGGACTTGATGGCAGCCACGATGGTGTTTGATCACGATGAACAGATAGATACATTAAGCATAATGATATTCTCCCCCTATTCAAACACCATGTCACTCTCCCCCTTTGACATCAAGGGAAAAGGGGAGATCAAAACCAACACAAGGTTGTTTTTGCCTCATGTATATAGAAGAGCGTTGTAGATCTGATGTGCACTGAAGTTACCATGCTCCCCCTGAGTTCATGCTGAATCTTCAAACATATTTTTCAATGAAGTATATGACTCTATGACCTTCCTATCACCAAGGAATCATACTTACATCAAAGATCCAACCAATTGGATTTACATATGAGACTCAAATACCCAACCAAGTGGGTTTACACAATTTTGACTCAACTACCAAACCAAGTGGGTTTACAAATTTGAACAAGTCCTTACATGACTGAATATTACAAATTTACATCATGGGTCTCAACATGACCTTTTCAACCAATTACAAATATGACCTTTTGTAACAAATACGAAAAGGACCTCAAAGAAGAGCTCATATTTCAGAATCATCATAATGCCAACAATGCATTGTACTCAGCAAGGCTAATTCTCCCCCTGAACCTGTACAACAGTTTACTCCTTCATCTCCCCCTTAGCTTGTGCATCCTAAACACTTTCAACAACAAGAACATCAAGGCATCTTCACCCAATAACAGAGAATGAAATAGAAATATAAGAGCTGAAACACCACCAGAGGCACCAACTAGCATCAGAGAAACCAAACAACACCACAGCTTGTGTTGAAGAAATGCTGACCCCGAAAAATTGTCAGCAACTACACATACGCGATTTCCTTTGTATGAACTTGCGTATATACACGACTGTCTTTTATGAAACCTGCATATTCAATTTAATCTTCTGAAATTAAGCAGCTCTAATTTTCTGCACAGCAGAGACTACTCCCAGCTTCTGTCTCAGATATTCAAACGATTCCCTAGGCAGAGGTTTGGTAAATATATTAGCAACTTGTTCTTTGGAGGGAACATACTCCAATTTCACCTTTTGTTCAAGCACTTGTTCTCGTAAGAAGTGATACTAGATGGGAATGTGCTTGGTCTTAGAATGCATAATAGGATTCTTTGAGATACTAATGGCGCTTGTATTATCACACATAATGGAGATAGGAGGTGTACATTTGATTTGAAAATCTTGTAAGGTTTGCATCATCCAAAGGAGTTGAGTGCAACAAGATGCGACAACCACATATTCTGCTTCTGCTGTAGATAAGGCAATAGAATTTTGCTTCTTGCCGAACCAAGATACTAACCGGGGCCCCATATAGAAAGCACCACCACTAGTGCTTTTCCGATCATCAACATTTCCAGCCCATTCTGCATCAGTGTAAGCATGAAGAGTGAGATCAGCATTCTTTGGATACCATAGTCCAAATTCTTGAGTTTCTTGTACATATTTGAATATTCTTTTGACTGCCTGAAGATGAGACTCTTTCGGATTAGCTTGGAATCGTCCAACAATACCAACTGCATGCATAATGTCTGGTCTAGTCCCACTGAGATAAAGTAGACTTTCTATCATAGATCTGCATTTTGGTTGATTCACCGTGGGAGAATCATCATGAGAACTGGGATTACATCCAGTTATCATTGGTGTACTTACAGGTTTGCACTCTTCCATGCCATACTTCTTCAGAATTTGCTTAAGATATTTTGCTTGTGATAAGAATATGCCATCTGTAGTTTGATGCACTTGCAAGCTAAGAAAGAATGTTTTTCACAAAGAAAAAATTCGTAATTTTATTTATGAGTAAACAAAATTACATGTTGTATGAGATGATATATGTCCAAAGACATTCAGAATGCCGCAGAAAAAAGAAGCAAAAGAGATACAATTAGGATTTTCTCCCCTTCTTCTTTTCAACCTTACGCCAAGCACCAAGTGTTGGCCCAGTCTCGATAAGGACAAGCTGATTTTCTTCCATTGGTGCTCCATTATCCTTATCAGAGTCTGATGTGTCTGTTGTATGTGTTAGTTTATATCCCCCACTGTCTAGTGTTCTAGGTACCATTTCTTACTGAGTCTTTGTGGTGGTGTCGAGAGGATCTTGCATTTCCTGTTCTTGTGTGCCCAAGGAAGTATCTGTTTGTTGATTCTCTTGTGGTGTTGGTTCCACCTCTTCTTCCTGTAGTTCTGGCTCTTCAGAGGGGAATTGCCAACCTTTTGCCGCTTTGTCTGTTTTCTTCTTTTTCCTGTTATCCCTTTTGGCTGCCGGGCATGAGCTTTGTAGGTGTCCTGTACACCTACATATCTGGAATCTGAAGGCTGTGTTCTCATAATCTAAATGCTGTGTCCATCTCTGTTGTTTGGTGTTCAGCATAATGGACTCTGGGAGTCCCTTGCTCAGGTCAACCTCCACACAGATTCGTGAAAAAGTGAATATGCGCTCCTCCAGGCATTGAGTGTCTGTTTTAATGTATCTACCAAGGGTGTTTCCAATGCAGCCAAGTACATTTTCATTCCAAAAATGTAGTAGGAGATTGTAGAGCCTTACCCAGACCGACATTTTGGTCACTTCCATGGTGTTGGCGTCAAAATCTGGGAACCATGGTGTAATGAAAAGTCCCGTGGAGCCCCAGAACCATGGTCCCTGGCTGATAATGTCATCTCTAGCCTCAGTAGATGGTAATTTGACAATGAAGAATCCTTTAGAACATAGGTGTATTTCACATTCCATGGTCCAGTTTGTAAAAATCCAATGGAAAAGCTCCATTGGTTTCGGCCAGAAACAGTTGAATCTGCCTATAATGGCTTGGGATTCGTAGGAAGTTCTATGCACATCAATGTCTAGACTGTCTATATTTATTTCAGGCATGCTGTCCTACAGTTCTACAATGTATGGCTTGGGGAACTTTCAGTAGGGGCAGCAGGTACCGTGGGACAATTTTTGTCCCCTTGTAATGCATTCCAGTATGAGCCTTTTGTGGGAACTGTTCTGGATGTTCCTGCTCCCATGGAGGATCCTTGTGCCCTGTTTAGACCCATCATACCACCCCTCAGTCTAAGGTTGAGGCAGATGGAAGAGCCAGGGCCAATGGCATAGTCGTTAAGAGTGCAATGGTCAGGTAAAGCTTTTCCCCCAAATATCAGTAACTGTGAATGAACAGGATAACCCGCCACAGACCGGATTTCTTCCTTCAGATGTGGTATAGAATTTGTTGGTCGAATCCATAAAATAATGATGTTTCCTACAGGAGGCTTAATGAAAACTTGGTAATATTTTGAGCGTACCTGAGGGTCAATGTTACAGATATGCGGGCTGCAATTGTTGACTATAGGCTCATCGTTCAGGTCATGGGCCAGTGCTTGGCATGGATGGTCCGAGGTCTGCCACAGAGTCCGCAAAGAGCCTGCTCGGCAACCAAAATCAATGACGCAGCCGCACCCATAGTTCTTTGGCACATATAGCACTGAAGGGAAGTGAACAGCGGTGAACAGCCGAGACCCCTAGCAAAAAGCACGATAAAAACTGTAGTTGAGAGAGGTAAGAAACCCATTACCTGCAGGTGCAAATATCTATTGCCGTTGGAAGAATACCACCAGAACCGATCCAGAACTGTGAAAACATAAAACAGAGATTCCTCCACGATATGGATGCCGCTCTGTGTCCCGTAATCCTCTAAAAATTTTGTAATCTGCGTCAAACCGTGGCCTGAGATCAGTGCAGACGAGGGGGTATGAGAGAGCTGCCTCCGAACAAAGGTAAGCAGGCTCGAAAGATCGGTGCGGCGCCTCAGAAACATGGTCCACTGCCGCAGTAGATAGAGCAGCTGAGCCCTGTGCCCTAGGGTTTCCATGAACAAATGCTCTGCTTCGCTCCATTTTCTTCCCGGTCATGCACAAGAAGAAAGAATGTTAGTTCCCCAAGTAAAGACATTTCAAATTCTTGCTACATAACAGAAGAAAATTTTTGACTCATAGACTCTTCATTACTTCCAAAGATGATATCATCAACATATACAACCACAATCAAAAGTTTATCATTTTCAGTTTTGTGTATAAGTTGCTATCAGCAGACCCCTTTGAAAATCCTTGTTGATGAAGATATTTGTCAAGACGATAATACCATGCCCTTAGAGCTTGTTTGAGACCATATATAACCTTTTTAAGTTTACAAACAAGTTTTTCATCATTTCCCAAAATGAATCCTTCTGGTTGTTCTATATAAACCTCTTCTTCTAGGTCACCATTGAGGATAGCAGATTTAACATCCACTTGATACACTTTGATTTGTTGAAAGCTTGAAAAAACAAGAAACATTCTTATGGCTTAAAGTCTAGCAACCAAGTGGGTTTACACAATTTTGACTCAATTACCCAACCAAGTGGGTTTACAAATTTGAACAAGTCCTTACATGACTGAATATTAAAAATTTACATCATGGGTCTCAACATGACCTTTTAAACCAATTACAAATATGACCTTTTGTAGCAAATACCAAAAAGGACCTCAAAGAAGAGCTCATAATTCAGAATCATCATAATGCCAAAAATTCATTATACTCAGCAAGGCTAATGCTCCCCCTGAACCTGTACAACAGTTTAATCCTTCATCTCCCCCTTAGTTTGTGCATCCTGAACACTTTCAACAACAAGAAAATCAAGGCATATTCACCCAATAACAGAGAATGAAACAGAAATATAAGAGCTGAAACACCACCAGAGACACCAACTAGCATCAGAGAAACCAAACAGCACCACAGCTTGTGCTGAAGAAATGCTGACCCCGAAAAATTGTCAGCAATCACCCATACGGGGTTTCCTTTGCATGAAATCGCATATATACGCGATTGTCTTTTATGAAACCCGCGTATTCAATTTTAATCTTCTGAAATTAAGCAGCTCTAATTTTCTTCACAGCAGAGACTACTCCCAGCTTCTGTCTGAGATATTCGAACGCTTCCCTAGGCAGAGGCTTTGTAAATATATCAACAACTTGTTCTTTGGAGGGAACATACTCCAATTTCACCTTTTTTTCAAGCACTTGTTCTCATAAGAAGTGATACTTGATGGGAATGTGCTTGGTCTTAGAATGCATAACAGGATTCTTTGAGATACTGATGGCACTTGTATTATCACACATAATGGAGATAGGAGGTGTACATTTGATTTGAAAATCTTGTAAGGTTTGCATCATCCAAAGGAGTTGAGTGCAACAAGACGCGGCAACCACATATTCTGCTTCTGCTGTAGATAAGGCAATATAATTTTTCTTCTTGCTGAACCAAGATACTAATCGGGGTCCCATATAGAAAGCACCACCACTAGTGCTTTCCCGATCATCAACATTTCCATCCCAATCTGCATTAGTGTAAGCATGAAGAGTGAGATTAGCATTCTTTGGATACCATAGTCCAAAGTCTTGAGTTCCTTGTAGATATTTGAATATTATTTTGACAGCCTGAAGATGAGACTCTTTTGGATTAGCTTGGAATCGTCCAACAATACCAACTGCATGCATAATGTCTGGTCTAGTCCCAGTGAGATAAAGTAGACTTCCTATCATAGATCTGTATTCAGGTTGATTCACCGTGGGAGAATCATAATGAGAACTGAGATTACATCCGGTTATCATTGGTGTACTTACAGGCTTGCACTCTTCCATGCCATACTTCTTCAGAATTTGCTTAAGATATTTTGCTTGTGATAAGAATATGCCATCTGTAGTTTGATGAACTTGCAAGCCAAGAAATAATGTTAGTTACCCAAGTAAAGACATTTCAAATTCTTGCTGCATAACAGAAGAAAATTTCTGACTCATATACTCTTCATTACTTCCAAAGATGATATCATCAACATATACAACCACAATCAAAAGTTTATCATTTTCAGTTTTTGTGTATAAGTTGCTATCAGCAGACCCCTTTGAAAATCCTTGTTGATTAAGATATTTGTCAAGACGATAATACCATGCCCTTAGAGCTTGTTTGAGACCATATATAGCCTTTTAGTTTACAAACAATTTTTTCATCATTTCCCAAAATGAATCCTTCTGGTTGTTCTATATAAACCTCTTCTTCTAGGTCACCATTGAGGATAGCAGATTTAACATCCATTTGATACACTTTGATTTGTTGAAAGCTTGAAAAAGCAAGAAAAGTTCTTATGGCTTCAAGTCTAGCAACTAGAGCAAAAGTTTCTTCAAAGTCTATACCTTCTTGTTGAGAATACCCCTTGCAAACAAGTCTAGCTTTATTTCTTATGACATCCCCATTCTCATTTAACTTATTTTTGAATATCCATTTAGTACCAATGACATTTTTGTCATGAGGTCTTGGTACTAATTCCCAAGTGTGATTCTTTTCAATTTGATCAAGCTCTTCATTCATGGCTTGAATCCAACATTCATCTTTGCTTGCTTGATTGACATTGTGTGGCTCAATAGTGGATAGAAATGCCAGATAGCTAGAAGATCCCACAAAAGTCCTTCTTGTTTGTACACCTGCTTCCTTCTCTCCCAAAATTTGAGATTCTGAATGATTCTTTTGAACATATCTGGATGGAGCTTTTTCAGATAAATTATCTTCAGGTTCTTCATTGAGTTCACTGTCTGTATCATTGCTGTTTGATGTAGAAGGACATATGTCACCATCATCTTCATTTGTTGTTTTTTTTTCTTCTTTTGGGACTGTAGGAGACTCATCAATAACAACATCAATACATTCAACAATCTTCCTAAGTATTTTATTGTAACATTTATATGCCCTACTCCTAGGGGAGTAAACAAGAAGTATTCCGTCATCTGCTCTAGGTTCAAATTTGCCAAGTTTTTCATCATTATTTTTGATAAAGCATCTGCTTCCAAAAACTATGAAGTGCTTCATAGTTGGAGGATTACCATACCAGAGTTCATATGGAGTTTTATCACTATTTACTCGAACATGTGCCTTGTTAAGAATATTTATCACTGTATGTGTTGCTTCTCCCCAAAATGTGTCAGGTGTTCTGGAATCATCAAGCATAGCCCTAGCCATTTGTTGAACTATTCTATTCATTCTTTCTACTACCCCATTTTGTTGCAGAGTGCCTGCTATAGAAAACTGTCTTTTTATGCCATGTTGTTCACAAAAGTCAAGGAATTCATTTGATGTATATTATCCTCCTCGATCAGATCTAAGACACTTGATTTTCAGATCTAATTCATTCTCAACTTGTGCTTTGAAAGACTGAAATTTTTCAAATGCTTCATCCTTGTGTTTAAGCAACCCAATCCAACACATTCTAGAGAAATCATCAATAAATAGGATATAGTATTTTTCACCACGAGGTGACTTTTTCTTCACAGGTCCACATATGTCAGTATGAATGAGTTCAAGAGGCCTACTTGATGATCCTTCCTTGGCATTAAACTGCACTCTCTTCTACTTAGCGAATTAGCAAGATTTGCATATGATACTTTCAGGTAGAGTAATATTGGGAAGACCACGAACATCATTAAGTCTGCTTGACTTGTTGATTTGAGAGAAGCTTAGATGCCCCAGCCTTCTATGCCATAGCTAGTTTTCTGAAGATTTACTCAAGTAACATTTTTCTTTGCAATTATTCAATACATACAAGTTGCTTGGAGTCCTTTTTCCTTTTATAATTGTTTTACCTGTATCAAGATCATGAACCACACATTCTTTTGAACTAAATACAACTTTAGTTCCTTGATCACACATTTGACTTAAACTTAGCAGGTTATGCCTCAATCCATCCACATACATGACATCATTAGCCTTCACCTTTTCTTTTAGAAACACAGACCCTTTTCCTTTAATTACAGCAGGAGTATCATTTCCAAATGTAACTTTATTTTCCTTTTCTAGAGCACCGTATGCACCAAGTTTGTTTTTGTCACCTATCATGTGTCTTGAGCATCCAATATCAATGTACCATTGCTTTTCTTCTCCTTCTGCAAATAATGCTATGCCACAATTTTCAACCTGTAATTCCTTCTTTTTCAAAACTTTGGAATTTGAAGGAAAATGCTCTTTTGGCTGAACTTTGCTCCTGCACTCAGATTCTTCATGCCCAAAGTTATTGCAATAAGCACATTCAACTTCTCTTAGAAGAGGAGAAAATTTGTTATAGGTATTCTTCTTTGTGTCAATATCAATATTTTTCTTTCTTTCTTCTCTAGTCATGATGGTTTTATATACAACACATTGAACAGCTTTATGACCAAAATTGTGACATGAGAAACATTGTCCATTGAAAAAGAAATTTCTGCGATCATGAAATCTTCTACTTGTATTTTCCCATTGACTGGTGTTTCTTTGAAAGACATTCCTGTTAATTTTCTTTGAATTTAGATGATCACGCTTTACCTACAATGATTCTTTATTCCCTTGCTGAGTGGCAGAATTTTGTAAACCAACTGTAGCTGCTTTTAGATAATTTGGTGCTGAAGCCTGAGAAGATTCACCGGTATATCCAAGGCCTGTCCTTATAAGAGGAGAACGTTGTACCTTGATAATTTCATCTAAGGTTTCAGATCCTTTAGAAAATCTAAGATTTAGAGTCTTAACTTTCTCAGAGTCTTTTCTTAGACTTACCACTTCACATTCTAATTCCTCAATGTGTTTCTTTGCTTCTTTAAACTGCTTTTCCATAGTCTCTATGGTTATTTTCTTTTCTTCTAAGAGAATTTTACATTCTTCTAAGAATATTTTGAGTTGATTGTTTTGTTCAAGAAAGTCATTGTCCTCTAGAGCATCCCAAGAAGTATCCTTTTCTTCTTTAGATTCAAATGCCATGAGAAGTCTAAGATCCTGTTCACATTCTTCCTCACTGTCAGATAACCCATCACTGTCTTCATGAGTATAGTAACTTTTTCTAGTGTTAAACCGATTCTTATTCTTTATGGCTACTTCCTTCCCTTTTGCAGGTGTTTCTTTATGGGGACACTTAGTAGCATAATGACCAACTCTTCCACACTCAAAACATTTGAAAGGAAGCTTACCTCTAAACCGTCCTTTTCCAAGTTGGAGTTTCTTTACAAAATTTACCTCATCTTCTTCTGAGATATATCCTGATCCTTCTGCGTCTTGTACTTCTTTCCCTTTTGTAGAATCTCTAAAGATAGCTTCTTTGACCTCAGATGGTCCTCCTCTTCTCATTTCATATGCAGTTAGTATGCCATGAAGTTGTACCACAGTAAGATTTTGAAGATCCTGTTTTTCTTCAAGAGCAGAAACTTTTGACTCAAATTTTGCTGTTAGAGATCTTAAAATTTTCTCAACCAAAGTAGATTCGGATATTGTTTCTCCCAGATTTCTCATGCGATTTACAACATCATCAAGATGTAAAAAGAAACTGGCAATATTCTCATCACTATGCATCCTTAAGTTTTCATATTCAATTCTGAGAGTTTGAAGTTTTTCACTTTTTACCTTTGCGTCACCTTCATAACTTAGAATGATTTTGTCCCATATCTCCTTTGTTGTATTCAATTGCATAAATTTGACAAATTTAGATTCAGTTAGACTTCCTGTTAGAGCATTGACTTCCTTTGCATTTATTTCATAATTCTTCTTTTCAGTCGGATCTGTTGGTATTGCAGCAGGATATTGATATCCTTGTTCAACAATGGCCCATACATCTGCTCCCATAGACTGAAGATAGGATCTCATCCTTATTTTCCAGAATACTAAATTGCTGCCATTAAAGATTGGAGGCTTGATTGATGTTGTTCCATCTTGATTGCTCATCATGCTTGATCTTCCTTCTAGCGGCTAAGCTTTTTCAGAAGGACCTGCTCCGATACCAATTGTTGGGAAAAATACTGAGAGGGGGGGGTGAATCAGTATTTAGGGAAAAATCAAATATTTTTACTTTTCCTTACTTCAAAACCCATATGCTACTTTCCTGAAGCCAACTCACGTATACACGCGGATATACTTAATAAAACATGCATATGCACAGAGATCTTATTACGCAAATATTTCTTAACTTAGATCTTTGCAACATTCATTCATCTGATGTTTATTTAACAGTAAGCATGTGCAGTAATTACAGAATAAACCATTACACACATGAACACCAGGATTTTAGGTGGAAACCCAAGTTGGGAGAAAACCACCGCTGTCGTTGTCTTAGCCTTCAATATTTTATTATAGAGAAAACATCATACAACCATGTACTAGCGTTGCACTATACCAAGACGTTGTGTACTCCACCAAGGTAAGGCTGGCAACCTTCTTGTTTACTGTACCTCTCTCTTGGAAGGGAGCTACAACCCCCTGCCCTCGTTTACCAGCCTCTCCTGGAAGGGAGCTACAACCCCTGACTGAAGGCTTCAGCCTTTAGCACCACTGCAGACAACGTTTCATCAATTTTCAAACTGGATCAAACAGCTTCAACACAACCCTTCATTTATCAACAAACATACTGTTTGGTCAATTTAGTGTGTCCTAAATTGCTGCATTTAATTTGTCAATCCGGGAATCGTAAGCTGATGAAGTGCGGCGCACTATATGTGCAAGATAACCTATTTCTTAACTTTTTGTCGTTTTTGGTTTTTCTAAGGTGAAATGGAAATTCTAAAATGAAAACAAGTTTGGTTATATTTGTTCAAGGAAGTGATATCCCCTATAATGATTTACCAACTTGAAAATTTAAAAGCAAATTGAAAATTACAATGACAAGATTTTGAAAGAAAATGAAAATGTACTGATGAAATGAAAAGATGCTGCTAATCTAATAAATCAAAACAGTAAACTAGTGAACATGAAAATCAAACTATTCTTGCTGCTGACTAAACACAAAAGAAACTATGTTTAAGGAAATTCAAAATTGCAACAATAAATCTAAATCAGATTACATCAATTCATTTTCTAACCTTCATCATTAGACCAAATTTATGACTTTCGAAGTAATCATAAACAACTTGTGTAACTGAGTATTTAATTTGCAATTTGCGTAAAGTAAACTAATACTAAAACCATACACTCATGATCTAATCCTCTTTAATGTCTACAAATTGGCTTCGAGGCAATCAAGATGTCATATGATTTAATATATCTAAATCTGCGTATTTAAAAGAAACTAAATACTAAACTACATTTATATTGCGCCCTCACCATCAAATTAAATTGCGGGCTTTCGGAGGCAACTCAAGACGCTGATGGAGCGGAAATTTTTAATACATCTAAATTTGCGTATGTTAAAACTAATACTAAACTACATTAAATGTACTCTCACTATCACCCAAATTGTATTGAGGCAATCAAGACGCTTATGAGCAGCTTAATATATCTAAATTTAACTATTGAATCAGATAAGCAAAACTGAAATGTACAAAGCAAGACTGAAGTTAAACAAAAGCTATGAAAAGAAAACTAGCAGCAGAACAATGTTAGTTTCATGTCATTAGTCAAAATACTATGAAAAATGCCCGGGCTGTCTATCTAAACCTGCAATCAAGAAAACTGATCAGTGATTAACAATCATAAAAACATGAAAGACAGAAATGAAATGGAAATTATGGAAATGTATAAACAGAAATGAAACAACTACAAAGTATGAACATATGGATGGATTATGATACAATGACTTTTAAAAGAAAAGAAATGAGAAATGTACACTAATACACAAAACCTTAGCTGAGCAGGGGCCCTCTACACAGCCTTGGTAACGATCCTCAAACACGAATTAAGTTGAAAAATAGAGTCTTCTCATATTAACAAGCAGTTCATTACAGAATGGTAGTGTTACGACTCAAGGGCAGCGTAATCACTACAAAGCAGACTAAAAGATAACAGAGTTTATTCACGAACATCAACTATCAACTAACAACTAACTTTATGTGCGTATGCAAACGCTCTATATATAACAATAAACTGTAACTGTCTCCTAAAGTTCATGATGGCAGAGAGCACATAGACCACTACGTCCACGGATATAGGAGTATGGCCGTGTTGGAAAGTGAATCTACGGAAGGTGGATGCTTGAATTCGACTCCAGAGCTCTGCACAGATGTCGATTTAACCTCCGCAAGCTTAGAAATGGCCGTATGGATCTTTATGTGCCACGAAACAGAGTCCGGCCGACATGAAACTCCATGGTTGACTTCCATGTGGACGCCTTTGACCGCGGCTTCTTTGGACGAGTTTGCTTGAACCAATAGGACACGAACCATGTCCACGTCATTCCTAGCCCGCCCATGTGGCTCGTTTCCCTTGTAGACACCTGTAGCATAGAGTTTTACAAAATAGTCATGAGTTGCAAGCAGAAATGTATGAGTTGCAAAGAAGCCCAAGGAAAGTGGCAAGATTCCGCAGCTGAATGAACAAAATCTAGATCAAATAGAAAACACAAAAACATAATTAAAAACCGTGTTAGATACCCTTTTGCACATGATATTGACAATTTGGGAGGTTTAGGTGAGTGAAAAAGGTATGGAAAAGTGTATGGAAAAGATGAAAATTCGGGACTCAACATACCCCCACTGTGAAGGTGTTGCATGTCCTCATGCAACCAAAATTTTGATACTCTTTGTTCAGTTCATGTGCCTTGATACTTCAGCCAGCACATCCAACCCTCTTCTCTTCTTCTTTGGTACTGCCATCATTCTGGGTTTCTTCATTAAGCACCTAAATTTGATATTCACAAGTGCTCTGCTCAATTTTTGGCATTTCCTTTCTAATTTATTATTCTTCTTTTGCCAAATTCCCAAATGTAACATAGTATTATCATGGATGATCTTTTCCAGTTTGCCTTGTTCTTTTAGTGTTTCATTTTCATTTTTGATGTGCCGATTCAAAAGCTCCAGCTCAAAAATTTCCTGTTTTAATGACTAAACTAAATCATCCTGCAATGTATGAGGCTGAATGGAAGAGGTACTTGGACCTGTGGCTGCCTTTTCCAAGGATTCTATATAGTCATATACCTCCTGCTGCTTGGGATCTACTTCCGGTGTCATTTTCATTGGGTTGTCCCCAAAATGCTGCAAAGGAGAATTATGTTCAAAATCTGGCCGAGGAGGGCTTACATCAATATTTTGCTGAGAATAAGATGGAGTATGCTCATTGTCTGATTGGGAATGAAAGGAACCAGGTTCACTAACTGACTGAAATGGACTATGGTCAGTTGGAGACTGTTCAGATGTCTCCTCACCCAAATCAATGAAATGAGGACCCTTAATTTGTGTTTTTCTCAATTTTCCCTTAAGCCTGTTGCTTCTCCTCACATGCTGTGGTACACTACCCTTTTGTTCTTGTTTTCCTGTCTCTGCCTTCTTGGATATAGATGACTGTTTTTGAAGATAAACTACTCTTTCAGATAGTATTTGGTGATCTTCTTCTTCAGAAGAAGGAGTTGTATGGATAGCCTCAATAATTTCTTTCCCTTTTGGTATTATTGGCTTCTTAGCTTTAATTTCCTTCTTCTTCCTTTTTACCAATCTCTCTTCCCTATCAGTTTTTTTTATAGTAGTAGTAGAAGTATTTTGGATTTCATCTATTGTTCTTTTCCTTTTACTTGTTTTTGCTGTGCTAGCTGCGGGAATTTCCTGAGTAGGAGCAATTTGGGTTTCAACATTCATTCTCTTTCTTCTACTCCTCCTAATTGAACTACCTTCAGGAATTTCCTGAGGTTCTTCAAAGAAGTTTCTAACTAGGAATTGTTCCCATGTATCTTTTCTTTCCTTTAGCTCCTTTTCAATCAGAATTTTTATAAGGCCGTGGTGATAAAGATGAGGCTCTACCTCTCCCAAGTGTTTTTGAATAGTCACAGCCATTTTCTTTAAGCTATTGAATAGAAAATAAGGGAGATTGAGAGTTTGCTTTTCAAGAAAATTCATCAATAGCCTGGTATGGTACATGTACATAGACCCAAAACGGCCTTCACATGTAATAAATTTCTGAACAATTAGTAGTAAAGTGGCCCATTCTTCTTTTATTGCATGCACAGGGATTTCTCTTTTAAAAACAGTGATATCCATACCTTGATTTCGTAGGATTGTTCTCCATGCCTCATCACTGATACTTTTATTTTTGAACCAACGTTCTCCCTCCTGAAGAAGCTCTGTGGCTGTTGCTATTGATGCTTCATTGACCAAAAACTTGAGGTCTCCAACTTCTGCTTCCGAGCCATCAAACGATCTTGCAAACGCTTTCGTAACTTCTCTGTGGTAACCCCTGAATTTCTGAATAAAACGCAGCCATTTAGCTTTCCTCAACATCTCTTTTGCTTGCGGATATCCCTCTATAAAATTCGGTCCTTCCGGCTTTGCCCTTAATAATTTTCCCATTTCACTTCTCTGTGCTTCACAAGTTTGCCTCTGTGAGGGTTTAAGTGGAAATGGAATGATGGAATACACAGGATCGAGCACAGTGACTGTGGGAATGTATCATAGAATGGAAATGAGTACCATAAATAGAATGGAGTAATACTGTGGGTAGATATACGGGAGTGAGAGTGAGCAAAAGGAACGAAATGGAGTGAAACAGGGAGTGAGAATGAGTAGAGTGGGGTTTTGTAAAAACGACAGAGACACGACAAAGAGGTTAACAAAGTATAATGCATTCGGCAGCGTTTTGAATTTTGGTGGCTGTGTAATAAATATGAACACGTTTCAATCAATGATTATGAATTTATGCGGCTTGTAAGAGTCCTTTGTCAACTCAAATACGTCTCATTATCTACGGTGGGATATTGGAACATGAGTGAGAATCGGAATTTCAATGATGAAACCGTTTGTGAATAAATGGAAGAGGATAAAATGGAGATCGTGGAAGGTTACGGGACTGTCAATATAATCATTGCGCGCAATGGGTAGAGCTCATAGTTTAAAATTATATAAAAATGTGTTTTTCAATACTATTTGAAATAAACTTTATTCATACCTTTGGAATTCTTGCTTTTGCCCTTGGTCTTCAACTGATTGATCTTCATTAGTGTCTTGAATGTTCCATTGATCCTCTCTCCTGCATTTTATTTCATAATTGTGGAAATAAAAACTAACTGTACATTCTCTTTGAAAGCAGAGTAGTAGCTGCGGAATCTGCTTCTGGCTGCGGAAACTGGAGTCAGCTGCGGAAACAGATGTCAGCTGCGGAAACTGACACAGCTATTACTTGGTTGAATAGAAATGAACAAATGACAGATGACCAGGTGGAAATGGTCATAAAAAATATTTTTATTGATGGAATGGATGAAATGAAGTGGAATGAAGTGAAATGAAATGAAATGAAGTGAAATGAAATGGAGTGGGTGGTGAAATGAAATGAAATGAAAGAGAGATTTTTTTTTGGAAAATATAGAGTGTCAGGTGTCCCTGATTTTCACCCCATATTTTCTGTATAAGACTGCCAATCAATGATTGGTTTTCAGGCTTATACCATTTTTTTTTCTTTTTTTTCTTTTTTTTTTTTTAACTTGAAAAACAAAAGCTAGGCTGGTGGAGAAGAAGAATTCTTCTGTACCAGCCTGATTGCAGAACTTTCTTGAAACAACTTGACAAAATCCTCTTTAGAGAGTGGCTTAAGATAAACTTTCAATCTATGGCCATTCACAATAAGAGGAGTTTGAAACTCATCAATGGTCTTGATTCTTACAGCTCCATTGCTAAAGATCTTGTCAATCTCATATGGCCCAAGCCAATGAGTCTGAAATTTCCCTTGAAAATCTTTAAACTTGGAGTCAAATAACAATGCCCAATCTCCTTCTTGAAACTTCTTCTCTTTGATATATTTTTCATGCCATTTAGATCTTTGATATTGAACTAGATCAGTTCTTAGAATTGCTTCTTGTCTGATCTCATCTAGCTCATTCAACTGCTCCATTCTATGCTTTTGGGCTTCTGATAAGTCCATCCCCAACTGAACTGCTATCTTGAAGGTCTTGACTTGGAACTCAATGGGGAGCAAGACTTATTTCCCATAAACAAGTTCATAGGGAGAATGTCCTGTTGTATTCCTCCATGTAGTTCTGTAGGCCCACAAGGCTTCTGGAAGCCTTTCTGCCCAATCTCTTCTATGTAGATGAACAGTTTTGGTTATGATACTTTCAAGAACTTTGTTTGTGGACTCCACTTGACCATTTGCTTGTGGATGGTAAGGAGTAGATCTTCTGTGCTTGATTTTGTATTCTTCCATCAACTTCTCCACCAATTTGGATGTGAATTGGCTTCCTTGATCTGTCACAATTTCTCTTGGAACACCAAAGCGAGTAAAAATATCCTCATAAAGAAAATGAACAACTGAATTTTCAGTAGCAGATACTAATGCTTTGGCTTCTACCCATTTAGTAACATAATCAATACAAACCAATATATACTTCTTTTGCTTAGATGGTGGATTAATAGGTCCAATGAAATCTAAAGCCCATTTTTCAAAGGGTTCAATGAGTACCCGTGTTTGCAATGGCATTTCATTTGAAAGGGTAGGTTTCCCTACTCTTTGGCAGCTATCACACCTTTTGACATATTGTTTTGCATCTTTGAAGAGAGAAGGCCAATAATATCCCAAGGAAAGGATTTTATAGGCCGTCCTTTTGTTCGCAAAGTGTCCGCCGCATGGTTCATCATGACATGCCTTAAGAATATCAGGCATTTCATCTTCCCTGACACATCTTCTGATCACAAGATCTGGCCCTGTTTTAAACAATTCGTTAGAAATCCATGAATATTTTGAACTCTCCCGAATAATCTTTCGTTTTTCTCTTGGAAATAAATGTGAAGGTAGTTTCCCTGTAACCAAATAGTTAGCAATATCTGCATACCAAGGGGTCTTAATAGTTACCGCAAACAAGTATTCATCAGGAAACTTATCTTCTACAGGAGAATCTTCTTTAGTATTCTGAATCCTAGACAAGAAATCAGCTACTGTATTCTGTTTTCCCGGTCTATCCAACACAGTAATATTGAATTCTTGCAAAAGTAAAAGCCATCTTGTCACTCTGCCATTAGTAACAGGTTTGTTCATTAAATATCTAATTGTAGAATGGTCAGTATGAATAAAAGTTTCATAGCCTGTTATGTAATGTCTAAACTTATTAATTGCATGAACAACAGCTAAGAACTCTTTTTCAGTCACAGTATAGTTCAACTCTGTGGGAGTCAAATTTTTACCGGTGTAATAAATGGCATAAGGAATTAAATCTTTTTGACCCAACACAGCTCCAAGAGCTGTATCTGAAGCATCTGTAGAAATATGGAAAGGAAGTTTCCAATTTGGTCCTCTCAAGATAGGTGCTTCAGATATTCTTGTTTTCAAAGTTTCAAAAGCTGATTGACAATTAGGATCCCATTTAAATTCACAGTCTTTTGTAAGCAACTTGAAGAGTGGAGATGCTATTTTAGTGAAGTTTTCTATAAATATTCTATAGTAACCAGTAAATCCTAGAAAACTTCTAACATCTCTTTGACAATTTGGAATAGGTAACTTGGAGATGACTTCAACTTTCGATCTATCAACCTTAATCCCATCTCCCGAAATATGATGTCCTAAAACAATCCCTTCAGTAAACATCATAAAGCATTTTTCATGGCTTAATGAAAGGTTTGTTTCTTTACATCTTATGAGAACTTTTTTCCAAATTTTCTAATGCCTCTTCAAATGAATTACCATAAACTGTAAAATCATCCATATAAACCTCTACACAATCATGGATTAGATCAGAAAAAATTCCTAGTACTGCTCTTTGGAATGTTGGTGGTGCATTACATAACCCAAAAGGAAGCACTCGGTAGGCAAAAGTTCCCCATGGACAGCAACAAGTCCATCTTGGTCTTCAAAGTTAATCAATTTGATTATAGCCACCAAACCATCCAAAAATGAAAAGTACTTTTTACCTGCTAATGTATCTAATACCTGATCAATAAAAGGCAAAGGAAAGTGATCCTTCAAAGTTGCTTTGTTCAATTCCCTGTAATCAATGCATACTCTCCATTTACCATTCTTTTTAGGTGTTACACCATTTTTTGGTCATCTAACCTTTCATCATTAGATGGACCCAAGTACACCATGTAAGACCAGTTTTACCCCAAGTAAAACTGCTTTCACTATGTTAATTAGGAAACCCCAAAAGGAATAATTAATTAAACCATAATTTAATTATTATTCCCAGTCATGTTTAACCCAAAAACAAAGAAATTAATGAGATAAACCCATAGTTATCTTATTATTTTCTAGAATAATTATTTAAATAATATTCCTTGTTAAATATGACCAAATCAACCACCATTAATTAAATAAATCATTATTTATTTGATTATATCCCAACCACTTCCTTAAAAAGATAAATAAATCATTTATTTATTTATTCTTCACTAATCAAGGGATTTGACCCAAGTCAAACACCCTTTTCCTCCAACAAATAATAATAAAATATTCCATAGAGGTGGATCTAGATTTGATTAACATTATTTTAATCATGCACCAAGATCTAGAATGACCCAATATTTTGTTATAAATAGGAGGGTTTTCCCCATCATTCTTCACCGTTTGTTGCCTATTAGATCACTCTGGATCTATACACTTGGTCTCATTTTTCTACCATTTGCTCCCATTGAGCTCTACTTTCTGCATTGGGTTTTCTACATCTACAAGAGAGAGAAAGCTTAGATCTGAAGTGCTGAGGACTACAAAGAACCCATCCCATTGAGAAGATCTGGATACACCTTCTTGTTTCCTCCCAGGTGCCCTGTAATATAAAAATTCATTCAAAAATCATGTTCTTGTCTTGTCTGTTGGATGCATGGAGCAAACTCTTTACTTTACTGCTTAATGTCTTTCCATTTATAGATCTGTTTGTTGCAGCACTTTAACTACTAATTGCAGATCTGAAGATGTTTTGCAGCCATTATTGTTGTTAGGGCTATTAGTTATGCGTAGCTAAAGTGGTTCTTTTTCGCACACTTCGACGAAGAATTCATACTAACAAATGGCGACTCCACACGGGTTTTAAATTACGACCGCTGTCGTTTTTCATATTCCTGCATATCCAGCTACTTCAGGCCCTAGGGCTTCTTTTCAGCTGCTTAGTTTTTCTCTTTTCATGTCATTTTTCTCACAAAAAACCCTAAAAACTTAAAATTTCTAACTTCCAGTTTCGCCCTATTGCTGTGTTTACAATTGAAATAAGAATCGAGATCGCAAATTTTCCAAAATTCACAGCCAGACAAATCGGAATAATGGGGTCGTGACTTTTGGCCCTAAACTGGGCGACTGGACTCTCCAGGTCGCACTTTTCTGCTCGCTTTTCATGACAGACTCGGGACAGTCAAATCAGCGACTCCGCTTTTTTAAAGATTTTTTCGCATTCTTCTGGTTTTGCCGCAACCTTCGCCAGTATCTCCTACCTCTCCGTTCACCATTAATTCAAGATCTGATCTGTTTTGACTCCTCTAAGTGGGAACCCAGCCCCTTAGGGCTTTAGTACCCTCCACTTTTTGTGGAAGAGTTTCAGCTGTTTCAGCCGTCGGTTTCAGAGCTTCAGCCCCCTCTTTTTCCAGATCTGTTACCTCACTTTCAGATCCATTGAAATCAGCCTCTTTTCCTTTCAAATCACCTCTTGTCGTTTTGTTTGGACCTCCTCCGGCTAGCCTCGCCTTGCCCCCGGCTTGTTGATTTCCTTTTCCAGCTCCACCTTGCCTCTCCGTCTTCTTGGTCAGTGGATCCGCACCCTTGTCCGTGTTTTATCCTCCAGATCTCTGTCCCCTTTGACCCTAGATCTGTCGAGCTTCCTTTGTGTGTGTTTCCATAGTTTTTCCCTTTCTTTTCAGCATAGTTGTGAGAGACCCACCTTCTTGGTTTAGATAGATACATACGTAGCTGTTATTTTTCTGTTATTTCAGCATTTTATTCTGTTCTCTGTAGGTTTATTTTCAGCTACGTCGCACACTTTTTCTTGCTCTCAAACAACGGAAAGGGTTTAAAAATTAAAATTAACGCACGCCACACACCGACCCTAAGTGAAGAAGCGCCTGGTTTCCACCGCCTGGCAAAGACTCTAAAATCAATTGTCACTGCACCTTTTCTGCCCTTGACCTTCTTGATTTTGTCCCTTTCTGCCCTTGTCGGTTTCCTTCTTCCTGTCATCATTGCGCCCGCGCCGTTCCGAGACTTCCTTGGCCTTCACCCCCGCCTCGGCTGATCGACCTCGGCCCACCACCGGCTCGCCGAGCGCCGGCCCACCTTCGAGTCCGCACTCTGACTCCTCTCCTGATTCATCGGGTCCCCCTTCTCCTTCCGGTTCTCCCCCTGTTACCTTCACCATGTCTGGATCAGGGCCTAACGCCAGCGGTTCTCCCGGCCCCAATGCCGGCCCTACTTCTAGCGGAACCGTCACAACCACTACCCCGGCCACCCCTGTGCTGCCGTACATTGCAGGCCTCAGCCTCCCCGATTTCCATCAGTTGATTAATGACCCCATTCACCACAATGCTACCTGGCCCGCTATGCCCACCAAGCTGCCCTCCGATATCCCTAAGTTCGAGGGCCTTAATGGAGAAGACCCAACCAATCACGTCCGGTCTTTCCACATGTGGTGTTCCTCCAATTCCATTACCGATGACTCCATCCGTCTTCGTTTGTTCCAACGCACGCTTACCGGCGAAGCTTCTAAATGGTATGTCGAACAGGCCACCTCCTCCCATACCACGTTCGAGACTCTTGCCCAAGCCTTCTTGTCGTACTTCCAGCTCCCTCTCCGATACGACACTGGCACGGAGCTCTTGACTTCATTTAAGCAATCCTCTTCCACACGCCTTTCTGCCCATGTTCAGGAATGGCGACGAAGACGGAGCTTATGTCGAGCCCCCCCCTTTGAAGATCGGGTTTACATGGACTGGTTCCTTCGCACCCTCCCGTCTCCCATCGGCAAAGATGTCGCCTCTCACTTTCCTCAATCCGAAGAAGCCGCCCTCCAAATAGCTTTAAAATATGACCTGATCTACGCTCAATCTGGTTATGTTTATACCGTTCTCCCTGACATCCCCAGGCCCGGTGGCGCTAACACCCCGGGGGCATCTCATTCCGCCGACGGTATTGTTGGATCTCTTTCCCACCCATCTGCTCACCCTCCTATGGGCCATGGTCTCCCTCAGGGAGGGGCCAGCACCTCAAGCACTCTTCCCCCTCCCGGCAACATGTATCCAGGATACGGCATGCCTCCTCCTTTTGCCCAACCTCCTGCTTACCTCAATGTTGCCCAACCCAACCCTTACTTTTATCCACAGCCTGGTGCGCCAGCTCCTCCAGCATATGCGCTTCCGCCTCCCTTGCCTCCTCACAACCCGCAACAGCACTTACAACCCCCTCCAGGGCAAGTATTTGCACAGCATGGTGCGATTAATCCCCCTTCTTCTCAAAGAAGGCGGAGAGGCAACCAGAACCCATCTGCCCCCGGTAGCCGAGGACCCAATTCTGGTGTAGACCCTAACACTACCAACCACCAGTGGCATTCCGCCTGTCGGAGCTGTGCCGCCAAGACAACAAGCCCCCGTTCGTGTTGCGGTGTTTACGGTCACTACACTCACGATTGTCCTCTCTACCTGATGCGACAGATGTGGGAGTCTCAAGCCACATTGCGCGGACAACACGCCTCCCCTCATGCTCCTCCTAATGTGGCCACTACCTGCCTACCAGGAAAACACGACCTCTCAACAAGGGATTCGTGGCTACCCAACCGACAGACCATGTAGCTACCCTCGTCCATTTCGGTTCCTCTAGCCACTGCATCCTTATGATGCGCTCCGATCCTTCCCTTCCATCGACCTTCACCTTCAAACTCGGTCTCGCCATGGGGCATCTCCAAGCCTCCGTTTCCGTTCGGGCCGTAGCCTACCTCGTGCGTTCCCACAGAGCCTCTTTCGACATCCAGTGGCCCCTTACACATCCCTCAACCCAAAGTTGAGGTTCATCCAAAGATTCCAAAGGGCCCATTACGCCGAAATGCTGCTTCCGGTCGAGCCGCTCAATCGTATAGTATAGTAGATGATTTTGCGCAATCCCCTGCTGCCATTTCCACACTGGAACTCCTCCAGTCGTGCCCTTCTCAAAAGAAGGCTCTAGTATCTGCCGTGGGCATTGTTGATCCTGCTGATGACCAAATGATTGTTTTTGACGCCACTCAATCGAACCATCCTCCTCTTCCTCCTTTCGTTGCTTTCCAAATCCCAGTCAAAATCCGAAACGCCACTGTATCCCGGTGTATAATTGATGAGGGGGCATCCACCTGTGTGATGTCCGCTTCGGTTTGGAAGCAACTCGGATCCCCTGAGCTGGCCCCTTCCACGATCACCCTTCGAGCGTGGGACGGTCATGCCTCCCAGCCCATTGGCCTGTTTCGTAACTGTCCCATCACCCTCGCCGGTAAGACCGTTTGCGTTGACGTCGAAGTCATTGACGCCCCTCTAGACTACAACATTCTATTGGGGCGAAGCTACACCTATGCCATGTCTGCTGTCCCATCCGCGGTTTTCCGCAAGATGTCTTTTCCACATAATGGGAAGATAGTCACCATTGACCAGTTGACATATCATGAGCCTCCCTCTCAGACCTCCTCCGAGACCACCATCTCTTCTGTAGCCAACAAGCAAACCGTCGATTCCCTACCCAGTGTCTCCCCCGGCGTTTACAAGGACTCCTCCCTACTTGGAACTTTTCCTTGTCTTCCCCCTCCTCCTATCTCTAATCCCAGCTTGTCAAATGTTTGCATGATGCAATCGTCTCAGGCCACCCTCAAGAGGCCTGCTTCGGCTAGTCCGCAACCGCCCCTTCGCCCTCCGCAACCCGCTCCTAGCCATACTTCTCTGCCAACCGGACCTCCTCCTTCTGGCCTTCCTCCTACAGCTGGTATCCCTGAACCCCTTTACCCCCCTGGCTCGGTTCCCCCCGGCCTTAACCATCTCGGAGCCGTCCCTCCTGGCCATTACCCTGCTGGACATATCCCCTTCCTGGCTCCCCCTCCCAGAGTATATTCTGTCTCCGTCATGGCCACCCTCTCCCTTCCTAACCTGACCTTGGGCATTCCGGTCTGGTACCTTGATCCCCCAGCCGCCACCCCTCCTGGTCACCCCAAACCCTACATGGCTTTGACACCGGTCCAACCGGTCCCCCTCGCTTCTTCTGTTGCTACTGTGCCTCCAGCACCTCCGCAGGATCCCTCTCCTGTCGTGGCAGCTCCTGAGAAAAAACGCAAAGCCCGCAAGGGGGCACCAAAAGATAAGACCACCACGACTGACCCGACCCCTCCCCAACCTGCCAAGCCTTGTGCCTTGTGCGATGTCGCCGGTCATGCCACCCATGCTTGTCCCGAGTTGCCCCGTATCCAACCCATGGTTAAAGTCGCGTTCCCCGAATCTACGGCCCCTGAAGCCTCCTCTTCGTCCGTAACCAAGAACCCCAAGACTCTCCGCACCAACAAACCGTGCGCATTGTGCGGTGTCCATGGCCACTACTCCCACCGCTGTCTTCACCTGACGCATTATCGCGCATCTTTAGAGGTCATTCGAGAGTACGAGGTTGAACAAAATCAATCTGCCTCTCCCATCCTCGCGCAGTATGCTTCAGGCCAACCCGAGGATCCTCCCGCTTCCATTGTCATCCCTCCCCCCGATGTTCAGATGACGGAGTCCACGGTAACCATCCTTTACCTATCCTCCTTTGCACGACACTCGGAGCCTAGCCCTTCCGCAGCCTCCCCCGTTGTGTCCCTTGATACTCGAGATCACTCCACTTGTGTCTCTGTTGACCTCCGCAGCCCGAGTCCTCACCATGTTTCCGATAGCTCTCATACACCACCTTGTCTGAGTCTTGATCATCCTGCCCCTTCCTCCTGCCATTCCCGCTCGATGACTTATGTGCCCTCACGCTGCCGTCATTTCCTTTCATCCCCTCATTTATTGTCTTGTCACACCATTTTGCAGGACCCCCCGTCCACACCCTTTATCGGTTACGCCGATGGTGCAAGTCGCTACTCCAGGAATCTTGCCTCGGCAGGGTGGGCCATCTTCACCCCCTTGCATCACCTCGTTCTGTCTAACGAGGTATGCATTGGTTCTGCCACCAACAATCAGGACGAATATGATGCAGTGCGTGGCCTATTAGCTGATGCCCTCTTGCATCGCATCCGCCATCTGCACGTTCGTTTGGATTCCATGCTTCTTGTAATGCAACTCAATGGTGTTTATTGTGTGCATAACCCTGTGTTGTTTAGACGCTATTTACGGGTGAAAGTCTTAATACGTGTGTTTGAAACCATAACTTTCAACCATGTACCCAGAGATCAGAATCACTACGTGGATAGTATTGCAAACCATGTTCTAGATTGGCATTTATCACACACAATTCATACAAGACAATAACATTAAATCAACCATCAAAAAGCCGATACATATCCATAATATGTGTCGCAAACCATATATTGATGAGTCCATCTACTCTGATACATACAACATGCCCATAGCATGTTCCAAAAACTGGGGGCACCATATGCCCCTCCATACATATACATACGACATGCCCATAGCATGTTACAAACAAAATCCAAAAAACAACTGGGGGCACCATATGCCCCTCCATACACTATAGGGGGCACCACCTGCCCCTACATACATCAGAGAGGGCACCATATGCCCCTAATCACTATCTGGAGGCTCCCGGGCCAATGGCTCTGCCCCTGCAGCATGTAGATCACGCATAGCTTGACCAGCCATCGCCATGCGCCGCATGATACCTCGCCACTCCGAGGGGAGACCAACACATGGCTCTATGTACTGGTCGTCTAAATCCTGCCACCCGCGCTCCGATACCCCGGTCAAAAGCTGCTCACATCTACGGCGGATGTCCTCCAGTAGGGCGGCTGCATCCTCATTCTGCGCTGCTCTCGACCCACTCGGACCTGTAGCTCCGGCCGCTGCCGGTCGTCCCATATATCCGGCCGGTTTTACCGGTGCTATATCTGCATACCAAAAGTCCCTAAATCAGCATCATCATTTACTATTCAAAAACTTTAACATGCCCATATAAGAATAGCAATTTGTCACTTACCATCGGGCCCCCAGACTCGACCAGACGGAAGTGGCAGATCCGGATCCCCACAGTAGCTCATCCCACTATACGGGTAGTCGTCTATGTACAACGGCATCTGATCCCAATGGGCAAAGAACTCCGGTCGAAACACTCGCCCGACCGCCCCTCCTCCTCCTCTGCAGAGTAGTCGCCCCCAACGACGCATCCTGGGCTCTCTCGGGCCCCCATCTGGAAGCTGCACACGAGGCCTCAAGGTCGGGATCTTCTCAAAGAAGAAGGCGCACAATAAAGTCCCATATGAGCAATCATGATTCACCTGCCGCCTGCATAGCGAAAACTGTCGCTTTAGCGCTACCAGCATCATTTGGGCCCACCCAAAGTAGGTCCCACCCAACACACTCTCCACTATCATCATCTGCCCACCGGTGATGTGATGGAACGCCTGGCTACCCAGGATTCGCAGCACAGCTGCGGCCACTGCACGAGTTTCTAGCCTCTCTAGATCCCCGACCGATATTCGAGTCCCCTTGACTTGAAGACCCGGTCGACAATGGCGTTCCACGAACTCCATGATATGCCGCCCCCGCGACAGCACTGGCTGCGTGTCTCCCACAGTCCCCAGTGGTGGGAGGCCGGTCAGGAAGTACACATCCTGGACCGTCAGTTCGATCCTGTGCCCTTGCACTACAAAGATCTCCTGATCTGGATCCCAATAACTGATAATCCGGGCCATTAATGGCTCCCCTGCTCTCATCAACGGGTTCTCCACAAACTTGAGAACCCCAAATCTGGCCAATACATGACGAACGCCCTGATCCGCCTGGATCTCTGTCCGAAGTGTTCCCAGATCCCTCTCTCTCCAGTTGACCCGCAACTCTGCCATACCTGCACAAACACATTCTTTTTGTCAGGGTACAGATCGGGAAAACCATAACCACACACCAAAACCCAACTCCCAGCCATCAAACAGCACCAAGCCCCCCTCATCTCCCAGGTCGCAGTTTTCTGCCATTTTCTGGACCAGGTCGCACTTTTTGCCCTCAAACCTGCGTCGTGGGTCGCACTTTTTGCCCCAAAAAGTGCGACCTGGCCGTAGAGATGAGGGAGGGGCTGTTTCTGGGGTTTTGGGCCCTAAACTGCAAATCTAATCCACCAAAATGCAAGAGCAAGGTTAGGCCTCTTACCTCCAACTGACAGATCTCGAATCCAACGGTCGGTTTGTCCGCTACGTTCGCCGCAAGATTTAGGGCCTTCTCTCCTCTCCACATTCACCACAACAACAATAGCAAATGAATGATTTTGGAGGGAAAACTGCCTCATTAAAAGAGAACCCCTGTTTCTTCTTTCGACTGCTGTGACCACACCGTAGCCCCGTTCGACGAACCGTCAGCACCGCTGGTTAGATCTCACCGAGCTCTCAAATGGGTTTTAATTAGTTTTTGGTGATTTGACACTTCACCTGGACACATTTTTTCCACGAAAGGTCACTTCACCGCTCCTTAAAAATTGAATTTCCTCACTTACGACACTTGTACTTGGGGAACCATATCGCTCCCTTACTTGTCCATGTTCGTGTCGATTTTCGTCATGAGTGCCCACCTTGTACTCATGCTTCCATGGCCCCCCATTGGGGCCTTCACTGTGTGGCAGCACTATCAAGTCGCCCTTGTTTAGAGCATTCAAGTTGAGTCATCATTGCATTCATGGAGTCTATCATGCGTCCTTTTACACCCCACTATAGCCCTCCATTCTTCTTTGCTTGGTTCCTCTCTTGTGTCGCATATCATGACCTTCAGTCCCACTGTCCCCTGTCCCTGTCGATATTGTGTCAGTCGTTGCCATGTCATTCATGCCCTTTATGCTCTAACAAGGGAAGTCGTCCATTCGCCACTCCATCCTTCCCATTTCCACCATCATCATTAGTGTCAGTCTGTCCGTCGCTCTATTGTTCTTCTCTCGTGCCTTAGTTGAGGATCTCTCATTGCCTCACCTACGGCGGACCTCCTTCTGTCGACATCAGCACATTTATTCTAGAAGTAAGGTCTAGAGGGCGGTGTACCTTGGTTCCAGCTTCCACTTTTGTTCGGTGCCTCGGATCAGGCAGGGGGATCTCTCACTTCCCTTTGACTTGATTTCTTCTCCAGCTCCTTTCAGCATGATCGAGATTCGTATACTGGACAGTCCAGTGACCCAGCAGCAGCTCTTGATGATTCCCGGGCGTGTGTGAGATGTCTCAGCCCTCATGAGGGGGTGGCTCTGCAGGTAGCCCCCCACATGCCCGGATGACCTCTTCATTGCAGCCTTTGATGCCGCTCCAGATTTTGATGATGTTGGCCTTAGCCACTTGCAGCACCTCTATGATTTGCATGTATCAGTCAGATTTTGTGAGCCCTCCCCCATTTACAGGGGGCATTTGGGTTGTATTTATCTCATGTACTCAGATATTATTGTACTAGCCCTGGCTGTTATCCCAGGCACAGCATGTATGTGAGACTTTTCATTGTATTTTTATCTGGCCCTTGATTATGCCAGCTGTACTCTATGGTTCGGTCCCTTGTTTACTGGACACACTATTCTTTTGTACTTTGTCACGGCGGGCATAGGTATACCTCCCCCGCCACCTTCAGCACAGGTACCCTCTCATAAAAGAGACTTGTTGCACCTGCGAGTCTCGTCTCCTCAGGGTCTAGTCCTTCAGCACACTATCTACCTCACAGTTCTCTCTCTGACACCCCTTTTTGTTGTCTAGTGACTGTGTTCTTAGAACGTACTTCGGTCATACGATTTTCTCCTGACACTCGCACGCTGGGGGGCAATCTGTTACACCATTTTTTGGTCATCTAACCTTTCATCATTAGATGGACCCAAGTACACCATATAAGACCAGTTTTATCCCAAGTAAAACTGCTTTCACTATGTTAATTAGGAGACCCCAAAAAGGAATAATTAATTAAACCATAATTTAATTATTATTCCCAGTCATGTTTAACCCAAAAACAAAGAAATTAATGAGATAAACCCATAGTTATCTTATTATTTTCTAGGAATAATTATTTAAATAATATTCCTTGTTAAATATGACCAAATCAACCACCATTAATCAAATAAATCATTATTTATTTGATTATATCCTAACCACTTCCTTAAAAAGATAAATAAATCATTTATTTATTTATTTTTCACTAATCAAGGGATTTGACCCAAGTCAAACACCCTTTCCCTCCAACAAATAATAATAAATATTCCATAGAGGTGGATCTAGATTTGATTAACATTATTTTAATCATGCACCAAGATCTAGAATGACCCAATATTTTGTTATAAATAGGAGGGTTTTCCCCATCATTCTTCACCTTTTGTTGCCTATTAGATCACTCTGGATCTATACACTTGGTCTCATTTCTACCATTTTTCTCCCATTGAGCTCTATCTTCTACATTGGGTTTTCTACATCTACAAGAGAGAGAAAGC
This sequence comes from Pinus albicaulis, assembly GCA_034641835.2. NCBI lineage: Eukaryota > Viridiplantae > Streptophyta > Pinopsida > Pinales > Pinaceae > Pinus > Pinus albicaulis. Next base: position 1,003,998,016 of record CM076581.1, read on the forward strand.
TTAGATCTGAAGTGCTGAGGACTACAAAGAACCCATCGCATTGAGGAGATCTGGATACACCTTCTTGTTTCCTCCCAGGTGCCCTGTAATATAAAAATTCATTCAAAAAATCGCGTTCTTGTCTTGTCTGTTGGATGCATGGAGCAAACTCTTTACTTTTCTGCTTAATGTCTTTCCATTTATAGATATGTTTGTTGCAGCATTTTAACTACTAATTGCAGATCTGAAGATGTTTTGCAACCTCTATTGTTGTTAGGGCTATTAGTTATGCGTAGCTAAAGTGGTTCTTTTTCGTACACTTCGACGAAGAATTCATACTAACATTAGGTACTATAAACAAAGGAGAAACCCATCGGCTATCTGAAATTGGATAAATGAAGTTTACATTGAGAAGTTTTTGGAGCTCTTCTTTCACTATCTCCCTAAGATTTGGATTCATCCTTCTTTGAGGTTGTCTGATTGGTCTATTGTTTTCCTCAATATAGATATGATGGATGCAAGTCTCAGGATCAATACCCTTCATGTCAGTATACTCCCATGCAAATGCAGTAGAATGTTTTTGCAAGATTCTAGTTAGTTCTTCTTGTTGTGACTTCTCCAGATGTTTATTGATATTCAATGTCTTTTCTGGAAAAATCTCAATAGAAGAATTACCAAACTCTTCCATAGAGTAAAGAGACATTTGTCTTGATGATAAATATTCTATGTCAGATTCCAACTGAAATTGTGTGGGGTCATATTCTGAAGATGTCTCAAAATTTTCTAATGTGTTCAGAATTTGACTATCCTCACTAATTTCTGAAATGGTAAAGACAGGTTGTATAGTGTCCTCATCATCGACCCATTCATTGTCTCCTACTTCTGTGATTGCTTTTGCTGGAGGATACAAATTGAATTTCTTTGTCGAATTACCATTAGAAATGTACATATCCCCATATCTACAACTAATGAAAGCATCAGCTGTGGCTAGCCAAGGTCTTCCTAAGATAAGTGGGTGCCCTCCTAGATTACTCTTGGGAGTCAAAATCATAAAATCTACCGGATATTCCCAAGAATCTAAGGAGACTGAAATATCTTCTAATACACCATCTGGTTTAATAATTGATCGATCTGCAAGTTGCAGTAAAGTAGGTGTAAAAAGAAGGTTAGGAAGTTTTAGCTGGTCCATAGTCTGTTTACTCATAATGTTGATAGCAACCCTTAAGTCAATCAATGTGTTTGGAATTTCTATCCCATTTATATGTGTCTTGACAATTGGACTTCCTGGATCTACATACTTCTGCATGGTAATTTTTCCCATCATAATATCTGCAATCTTTCCTACCAGGTGGATTCTTCTTGTGTCCTTTAGCTTCCTTCCTCGTCTTTTGAAACTCAACTCCTTTATGGTTTTTGCTAGAATAGGAATTTCTCAAATGGCTTGTAGCAATGGAATCTTGATACAAACATTCTTCAATTCATCTAGAAAGTCATAGTTAGGCAACAAGATTTGTTTTTCCACCCCCTTATCAATTTGTAGTCTTTCCGAAAAAGGAGGTGTAGATGAAGATACAGGTTGCTCAACTATAGGAGTTGTGGATGTTAGCTTTTCTTTTTCTTTTTGAATTTTTGAATTTTGAAGAGATTCTTCCTCAGAACCTTTATTGACTTGAAGAGAGTCCTCTTCAGAGGTATCTTGCTCTTGAATGTCTATAGAAGGTTTTTCTAAGACTCTACCAGATCTGAGTTGTACATCGTTGAGAGGAACAATCATATAAGTAGGAAATTGTTGTCCTTCTACCACATAAGTAGTTTGAGGATTCTTATTGTTAGGATTTGGCAATGGCTGAGATGGAAGTTGATTTGTCTTCTGTTGGTATGGGAGCATGAGTTGAGGATTTGTATTTTGTTGAGAAGGTTGTTGTTGTGTAAATGGCAATGAAAGTTATGGATTTGGGCTTGGAAATTGTGGAGCTTGTTGATTTTGAAAAGATGGAGGATATTGATAAAATTGAGAAAATATCCCATAAGGATTTTGCATCCCCTGTACCCATGGCTGATATGAATTCTGATGTTGGGGCCAAGGTTGTTGCCAAGGATTCCAATTTGGTGGGGTTTGAAAATTCATAGGGTTATTAAACCCTTGAGATTGTTGTCCCTGCCAAGGTCTCCTTGCGACAAAACAGAGAGATTCTACTGAGTTTGGATCTTCTTGAAAAACAACTTTGAGTCCAGGGATTGAAGGACAATCCTTGATCTCATGATTTCTTGAGAAAATCATACATGTTTCTACAACTTTTGCATCCAAGGGACATTCCCTTAAAGCATGTTTCTTTCTACATTTCGGACAAAAGATGGCTAAGGCATCTGTTTCTGCTTTCTGCTTGTTTTGAATTTTAAGGGTGTCTAGTTGTTCACTAAGGCTCCCTAAGATATCAGTTTTGAACTCATCAAGCATATTACCAATCTCTGCCCTACTTACCGATCCAGTTGTAGATTTGTTAGCCCTAATAAGAGAAGAATCCCTAGGCCCTTTTCCAGTTTTAGATTTTCCCCTTGAGAGATGGATACATAGTTCTGTTATATCACGAAATGGAAGTTGAGAAATGTCTCCTTTCCCCATCATGTTTAAAATGTCTATCCATTCATCTCTAATGGCTTTTAATAGGAGGGTTTTCAAGGTTTCATTATCTAATTTGCTCATCTTTGCTCTTTTCAAGTTGTATTGAAATCTTTCAATTAAGTCTTCCAAATTTTCATCTTCTTTTTGCATCATTTTGAATACCTCATCCTTGTGATTGGTGGGCATACAATAGTCCAAGTATCTATCCAAAAATGTTTGTTTCATTTCATTCCAAGTCCCGATAGATTGAGTGGCTAATCCCATGAACCATTTCAAAGCAGATCCCTTCAATGTTGAAGGAAACAGTTTGAGTTTTTGAGAATCTTCCATATAGTCATAAGTTCGGCACACTACTTCAAACTCAAAAAGAAATGTTTCAGGATCCTCACTTCGTAATCCATAAAAGTTAGGGAGAACAGATGGTGAGATATTTTTCATTGTTGCATGAGTTTCCTCATCAACTATAGGGAATCCAAGCAAATTGTCCCTATTTCTACCATCATTTCCTTCACCATTGTTATTTCCATTATCTCCTCCTCTTCTACCTCCACCTCTATTTATTACTTCCTCTGCCATGATAGTTTCTTTAGAGTCTTTGTGGTCCTCTAGTTCTTCTACCAAAGAAGGATGAGAGAATGAGAGAAAGTCTCTTTGTTTTCTAAGTGGGTTTTAGTAGGTGGTATAGGAGAATCCTCTAATTCAGTTGTTCCTTGACTTCCAAAAATCTTAAGGCTAGGGGTAGATGGTGGTGAATCTGGTCTATGCCTGGAAGAAGATGGAGTTGTGAAAATCGAACTCTTGGCTTTAGCTATAAACCTTCCCCTAGAATCTCTTGCTCTATGCATGTCATTTTTTTATTTTTTATTTTTTAAAAATTTGGGCTAATAATTCTTTTTCTGATCTTCCAGATCACACTAGGTGCAAGAAGAGAGCATACTTAAGAAATTACTGAACCAATAACTCTCTTTTCTGATCCTCCAGATCACACTAGGTGCAAGAGGAGAGCATACTTCAAGAAGTTATCAAGTTTTCCCTTCTTTTATGATTTTATGTTTTTTTTTTTAAGAAATTGGCTACCTAGTTACACTTCCCCGGCAACGGCGCCAAAATGTTTGGTCAATTTAGTGTGTCCTAAATTGCCGCATTTAATTTGTCAATCCGGGAATCGTAAGCTGATGAAGTGCGGCGCACTATATGTGCAAGATAACCTATTTCTTAACTTTTTGTCGTTTTTGGTTTTTCTAAGGTGAAATGGAAATTTTAAAATGAAAACAAGTTTGGTTATATTTGTTCAAGGAAGTGATATCCCCTATAATGATTTACCAACTTGTAACTTTAAAAAGCAATTTGAAATTTACAATGACAAGACTTGAAAGAAAGTAAAAGTGTACTGCTGAAATGAAAAGGTGCTGCTAATCTAATGAATCAAAACAATAAACTAGTGAACATGAAAACCAAACTATTCTTGCTGCCAACTAAACACAAAAGAAACTATGCTTATGGAAATTCAAAATTGCAACAAAATAAATCTAAATCAGATTACATCAATTCATTTTCTGACCCTTCATCATTAGACCAGCTATGATTTTCGGAAGTAATCATAAACAACTTGTGTAACTGATATTAAATTTGCAGAAAGTAAACTAATACTAAACCATACACTCATGATTCAATCCCTCACCATCAGTCCAGCTGTGGCTTTCGGAGGTAACCGAAGATGTCATACATGATTTAATATATCTAAATTTGCAGAAAAGAAACTAATACTAAACTACACATTTCATAATGCAGTCCCTCACCATCAGTCCAGCTGTGGCTTTCGGAGGCAACTGAAGATGCTATGAGCAGCTTAATATATCTAAATTTGCATAAAAGAAACTAATACTAAACTACACATTTCATAATGCAGTCCCTCACCATCAGTCCAGCTGTGGCTTTCGGAGGCAACTGAAGACGCTATGAGCAGCTTAATATATCTAAATTTAACTATTGAATCAGATAAGCAAAACTGAAATGTACAAAGCAAGACTGAAGTTAAACAAAAGCTATGAAAAGAAAACTAGCAGCAGAACAATGTTAGTTTCATGTCATTAGTCAAAATGCTATAAAAATGCCCGGGCTGTCTACCTAAAACCTGCACAAGAAAACTGATCAGTGATTAACAATCATAAAACATGTAAGACAGAAATAAAATGGAAATTATGGAAATGTATAAACAGAAATGAAACAACTATAAAGTATGAACATATGGATGGATTATGATACAATGACTTTTAAAAGAAATGAAATGAGAAATGTACACTAATACACAAAACCTTAGCTGAGCAGGGGCCCTCTACACAGCCTTGGTAACGATCCTCAAACACGAATTAAGTTGAAAAACAGAGTCTTCTCATATTAACAAGCAGTTCATTACATAATGGTAGTGTTACGGCTCAAGGTGCAGCGTAATCACTACAGAACAGACTAAAAGATAACAGAGTACATTCACGAACATCAACTATCAACTGACAACTCACAACTAACTTTATGTGCATATGCAAACGCTCTATATATAACAATAAACTGTAACTGTCTCCTAAAGTTCGTGATGGCAAAGAGCACGTAGACCACTACGTCCACGGATATAGGAGTATGGCCGTGTTGGAAAGTGAATCTACGGAAGGTGGATGCTTGAATTCAACTCCAGAGCTCTGCACAGATGTCCATTTAACCTCCGCAAGCTTAGAAACGGCCGTATGGATGTTTATGTGCCACGAAACAGAGTCCGGCCGACATGAAACTCCATAGTTGACCTCCACGTGGACGCCTTTGACCGCGGCTTCTTTGGACGAGTTTGCTTGAACCAATAGGACACGAACCATGTCCACGTCATTCCTAGCCTGCCCATGTGGCTTGTTTCCCTTGTAGACACCTGTAGCATATAGTTCCACAAAATAGCTGCGGAAAGTTGTAGCAACTGCGGAAAGTGGCAAGATTCCGCAGCTGAATGAACAAAATCTATATCAAATAGAAAACACAAAAAATTAATTAAAAACCATGTTAGATACCCTTTTGCACATGATATTGACAATTTGGGAGGTTTAGGTGAGTGAAAAAGGTATGGAAAAGTGTATGGAAAAGATGCAAATTCGGGACTCAACACATACTTTGACCATTGCTTCCAACAGAACAGTAAAACCACTGTAACCAGAATATCAGAGATTACCCAGACTTCAGAATAGATATGCAGAAACACCTTCAACCTTGATCCACAATTAGATCAGATACCATACGCGCTTTTATTTAATTAGACCCGCGTATATATGCGCTTTTCATGAACTGAACCCGCGTATGCATCTGTGCATTTTTTAGAATAACCCTAACTTCCCATACGCGCCTTTGTTTAAACAGATCCGCGTATACACGCGCTTTTTATGAAATGAACCTACGTATAGATCTATAAAAGATAATTTTTGCAGAACAGTTCAGATCTATGAACTTACCTAGATATCTTCAATTTCATCAACAGGTTTGCGCCAGGTCTTCAATACTTCTTTTCAGATCATCTTAGAGATTCATCAATTCCATATCTAGAGATTTTGACCCTTCATCTTATTCATAGGTGCATCAAAGATTCAGATCTATTGATTAAGAACAGAGTTCAACCATACAGATAAACTTCAAAGTGAGGTATTCATTAAAGCCCAGACACTTGCACACCATTGCACAATGAATTTCTTCTCCTTAAATAGATCTAGCCTTTGAAAATACCATGAGCCAAAACCATACAACTTCCAATGGTATTCTTGGACGGGATCAAATAGATAATCCAATGCTCAATAAAATGGGTCAATACCATGGTAAAGTCCCTTGGTTTTATTAATTTAGAGCACAATTAAACATACGCGACTTTGCCTCAACAAACCCGCGTATGCCTTGTGACATACCTTGTTTAAAATTATTCTGGCACATTCTGATATTTCTTTCTCTGGTACTTCTGAGCTGCTTGTAGAACTTCAGATTTACATCATTAATAAACTCATAAAGCATCAAGAACAACTTCATTAAGTAGGTTTCCATCATCTTCATCAAGTGGGTTGCCATCAAGGACAACACTCTGCATCATATTTCCAACAAAGAACATATTAGGATTCACTTTAAATATAGAGCATTGTTACCTGAATTATATATTTAAAATTAAGAAGAAAACATTGACATTTCTTTAAGCTAGAACAAGGCGTTTTAAAACAAATACTAAGCTTACTTTTCTTTAAAAAAATAGAGAAAAGAAACACATCAAAACATAGAAAACAAATTACAGTAATAATCACTTCACCACATAGATATGACACAAAAATCTTGAAACAACGTGTCTTGTACTAATGCAAAAGGCCTCGTGAACTCAATGAACAACTTGGCAATGAATGGTAGTCTTTCTTAGTACAAGTCCCAATATCTATTACTTCAAATTATGAAGTATTTATACAAATTATTCACCAAATATATTGATTGTAAATGTCAATATTTATCACAAATATCTCCAAACTATGTTACACAGATAAAACTTAATTGTAGAAAAAATACAACTGTTGAAGCTTCTTGGCACTATCTTTGAGGATTACTGGCGGTAAGGAATAAAAATTCAAATTTGATAGCAATTATAATTTGATGAGGTGGCATCCAAGTCACTAACTGTCTATGCGATTTTTCCTCATGAAATTCTTCAAAATAGGGTCCAGTGATCCCTTTGAATATCTCAACACGCGATAGCTGTGTAAAACATGAGAGAGGTTTTTGAAGAAAATTATGTTACCAAAACAAATTTCTTTCATTTTTTAAAAATTCATTTCCACTGGTTCTGAAACAACATTTTAAAACTGTGACTTAAACAAATCATTTATAGAAAATGTTCCTTTAAAGATGCTTTCAAATATCCAAAACCCTAATAGTTGTTAGAAAAATGAGAGAGGTTTTTTTAGATATGTATGTTAACAACAACAACCGATTTCAATATTTCAAAGTTCATTTCCTTCTATTCAGAAACCGTATTTGAAAATAGTTACTAAAAACTGGAAAAAATATGGAAAATATGCCTTCAGCGATGCATTTCAGCCTCCCAAACCATAATAGTTGTTAGAAAATTGAGATGTACATTGGTAACTTATGAACAAAAAATTCCTCTGGTTTCCTAAAATTGAGCTTGGGTTGTCAAAAACACCATTTTCAAAATTATGACCCAAACGGAGAAATCTCTGATACTTTTGCACAACCAAAGTGTAGTCAAGTGCCAAGTTTGGTTTTTGAAGAGGCATGCTGATTATTTTTGTAGATGAATGGATGCATAGGATTATGGAACATGCTGATATATCCCTGATACTCTTTCTCAAATTGATACTCTCTATAAAATTACCCTTTTAGACTTTGTGCAATCAAAGGGCAGTCATGGTCAAAATGTCCCTTTACTTGTCAAATGATTATTTCAGCTAGTGGTTCTTCTTCTTCGAAAATAAAACTACTAAACCTTATCATGGAAATAATTTCAGAAATGAATCATTATTTACATCTCTCAAACCTAAATAATAAGGTAAAACAATAACTCATCCTATAAAATTTATAGGACCCTAACATTTCGCAAGATCAACCTCGCAAACCCTGTTGACCACCCATGGGGGACGACAAGAAAGACAAGGGAGAAGGAGATCCTATCAAAATATTGATCGAGGAGGCCCTCGAGAAAAAAAAATAATGCGATGATGGATATATTTTCGTAGATTCTTCAAAGACTTCCCCCTAGTGGCTCATCTGCATCCAGTAGCCACTCTAGAGGCATTACTCCTTTTAAGGTAGAATTAAACTTTGAAATTACCCTATTTGAGAGGAAAATATATGGAGACATTGTATTTAAATGGTTGAATCTATTAGAAGGGTATTTCTCAGTTCATGACTTTTCCAACCAATAAAAGATTACTTTTTCACTCCTCAAAGTTTCTCCCATGTCAAGGGCTAGTGGGAAACCTACTGTGAGAAAAAGGACGAGTGGGAACCCTCTCTATTTTTTCCTGCCCCCACTTAGAATTATTTCTGAGATGCCATCAAGGAATAATATTATCCCATTGGGAGCTATGAGAAAAATTACATAAAATGGACTACACTATGACATCAAAGGGATCAAGATGTGCATGAGTTGATGAATCTATTCCATACCCTATGCACATAAGATTCATATAAACATTTGGTGCTGAAGTAACATATTTGTTTGCACAAATACATTTAGGAGGAATTGGAGTTCCTCGACATCTCCTCGCTTGGTGCAGTATATCGACATGTTGCAAGGATTGAGTAGAAGTTCAAACAGAATAAGAGAGACTTTGGATCTGCAAATCAAAAGCAAGGGAAAGGTGCTTCCAAACCGCAAAAAAAGGACAAATCCAAGTCGGGGTTACCCAAGATAACCCGCCAAAGCTGCAAGCAAAGAACATATCATAGCTTCAACAACTACTATCCCTAATCAAGGAAAAATTTGGTTCAAGGGAACAGAATTGGACCAAGAGCACTACAAAATGTTTTTGAAGCCACAGTACAAGGATTATCCTTCTCACATTTTTCCTAGAAGGCTATTGTTGGAAAAGTACAACCCTTTGATGAAGACTATCATGAAGTACTTCACTTGTGAAGGTAGGTTTAACACCCTTTACCAATACAAGTTACTAATGAATTTCACTTCTATGAAGCCTCTAAAGTTACCTAAATATCTGTTTAAAAGCTTGATGAAGATGGCAGAAAAGGTGCAGTCTAAAGGTAAATATCATCAAGATAGCCTCTTTGATCATGCCCTAGTGAAAATTATAGTTCTCCATTAGCTAGAACAAATCAACATGTCAAGGGAAAGTTTCTTGGAAGTAGATGCCCTCCTACATGTATCAAGCCAGTTAAAGGGTCAACACACTCCTTCAGCATCCTCCAGACCACAAGGAGCTGAATCATCAAGCAAGTCATCAGTAATAAAAGCTCACTCTAAATAAGATATATCAAAGGAAAACAAGAAAGGTAGAACATTATTTTTTGCTCCTGAACTAGAAAAAGAGATGCCTAGCTCAAAGCCTAAAACTAGGTCTAAGGCAAAAAGACAATCTAAGGAGGTTGTCAGTGAAGAAGCAGGTTAGGATGAAACCATGATAGATAAATCACCTTTGAGAAGAGATGATTTAGCCTCGCAAAATGTAGAAGAGGTACCTCCAGAATTTGAAATGGTTTTCCTAGAAGAGCAGCATGGAATAAGACAACAGATGTCACAATCAAGGAGAAAGATGCACATATTAGAGAGTTGAAGGATGACCTATTGAAACAAAATTTCATGGTGGATTTCCTACAATAGAAGAATAGTCAGTTGAAACATACTCTAATGCCACAAATCAAGTCACAAGAAGACTTTCCATCACTAAGCAAAGCAAGTGTTTTGACAAGAGAAGTTAAAGGGAAAGCCATCATTGATGTAGAGCAGCTGGAAGAGAAGAATATGCAAGTACAACCTAGAAGACCCAAAACTAGAGCAATGGATAGAAAGGAAAAGTATGTAGAATATCCATTTCCTCCTCAAGCCCTAAATACCATGGATGACTCCATAGGGGCTGAGATTGAGAAAAACGGGTATTGGCTATTGAGCCTCTATTTTTTCCATATTTCTATGTTTGCCGGTGAATAAATCTGTGGCCATACTAACTATTCATAAGTCAATTTTAATTTTTACTAAGTATTTAGAGGCATTTAAAGCTCACAATTGTTGATTTATGCATTATTCTTGTTTTGTTAATTTGAAGAATATTTAATGTGAAAACATATTTAATAGCAGGTTCTCTTTCTGGTAGGTGAACAATTCCTATTTTTTCAAGTTACTGCACCACGCTCCTACACCACACATTCCTACTCCATGCATCAATTCCTACACCACGCATTCCTGCACCAATCTTCCTACACCAACATTCCTGCATCGATTTGGGGCTTTGATATCTTGACACGCTTTTGGGGAAAAGAGAAGATGGTTATTGGCCAAAATGAGGTTCCAACACCTTTCCATGAGCTGGATTGCACCCAGGTCACATGTGTGTGACTCTAGAAACAAATTAATAAATCTGCTCAAAATCCACATAATTTCTAAATGGCCAAGTTTGACCTCAGGTTTCGTGCAAAGGAAGGTGTATTATGGAAATACAAACAAATGGGTTTTTTCAAAAATATAACCAAATACCTAGTAAAAAAACCGTTTCCTAAAATTCACATTGGTTTAAAATTTATGAAAGGGTCTTTGAAGCCAATCTATAAAAATAGACTGTTAGGATCTAAGATTTGCAGAAGTTTCCAAACTGCCAACTTTCGCCTCGATTTCCATGTAGGTGTACGTGAATAAAGAAATTTTGCAGCATGGTTTTTCGTCCCATTATATAAAATTGAATAGGCCTCAAAAAATTTTCCGAAATTCATAATGGTTAAGGAGATACAGAGAGGTCTTTTGAGGAAGTTTGATAAAACTACCAGTTTTTCCATAATTCTAGAAAAATGGGCAGACTTGGAAAATTTGTATGACAACTTCATTCTTTCAATAGGAGATGGTTGTACTAATATTCTAATTAATTAATATTAGTTGGGACTCAATCCCCACATGGTTTTCTAAATAATGGCATGTAAAAACATTATAAAATAAGAGTAGATTGGTCGAACATTAGATTGTTGGTTGTAGATCACATCATTTCCAGAATAGAGGGGATTGATTTCATTGTGTAGGAGGGAAGGAGGAGATGTGCCCAAGTGGGATGATTCCTTGTGGAGATCACTGGAGCCAACTCAACATTGTTCTATGAATTTTGTAGAATCATTTTTGGAATGAATTTTCGTGGCATTCAACCTTGAAGTTGTGGTTTCTACCATGAAATATGTTTATTTGGAAATGAATTCTAAGAAATTTTATTTCTCCTTCATGTTTTAAGATTGTGATTTAAGTTTCTGCAAGGGTGATGAGATTGGTGGTTGGGCCCACCGGCTAGTCCGTTTCCCCAAACCTTGTAATTTTTTGTTACTGCATTTTAGTTAGCATGATAATTCTGCAATTTCAAGCTCATTTTCTTTATCATTCATTTAATTTTTAATTTCATTACACAAGCTTTATTTTTACTGCTTCGTTTATTTTTCTTTTGGATGTATTTTCATAAAGGTTGAACTAAAGTAAATAGTGAATGTTTTAATTGCATCTCTTACTCCTTATTATACGATTTGCATCCCTTATTTATTACAAGGTTTGTCCCGGTCTCATTGCTGCATAATAAAGATTATTTTTAGAATTAAATGGTAAAGAGTTCTGGTTAATTTAAATTAACTACCTCGGGACCGTTATTCTAAATGTAAAACTGATTCCTGCACTATGAAAGAAAAAAATTTCTTCCTCCACTATTGCAGAAAAAAAAATTATTCTTTCACTCTTAATCAAGAAATGCCAGGATAAGTGTAAGGAAATATTATGAATCTTGTTGGCCAAACACCCATATAATTCTTCATTATAATTAAATGTTGCATCTATTATACATAATATTTTGAGGAAGCATTTAATAGGATCAGGGTAAATCACATGAATGATATATCTGTCCTTATTACATATTTTCTTCATTGAAGTTGGAGTGTTGAATTATATTTAAGAGAAGTAGTGTATTATCATATTGATTATTTTTAAAGCATTCCACTATTTCCAGAGTAGTAATTTTAAGAGGTTTTTCATCCTTTATTTCCCGAATCACATTCTTTACAGTTTGTCAGTTTCAATGGGGCCTACATTCCCTTGTCCCTAGGACAACTGAGGAAGATATTATATTGGATTCAACTCAATCCAGAAGAGGAGCCAGAAGTAGATTCCCACAGCGTGTTTATTTTTCCTTTTAAGAGTCTTGTTCATTTTTCCTGAAAGATGCGATTTTAATTTTCTTGCAAGAGTTTGATCTTTATTTCACAAATCCTTTATAGGGAAAATTTTAAGGGTGGGAATTTATTTTAAGGTTTTGAAACCTTGGCGAATCTTAGTAGTCCCTAATATGCAAACTATAAAATTATTGGTGATATATTTGTAAAAATATTCAAATTTCTAATAATTTCATATAGTCTTTATAAAAATTTTCTTATTTTTATGGTAAAATAATTTTATACTATAAAATTTGGGCGAATCATTCTTAGAATAAATGGAAATTGGTGAATGCTTTTTTTGAAAAAAAAATGGAAAAATAGCCCACTTGCGAATATTAGCCCCTAAAATATTCCCTGAGATTCCTTTAGGTTGTATTCTAGCATATATTGTGCTACACCTCTAAGTTTACTTGCTCGGATTGGAAAATTAAATGTTGGTGTAAATCTTGGATTTACACCGCCCAAAATTGGCTTGAGAGAGTGAATGAATATTTGGCGAAGCTATTGAAAAAGGAAAACATGGATACCACCATGCAAAGAAATATGGAAAGTCACTATTATGCTAGGAACATGGTTTGTAAGGTTAGGGTGAAAAATATGAAGAGAAAACTCAAAAATACTCTAAGGAGGCTGAAAATGAGGAGAATCCTAGACCTATTGGTTGATGCATCATTAGTGGTTTGAATGCAAGACAGAGATCAAAGAAAAAGGAGACAAAGTTTTGAAATTTTGTGTTTTTTTGCACACACGAAAAAGTATCCTATAGAAAGACATCAACTATTTGTTGCACTTTTCCTCAGAAGGTCAAAAATCAAAATTTCAAGCATGCTTGGATAGGTTATGGTATATGGATACCAAGAAAGTACTTAAGGATATTTGAGGAGTCATGAATTTGCAGAAAATGATCAAACAATGTCTTGTTTATGCCTTGCTTCCACCTTTTCAGGACTGTTGCTGCGTTTTTGGACAGTTAGTTTTGGGATGAAGTTTCAAGAGGTCAAAATTGTTTTTGGATGGTTCAAAGACTACAGGGTGTAGTTGACAACCCAAAATTTCTTCACAGGTCTTCTGTAAAACTTAGAACCTCTTCTAAGTCATCAAAATATCAAGGCAAATATTTGTTGTGCTTCTACTCAGAGTTGCTGCGTTTCTGGGTTATTTGTTGTTTTTATGTGTTTGGATATTTTTCACAGCATGTAAAGGTTAAAATTCAAACTAGGTTGAGGAAAATAGTTGTCTCATGAATTTATTTGATGTTAAATGGGTTTGTTAATGATTACCATTGTAAATAATTTTGTAATCAATGTTTTAAGAGATAATCTCAATCAATTAACTAAAAAGGGTGAAAGTTGTTTCTAAATTCCCTAGGATTTGGCAATGAGTAAATAGGTGCATGAATTACTTTCTATGGATCAGGATTCGACCCCTTAGAGGGGAAATCTTGTTTTTCTTCTATATGTACTTAGAAGGTTGGATATTAGAGGGAGATACATTTTGGAATTGGTGTACTTGATTTTTGGCAGAATTAATATACACTTGCACTTATTTTTCTGGGATTCATCTGTTGTGGTCAGTGACATTGTTTTCTTTAGTTTTTCTTAAGAATATGATTTTTAGATGTTTCTATCAGCCATCTACACTCATTCTTATGTTAATATGTTAAGTGTTAAACAAAAATCATTCTCATAAATGTTCTTCTTTGTTTGAGATTATCATCTAAGTGTTTCTCTTCCAAAGAAGTGAATTCATGAAGATATGCTGAATTAGTTTCTTTATTTGATTTCATCATCACCATACTACTATGAAAAATCCATTTTTATCTCTAATAAGATCTATATTGCCTCAATTAATTACTGCAACTGACCTTTCGATCTATTGGGCCTAGTTCGTTACTAATTAGGGGAATTTTGAGGTCTAAAATAGGCCTCCTACGAAAAATGTACAAAAAAAATAAACTTTATAAGAACCAATAGTATTCAATATGATGGTGTAAACCATGGGGGATGATTCACCATTTTTTGAGTAAAAGGGTAAAAAGTTTAAAAAATAATAAAATAATAAAACTACCTTCTCAACTCATATTTTAAATTTATCTCCCAAAATTTTTACTCAAATTTCAAGTGGGAGTAATCGTTGGATGCAAAATTTAATTCCTCATCCAAGAAGTACCCATGGTGCATACTTTCGATGGACCCTGCTACACGAAAAATGAGAAATACATAAAAAAAGTGATTCCAATCACATTTTTCATGTATTTATCATTTTTCGTGTAACGAGACCGATCAAAAGTATGCAACATGTGTACTCCTTAGATGAGGAATTAAATTTTGTATCCAACGAGTACTCCCACTCCAAATTTGAGTAAAAACTTTGGAAGATAAGTTGAAAATACGAGTTGAAAAATTAGTTTTTTCTTTTTTCCCTCTAAAATTTGATGATGTAATCAAATATTATTTTATTCTTTCCACTATTATTTTATAATTTCCTGTGGATGTCCATTTTAGACCTCAAAATTCCACTAATGTGACCTATTGCTTCACATCCAGCAAAAATTAAATCAAAATCCTACTGTGCAAAATAACTAGCCTCCGTGATAATTCCAGTGGTATTTTGATTAATTTTAGAGTGATCCCTCTCTGATTTGGTAGGGCTAGCTTCCAAGTCAAAATTTTGGTCAATGGTTACCTGAGTAGTTTCCTTTCTCAACTTTGGAAATCTAGGAGTGTTAACAAGATTATTTCTAGGTTAATACTTTATCCTAGCTTGAGTGTAAACAAAACTTTCATTTAATATTTTCTAACAGACTTACCCCTTAATCTATAACTATACAATCACATATCTAAGAATTCGTCACAATTACATGGACATTATTATCATAAGGCTTGTTCCAATTTCTTAACATTATTTGGAATTGGAATGGTATGAATTTTTATTATTAATTTAATTATTTACACTTCAGAATTAGTATCATCGAGAGTTTTCCTTACACTCTCAAATATCTTGAATTTTTTAGGTGTTGGCTTAATTAATTATTTCCTGCCACATCAGACACATGTACCAGAGTTCACCAATGATCTAGCTATGACTGGATCTAGTGGCTTAGATTACAACCCCACAGTTAAGGGTAACCAACTCACCCACTTCCACTTCGATTGGTCATTTTTCAGTCTCACAGAAGGAATTTGACTCTACAACAACCCATAGAGCTAGGGTTTGAACTCAATTTTCGTCTACCTGAGTCTACAGGTGTGTCTATAGTTACAAATTTAATTTTTTAAAATTATTTAACATTATTATAAATACTCTCTTACATTTTTTGTTAATTTCTTTGTCCTTTCATAGATGTCGATGGAGTGTCATGTTTTACTACGAATTCGATGAGAAAATGTGTAGCAGTCTGCCTCACGGGTGAAAAATTTTCTTGAATTCAAGTTATTTTGCAATATTTTGAAAAGGGTTTAAAGGTTTCCATTGAATTTTTGCCCTATCTATTTTTTCTAAGGGAGCCAACAATAGTTACTGTCTATTTTAGCAGGTAAAAGCCATTCAATGTTTAGGATCCTCTTTCATATTGATTCCTATATGAACAAATAGTTACTAATTCTCTATTTTTCTTATTTGCAAGTTGGCTCTTCAAATTTCCTTTGCTTTTACGTGTATTATGTTAATTAAGGCTTCACAGCGGGGTTCTTACCAAAGCTCCATTTTTTTTTCTCAAAGTTCCATTCACTCTTCATCACATCTCAACAGGTGTATATTTAAAAAAATCATAGTTTAGAGTCGAGGCCTTCTATGGTTTCTATCATAGAGTTTAGATTAAATGTTAAGAATTTTCTACCTCTCTGGCACATTTGGAAGGGAGGGGTTATGTTATGAATGTTGAAGTTTCACCTGTCCCAAATGATATGTTTTCAATGTCATTATTGCTTCGCAGGTATAGAAAAAATCCTAGATGTCGGTTCTTTGTTGAGTACCACCTACATAATTGTGGTCGGTAATTATTTTTACTTGAACATAACTATTTTAATCGGTTTTGGGTGGTTATATTCCACTTTTTGTTCTATCTTAAGGTTCTCTTTGTATAGTGAACCTACTAAATTTACTTCTATTTACATATACAAATTTTCATTTATCAAAGAATGATTTTTAATTCATGACATCAATATATTTTCTGACTTAATCTTCTATGCTCAATTTCCTTCTTGTATGTCTTGAGAAAGTAATATAAAGTTTGAGTTACATTTTACCCCATTTTTTGTCTTTTGGAGTATTTTTTTTCTAATTTACATGTACATAAATATAGTCATTGCATTCAACATGATATATTTCTCTTCTTGTGTAACGGTTATTTCTAACCTTTATATTATATTTCCTTTATTGAATGTCTTCCTTACAGACACAAGTTTTTTTAATTATAGAACAATGAAATTGTATGCAGTTGATCATATTTTATTCCTCTTTATAAATGATGGACTTGTGTTTTTTTACAGGTTATATATTTTTTAGTTTGGCCCATTAACTATTGTTTCAGTTATCAGTTCCCAGTGGAATAGAAGGACCTAAGTTCTTCTTGGACCTGCTTTTGCCCAGGTGGTACAATAATCTTAAAAATTACAGGGTTCTAGACCACTCCTCAAATTAACCTCATTTTTTTGATTTGGAGCTTAACCAATTCCTGCTTTTATTTACCAATGTTACCCACAATTTTGAGTTGTCCATGGAAATTTCTCTATCCTTCACCTAGTGGAAACAAGTAAACTACAGTTAGTTATGTGTTGTCAATATTCAGAAAACAATAATATTTCAATACATCAAAAAGTTAGAAGAAAAGAAATGTAAGAAGATATTTGATACAACTCTGTTCTTGAATTTAATCTGCATACATAATCTCAAACGAATAGAAATATTCCAGGAATTCTCCACTTCAACCCATGAAGAAATTCTCATTATACATCTTTACATGCTATATATATTCATAAAGAGAAGTAATTGGACTTATTTGTTATTAATTCAAGCGTTCAAGAAACTCAACTAGGAAATACCACTACTCCCTACCAAAGAAAATGGAAATTATGTCCAGTTCTCCCCTCAATATTCTTTCAGAACAGTCAGTTCGATAGTAACCTATCAAAGACAATTCATAGGCATCAAGACCTAGTCGACCCAAGAACTTATGGAATTCTATATGTCTTAGAGTTTTCCATTGGTTGAAGTCCATCACAAGAAATAATCCTCAGGTAACATCCCACCTCATCTTCCCAGTGCCATGTTTAGGTTTCCTCTTCTCTCTCAAGTTGTCTCCAACTTTTCCTTATTTTTTGGCTAAGAGAAAACCTTTTTTTTTCTTCCGAAGGAGATATTTTTATCTCTAGGGAATGAGAGAAGATAATTGTCTTTAATCTTCTAGAAGTTGTGATTTAATTTAGGGTCTTTCCCATGGGTTCCAATGATCACCACAACTTTCTATTAAACATAATAATTAATAAACATTAAAATATTGAAGTTTCACTAGGATTCTCAGTAAGTGCACAAGTTATTAGGTTTGTAGTAAAATTAAATAACGATAACAAAAAAATATTTACAACAACCTTGGGTATTATAGGTCCCTATAATACTAGTGTATCCCCTATATTTTTATTGTTGTGCCCTATAGAAGCCCACTATTTTTATTTTTATACCCTTACATTGCTATTGTAGAAATTATAATGTATATTTACAACTGCTCATGAAGTTTTAATGAAAATATGAAGACACAAACCTACTCTACTACTCCACGGAATTAAATTCACAATTTAGAGCATAAATAAAAAAAATTCAATGAGAAATAACACAATTCACATAGTATTTTTATAGGGGAAAACAATCTGCTAAAAATCCATTTCCTCCTTGCATTAATATGATGAATAGAGATGTATTACAATTTATTTTCTCAATGGAGCACAACTTGCAAGTGAAAAACCTATATCTATGCTCACTAAGAATATCTAACCCAAACTTGTTCAAGTTATGGCTATTATTGAGCCCCTATTTCCTTGCACAAATCCTGAGTAAATTAGGCACCTATTATTTAATAATTTTGTCCAAACTTCCTGCGTAATTCCCAAGGTTTATCATTTTACTGCATGCAACGCTTGTATGCTCAACATTAGTCTACAACTGATGTTACACTACCTTGGAATCTCCACCATAGTTTGGGAACTGTAATTCTGTGCATGCACTAAATATTTTGGGATGATTGATGAGTTAGTTGGATCGTCACTCAGTTAGACAGAAGTCATACTACACAACTAAACTTCCACTAGTTCCTTTAACAGTTAGAACTAGTTTAACTAAAAAAAAATTTGAAATAATTGACCTTGATTGCTACAAATTTGCAGTCAAGCATGCTTAACTAAACTATAACTCCTATAAATCAAATTTTCTGAGCTAGCTAAGTGGAAAGATCTATGTCACACAATCTAAATACATCCAATTTGTTCGTTGATGTGGAAATTCGATTTTTCTCAATTTGTTAAAGGAAAAATCAAATTGATATTTTCTTAATGTTTTTTTCAACACTCCCTCTCAGCAAGGAAGGGATTATCAACCACCACTATCTTGCACCCATGGAACTCAAACTTCCCTCTTGATAAAGCCTTTCTCAAAATGTTAACATCTTGTTCCTTTGTCGGAATGTATTGTAACAACATTATCCACATTTGCACAAAGTCCAGTAAATGGTGATACAAGATATCTATATGCATGGATCGATCATTAAATATATGATTCTCATAGATCTTGATGCAACTTTAATTATCATATTATATCATATTTGGATCCATCACCTAACCAAGCAGTCTTACAAGTATCTTTCTCATCTAGATCACCTCACATGCTACTTGACTTGTCACCATGTATTCTTCTTCTGCTGAGTTGAGAACCATAGGTCTTTGCTTCTTGCTATACCAAGAAACAATTGTGGAACCAAAAATTAAAATTCCACCTTATTTACTCTTATGGTTTGACATAATCCTTGCCTAATATTCATCTGTGAATCCACACAACTTCACTCCCTTTGTCTGTATGTACCATAGTCCAAATTGGGTAGCGCCTTTGAGGTATCATAAAACATGCTTAGATTCATTCCATTATAATTTGGTGGGCCTAACCATAGCGTGGCTAAATTTTTTTACTACATAGCACAAATCTGGCCACCCATTCACAAGATAAATCAGTGATCCCACTAGTTGCCGATAAATGGTAGCATCCACTTCTTCACCTAAAGTGGCATCCTCCTTCCTCCAATTGTTCATTATAGGCACCTCCATGGGTTGGAAACTCTTCATGTTTAATAATTGCAGTATATCATTTGCATATTTTCCTTTAGAGATAAATAATTCCCCATCGGGTTACCATACTTCCAACCCTCGGAAGTAGTGCATGAGACTTGTGCCTTTCATTTAAAATTATCTTGCAAGGTCCTCCTTGCAAGATATGGTAAACTTCTCATCACCAATTAAAATTAAATCATCAACATATCGGAAAATAATAATTAATTTACCTTCTACCAAGACGTAATAAAGGTTTTCATCCACTTCACTTTCAGTTAAGAAAAAAATAGTGAGATTGTAATACACCATCGACTACCAAGTGTTGAAAAATGTAACTAGTGCCGATCTTCATAATTGTACTTGAGTCATTAGGTATCGTATTTATTAAAAAAAAGAAAATAAAATTTTATTATGGCATAAATGACTTATTAAAGCATGGGTTTCATGCTTGGGTCAATTATTTTAGGTCAACACCTCGATTGAAGGATGCTATGGTTTATTTCAAGTGTCCTTGTCCATGTCATATTGTAAAATACCCTTCTTGGAAATTATTTTTCAAAGAAGAAATTTATTTTATTATAAAATAGATTAGTTAGGCCTCATCCACCACGTCGGCCTTAAACTGGAAAATTCGGCCTCAAATGAGGGGCAGAACCACTATATAAAGGCACTTGACCTCATTCATCGCTAACTCACAACAAGTTCAATCTGAAACTTCTCGGGCCAAAAAAAGTGTGAATTTCAAGGAAAGATGAAGAAAAGGGTAGTGAAGAAGAAGGAGGTATCTCTCAAGTATAACAAGTTAAAATTATCTCTATTTTTCTCACATGTGTGGAAATTTACACTGCTGGAGCTGGACCAAATTTCTATAGTTGAGTCGAAGTTCTGTTGTTGGGAAAGTGAAATTTCTGGATTGTTGTTGGGTTGAAGTTGTTGGACAAGAAGAGATTACTGAAGTTTGTTGAATAATACTATAATGCCGACTTGGTGGATGAGAAAGGTTTGTTGGTCTAAGGCCTTGGTGTATATCATATTAAATTACTAAAGGAAGAGTTCTTGACTAGGATTTCTCTTATATAGAGGTTTTAGCCCTCACTGAGTGCCTACATATCTTGTCCTTGATCTTCATGTTTTGGTTTTGGTAATTTATTGGTGAAATAATATAAAGGAATAAGATAAGAAATATGAATAATAACATAAAATAAATCACTAGTAATTATCAACAAAGAAATTATTTCTTCCTTTCTAATTTTCTAACATGGTTTCAGAGCTAAGGTGAAGAAGAAGGAAAAAGGAAGCTTGAACATATATTGAAGAAAAGGATATTGTTCAGTAGGAAAATCTCCTCTGTGGACATAGGCGATCCCTCTAGCCCTAAGGTGGGTCTAGCAACAAGGACTGAGAAAGATATCCTACCTCGGTCTAATGCTTTTTTCATGGCACGCAACAACGATCCTTCGAACTTTGTCTTCATGCCTTGTGCTCTGTTGGTGACGAAATCCATGCACCTAAAAGAAAATAAAACAAACGATGTCAACATACAAGAATATACATTCATCTACAACTATTCAATTAGTCAAGGATATTTAAACACTTTGAAGATAAATAGAAACAAAGTTGGAACCAGAAACCAGTAATGTATATTGATATACGAAAAATAAGTTTACAACTTATGCCTTGACGTTGCAGATATCCTTCGACGGGTTTAGTAATGCACATCTCAAGAATTAATTCATTGTTTAGCTCAATGAGGAAATGGGATTAAACTCTCTCTCAAAAATGGATTCTTCTCTGCTTTCTCCAACACACCAGTTGTAACTAATGATTGTTCAACCAGTTGAATCAATGTGAGGAAAAATATTTTATAGGAGATGGGATCCACATAAGGTGGAGGAGAGGTATATCCCTTTGGGGAGTTGCACATTTATAGGAACTAATAGGCCAAAGGGAGAAACTCGACCTGATCTAGTAGAAAAAACCATCATGACTCCACTCACGAAGCTATTAAAGCATGGAAGCTTCATTTATATTTTTAAAAACTTTCCAAAAGCAACTCCATGTCGGTGCCCTTGTGAGATAGAGCGACAATGGGCACGAGGCACAGTGTTAATTTATTCATGGGCGCGAGGCCATAAATTACTGCTAGCACCGATCCCAAATCATAGGTTTGTGAAGGTCTACTTGAGGAATGATCAATAGAGATTATGTTCTTAACATGCCAAGGGATGAAATGACATTTATGAGAATGTATGACAGTACACAGGGGTCACTGAAATGGCCCTCCAATGTTCGAGATGAGGATTGTAGGGACAGTGACAAAATGCCATGTAATGATATTGAAATAAGGTAATTTTAAGGAAAAGTGATTAAATAAAAGGAGAAGTATACTATCTATAGGAACTAAGTCAAAATAAATTAAGGGAGAAACAAAATTAGAAGGAGACTGTAACTATAGGGCCTAGAAAAAGACAATATATCTCATCCTCAAAAATAATAATGTTTTTGACCTAGTGCAAGGAAAAATAAAGAAGCATAATATGAAGTATATAAAGAAAGGTTTAGAGAACTCGAAATTTTGGCCATGAACCTGATAGTGGATGGAGTAGAGGACAACCTCACTCCATCCATATCCAATAGAATTTTTTCTCAAGAAATTTATGAGGCTCTATCCAAATTATTCACCATCAAGAATATTGGTCAAATGGCAAGCCTCAAGAATGAATTAAGAACTATCAAGATAACAAAAGACGATGCTATGGAATATTAATTTATAAGGATATATAGAATCATAGATGAACACCAAAAATAGATTAAATTGTACTAGAAAAAGAGCTGGTAATTACTGCTCTTCTAGGTCTATCGAAATCTTCGAATGCTTTTGCATCAGGAATTAATAGTTGGAAGGATACTCCAATGTTAGAACAAATGTGGAATACATGGAGTCAAGAAGAAGTGAGGCATAAATGATTCTTAGTGATTCTCAGATAAGCAGAGACCCCTATGCTCAAATCTGTTCTTATGACCTACAGATTACATCTATGTGATATGTTCGGTGAAATTCCTTTCATGGTTAGTAGGGGTCAAATGAAGTCCTTATTCAATTATTTGAATTAGTATCATTGTTTCAATGTTAAGATTAATTTCTGAAGGTTTCATGAAGTTCTAGGCATTGGCCTGAGTGTTGCCCCTGAAAAATTACCATAGAATCTGGGGTCACACACTCAGAACTAGATGAAAATGTCCCTAGTTGCATGCATGCCCCCGATGTGGGAGTGCCTAGAGGGTCCCAGGTGTTAGTATGAATCTTATGTTGGGAAAAATACTGAGAGGGGGGGTGAATCAGTATTTAGAGCTGACTAAAGCATTTTACTTTTATGCCTTTAATTCTTTACTTAGATCATTGCATCATTCATTCATCAGATATTTAATAAGCAGTAATCATGAGTAGTAACAACAGAATCAACCATCACACATAAGCAACACACATGAACACCAGTATTTAAGGTGGAAACCCAATTCGGGAGAAAACCACTGCTGCTGTCGTCTCAGTCTTCAATATTTATTATAAAGAAAACTTATTACAATTTTATGCTGGCACCAACTTATACCAGCACGCAGGCACCAGCCTACAGAAGGCTACAACCTTCTCTCGTTGTCCAGTTACTACTGGAAGGGAGCTCCAACCCCCTGATCTCGTTTACTAGCCTTTCCTGGAAGGGAGATTTGACCCCCTGATTTTAACGGCAGCTTCTACTGACAGAAAGTGTGCAATTGAAGACTTCATCCCTCATATCTACCAATTTTCTTCAATTTCTTCATCAGACTTGCGCCAGGTCTTCATAATTTGTTTTGCAGTTCTTCCTAGAGATTCAACATTTCTATATCTAGAGATCTTGTACCTTCATCATATTCACCGGTGCATCATCGATTCAGATCGATCAGAGTTCAGTCATGCAGATACCTCTTAAAGATATTTATTCATTAATAACCCCTCTACATGCACACATTGTACTGTAATTGTCTTCTCCTTATATAGTATTTTCCTTTATTAAGACCATGAGTAGAAAACAACTCAACCGCTAATGGTATTCATATTAAAAGTCGAACCAATCCAAATTGAAATCCCAATCTTCGTTCTTGCATGCACGAATCGTCCCAAAGGTAATTTTTTTCTCCGCCAAATAATACTATAGCCAAGGTTAAGTAATATTAACGTGCCGCTGATGGTTTTTCTTTCTTTTATTGGAATTTTATTTATCAAATTTGTGGAATTTGATAAATAAAAATTATTCACAACCTTTGGCAATTAAATATATGATAGGACTTTATATTAATAACCAGCGCTTTTATCAAATGGATTTTAAATAGACCTTTGGTTCCGGCCCCACATACATAATCGACGGTCCAATCAATATAATTTAAAACTGGGGCCCATTGCTAACGATCGTTTCCATCCGACGGCGAAGAGCACATCGCTCGGTCTTCAGATGATCTGACGGATATCGTTCGTTGATGATGCATGTATGATAATGCGCGATGGCGCGTCGTACCTTGGGTAACCTTCGTGCATCTATAGCAAATGAACATCGTCTGATGACCCCTTCCCAGATCAACGGCGTTCAATAATATCGCTCGGCTTCTTTGGTCGAACATTAACATGCGATGGCGTGCTTTGATAGCGGTTTTCGTGGGGCCACCTTTGCTACGTGTCAAAGTTTCTATGGAATCGCTCCCCAACCAGGAAATACCGCCTATCACCAAAGGGTGGTGTGATGAAACCCGTAAACCGCATTTACTATTCACTCGGTCACGGTTCCGCTCTTCCACGTAGGGTTCCATCGCGCTTCCTTTTGTTATGTTCCACCTCTAAGTTCCATTCATGATTCCAAAGGGTTAGTCCATGTTCCACTGAAAGTTCAATGTCAAATACTCTGTTTTATTTCTTCTGCGTTATAACTGATTTGCTCTCACTCCTTGTTCCTTTCTCTATGAAAGCCAGTCAGATCCTTACTAATAGCGTAGACCCTTCCATGTGGAGCTTAAAACCATAACTTTGTTCATTTCATATATAATTCCACTGTCTACCAGTTTGGATACACTGTCGACCATATTAACACTGGTTCCTCGAACAACATACAGAGCACCATTTTGGATACACTGTCGATCGTATTAACATCGGTTCCTCGAACAATATACAGAGCACCATTAATCCCCTCATAGGGTTTCTTACTTATCACGGATTTCAATTATCCTCCCTCAGGATGCATACATATGTTCACACATGAATTAATTCCATAGGGACTCAAATATCCTTCCTATTTAATTCAATTTGATTCTTGACTGATACTGCTCTCTGTAGATGCACTCTTTCTCTGTTCTTCTCTGCTACATTTCTTTTCTCTGTTCCTAGTTACTGTTTCAGATGCCAATTCCTTTGCCACTTCCTTTTCCATCAATGAAAATATTTCTAGCAATCTCCCCCTTTGGCATTGATGGCAATGCTCTTCCTCTGACTGTCTTATAGAAGCCCCTTGTTGCTTTTCCTCCCCCTTTGACATCAATGGAAAAGAGTTGATCAAGATCCTTTGAACCGACAATACCATTCTCCCCCTGAGATCATGCTGCATCTTCAAACATAATATAACAAAAATGACTTAATGCCAACAATGCATCCTTTTCATATGACCAATGCTCCCCCTTAGCCTGTGCATTCAGAGATGCCCAACAACACCTCACAACCAATTTAATCTTTTGTATTTAAGTAGATCTGATCTTCTGCATGGCAGAGACTACTCCCAGTTTCTGTCTGAGATATTCGAACGCTTCCCTGGGTAGAGGTTTGGTAAATATATCAGCAACTTGTTCTTTGGAGGGAACATACTCCAATTTCACCTTTTGTTCAAGCACTTGTTCACGTAAGAAGTGATATTTTATGGGAATGTGCTTGGTCTTGGAATGCATAACAGGATTCTTTGAGATACTGATGGCACTTGTATTGTCACACATAATGGAGATAGGAGGTGAACATTTGATTTGAAAGTCTTGTAAGGTTTGCATCATCCAAAGAAGTTGAGTGCAACATGATGCGGCAGCCACATATTTTGCTTCTGTTGTAGATAAGGCAATAGAGTTTTGCTTCTTGCTGAACCAAGAAACTAACCGGGGCCCCATATAGAATGCACCACCACTAGTGCTTTTCCGATCATCAAAATTTCCAGCCCAATCTGCATCAGTGTAAGCATGAAGAGTAAGATCAACATTCTTTGGATACCATAGTCCAAAGTCTTGAGTTCCTTGTAGATATTTGAATATTCTTTTCATAGCCTGAAGGTGAGACTCTTTTGGATTAGCTTGGAATCGTCCAACAATCCCAACTGCATGCATGATGTCTGGTCTTGTCCCAGTGAGATAAAGTAGACTTCCTATCATAGATCTGTATTCTGGTTGATTCATCGTGGGGGAATCATCATTAGAACTGAGATTACATCCGGTTATCATTGGTGTACTTACAGGTTTGCAATCTTCCATGCCATACTTCTTCAATATTTGCTTAAGATATTTTTCTTGTGATAAGAATATGCCATCTGTTGCTTGTTGCACTTGCAAGCCAAGAAAGAATGTTAGTTCCCCAAGTAAAGACATTTCAAATTCTTGCTACATATCAGAAGCAAATTTCTGACTCATAGACTCTTCATTACTTCCAAAAATGATATCATCAACATATACAACCACAATCAATAGTTTTTCATTTTCAGTTTTTGTGTATAAGTTGCTATCAGCAGACCCCTTTGAAAATCCTTGTTGATGAAGATATTTGTCAAGACGATAATACCATGCCCTTGGAGCTTGTTTGAGACCATATAGAGCCTTTTTAAGTCTACAAACACGTTTTTCATCATTTCCCAAAATGAATCCTTCTGGTTGTTCTATATAAACTTCTTCTTCTAGATCACCATTGAGAAAAGCAGATTTAACATCCATTTGATAAACTTTGATTTGTTGGAAGCTTGAAAAGGCAAGGAACATTCTTATGGCTTCAAGTCTGGCTACAGGAGCAAAAGTTTCTTCAAAGTCTATACCTTCTTGTTGAGCATACCCCTTGCAAACAAGTCTAGCTTTATTTCTTATAACATCCCCATTCTCATTTAACTTGTTTTTGAATATCCATTTAGTTCCTATGAAATTTTTTTCATGAGGTCTTGGTACTGATTCCCAAGTGTGATTCTTTTCAATTTGATCAAGATCTTCATTCATGGCTTGAATCCAACATTCATCTTTGCTAGCTTGACTGACATTGTGTGGTTCAATAGTGGACAGAAATTCCAGATTGCTAGAATATACCACAAGATTCCTTCTTTTTTGTACACTTGATCCCTTTTCTCCCAAAATTTGAGATTCTGGATGATTCTTTTGAACATATCTGGATGGAGCTTTTTCAGATAAATCATCTTCGAGTTCTTCATTGGGTTCACTATCTATATCATTTTTACTTGATGTAGAAGGATATATGTCATCATCGTCTTCATCTGTTGTTTGTTTTTCTTCTTTTGGAGCTGTAGGAGACTCATCAATAACAACATCAATACATTCAAAAATCTTCCAAAGTCTTTTATTGTAACATTTATATGCTCTACTCCTAGAGGAGTAACCAAGCAGTATTCCTTCATTTGCTCTGGGTTCAAACTTGCCAATTTTTTCATCATTATTTTTGATAAAGCATTTGCTTCCAAAAATTCAAAAATTCTTTACAGTGGGAGGATTACCATACCAGAGTTCATATGGATTTTTATCACTATTTACACGAACATGTGCCTTGTTGAGAATTTTTACTACTGTATGTGCTGCTTCTCCCCAAAATGTGTCAGGTGTTCCGGAATCATCAAGCATAGCTCTAGCCATTTGTTGAACTGTTCTATTCATTCTTTGTACAACACCATTTTGTTGTGGAGTGCCAGCTACAAAAAACTGTCTTTCTATGCCATTTTGTTCACAAAATTCAAGGAATTCATCTGATGTATATTCTCCTCCTTGATCAGATCTGAGACACTTGATTTTTAGATCTAATTCATTCTCAACTAGTGCTTTGAAGATCTAAAATTTCTCAAATGCTTCATCTTTGTGTTTAAGAAATGCAATCCAACACATTCTAGAGAAATCATCAATAAATAAGATATAGTATTGTTCACCACGTGGTGACTTTTTCCTCACAGGTCCACATATGTCAGTATGAATGAGTTCAAGAGGCTTACTTGATGATCCTTCCTTGGTATTAAATTGTACTCTGGTTTGCTTACCGAATTGGCAAGATTTGCATATGATATTTTCAGGTAGAGTAATATTGGGAAGATCAAGAACAACTTTAAGTCTGCTTGATTTGTTGATTTGAGAGAAGCTCAGATGCCCCAACCTTCTATGCCATAGCCAATTTTCTGAAGATTTACTCAAGTAACATTGTTCTTTTCAGTTCTTCAATACATACTGGTTGCTTGGAGTTATTTTTCCTTTTATAATTGTTTTACCTCTATCAAGATCATGTACCACACATTCTTTTGAACTAAAGACAACTTCAGTTCCTTGATCACACATTTGACTTACACTTAACAGGTTATGCTTTAATCCATCCACATACATGACATTATTAGCTTTCACCTTTTCTTTTAGAAAAACAGACCCTTTTCCCTTAATGACAGCAGGAGTATCATTTCCAAATGTAACATTCTTCTCCTTTTCTAGAGCACTATATGCAAGGAGTTTTTTTTTGTCACCTGTCATGTGTTTAGAGCATCCACTATCAATGTACCATTGATTTTCTTCAGCTTCTGCAAATAAGTCTATGCCACACCTGTAATTCCTTCTTTTTCCACACTTTGGAGCTTGAAGGACATTTCTCTTTTGGCTGGATTTTGCTTCTGCATTCAGATTCTTCATGGCCAAAGTTATTGCAATAGGCACATTCAACTTCATTTTGAAGAGGAGAAAAGTTGTTATATGTATTGTTCTTTGTTCCAATATCAATCCTTTTCTTTCTTGCTTCTCTTGTCATGATGGTGTTATATGCAACACATTGAGCAGCTTTATGACCAAAGTTGTGACATGAGAAACATTGTCCATTGAAGAAGAAATTTCTGTGATCATGAAATCTTCTACTCGAATTTACCTGTTGATTGGAGTTTCTTTGAAATGTATTCCTGTTAGTGTTCTTTGAATTGAAATGGTCATGCTTTACCTATAAAGATTCTTTATTCCCTTGCTGAGTGGCAGAATGTTGTATGCTGGCTGTAGCTGCTTTTAGATTATTTGGTACTGAAGCCTGAGAAGATTCTCCGATATATCCAAGACTTGTCTTTATAAGAGGAGAACGTTGTACCTTGATAATCTCATCTAAGGTTTCAGATCCTTTAGCAAATCTAAGATTGAAAATCTTCATTTTCTCAATTTATTTTCTTAGACTTACTATTTCACATTCTAATTTCTCATTGTGTTTCTCCTTTCCTTCAAGCTGATTTTTTAGAGTTTCTATGGATATTTTACTTTCTTCTAAGCATATTTTAGTTTCTTCTAAGCATATCTTGAGTTGATTGAATTCATCAAGCAAATCATTATCCTCCAAAGCATCCATAAAGGTATCTTTTTCTTCTTTAGATTCTTTTTCAAATGCCATGAGAAGTCTAAGATATTGTTCACATTATTCCTCACTGTCTGATAACCCATCACTGTCTTCATGAGTATAGTAACTTTTTATAGTGCTAAACCGACTCTTATTCCTTCTTGCTACTTCTTTTCCTTTTTCATGTGCTTCTTTGTGATGACACTTAGCAGCATAATGAACCACTCTTCCACAAGCAAAACATTTGAAAGGAAACTTACCTTTGAACTGTCCTGTACCAAGTTGGAGTTTCTTTACAAAATTTACCTCATATTCTTCTAAGATATACCCTGATCCTTCTGTCTCTTGTACTACTTTCCCTTTTTTAGAAGCTCTAAAGACGACTTATTTGACTTCAGATGGTCCTCCTCTTCTCATTTCATATGCAGTTAGTATGCCATGAATTTGTACCACAGTAAGAGTTTGAAGATCTTGTTTTTCTTCAAGAGCAGAAACTTTTGATTCAAATTTTGTCGTTAGTGATCTTAAAACTTTCTCAACCAAAGTAGATTCGTTTATTGTTTCTCCAAGATTTCTCATACGATTTACAATATCATCAAGACGTAAAAAGAAATTAGCAATGCTCTCCTCATTATGAATTTTTAGATTCTCATATTGAATTCTGAGAGTTTGGAGTTTAGCACTTTTTACCTTTGCATCACCTTCATAACTTAGAATGATTTTGTCCCATATTTCCTTTGATGTATTCAGCTACATAAGTTTGACAAATTCTGATTCAGTTAGACTTCCCAATAGAGCATTGAATTCTTTTTCATTCGTTTCATAATTATTTCTTTCTGTTGGATCTGTTGGTACTGCAGCTGGATATTGATATCCTCCTTCAACTATAGCCCATACATCTGCTCCCAGAGACTGAAGATAAGATCTCATCCTTGTTTTCCAAAAGATTAAGTTGTTTCTGTTGAAGAGAGGAGGCCTGATAGATGTTGTTCCTTCTTGATTGTTCATCTTGGTTGATCTTCCTTCTAGCGGCAAAGCTTTCTTAGAAGGACCTGCTTTGATACCAATTGTTGGGAAAAATACTGAGAGGGGGGGTGAATCAGTATTTAGAGCTGACTGAAGAATTTTAATTTTATGCCTTTAATTCTTTACTTAGATCATTGCATCATTCATTCATCAGATATTTAATAAGAAGTAATCATAAGTAGTAACAACAGAATCAACCATCACACATAAGCAACACACATGAACACCGGTATTTAAGGTGGAAACCCAATTCGGGAGAAAACCACCGTTGCTATCATCTTAGTCTTCAATATTTATTATAAAGAAAACTTCTTACAATTTTGTGCTGGTGTAGAATTATACTAGCACGCAGGCACCAGCCTACAGAAGGCTACAACCTTCTTTCGTTCTCCAGTTACTACTGGAAGGGAGCTCCAACCCCCTGATCTTGTTTACCAGCCTTTCCTGGAAGGGAGCTTTGACCCCCTGATTTTAACACCAGCTTCTACTAACAAAAAGTGTCCAATTGAAGACTTAATCCCTCAGATCTACCAATTTTCTTCAATTTCTTCATCAGACTTGTGCGAGGTCTTCATCATTTGTTTTGCAGCTCTTCCTAGAGATTCAACATTTCTAGATCTAGAGATCTTGTACCTTCATCATATTCACCGGCGCATCATCGATTCCGATCGATCAGAGTTCAGTCATGCATATATCTCTTAAAGAGATTTATTCATTAATAACCCCTCTACATGCACACATTGTACTGTAATCGTCTTATCCTTATATGGTATTTTCCTTTATTACAACCATGAGTAGAAAACCACTCAACTGCTAATGGTATTCATATTAAAAGTCGAACCAATCCAAATTGAAATCCCAATCTTCGTTCTTCCATGCACGAA
The DNA here is from genome assembly GCA_034641835.2 of Pinus albicaulis. Lineage (NCBI taxonomy): Eukaryota > Viridiplantae > Streptophyta > Pinopsida > Pinales > Pinaceae > Pinus > Pinus albicaulis. Next base: position 1,004,029,369 of record CM076581.1, read on the forward strand.
TCGTCCCAAAGGTAATCTTTTTCTCCGCCAAATAATACTATAGCCAAGGTTAAGTAATATTAACGTGCCGTTGATGGTTTTTCTTTCTTTTATTGGAATTTTATTTATCAAATTTGTGGAATTTGATAAATAAAAATTATTCACAACCTTTGGCAATTAAATATATGATAGGACTTTATATTAATAACCAGCGCTTTTATCAAATGGATTTTAAATAGACCTTTGGTTCCAGCCCCACATACATAATCGACGGCCCAATCAATATAATTTAAAACTGGGGTCCATTGCTAATGATCGTTTCCATCCGACGGCGAAGAGCACATCGCTCGGTCTTTAGATATTCTGACAGATATTGTTCGTTGATGATGCACGTATGATAACGCACGATGGCGCGTCATACCTTGGGTAACCTTCGTGCATCTATAGCAAATGAACATCGTCCGATGAGCCCTTCTCAGATCAATGGTGTTCAATAATATCGCTCAGCTTCTTTGGTCGAACATTAACGTGCGATGGCGCACTTTGATAGCGGTATTCGTGGGTCCACCTTTGCTATGTGTCAACGTTTCTATGGAATTGCTCCCCAACCAGTAAATACCACCTATCACCAAAGGGTGGTGTGATGAAACCCAGAAATCGCCTTTACTATTCACTCGGTCACGGTTCGGCTCTTCCACACAGGGTTCTGTCGCGCTTCCTTTTGTTATGTTCCACCTCTAAGTTCTGTTCATGATTCGAAAGGGTTAGTCTGTGTTCCACTGAAACTTCAATGCCAAATACTCTGTTTTAGTTCTTCCACGTTATAAATGATTTTCTCTCGCTCCTTGTTCCTTTCTCCATGAAAGCTAGTCAGCTCCTTACTAATAGCGTAGACCCTTCCATGTGGAGCTTAAAACCATAACTTTGTTCATTTCATATATTCAATGAATATATAATTCCATTGTCTACCAGTTTGGATACACTGTCGACCGTATTAACATTGGTTCCTTGAACAACATACAAAGCACCATTTTGGATACACTGTTGACTGTATTAACATCGGTTCCTCAAACAACATATAGAGAACCATCAATCCCCTCATAGGGTTTCTTACTTATCATGGATTTCAATTATCCTCCATCAGGATGCATACATATGTTCACACATGAATTAATTCCACAGGGACTCAAATATCCTTCCTATTGAATTCAATTTGCTTCTTGACTGATACTGCTCTCTGTAGATGCACTCTTTCTCTGTTCTTCTCTGCTACATTTCTTTTCTCTATTCCTAGTTACTGTTTCAGATGCCAATTCCTTTGCCACTTCCTTTTCCATCAATGACAATATTTCCAACATCTTAATTCCAAGAAAACAAAAAAATACCAGTTTAGTTATGCATAACCAATAGCCCTAACAACAGAGATGACTGCTAATATCTTCAAATCTGCAGTTAGGTGATCAATATAAATTCTACAAAAATCTAGATCTATGCATTAGAAGACATTAAATAGTAGAAAAAACAAGATTTACTCCATGCATCCAATAGACAAGACAAGAATATGTTGAATGAATTTTGTATTAGGGGCACCTGGGAGGAAAAAACAGGAGGGTGTTCCCAGTTCTCCTCAATGGGATGGGTTCTTGAAAGTCCTCAGTACTTCATCTCTATAATTCCAATCTCTTTATGGTGTAGAAAACCCAGACAAAAATGGTTGCAAAACATGACTATGATGGTGGATCAATAGTCAAACCAAAAGTATAGATACAAAGTGATATTTAGGCAACAAAAGGTGATAAATGAATGGGAAAACCCTTCTATTTATAAGAAAATATTTATTTAGTCTAGATATTAGTGCATAATTAAAATATTATTAACCAAATCAAGATCTAACTTTTATGGAATATTTTATTATATTTGTTGGAGGGAAAAGGAATTTGACTTGGGTCAAATCCCTTTATTTGTAAATAATAAATAAATAAATTATTTATTTATCATTTTAAGGATGTGGTTGAGTAATCATTAAATAAATAATGATTTATTTAATTATTTAAGAGTGATTTAGTTATATTTAACAAAGAATATTATTTAAATAAGGTTTAAATAATTATTCTTAGAAAATAATAAGATAAATAATGATTTATCTAATGAATTTCCTTGCTTTGGGTTAAATATAACCAAGAATATTAATTAAACTGTTGTTTAGCTAATTATTCCTTGAGGAAAATCAAACAAATATAGATTTATTTAATATTTCCTCATGGGGTTTCCTATTTAGACCATAAACAACTTAATAAAGGTGTTTTACTAAGTTATTTTTCATAGTGAATGCGATTTTACTTGGGGTAAAATTGGTCTTACATGGTGTACTTGGGTCCATCTAATAACAATGGGTTAGATGACCAAAAAATAGTGTAACACCAGGCACATGCATGCACATGTCAAGGGAGCGACTGGGGCTCTAGGTCAGTGAAATTTCGAGTTACCTCACGGGTTGGTCACCTGGGAAAGATGGTTGGCTTGTGAATGTTTTGTGGGATGTGTGAATGGCCATTTTGGTTGTGTTTCATCGATTTCTCTTCCTTAAGGTGGCCTAAAAGGTTAAATCACATCATAGTGGCCTCTCATCACATGTTTAACCTGGTGGATCGGTTATATTAGGTAAATGTGGGAGGAGGGTGCTACAGAGTGGTGTCAGATCATGGTTTTGTTCTCTTTGGGTGGTGTATGGTTTCCATTCTCTTTATATGATATATAATACCATAAAGTGGTACCATATCATGGTTTCATTCTCTTTGGGTGGTGTCTAATTTATATTCTCTTTGTGTGGTGTCTGATGCCACAGGTTGGTATTAGAGCATGGTTCAACACATGGAATGAATGTGCAGTGTGTGTTGGTTTTGCATTCATGTCGATTTCATATGTGTTCCTTATGCTTGTGGTATATGTTCTTGCTGCATATGCATGGTGTTGGTCCTAGTTGCAGTGGTGTCGCCATGTGAAAGTTGATGGTGTTGTTGATTGGATTTGGTCAGCATGAGTGTATGGTGTTTATGCATTTGTTATGCATATCAATGTCTATAGGTTGTTTTTCATGAATTTTTATGGTGATGTTTATGCATGCATAATGGGTTAGATATGAATTGTGAGGTCATTGTATGTAGTTATGCCATCATGATGTTGTTGATAAGACATGATCTTGATATGTTAGCTAATATAGAGAAGGAGATGTAGACTATTAGAGCAAGGTTGTAGCACTAGACTTTGGGGTAAGAGTAGATCGTCATACATGTGTTGTATGTTTGGCATGTAGATATGCTAGTTAATGTATTTTTATATGCATTAGGGTTACTTATATGTTTGTAGTTTTATTGTTATTGTGATTACATGTTTCATAAATGCTAGTGAAATAGTGTGGTCATATGCACATGTGTCAAATAATCGTGAATGATAGTAACTTATTGTAATATGCATTGTTGTTGTTGTTTAATGTTAGTTGACTTGATGATTATGTTATATGTTGTTGATAAGTATATTATATGTTAGCTTGTTTATCTTTATATGATATTTAACTTGATGATTATGTTATATGTTGTTGATTAGTATAATATATGTTAACTTCTTGTTGTTATATGTTAGTTAGCTTGATGATTAGGGTTATTGCATTAATACCTTGGTTTTATATGTATCATCTTGATCTAGATTGGTCTGTGTAGATGGTTATGGTTGTGACATTCAGGTAAAGATTATATACTTGGTATGTTGTGTCATATTAATCTAGCCTGACTTGTGGATATGTGATAGCCTCCTCTGAAATACATTGAGGTATAAGTTTGATTATGTTGTCAATTTGGTTTATCTAGCATGGTATGTTTACAAGTTGATGGAATGTTTGATAAGTTGCATGATATGATTATATGTATATAATATTGCATAGAGGAATGACCTTGTTTTGAGATGGTTGCACTTAGACTTATGTTTTGAGACAATTAATATGTACTTGATTGTAATTGGGTGCTAGTTGTAGTATTAGGACTAATGACTGTGAGTTGACTATTGGTTATGGCATGGTTGTTAGTCATGGTAAAGGTTGTTTTTAGATAATATATGTATTGTCTTGATATTTGGAACATATGATTGACATGTGTGGGAAATTGCAGGGAAATTTTGTTGTTGTTAACAGGATAAGGTGACAAGATATTTTTTTCTATAAATAATAGATAGGTGAAGTGGCAGCGCATAATAGGACTTAATTTCAACAAGGAAAAAGGTATTAAAATTGGATTCAATTTATAGTTGGATTCGTCAAGGAATTGGAGTTCCTTGAGAAGTGTATTTGTTCAGTTACAAGGCAACATTCTTGGCACAACAAGGTGAGGTAACTGGTATATTTTTATGTTTAATTATGCATTAATATTTATGTGTTTACAAAATTATGATGCAGTGAATTGCATGGAAAAGGGACTGCTATGAAATATTTAAGAAGGCTTAGGTCGAAATTTCCATTGGAAGCATTGGGAAACCATGGGGACTGAGTCATGGTTTTTGTTGCTTGTTTTATGCTTTCAGTATTTTGTGATTTTTTTTGTGCTTGATTTGCAGTTTTTTGTCTGACTCATGCATGGCCATGCCACTTTGTTTGTGGTGTTATATTGTTATTATTTTTCATGGTTTTATTCTGGTTGCTTCTTATTATTTCCTTTTATGTTTTGAAGGTATTGGTCATTGGTTGGGGGAAAGAGGAAAGTTAATGGAGCTTGGGGAGAGCTGAATGAAACCCAAAATGTAATGTAAAACTTGAAGGAAGCATGCATGTATAAGGGGAGATGAAGGAAAGAGCATGACAACTAGTTGGATTGGTTGGGTCCATTGTGGTGAATGGACGGTGGAAGTAAAAACACGAGAAAGGTAACCAGAAAGATAAAATAAATGGATTTGAGGCATCATATTCCTTTGCTACGTTGGGAACTATTTTTCTCAATGTTGTGCATGTTGTGCATGGATAAAGGGAATGCTCTTAACATGGACCTTATGTTATCTGGTAATTATGTTGTGATCATGATTATGTTGATGCTTATATAAGTATGCATGTATGTATGTATGTATGTCGTGTCTAAAAGGGTTCTCGAGGATCAGTCTTATGGAGAAATGATTTCTTATGGAGGTGAATGGCATGAAGAGGTTCCTAGTATTATGAGGAATAAAGTGGGAATTATATCTGTGAAAAATTATGAGGTTAGTATCATGTGTATATAAGTTGATATTATGTGTTTATGCTATGATTATTTTTTGGATAGGTAATGTTGAGAGATACATCAATGGGTTGAAAATAGCGTGGTCTGCAGCATGCTAGGATAATGATGGATGGTAGAGAGACACTGGAAGCAAGGTTTCTTGGTAAATATAATGCAGTATTGGTGTTGTGTACATGTAGCATATGTAGTATTGTGTACATATCATGTTGAGTTCATGTTGTATATATGGTGTTGCATGCATATGGATAGGAACTCCATCTCATATTGAATGTATTTTTGTAGATAGTTATAGTACTTGAGTACTATAATCCTCTCAAAATCCTTGATACGCAATTTCATGCGAAGGGTATGAAAAATATTTGTGATCTCTGGCATGTCTTGGTCCCTTCCCTACCACAGAGTGGTCCCTTTTATCTACTTATGCTCATATCTATCGAAAAGGTAATATTGTTCCTTGATGGTTTCTCAGAAGGAATTCCAAGTGGTTGTGGCTGAAAATAATATGGGTTCCCTCTCATCCTTTTGCTCATAGTAAGTTTCCCAATAGTCATTGACATGGGGGGAACTTTGAGGAGAGAAAAAATAATATTTTCCCTTTTAGAAAAATCATGAACCAAAGCCCATGTGGTGTAGAATGGTTGGTGATGAGGTGCACTATTAAGGCACTCTGTCTGCAAGGTCACCGGTTCGAAACCCGTGGGTTTAGGATTAGTCTAAACTACCAAAAAAAATAAAAAATATCATGAACCAAAAAATATCCCTCCAACATATTTAATCATTTATCTATGACATTTTCATCTATTTGGCCTTAAAATATAGGGATGTTAAAGTTAACTTGTACCTTGAAGGGGGTGGTTCCTTTGAAGAGACTGCGGGATGAAAATGTGTTGCATGTTGGAATTAATTGAAGGATATGGGAAAAATTATCCATCATATCGTTCCTTTGCCCCTTGAGGGATTCTTCGAGAAGTAGTTTGATAAGATATTTTTCTCCATCTTCTGGATTTTCTTCCCCCAGTGTGGTCTTCTGTGTCGGCAGGGACAATTTTGCAAGGGTTCAACCAATTTAAGTCCTAACTTCTTATACCCTGGCCTCATTTATGACATGCATAAGAAAACAAATAAAGAGAAAAATAATTTGATATCATTGATCCAGATTTATTCAAGAACAATATGAAATATAGATATAAGCAGAAAAATAGACCTACAACGAAAAAATAACTTCAATTCATTAATAACAAATTACTAAAAATTGGTACATGCAAAATGGTAATAAACTAGTTTGGGAGATGCTAGCTTATCTCTGAGAAGATATCTGGCGGTTACATGCCTTCTGAATTTTGTTACAATTTTGTTACAATGAGGCAAACCCTAAACACTCAAAAACCTAACCCTAGGAGATGAAGTACCAAAAGCTTGTGGGCCCCTTTAGGGTTAGTTGGAATGTCATCTTCCCTTAGTTGTAATGTTCGCATATGATCTTTGTTTAACTATCATAATACCTCATTTCGAATATCACCAATAGGAGGGAAAAAAATGTTGGGAGGTTGATCTCGCATTTCTTAGGGCTCTCCATTTTCCCAAAAAAACGTTGTTTAGGCCCTAAAAAAGGATTTAGAAGTTTAGGACTCAAATAACTACCAAAAATAGTAAGTTGTGCTACAATTAAGGAAAAATAAAGGAACAACAGTGGGGGTAAAAATAGAATAGATGTGTGGCCACCAGTATCCACCTATACCAATAAACACCATGACTCAATCCCTGTGATTTTCAAGTGCTTCCAACGGTTCATAAGTAAAAATTCAACTCGAGCCTTCTTCAATATTTTATTGCAGTCTCTTTTTCCCAGTGATTCCCTGCATCATGCAGCATTAGATCATGCCACTGAAAGATTATAACTTAGCCTCTTATATAAAATATCAACCTTAATATAAAAACTCATCAGATACATGTTCATGAATATAGAAAATATCCACATAGTGTCAGACAAAATGAAGGTTAAAAAAAATTCCTTTATTCATGCAAAGCACTCATTCGTTTGGAATTTCATTTTCCAAATGCAACCAAAGGAATTGTCACGCAATTTCCTTTATTTACCTTTTTAATTTGATTCAATTGAGTCTTATTATGTGCTATCACATTCACCCAACTATTAGTTATATATACAAATTAACTATTAACTTGTCATGTTAATACCATGCATGATGTCCTCCAACTGTTCACACATGTCAGTCACATGTTCGAAAAATATGTACATCGTGTATACTAATTTGAAATCATCCCTTACCAAGACTAACAACCATTCCATAGTCTACAATCAACTCATAGTCATTAGCGATAGTACTACAACTAGCACCCACTTGCACTCAAGTCCATATCAATTGTCTCAACACATATTATGCTGCTACATTTGTATTAAGAAAAGATCATTCCTTCATGAAATATTATAATCACATGATCATATCATGCACTCAATCAAACATTAAAACAACCTGTAAACATACACCCTTACCATCCATGGTCCACTCTAAGGTAGAAGGAGGAAATTACTATAATGACATAATATCAAATGTCAAATTGTGGAAATGGGATCTCCAATGCTATACTAAATTTAACCACACTTGCCAAAAGCATATTCTCATTTCTCATACATTTTATATTAGATTGAATAAGAAACATTTAATTTATTCCACTTATAACATAGTAACTGAAAACATGCCACATAATTATGCCACTTTTCCATTCCTTTACATGCAAAGTTTCAAATTCCTTGCATGCAAATTTTAAAATTATTTTCAAGAAAATAGAAATAGATAAGATACAACCATATTATCACAAAACAATACTATCCCATCCAAAAAAAAACATTTTATTCAAACAATTACCATATTGTTATTGTTCTTTCAAACAACCGTTATACTATTAAATTTGCATTTAAGCATTTCTTTAAACACTTTGTATGCAAACTAATATAAAAAAAATATTTTCATACAAACAAGCATATATCAGCTACAAAAATACTATTACACAATAATATATCAGCATTTTATCGAACTGTTTGTATGCAGTGAACCATTTTAGGCCTTTCATATAACACTTTGCATGCAAAGTAATATGGCGAATGATTAAATACATATATCCAAAATCTTAATAGTAAAAGTCATAGAAACTGAATTATAGGATCAATGGGAGTTTCCCTCACTATGGTTCAAGTTTCAACTTTGTGAGCCTCATTTATGAAAAGTTATAAAAAATTTACGAAAACAATCCTATTTGGTGTACAATTCTAGGAGAATTCAGGAAACTAGACTTCCACTGGTAATATATCCTAAAATGTAGTGGCCAAATATCTAAAAATTTTAGCACAATATCAACGGGATTTCCCCTCACGATGGATAAAGTTTTAGCTTTTGGGATCACCTAAAAGAAAAGTTATAACACAAATTCCAACAAGTCTTATTTGAGGCTTAATTTTAGGAGTGTTAAGAAGGCTAAACTTCCTATGCTCATATCTCCTAAAACATTTACCACATGATCAAAGAGATTTACCTTAAATGTGGAAATTTGTTTATCTTCTAGAAACCAAGAAAAGAGAAGTTATGGTCTAAATTCCAACATGGCCTATTTAAAGATGCATTTTGGAAGGTCATCTTACACAGATTATAATTCCTAAAATATTGTGAAGCAATGTCTGAAATTTTAATCACATTATTAATGGGATTTACCCTCAATGTGGCCAAATTTTTCAGCTTATGAAACTCCACAGAATAAAATCTATAAAAAAAATGAAATTTATTATTCTCATTAATTCCTACATGTCCACATGCACATATTAACTTTCACAATCATGTATTTAACTAATTACTTGTAAGTAATTACTAGATAAATTCAACAAATAGTAAAACATTGCACCCAAAAAGAAATGATTCTTCAAATAACACAAAGATCCAAATTTTAATATCCAACGGTCTAATGAAAAACCTTTTCTCTTCGTTTCATCTATGATAGAGCCCATACAATCCAAGAGTTTGAACCTAGAGTCTCTGATACCACTCTGTAACACCCCACCCCACATTTACCCACTTTAACATACTTTTCATGGTAAAAGTGAGTTGAAATTTTCTATGCATGACCCAACTTCCAAGATTCAACTATGGAAATGTGGTCTAACTTGATAGCACAAACTATTTGTTTTTACAAACATGTTCTGACCATGGTACCTGTAGGTCATGGATGGATAATTTTGTTCACTATTTACATTAATTTCATCAGATGATCATCAAGAAGGCTCGCGTCCCTCTCATTATAGCTGTAACAAACTTATATTATCTCATGCATTCATATAAAATAACCAAGAGCCTATAAGAAAATGGAATGGATCCACAACAAGAGCACATCGTATAATAATAAATACATCATGGATGTAGAATAAAGTTAACCAACAATGAATCCATGAAAAACCAAACATATAATCAATAAAATAAATCAATACTTGTGCTAATTGATATTATTAAAGAATAACACATATAAACATGCATAATACCAACCAACTGAGGGACTTGCACATACCACCCGTGTTGGCCTAAGGTTTTCATTGATGTGAATATGGAATTTACTGAGATGTCAATATCCTTGAGATGCCTAGTTCCATATGATGATATCATGCCTCTTGGTTAATAAGGATGCCATTAATGATGATGTGCTTACTCTTGATGAAGACGACTTGATCTAGTATGATGTCAAGATGACATGGGTCATGGAGGACCATTTGATAATGTGGACAATGTTGAGGGATATGAAATGAAGAAAACTAGATCACATGATGACATGGATGATATCATGAGCCTATGATGAAAAATCCTGATAAGAGGAAGCCCATCCATGAAGAATTCTACATTTCCTACCTCCAATTATGCACCAATAAATGACCAGTCACATTAAAAAATATGTTTTACTACCTTAGGGTCTGTATTTAACTATGACACCTACACCACATTTTAGAGCATAATTTTAGCTTTCTAACGAGCTCTTACTTAGCCAGAAACTCCAAGCGGTTTGTGAGATATGAATTTTTCAAGTTAAGTAAATAATTTTGTCCTTGAGCTGACCTCTGCTAGCCTACACATGTCGGCCTACCTCTAGAAAGATGCATCTTTTCATCTTGACGTCAAAATAAAAAAAAAATTAGGATCAGAATATTTATTTAACCAAGAAATTTCGATTAAAATCATCTCAGAAGACAAGGAACAACAGCCAAGGCCGAGGAGGATTTTTAAATCACTATTTTGGGTTAAAAAAAAAGAATTTTCTTTAGGGTTAAAACATCTTGAGGACAGTGAAAGATGCATGGAAAACTTGGTTTAACATCTAAGAAATCCAAAAATTTCAGTGTGGACTGGTTGGGGTTTCAGTGGGTATACTTTAGCTCTTCTATAAGCTCTGAAAAAGGCTACAAGATCACAAAACGTTATTTAAAATATATAGCAGTCACCTGTGGTAAAAGTAGGTAGCAAACCTATGATCTTTAGAGCTCAGAAAAACTTGAAGTGACTCTACGGGAGGCTCAGATTCATTTACAGGTTGAACCTGTGGGTACTGACACTTGAACCTATGATCAATACTTCATACTTGTTTCTTGTGGAGGCTTAAACCTTGGGTAACTTGACAGACACATGCTTATATAGATGGGAGGTGAGGCTATTGGGATTCAGCTCCCAATGACTCTTGGCCTTCCTTATTTCCTAATAATAAATAATATACAAAAATACATATGCACACCCATCCATAGGATTAGGTGTCAACATTCCCCCCTTTAATCCGAAGGGATGTTGGTGAGTCCAAGCATCGATTTGAACTTTTCAAACTTTTCTCTTCCAAGTGCTTTGGTGAAGATGTCAGCAGTTTGCTCATTTGTGGAACAATGATGTAGATGGATGGTTTTGGCCTGAACATGATGTCAAATTAGATGGTATTTTGTATTGATGTGCTTTGCTCGATCATGGAACTTTGGGTTCTTGGCCAACTTTATTGCAGAAGTGTTGTCGATCATGAGTGGTGTGGAGTACATTTGTTTCATCTACAAATCTTCCAGGATTTTCTGGAGCCACACAATTTCCTTTGTTGCTTCAGCTGCTGCCACATATTCTGCCTCGGTCGTGGAATCTGCTGGAACTGACTGTTTGCGTGATCTCCATGAGATAGCTCCTGATCCAAGACTCATGGTGTAACCCGTAGTAGACACCCCTGTTTCTTTGTCGCCATCAAAGTCTGAATCAGAGTATCCGATCAAGCTGAAGTCGCCTACCTGTGTATATTTGAGTCCAAAGTCTTGAGTCCCCTTCAAGTACCTTAGTACTCTTTTTGCAGCAGACCAATGTCCTTCACAAGGTTTTTGCATGAACCTTGAGAGGATTCCAACAGCAAATGAGATGTCAGGTCTAGTGGTGGTCAGATAGATAAGACTTCCTACAAGTTGTCTATACTTAGTTGCATCCTCAAATTCCTTCCCTTCAACAGATGTGAGCTTCAAGTTTTGTTCCATTGGAGTGCCTAAGGGTTTACAATCATCCATGCCAAATTTGTTCAAGAGATCTCCAATGTACTTCTTTTGAGAAATAAATATGAATTTAGGATGTTGAATTACTTCAATACCCAAATAGTAATGAACATGACCCAAATCAGTCATTTCAAAACCTTTCTTCAACTCTTTCTTCATGGATGCAATATAGCTCTCATTGTTTCGTGTTATCAAAAGATCATCTACATATACCACAAGATATACAACTGTTTTTCCAACTTTCTTAACAAACAAAGTTGCATCATCAAGATCAAAATGTTTGAAGTCAAGTTTCAGAAGATGCTCGGTCAATTTCTCATACCAGGCTCGTGGTGCTTGCTTGAGGCCATACAAGGATTTTACAAGTTTGCAAACTTTGTGTTCTTGACCTTTTATCACAAATCCTTCTGGCTGGGACATATAAACTTTCTCCTTTAGATCTCCATTCAAGAAGGTTGTTTTTACATCCATCTGATGAACTTTCCATCCACTCTGAGCTGCTAAGGCAAAGAGAGTCTGGATGGTGGTCCATTTTGCTGTGGGAGCAAAAGTTTCTTCATAATCGACTCCTTCTTTCTGTGCGAATCCTTTTGCCACAAGCCTGGCCTTGTGCTTGTCAAGTGAGCCGTCTGCTTTGTACTTGTTCTTGTAGACCCACTTGCAGCCAATTGGTTTCGTTCCCAAAGGCGGATCAACCAGCTTCCAAGTGCCATTATTTATCAAGGCATCATACTCCTTCTGCATCGCTTCTTTCCATTCATCATGAGAAGCGGCTTCTTTGAAGGAAGTTGGTTCATGATCTGTAGACAAACTCATTTCACAGTTATAAGCAATATCCATATCAACAGGGGAATCCGAATTATCTACATCACCTTCGATTTCTTGAGTGGAACTTCTTGTTCCTGTTTTTCCAACCTCATCAGGATGAACATCCTCCAGTGTCTTTGTCAGCCATTTGGGGGGACCTTTCTGAGATGGCCCAGGCTGGTCACTTGACTGAGTTGGGATTGATTCAAGATTCAATCTCCCAATTCTGTCAATCACATCATCCAATGTGTCATCCATGGTGGTTTCTTCATGTGGGGGAGAGAGTGCTTCCGGATATGATTCCACAGTTTTATTCAATATCGGAATCCCCCCTTCAAGGTGTGGAATCACATTATCAAACTCTTGGAAAGATTTTGCATGTGTGAATCTATCCAGGCGATCAAGTTGCCGCTCAACAACCTTGTCACTCTTGGAAGATTCAAGAAATATGACATCTCTTGCTATCACAAACTTCTTATTTGCTTCATCATAGAGACGATATCCTTTGGAGGTATTGGAGTACCCTAAGAAGATACATTTTCTGCTTCTAGCACCAAGTTTGTTCCTTTGACCCTTGGGTATCAAGGCATAACAGGTGGACCCAAAGACCCTGAAATGCTTTACCGAAGGAATGTGGCCATGACACATTTCAAAAGGAGTTTTATTTCTAATTGAACTTGAAGGACACCTATTCTTTATGTAAACAGCACATAGAACTGCATCAGCCCAAAACATCAATTTTACATTCTTGAAAAATAACATGGAGCGGACCATATTTAAGATGGTTCTGTTCATTCTTTCAGCTACACCATTCTGTTGTGGATTATATGGCACTGTTGTTTGATGTTTGATTCCATGTTGATGAAGATAATTTTCAAATTCATTTGAGGTGTATTCTTTTCCATTATCAGTACGTAGAGAGCCAATATGTGTTTGTGCATCATTTTCAATCCATGCATGAAAATTCTTGAAAGTTTGAAAAGCATCAGACTTATTCTTTAGTAAGTAAATCCAACACATTCTGGTGTAGTCATCAATAAATGTCATCATGTATTTGTTTCCATTTGCAGAAGCGATAGGCATAGGGCCAAATAAATCTGAATGAACAAGTTCAAGTTTCCTATGTGCTCTTGAGTGTGAATCATGAAATGGCTGTTTGCTATGCTTTCCTAGAATACATGCATCACATTCCTTAGGTTTTCTAGGAATTGTAGGCAGTCCATCAACACCATTTTTCTTCAACAAACGAAGGCTGTCATAATTTAAGTTTCCAAATCTAGCATGCCATAAAAGACTTGATGGAAATGTACCTTCATCATGATGTGAACTGAATGAAAAGTTTTGAGCATGAGAAGATGAACCTTTCAGCTTCAAAAGTCTCCCTTCTTCTATTCCCTCCATGGCAAGTGAGTGATCTGATGCTGATCTGACCTCTGCCTTGCCATCAAACAAGTGAACTGAGTGTCCTTGCTGCCGGATTTCGATCAGGGACAGCAAGTTTCTCTTCAACTCTGGGAGGTATAGAACCTCATGTAGGATATGATCAGGAAGACCAGGCAGTTTAAGCCTGACTGTGCCAAGCCTTGATGGCTTGAGTTTGGATTTATCTGCGAAATATACTGCTCCATCAACTTTGTCAGTGAAATCTTCAAAAAAATCTTTTCTAAATGTCATGTGACATGTTGCTCCTGAATCTAGCAACCAATCATCTCTCCATGAAGTAAATGAAACATCAAAGAGGTTTTCATTTACTCCATTGTTACAATGTGCTAGAACAGAATGAGCTGATTCAGCTGGTTTACCTTTGTCTTTGTCATCAATTTTACCTCTGTCTTGATTTGTTTGCTGCTGAGCTTTAGATTGTTTGCCCCCCTTTTCTCTGAAGTTTCTTCTTCGTCTTCTGTCTGCTCTTCCTTTGGATGAACCTGAAGCATGTCTCTTTTCTCTCTGTGCCAAGTAGGCAGCCTCTTTAGAAGATGAAGGGACTGTCATCTTCTTTTGAAGGAGGAGAGAAAAAAACTCTGCTGGAAAATTTCTCTTGAAGGAGAGAAAACAAAAAAATCTATTGCTGGAAAATATACTCAATTAAAAGGGCAGAAACTCTTGCTGGAAAAAATATTCTGAGTTTAAAAACTCTTTCTGGAAACTAAATCTGCTCAAAAACTCTGAAGACTGAATTTAAATGGACAAAAAGTACTCTTTGCTATAAAATTCTGAGTTTAAAAACTCTTTCTGGAAACTAAATCTGCTCAAAAACTCTGAAGACTGAATTTAAATGGACAAAAAGTACTCTTTGCTATAAACTGAATTCTGCACAAAAAAAAAATGTATTTTTTTTTTGTTTGGGGAAAAAAAAACTTGTATGTGAAAAGTCGATATGGAGGTGAATGGGGCGTATGGGCAGTATGGGCGTGGGCAGAATTATGAATGGGAAAGAAGGGGTGGAGTGGAGGGATATGGGGATTGGGGTAGTGTATTATGACATGGGAGGGGCGCATACCATGACAACAAAAACACAGCGTTGGATATATGTGATGACAGCGTGGTATATGTAATGTCAATATATATCAACGTGGTATATGACAGCGTGGTGATATATGTAATGTCAATATATATCAACGTGGTATTAAACAGCGTGATATATGTTGAACTATGCAGACAGCGCAAGCGTGATATATATTAAAACTATGCAGACAGCGCGGGCGTGATATATATGTTGAACTATGCAGACAGCGCGGGCGTGATATATATTAAAACTATGCAGACAGCGCTATTTTATAAGTGGCGTGGTTTGACAGCATTTAAACATCAGCGTTTATGGAATGCGTTGGATAATTGGACAGCGTTAATGGACTGCTGTATTAATAAATACAATGAAATATGTGGAACTGTGGCGATATTTGTAAAGAAGACAGCATATGGACCATGTCAAATGCGTTGATAAACCATGAGGCAGCGTTCTTATGACACCATGAGTAATATATGAGCGTTGTATTAAAACGTGCAGACAGCAGTGGAGGCGTATTAAATGGAACGCTGTGTTAAATGGCCAGAGAACGTATTGAACGCTGTGGAGGCGTATATGAAAGAGATAGCGCTGGTAAATGCAGTGGGAGGAGCGCTCACTTTATTAAATGGATCGATGGTAAACGCAGGTGGAGGGGCGTGCGGCCAGAGGGAGAATGGAACAGGGATGAATGGAGAGGGCGGTGAGGAGGGGAGGGGCGTGCGGCCAGAGGGAGAATGGAACAATGAGGGCGCAGGGAGAATGGAGGAGGGAGGTGAATGAATGGAGAGGAGGAGGCCCAAAAGGGAGTTACAAAAAATTTGAACTTGAATCTGCAGGAAGACAGAGTTGTAGGACTGCTGGAATGGCAGAATGGTAGAGCTGCAATTTGCAGATTGACATACACTGCAGTCTTCAGGAGTTGCAGGAGCTGGAGCTGCAAATGTCAGTGATAAATAGGAAAAAAAATGCAGAATAACAGTCTAGCAATTAATGAGCAGCAAAAACTATTAAAAAAAAATATGACTGAGCAAAGGATAGGGAGTTACACCACAGGGCAGAAATTCCAATTGTGGGGTTGGCTCTGATACCATGTCAAACCAGGAGGTAACTCCTCAAAAACTAGAATGTGTATTAGCTGAAGAATGTACATGCTTATATAGATGGGAGGTGAGGCTATTGGGATTCAGCTCCTAATGACTCTTGGCCTTCCTTATTTCCTAATAATAAATAATATACAAAAATACATATGCACACCCATCCATAGGATTAGGTGTCAACAACTTGTAAAAAATCAGACTGGCAGCGACACCTGTGAAGAACATCCATTAGAAGCACACAACAAGATAATTAAGTGTTCAGAATTGTGTTGTATATTTTAGATTGTTTATTGTGTTACCACATTTTTTGTCTTGTATCTGTGGTGTGTAGACCACTGTAAAATCTCGGATTTGGAATAAACTTATACCTCACCCAGTCTTGTGGGAAGTGAGAGGAGCTCTGTCTTGTAGCTTACATGCGATTTCTACCATTACAGTAGCCTAGATTTCTAAGGAGACATTATAGCCTATAGCTTGATTGATTAAAGAAGTCTTTGGCCTATTTGGAGGAAAAAAAAATAATAGTGGTTTTGGGCATCATTTTTGGAGTAGTGATTGAAAAGATTGTAGACCCTTTTTGAAGGCTTTGTTAAGTCTTGTTAAAGGAGCATTGATGACTTAAGAAGTTTGGAGCATCTAGCAGACTTGTTGAAGTCTAGTATGCAGAAATTGTGAAGACTTGTGAAGGATTTTTGACTTGTGAATTGTTCTTGAATATTTGGAACAAACCTTGGAGAGGCCTTCATTGTCTTGGAAAATTCTCAAGACAACCTATTGAAGCTGATCTTGGAGACATTCTTGAAGATCATGATGCATTTCTCATGTCATCATGAGGTAACCTTGAAGAAACAAGTTTTTGGATGACATGAAGAGAAGTGGAGACACCTTCATGTGAAGAACAAGGTTGTCATTGATGAAGTGAGGTGGAGACTAAGTGAGGGGATAGATGAATATTTTGAAGGCTCATGGTGCACTGTATGTGCCTAGGTATTTGTTTCTGACTATGTTGTGTTTAGTGTTTTTATGATGTTTTTGGTTTTATGGTTTTATGTTTAAAAGGAAAATAACTAAATTTTGGGAAAGAGAAGTGAGTGGTTACACTAAAATAGAGAAAAAAATTTTTCTGAACTTGTGTATGGCACTAAAGAACAGAAAATGCAAAGCTTGATAATGACTCCTAAATCACAACATGAACTCAATAACTCAGAGCATGAACTTATCCAATTTATTCATTAGAGATATGTTGGAATAGATTGAAAAGAGGACAAGTTTAGTGCAAATGAGGTTTTCCTAAATAAACAATTATCTTACAATATTACAAAGAATCTCATCCATGGCTAGAAGTTTATTGGAACACAATTGCGAAAAGATTGCTTGTAGCACAGTAAGATTTCTACTCTAAATTAACTTGCAATACTAAGACTAATCCATTCTGCAACTTCAACTTATCACTACTAAGCCTTGTTCAAAAGTTAAATATTTGAATAATTTAGGGAAAAAGGCTTATTTATGAAATTGCAAAAGTTTGCAGAACAATCAAGGCCTTAAAATGATATCACTAATTCTTGTTCATATAAAGATGTATAAATAGAAATTCAAAACAAGATTAATTTTTAAAATAATGAAGGCCGTGAAACCTAATTTTGATAGCTTACAATGCAATGGGTGACACTGAACTAGAATGCAACTGATCAAACTTAAAACACAGTGACCAAAACTAAACTAAGATGTCATGAACCTAACTTGCAATACAGTGAACAAGGTTGAACTAACATGTCACTAATCTAACTTGAAATGTAGTGAACAGAGTTATACTAGAATTCCATTATCAAACTTGAAATATAGTGACAGAATTAAACTAGAAATTAAACTAGAATGACATCTACCTCTGGAGTATTGACTGAGCTAAAATGCAACTAATTCTATGAAATACTACAGCCCCACTTTGTTCAATATGAGTAATTTTTTGGAATAGCTTGTAGAAGCAAGTCTGGCTGTATCATTCCATGCATAAAACATAAAATATAAAGTTCAACAGAATGCAGTAAGCTCTGAAACACCAACACAACTATGTCTCATCCGGAATTAGTGATATTTTGGAAGAGATTGATAAAAACAAGACTAGCTGTAACAACTGATGTGATTGAGCATGAAAACATAAAGCTTAAAGAAATGTAACTAACTCCTAAAATACTACAGTTATGCCTCATTCCATATTAGTAGTCTTTTGGAAGAATTTGTGAGAACAAGACTAATCTGTAGCATCCGATTCAAATGAATATAAAAACACGAAGTTCAGAAAATTGGTTAAACTAAGAATGCAGTTACTTATCTAAACATATGAACAAGGCTGCTCAGGTAGCAGGGGCCCTCTACCACCGAAGTAGCACACAAAATATACTTCAAGATTGGCTCAGCGTGTTCAATAAATTGATGCTTCTTTCATTAAAGGGTAAATAACTTCAAAACAGAGTGTTTCGGACTTCTAAGATCTAGCAACCAAAACAAAATCTAACCAACAGTTTCTCGGTCTCCCGAGTCATACTTATATAATGAAATTACATAACTAATTCTTGAGAAAAATAGGGATAAGTGTCTTTCCCACTCCTAATCAAATTAAAACTCTTATTAACAGTCTTGTGCTTTACTGCGGACACCTGTAGAGTCTGTGTTTTGATAGGAAACTGCCTCTCTTCTACATGCATAACCGCTTTAATACTTTAACTCAGACTTCGTGGGGAGCAAGATATGATGGGGAGGTGTTTTGGATTTCACCCATATGCCTTTTTCTTTGCAGTGACACCTGGAACCTACATAAACATGAAGACAGCTGCAGAATCGGCAACTAGCTATAGAATGTCTGCATTACGTAGCTAGGTGTAGTAAAAAAGTACTACAACAATGAAATCATGAAAACATAGCAAGTTAGACATTATATACAATCTCAAAGAAATTTTAACTAATCTTATTGATCATTTAAGCCTGAAATTAATAATGGACAAAGGAAATGAAGTGGAATGTGGTGGAAGAGAAGAACATCTTTGAGGCTCAACATACCCCCATTGCTAGGTTCTTGCATGTCCTCATGCAACTATTCCATGAAATCTGAGACCTCTGCAAGGACATCCAACCCTCTTCTTCTGCTTTTCCTGGCATTCAATGGCCTTCTGGGCTTCTTTATGACTAACTTGAATCTCAAATTTGTGAGTGCCCTGGTTAATCTTTTATTTTTATTTTTCAAATTTTCACTGGCCTTGTACAATTTTTGCATTTGTAGAGACAGAGTTGAATTCATATCAGTTTTCAGCTTAACCTACTCCCTTAAAATTTCATTCTCATTCTTGATATGCCTATTGAGTACTTCTAACTCATATTTATCTCTTCTTAGGATATCAATTGCAGATTTTGGTGGACTAGGAGTTCTGTCTCTACTTTCTGAATCTCTCTTCTCTAGTGTCTCAACATAATTGTAAATTTCTTGTTGTGCTGGGTCTATTTCAGGAGCTTCTTCATCAAAATCCTCCTCATACTGATGCTCATGTGTTTCTTCATCCTCAATGTTTATAATTCTAGTTTTTCTAACCTTTGTTTTCTTTAGTATCCCTATAAGTCTGTGGCTTCGTAGCCCACGTGGTGTATAACAGTTGGTGATGGGGTGTACTGTTAAGGCATTCCGTTCTGTAAGGTCACCGGTTCGAAACCCGTGGGTGGCATGGGAGGAGAAAAAATGGAAAAAATTAGGATTAGTCTAAACAAGAAAAAAAAAAAAAAAAAAGTCTGTGGCTTCATCTTGGTTGAGATGACCCCTCTCCTTTCTCTCTGGCAGATTTCCTTATTATCCTCTCTTTCTTAAGCTGCTTCTTAATTTGGGCCAATTTCTCAGAAATCATTTCTTCACTATCCTCTTGTATTGTTTTACCAGTTTCAGTTTCATTTTTGGAGGTTTTCCATCTTCTGCTTCTTTTTGTAGATTTGTCTTCAAGTGGAGGTTCCTTCGGTTCTTCAAAGTGATTTCTCACTAAGAACTCATCCCAATTATCTCCCATTTTTCTCAAATGATGTTCAATCAAGATTTTGACTAAACCATGGTGGTATAAGGTTGTTTCCAGAAATTGAACTCTCTTTTGAACACTCGAGGCCATTTTCTTTAAACTATGAAGCAAGAAAAAGGGCAAGTTGATTTCTTCTTCTAAGAAATGCATCATTAACCGAATATGGTAAACATAGAAGGTACCAAATCTACCTTCACAAGTGATAATTTTTTGAAAAATAAGCAACATGTTTCTCCATTTGTTCTTTAGTGCTGAGCTAGGGAAACCCTTTTTAAAAATGGAAACATCCATACCTGGTGACTTGAGTATTTGCTTCCATGTCTCGTTATGAAACTCTCTATTTTTGAACCACCTTTCTCCTTGTCTAGGTAGTTTTGTTGCCTCTGCAATGAAAGCCTCTGTAACAGTGAATTTAATGTCTCCTATTTTGACCTCGGCTCCATTGAAGGACAGTGCAAATGTTTTAGTCACCTCTTTGTGAAAACCACTAAATTTATCCAAAAATTGAAACCAACCTGCTTGTTGTAACATTTCTCTGATTTGTGGATATCCCTCCAAGTACTTGGTTCCAACTGGTTCAGTCCTCACTATGAGGCCCATAGTTTTTCTTTCCAATCTTCAAATTACTTCTCCTCTTCTCACGGTGAAAATGACTGTTAAAGAGATGTTTTTTCCCCATAGATGCTTCCTCTATTTTACAGACTGAAATGGTTTAAGAGTTGGCTACAGGAAAGAATGATATGGAGTGGTTACGGAATGAATATAATGAGGTGAGGGTGATGTAAAAGAATTAATGAGTTGGGAAATATCTTGGAAGAAAATATCACGGAGATATTTCGTAGGAAATTCAAAATCATCATTAAATGCTTTGGCCTAGTGATGTGACTAATCCAATCACCTAAGTACTTTAACGATTAAGTTTTAAATGATGATCAGATATGGGATTTGGAATGGCGGAATAGAAGGAATTTTATCCAAATTTTTTATGAGAGGTTTGTTAGGCATGATCAACACAATTAATTAAAACAACTTTTTGAATTATACATAACTTAACTATACTAAAATTTTTCATGATCTGTCATTATAATAATTTCATAACTTTTACCTTTTCCTTTCCTCTGATTTTTGTGATCTTCATATGCTTTTCTCTCCCCTGAAAATCATTAATTTTTGAGTCTTCATAACTCCCTTGCTTTTGCTTGTTGTCATGGATATGCAGGATCATTTTGTTGTAGATCAAGTAATTACTGGACAGTGCCTTCAGGATCTCTGGCTGCAGAATATCTGCATGGCTGCAGAATGTCTAATTAGCTGCAGAATGTCTGACTGATTGTAGAATGTACCTGTAGAAGACTTGAAACATTAAATGGAATGGTTTGGAGCATGAATGGAATGTTGTATGGAATGAGTGAAAATGGATAATGAAATATGGTGTAATGGAATATGAATGAAGTGAATAATGGAGTGAAATGGATCACAACTTATGAAGTGGAGTGAAGTATGAAAAGTAGCCTGCAATTCATGATGTGTATTATTGAATTGCAGAGAAACATTAAACTTCAAAATCTAAGATGGAAATGAGGTGGACCATGGAGTGAAATGAATGAAGTGTGGATGAATGAATGAAACGGAGTATGGATTAATGGAGTGAGATGGATCATAAGTGAAATGGATCAGCACTTATGATTTTGT
The DNA here is from genome assembly GCA_034641835.2 of Pinus albicaulis. NCBI lineage: Eukaryota > Viridiplantae > Streptophyta > Pinopsida > Pinales > Pinaceae > Pinus > Pinus albicaulis. The sequence continues at coordinate 1,004,051,316 of CM076581.1, forward strand.
AATAACTGCTTACAGAAAGAACAGATTTGAAAAGCTAGAGTGTCAGGAAAAGCTAGAGTGTCAGAAAGATTCTGATTTTCACTCCACCTTTTCTGTATAAACATGAAAATCAGTGATTTGTTTTCATGTTTATACTTTTTTTTTTTTTTCAATCATCTGACTTCAGAAAATTTAATTAAGTTGATGAAGAAGAAAAATTCTTCTTCATTAACTTCACATCACTGTTTTCCTGGAATCTCTTAACAAATTCTTCTCTTGAGAGTGGTTTGTGATACAACTTCAATCTATGACCATTCACAAGAAAAGTGATCTCTTCTTCATCTATTGTCCTGATTTTTATTGCTCCATTGTCAAAAAATTTCACAATTTCATATGGTCCAAGCCAATGTGTTTGGAATTTACCTTGAAAATCTTTGAACTTTGAATCAAACAAGAGAGCCCAGTCACCTTCTTTGAACTTATTTTCTTTGATGTACTTATCATGCCATATAGTCCTTTGATGTTGGACTATACTTGTTTTCTGAACTGCATCTTGTCTGATCTCATCCAATTCATTAATCTTCTCCAATCTGTGTTTTTGTGCCTCTGTTAGATCAAGTCCTAGTTGAACTGCCATTTTGAAAGTTTGAATCTGGAATTCTATGGGAAACAAAACTTGCTTTCCATAAAAAAGTTCATAAGGAGTATGGCCTATTGTGCTTCTCCATGTAGTTCTATAGGCCCACAAGGCTTTAGGAAGCCTATCTTCCCAGTCTCTTCTATGTGAATGAACAGTCTTTGTTAGGATCCCTTCAATGACCTTATTAGTAGATTCCACTTGACCATTTGCTTGTGGATGATAGGGAGTAGATTTTATATGTATGATTTTGTACCTCTCCATCATTTGTTCCACTAGCCTTGACGTAAATTGAGCTCCTTGATCTGTAACAATTTCCCTTGGGACACCAAAACGAGTAAAAATATCCTCAAAAAGAAAATTAACTACAGATGCTTCAGTAGCAGAAAGAAATGGCTTGGCCTCTACCCATTTGGTAACATAATCAGTGCAAACTAATATATATTTCTTTTGTCTTGATGGAGGACTAATAGGTCCTACAAAATCCAAAGCCCATTTTTCAAAAGGTTCAATGTGTACCTGAGGCTGCAATGGCATCTCACCTGAAGGAGAAGGTTTCCCTACCCTTTGGAAACGGTCACACCTTTTGACATACTCTTTAGCATCTTTAAAAAGGGATGGCCAATAATATCCTAAATGAAGGACCTTATAAGCTGTCCTCTTATCAGCAAAGTGTATGCCACATGGTTCATCATGACATGCTTTGAGAATCTCAGGCATCTCATCTTCCTGAACACATCTCCTAATGATAAAATCTAGACCTGTCTTGTACAACTCATTAGCAACCCATGAATATTTTGCACTATCATAAATGACTTTTCTTTTGTCTCTTGCATTCATTATTGAAGGAAATTTCCCTGAAACTAAATAATTAGCAATGTTAGCAAACCAAGGAGTTTGGGTAGAAATTGCAAAAAGATATTCATCAGGAAATTGATCTTCAACTGGAGTGTCATCTTTGATGTTTTGGAGTCTAGATAGGAAATCAGCTACTGTGTTTTGTTTTCCAAGCCTATCTAGAATGGTAATGTTGAATTCTTGTAAAAGCAATAACCATCTTATGACTCTGCCATTAGTAATTGATTTATTCATTAGATATCTAATTGCAGAGTGATCTGTGTGAACAAAAGTTTCATAGCCTGTTATATAGTGTCTGAATTTGTTTATGGCATGAACAACAGCTAAAAACTCTTTTTCAGTTATGGTATAATTTAACTCTGAAGGAGTCAAATTTTTACTGGTATAGTAGATGGCATAAGGAATCAGGTCTTTTTGTCCCAATACTGCTCCTAGAGCTGTATCTGAGGCATCTGTTGAAATATGAAAAGGTAACTTCCAGTTAGGTCCCCTTAAAATAGGTGCTTCAGAAATTTTTGTTTTCGGGGTCTCAAAGGCTAACTGGCAATCAGGATTCCATTTGAATTCATAGTCCTTGGTAAGTAACTTGAAGAGTGGAGATGCTATCTTAGTGAATTTTTCTATAAACCTTCGATAATATCCTGTAAATCCTAGAAAAATCCTTACATCTTTTTGACAACTTGGAATAGATAAGTTAGAGATGACTTCCACTTTTGACTCATCAACTCTAATCCCATCCCCTGAAATGTGATGTCCTAAAACAATTCCTTCAGTAAACATCATAAAACACTTCTCATGACTTAGTGAAATATTTGCTTCTTTACATATTTTTAATACTTTTTCCAAGTTTGCTAAGGCTTCTTCAAATGTATTTCCATAAACTGTGAAATCATCCATATATACCTCTACACAATCATGTATTAGATCTGAAAAGATTCCTAATACTACCCTTTGAAATGTTTCAGGTGCATTGCATAATCCAAATGGAAATACTCAGTAAGCATAGGTACCCCAAGGACAGGTAAATGTGGTTTTGTCTTGATCTCCAAGTGCTACTTGAATTTGATTATAACCACTAAACCCATCTAGAAATGAGAAGTACTTTTTTCCAGCTAAGGTATCTAACACCTGATCTATGAAAGGTAGGGGAAAATGATCTTTAAGAGTAGCTTTGTTTAATTCTCGGTAGTCAATACATACCCTCCATTTAACATTTTTCTTTGGCACAATTACCAAAGGAGAAACCCACTGACTATCTGAAATAGGATAGATAAAGTTGACATTCAACAAATTCTACAATTCTTCTTTAACAATTTCCCTAAGATTTGGATTCATCCGTCTTTGAGGTTGTCTGATTGGTTTACAATTTTCCTCTATGTAGATGTGATGAGTGCAAGTCTTAGGGCTTATCCCTTTCATATCAATGTACTCCCATGCATATGCAGAAGAATGTCTCTGTAATATCTTGACTAGCTCTTCTTGTTGAGATTTGTCTAGGTTCTTGTTTATGTTCAAAGTTTTGCCTGGAAATATCTCAATTATAGAGTTGCCAAATTTATCCATAGAATGAAGAGACATCTGTCTTGATGATAAAAACTCAATGTTGGATTATTCTTGAAATTGTTCATGTTTGTATTCCGAAAAGGATTCAAAATTCTCTGAAGTATTCAAAATTTGGCTATCTTCACTAATTTCTGAAATTATGAAGAGAGGTTGTAAGTCTTCTTCATCCTCTATCCATTGAGTATCATCTAAATCTGTAATTGCCTTTGCTGGAGGATACAAGGTAAATTTCTTAGTTGAACTACCATCAGAGATATACATATCACCGAATCTACAACTAATGAAAGCATCAGCTGTAGCTAACCAAGGTATTCCTAATATAATAGGATGCCCTCCTAGATTATTCTTAGGAGTTAGGATCATAAAATCCATAGGATACTCCCAAGAATCTAGGGACACTGGAATGTCTTCTATTACCCCATCAGGTTTGATCACAGATCTGTCTGCTAATTGTAATAATGTGGGTGTAAAAAGAAGATTAGGAAGTTTCAGTTTATCCATGATTTGTCTACTCATGATATTGATTGTCACTCCTAAATCAACAAGTGTGTTTTGGATTTCAGTTCCATTGATGTGTATTTTAACAACTGGATTTCCTGGGTCTAGATACTTTGGAATATCAATCTTACCCATCATGATATCTGCTATTTTTCCTGCTAGTTGAATTTTCTTTGTCTCTCTTATTCTTTTTCCTGTTTTCTTCATGCTCAACTCCTTTATTGTCTTTGCTAAGATTGGAATTTCCTTGATAGCTTGCAATAATGGGATCTTAATACAAACATTTCTCAGCTCATCTAGGAAATCATAATTAGGCACCATAATTTTTTTTTCTACACCCCTATCAATTTGTAATCTTTCTGGAAAGGGAGGTGTAGGAGTGGATGTTGATGGCTGCTCTAATACAGGAGTTGAAATTATTGGTTCTTTTTGTTTTGATTTTTCAATGTTTGGGTCCTGAAAAGATGTGTCTTCTTCAAGAATTTTATTTTCTCATAGAGAATCTTCCTCAGAGTTGTCTTGTTCTTGTATGATCACAGAAGGTTTCCTCTTTTCAAGTATTCTTCCAGACCTAAGTTGAACATCACTAAGGTCTAGAGGAGTAATCAAATAGGTGGGAAACTGTTGTCCTTCTATCATGTAGGTGTTTTGAGGATTTTTATTGTTGGGGTTTGGTATGGGTTGGGCAGGCAACTGATTTTTTTTCTGAGGAAATGGTAATGGAAGTGGTTGATTTTGATGTTGTAGATTTTGGGGATTTGGTTGAGGATTTTGAGGAGAAAAATGTGGATATGGTGGATAGGATGGTGGATACTGATAGTACTGGGAATATCTTCCATAGGGATTTTGTACTCCTTGTGCCCAAGCTTGAGATTGATTTTGAAATTGGGGCCAAGGTTGCTGCCAAGAATTCCAATTTGGTGGATGTTGATTATACATTTGATCATGGAATCCTTGTGTTTGAGGTCCTTGCCAAGGTCTTCTAGAGACAAAATTCAGAGATTCTATGAAATTTGTAGGAATTTCTTCTTAAAAGATAGCTTTAAGACCATGAAGTGAGGGACAAATCTTGGTCTCATGTTTTTCTGAACAAATGACACAAGTCTCTACAACTTTTGCATCCAAAGGACACTCTCTCAAGGCATGCTTCTTTCTACATCTGGGACAAAAGATTGCTAAGGCATCAGATTCAGCTTTTTGCTTGTTTTGTAACTTAAGGGTGTCTATTTGTTCACTAAGACTCCCTAATATGTCAGATTTGAATTCATCAAGCATATGCCCTATCTCTGCCCTACTTACTGTCCCAAAAGCAGACTTACTTGCCCTTGCAAGAGCAGGGTCTCTTGGACCTTTTACAGTTTTGGATTTCCCTCTTGAAAGGTTGATACATAACTTAGATATTTCAGGTAATGTGAGCTGAGATATATCCCCTTTTCCCATCATGTTAAGGATATCCAACCATTCATCCCTAATTGTTTTCAACAAGAGATATTTTAAGGTGTCTTGATCTAAGTTTTCCATTTTTTCTCTTTTGATGTTGTAATGAAATCTCTCCAACAAATCTTCCAAGTTTTCATCTTCTTTTTGTAACATCTTAAACACTTCTTCCTTATGATTGATCGGCATACAATAATCCAAATACCTCTCTAGAAATGCTTGTTTCATGTCTTCCCATGTCCTAATAGAACTGTTGATCAAACTCATAAACCACTTCAATGCTGCTCCTTTCAATGTTGAAGGAAATAGTTTAAGTTTTTGAGCATCTTGTAAGTAGTCATAGGTTCTACATAGGACCTCAAATTCAAATAGGAAGGTTTCAGGATCTTCAGTTTTAAGTCCATAAAAGTTTGGAAGGACAGAGGGTGAAATGTTTTTCATAGTTGCATTGGTTTCTTCATCTACTATAGGAAACCAAAAAGAGCTTCCCATCTCTCTTCTACCTCTTCCTCTGCCTCCTTCTCCTTCTACACCTCTACCTCCTTCTCCTCTACCTCTACCTCTACCCCCTCCAAATAGTGTGTGTTCTCCATTAAAAACTCCTCCTCCCCCTTCTTCTGCCATAGTTGATTCCTCTGTGGAAGTGGAAAAGTTTGTGTCTCTAGCAGGGGTCCTTGAATCTTCTTCTAAGACAGGGTCAGTGGATGAAGTGGAAGGTTTTTCTAATGGAATATTTGATCTTAAGTCTTCTAAAAGTCTAGGATCAGTAAAGGATGGAATGTGGGTTTGAGTTGGAGGTGTATTGGCTCTTGGTCTAGGTGAAACAAGTGGTGTTCTAGGAATCAGACTTCTGCTTCTTATGAATCTACCCCTTGAGTATCTTTCTCTACGCATATCATTGTTTTTGGGAGTTAAGAAACACGGATACCTAGTTACACTTCCCCGACAATGGCACCAAAATGTTGTGCTCAACTTAGTGTTCCTAAATTGAGTTCATTAATTGTCAACCAGGGCTAGTAAACTGCTGAAGTGTGGTGCACTATATGTGCCCAGGTATTTGTTTCTCACTACGTTGTGTTTAGTGTTTTTATGATGTTTTTGGTTTTATGGTTTTATGTTTAAAAGGAAAGAACTAAATGTTGGGAAAGAAAAGTGAATGGTTACACTAAAACAGAGCAAAACCTTTTCTAAACTTGTGTATGGCACTAAAGAACAGAAAATGCAAAGCTTGATAATGACTCCTAAATTACAACATGAACTCAATAACTCAGAGCATGAACTTATCCAATTTATTCATTAGAGATATGTTGGAATAGCTTGAAAAGAGGACAAGTTTAGTGCAAATGAGGTTTTCCTAAATAAACAATTATCTTACAATATTACAAAGAATCTCATCCATGGCTAGAAGTTTATTGGAACACAATTTGGAAAAGATTAATTGTAGCACAATAAGATTTATACTCTAAATTAACTTGCAATACTAAGATTAATCCATTCTGCAACTTCAACTTATCACTACTAAGCCTTGTTCAAAATTTAAAGATTTGAATAATTTTGGGGAAAAGGCTTATTTATGAAATTGCAAAAGTTTGCAGAACAATCAAGGCTTTAAACTGATATCACTAATTCTTGTTCCTATAAAGATGTATAAATAGAAATTCAAAACAAGATTAATTTGTAAATAATGAAGGCTGTGAAACCTAATTTTGATAGCTTACAATGCAATGGGTGACACTGAACTAGAATGCAACTGATCAAACTTAAAACACAGTGACCAAAACTAAACTAAGATGTCATGAACCTAACTTGAAATGCAGTGAACTGGAGCTGAAATAGAATGTAACTAATCTAACATGAAGTACAGTGAACAGAGTTATACTAGAATGCCATTATCAAACTTGAAATATAGTGACAAAATTAAACTAGAAATTAAACTAGAATGGCATCTACCTCTGGAGTATTGACTGAGCTAAAATGCAACTAATTCTATGAAATACTATAGCCCTACTTTGTTCAATATGAGTAATGTTTTGGAATAGATTGTAGAAACAAGTCTGGCTATATCATTCCATGCATAAAACATAAAATATAAAGTTCAACAAAACGCAATAAGCTCTGAAACACCACCACAGCTATGTCTCATCCGGAATTAGTGATATTTTGGAAGAGATTGATAAAAACAAGACTAGCTGTAACAACTGATGTGATTGAGCATGAAAAAATAAAGCTTAAAGAAATGTAACTAACTCCTAAAATACTACAGTTATGCCTCATTCCATATTAGTAGTCTTTTGGAAGAATTCGTGAGAACAAGACTAATCTGTAGCATCCAATTCAAATGAATAAAAACACGAAATTCAGAAAATTGGTTAAACTAAGAATGCAGTTAATTATCTAAACATATGAAAAAGGCTGCTCAGGTAGCAGGGGCCCTCTACCACCGGAGTAGCACGCAAAATCTACTTCAAGATTGGCTCAGCGCGTTCAATAAAGTGATGCTACTTTCATTAAAGGAGAAATAACTTCAAAACAGAGTGTTTCGGACTTCTAAGATCTAGCAACCAAAAACAAAATATAACCTTGTCCCTCGGTTTCCCGAGACATATTTATATCAAAATTACATAACTGTCTTTGAGATAAAATAGGGATAATTATCTTTCCAAATTAGAATCAAACTAGAACTCTGATAGTGGTTTCATAATATGATTAAGGACATCTGGATTGTCCTTGTCCTATTAGGAGTTTGTCTCCTAGTTTGAGTTCCCACATGCATAACCACCTATAAGATTCTGTTTAAACTTCATGGAGAACAACAAATGATGAGGGAATGATGTGGAATACGACCATATGTTTTTTTCCCTGAGATGACACCTGGAACCTGCGTAGACATGAAGACAGCTGCAGAATCGGCAACTAGCTATAGAATGTCTGCATTCTGTAGCTAGGTGTAGTCAAAAAGTACTACAACAACGAAATCATGAAAACATAGCAAGTTAGACATTATATACAATCTCAAATAAATTTTAACTAATCTTATTGATCATTTAAGCCTGAAATTAATAATGGACAAAGGAAATGAAGTGGAATGTGGTGGAAGAGAAGAACATCTTTGAAGCTCAACAACATCATTGATGAGCAAGGGGTGCATGTGGACCTAGCCAAGATCCAGGTCATTCAAGACTGGCCAGCCCCAACCAATCTAGTAGAGCTCGAAAAACTTCTAGGTCTTACCAATTTATACCGTAGGTTTGTGTTGGGGTTTTCTCATATCAGTTGGAATTCTGAGTCAAGTCACCAAGCGAGGAGTGTAAGAAAAATTATTTTGTTTTGAATCTCAACAAAAGATGTTTGCAGAGTTGAAGAATCTCCTCTTCTTTGCACCAGTTCTCACACTACCAAACTTGCAACAAAATTTGAGATGAAGACAAATGCATCTAACTATGATATTGGGGCAATTCTTACTTAATAGGGTCATCCATTGGCATATCACAGTGATACACTTTGAGACATAGTCCAGAAGTATCCCACGTATGACAAAGAGATGTATTCCATTATGAAAGTTTGCTTAAAATGGAAGCATTTAATTTTGGGGAAGGAAATGTTCATCCATACAAATCACTAACCCCTGCAGTTCATATAGACACAAGGGAAGTTGCAAAACTATCGCCATCAGAAATGTCCTGCATACCTACAATAGTTCCATTTGAACATCAAGTACAATAAGGGAAACATCATTAATGTTGCAAACTTCCTCAACCAACCACCCATCGTGGTGCTAACCACCGTGCTTGACTCTTGTGGCCATGAGACTTCGGGCTGGTTGCATCTCTACAAAATCAATTCAGAATTCAACAACACATATTGGATGCTCCTGGAAGGTAATAAAGTTCCATATTTTCACCTCCAGGATGCCCACTTATGCCACTTGGGACATATATGTGTTCCTTCAAGCGAGCGTGCCAATATGATTTTGGAAGCACACTACAGTCGGGTCTCTGGACATATTGGGGTCAAGAAAATAATGTTAGTACTGTAGAAGTATTTCTATTGGTTGAACCTTCGACAGGATGCGGAAGTACATTAGATCCTGCACTACCTATGCCATTTCCAAACCAACCATCGAGAAGTAAGTCCTATATACTATGTCTCCTACCCCTATTTGACCTTGGGAATCCATCTCCATGGATTAGACATCGAGCCTTACTTCTACCAAACATGGCAATGACTGCATTTTTGTGTTCATCGATAGATTCTCTAAGATTTCCATTATGACGGCGTGCAAGAAGAATATCATAGCAGAATTCACTGCTAAACTATTCTTTGAATGAGTGTGGGTACACTTTTGGATCCCACAGTCCATTGTCTTAGATCAGGATAGCAGGTTCCTCGGTACATTTTGGTCAAGTGTCTGGTCGATGCTGGACACCAAGCTCACTGAGTCCACAACTTTCTACCCCTAAACTGATGTCTAGAAAGAGGTCGTCAATAGGATGGTCGTACACATTCTATGCATCTACAACTCGAATAATCCATCCACATGGGATGAAAGCCTCCCCTATGTCTGTCACAACTATAAACGGGCTATCCACAACTCAACTAGCCATAGCCCCTTTCAGGTGGGCTTGGGATTCCATCTACCATGTCCCATTGATGTGGCCATATCATTTGCAACTACTCAGTCAGATTCAGGTCATGTCCAATCCGAAGATGACAAGGACAAAAAAGTCATTGACCACATTTAGAACATCCACCAACATGTCCATGACAATTGGACATAGCCAATTCTAAGTACAAGCAACAGCAAGATCAACATCAGGTGCCACAAAAGTTCCAGGTGGGCGAAAAAGTTTGGTTACATTTGCGGAAGGAGCGCCTCATTGGACTGCATCACAAGATTCAATCGCTCTGATATTGGCCATACACCATCACCAAGGTTGTAGGGGAAATTTCCTTTGAGCTCAGTATTGCACCATTCCTTGGTCTGCACCCAATTTTCAATGTGGACTATCTTCAACCCTAATTTCCACCATTATTGGACACATCATACATTGCAGAACGACTCAAACCAACAGATTTAAACCAAGACTACATGAAACAAGCCACAAATGATTGAATCATGAACACATAGATCAATAAAACACACCAATAGAGGATCCAACTATATCGAGTTGTCAAAGTAGGCCAATCCTTCACTAGGGAAAGTGGTTCACCAGGGACCACGTTCAACAAAAATTTCCCCACCTCATGGAGGATATGGATGCAATGGAGACCATTGATTCCTAAGGGTGGAGGAATGATCCAGGTGGATATTGGTGGCTACCCACCTATTCCACCTATACCTCCAGCTGGTTTCATTTGTTTCCTTGTTTATAGCAACATTTACTATTTTTAGCAGCTTTTTGGGTCCTGAACTTTCAAAGTAGTTCTAACCCCCTAAACGGTGTTCTGCATTTTGGTATTGAATAATCTTAAAATAAAATATTGCTCATCACAAAGTTTAAATCATCATTTAGCAGTGTATTATGATCTAGTATCGTAGTCGGTTGAACATTTGGCTCGGGTGTATGAATTCCTGTTGAATCCTCATGCATCAGGTTAAATATTTATAAACCTTCCACCCCACTCCCATTGGATTCTCCTATTGATCCATAAAAATAACTTTATCCCTCGCTTTCATTTCTAAACCCTGGAGTCTCCATTTCTATCTTTCACACCATCAAACTTCTTACCACGTCGCTTATGTGTTGTAGTTCCCGCAACCTTCTCTCCCACCACTCTTCAACTATTCTTTCCCTCTTCAATGCTCTGAAGTCTGTACGTTTTAACCCTGAAAAAAATTATCTACACACAAATCTTATAACAGAAAATAAACAATAGCGAGAGCATAAAACATAAAACAGATAAAAACAGAGATTTTCCTCTGGATCCCAAATCGGGACGACCAACTTGATTTTTCATTATATTCATTTTATTGTTACAACACATATATATACATGCCGAAGAATACATAAACCCCAATCCATTAACCCTGGATTAGAACATAACCATAGTTCCCTTGACCAGATCTACAAAATACCAGGGGCCGAAAACCATCATACCCCAAAACCATGTGCAAAATCATGCAAAAAACATGGGTGGGTCCGCCTATGAGTGGGACCACATACCAATTTTTTTTTTGCTGGGGCGCTGCCCCGGACCTCGACAGGGGGGGCTGCCGCCCCCCCCTGTGACCCCCCTGTTGCGCCCAACACAATGTAAAGCCCATACGGCTAGT